>OZ005741.1:282963228-283693801 GCA_963930735.1 Dioctria linearis | reverse complement strand
GATTTTAATATATAAATCCAATCCTAACTGTTATTATAAGACATATTTTTTATATTTCAATTTTAACTGTTAAAAGAAATACTTATATTATTTTACAGCGATATAAAACTCTCTGCCAGGAAATAAAACTTATCAATGGACGTTTTCTATTTTTGTTGTCATATATTTGTTACAAGACAAAATTTGTCAGTTTTTTTAAAAAGTGCCCGATTGATCCTATTTTTGAACTTAATTTACATTTTTTTTTAAAACGGCCGTTTACAGTGAAAAACCAAAGCTATATATAGCAACATCAAGAAGGGGTTGCCGATTCCAATTTTTCTTTCCCTAAGAACCTTACTCGGACAGGTTTATTTCTTGAGGGAAAAAATAACACTTATTTTTAACTGTTAAATGCTGAGAAAAATGATAAACTCAACTAAGGAGTTTTATTTCTTGACGAAAAAAATAAAACTCATTTTTAACTGTTAAAAGCTGAGAAAAATGAAAAACTCGAATTTTGAGTTTTATTTTTTGAGAGAAAAAATAAAACTCATTTTTAAATGTTAAACCGAGCGAGAAATATAAAACTTAAGATAAGACTGTTATTTACTCAGAAGAAAATAAAATTCTCTTTTAATTATTTCATTAGAAGATAAAATATAAACTATCAATAACAAAGTGTTAAAACCAGACTTTTAAAATATTTCTTATAACTCTTTCGGTCCCTGATTTTAACTCCTTAAAAATTAATATTTTGTATGGAAATTTCTTAATTTTATCCTCTACTATATTAATATTTTGCTAATTTTATATGCACACGTTTTGCCAATTTTTTTTTGTACTTTTCTTCAATCACACCTATTTTATTGCACAGACGTTTTCAGCCTTAAAATCAAAAGTCAGGCATTTTCATGGAATTTTCCAACTGTTTCTAAGCAATGAAAAGAACATTAATTCTGCTTCTGAACAACAGATGCCGCATTTAAAAGTATTGTGTAATTAGAGATAAATTTTCATTTATGTTTTTTAGGTAGGGTCACAACAATTTTTTTACACACGTCTGAAAATTCCTATTCTAATAAGCAATTTCTAATAATGTTTCAAGAACAATAATGGCTCCGAACGCAAAGCATCTATTCGGGAATGAATTCTTTTTATTCTAAGAAAACAAAGCAACCAGCTCATTCTGCAGAATTAGTTCAAAATTGGTGCCAGAACTATTTGCTTTTATTTGCATGGAGCAACGAATGGTTCCAATATCCTTTACCTTGAGACTTTTCGAGGAGTGGCTCACTGGATATACATATCGTTATAAAGCAACAAATTTTATTAGTGTGAAGTAATTAAACATAATGGGATGATATTAATAATGCGTGTCTTTGCTCAATATGTCCGAAAAGTTTAAAAGCTGTCCTTAAGTTAGTGAAAAGATATTTTAATGCCTACTAATTTTATTAACCGAAAATAGAGGTTTTTATTTAGTGACAGTATGGAATATTTATTGAAAAGATGCTGCCATCTTCTTAACGCGTTTCGCTTTAAATCGAGTTCACATCTAATGACAAGTACGTAACAAGGCATTCGTGCTAATTTTTTTCGATCTGTCAAAGATAATTTCTCCTCGGAAATTCTGCATCATGTAAAATTAATACAATTATGTGTACAAATATATACTGTTACAGCTTTGTAAAAGACAAAGACAAGACCACAAATGTTTTAGAGCATGCCGAGAGCAAATGTTATATTTTAACAGTTTTGTATTCGTTTGGTCGACTTCCTCAACACGGCAGATGGGAGAAAATATGAATCACTCAACGTACCCATCATTTCAAATGTTGTGGAAAATTTGTATACTCTGCTCTGGTATTGCATGCGACACTAGTTCTTGTGCCATCTACGCTACTAGATAATGTAGTAAGTATTTCCTTACCGGACTAATTTTCAACCCTGAATAAGCTTCTAAAGTCATTAAAAGTTAAATGAGGTTATCATCCAGTACCAGTGGTTGATTTGTTATGTTGTTAGCCATGATGGAGTCGATAAGACCCCTTTTTTATCAGAAGTTGTCAAAAATCAGATAAATGTTAAAAAAAATTCTAAAAATTATGGTAGAGCCTGTCTACAGACTATTTTTGAAATTTACTATTGAACAGCACCAGATCATAAAGTAAAAAAAAAACAGAAATGACTCCATAAAATGTTTCCGACATTTCCAAAACTCCCAGTCTTGCCTGCATTCAACCCACATAGATATTAATAAAAACAATATTTTTTAAACATGATTTCTAAACATCAAAGCCTTTGGCCACTTTTGTCTCCTTTCAGCAGACCAACTTTCGCGCAAAGTTGATGTTGATTTTTACTTCTATCGTTTGCTCATAAAAATCAAAGAATTTTCACCAATATTACCACTTCTCCAAAGAAATGGAACGTTTTTCAAGGAATATACACATGTAAACCCAACTATTACTTTACACCTAGAGATTATATTCTTTTAAGTTTAACCCCCCGACCGCGCTGATGAGATGGTCCTGTCTCCTTAATATTACACATAGATATTACAGACATTAGGCAATGCTCACGATATAGATGTTCTTCACAATATTAAGGTTGTCTGCTAGTTGTTTTATAAAATAATACATATAACGATGAAGTATGTAGACATATTTGCCGTACCGTTACTAAATCGATTCCAGCACCCGATTACTTTTTAAAAGCCCTGTAGTATTGCAGCGCATAGCCAATGCAGATAGTCTTCCATTGGAATATAACGGTAAAACTTGCATTGGTTTCTTTCAAAAATTTTATAATTTATCCACGTTAGCTAATCAACGAAGACCTACATTATTGTTCACATTATAAAGTGTCCTAAATTAGAGAAACTATTGTTCACGTTATCGAGGCTGTAGTGTAATTGAAAAGAAGCAAATTTAATATTCTTACAATTCAAAATTGTTAAATTCCTTCAATACCTCTAGATATGTAGAGAAATCTCATCAGGGTTGGCCTGTCGTCTAGGTCACCCAACTGCGATTTTTTTTTACTACTAGCGCCACCATTGTGTGAGCGCGGCAAATTTTCTCCCAGTGACAGCCAGCTTTTCGTGACATTACAGATTTGAAGCGTGAACGCAAGTGTTGTGCACTCAGTGAGTTGAAATTAAAAAAATAAAAATGGCCAGAAATTGAGGCGAAAATATGCAATCCTCAAGATAAGCATTGTGAATGTGTTGTGTGGCTCATGCTTGAAAGCAAACGACGAAGAGGAAATGCAATCCTGGAACATGTTTGGTTGTGGTGTGACGCGTGCCGCAATGGTACTTGTCGTCAATGTTCGCCAATTTGTGTAGTCAGGGTTGGCCCACTGTGATGTGTGCTTCGAAGACGCCCAAAAACGTCCAGCACCAATTCGACCAATAAAACACCAGCTAATGGAAGATTTCCGTCAAAAAAAGCCCTCTTCAAACAGAGAGAAGTGCATTGGGGATGCGCCAATATAACGACGCTTCCACTTTACGAAAATGGAATACGGTGCCATTAAAATTTTGTCTAAAAAACAGAAAAATGCAACAAATTCGGCTTTTTATTTCATACAATTAATTTTTCCAGATAATTTTCAATCATTTCAGCACATAATTATTTCGTCGTATTTGGCCAACCTAGACAGCACTGACCGACTCACTTTTATTTTAAATGCCTATATTTTTTTCATTTTTCACCCAATCAATCTGCGATGTTCAGCAAACGTGTTCCTTTTTCCCAAACCTTTCCAAAGATGTGTTTGGATTGACCAAATTCTTTTATTACTACACATAGTTTCAACCCTGATTTTCCTACCCTGGGGTCGAAAATGATCACACTGTGAAATTAGCCGATTTTACTAGGAAATTTAAGTTTTAATAATGTCGATTTCGATGGGACTTTGGTGCAACACCAGTAGTGCACTTTTTCCAGCAGTTCAACACTGAAAATGTTCGATGGGACAATTTTTATAGCAGAAGTGCAACACAAGTTTTGCACACACTTCCCCTACTTTGCACCAGATATTTTCTCGGTGTTACAAATGCATACTGAGGTCGAATTGTCATCTGCTCTGTCAAAGTGCACTGTCGCGATTATTTGTGAAATTTTGGAGTTGAATGAATTAAATATTTTTATTTGGGTAATTGGCTTTAAGTTAAAAAAAAATTGTTTCTATATATCATTAAACAACATTTATTACGTTTGACAGTTCCGTGTGCCCACAAATACAAGGAATATGACAAAAATATGTTCGATGGACTTCAGTTCTGCCAGTTCTCCGCTGCCAGAAAAAGTGCAAAACTGAAATGGTCCCATCGAAATCGACATAAGTTAGGAATGATATTATTGTAGATATGCCGTCTAATTATGCATTTTATTTATGAAGACAGGTAAAGCTCAATTTTTTATAATGTGTTGAGCAGATGTATCGCTGGCAGCTGTTGAGAATTGATTATTCTATCTTTTCTTGCTCTCTTTCCACGAAAAACTTCCAACTCTTCAACATGTCTTTCCTTTTCAATTATTTCGGCAATTCTGTCCTTAAGCCAAGTAGGCAAAATGTGGGTAAACGTTCCTCTAAATATGGTCTTACAAGACTTAACGCTAATTTTTTTAAAAAAGCCTTATTTCAGCAGATTTTTTGTTGCTGGAGTTTGAATGACATAAATGTATAAGCGTTTATTCCAACAGAATTTAAGAGGCCATAAAATACACACGTTGGGCATCGGCGTGTCTTTCTTGAAACGATTGGTCAAAAGTTGTCACAACACCTTTGGTATAGATAATACTATATACTAAAAATTTGTAAATTGTAATTGCTAATAACATTGAATAACATTGTAAACTTTCCCTGAAAAAATTTCTAGAATTTTCCATTTGCGCTATTTCCTACCCTGGGGTCGTAAGCGACCAGAAAGTCACCGATTATTTTTGTTATTGGCGCCAATTATTTTTGTTATTGGCGCCGAGTAAATTCCAGTTATCCATAGTAACGCCTTTAAAACAATGAGCGACGAGAATTTTCAAAAAATTTTAGAGAAAAACATAAATGAATTATTTTTAGGGTTGTCTTCGACTCGGGTAATAATAAAGGATTAAACGAAAGTTATGGACAAAAGTCAAAAGAGTGCTGTGGCGAGCCTTGACTCATTTATTGCAAATTTTTCAAATATCTAATGTACATGCTTTTTTTTAAATTTGAGTCTTCATTTTTCGAATATGATGGAAAAAGTATACCTACATTGTCTACCAGTGCCAGAACACTTAACTCCTTTTAGCTGATATTAGCAAAACATACATATATTAATGACATTAACTTTATACTGATTCGAGACAGAAAAAAATCTTAGAACACAGAAGAAAATAAACAAGGTTTCTCTTACAGCACAGACCGAGATAGCGGTACAACTGTTATTTTTTTACAGTAATTTTGATAAACTGCGAAAGCCGTGAACAAGAAAGGTGGGTCGGCTGAAACGGCTCTTATTACTTTTACAAATAAGAGTAAAATGTGAATTTTTCGATAAATATTTAAAAAATGTAATAAACCAATTTTTTATAATTATTAAGAATGATTTTGAATTGCCATTATTTTTTTTTAATAAAATTGAGCAATACCTACCGGTCCCATTATTGTTGCTTGCCAATGAAATACTGAAATATAAAAGAAAACTCAATTTTATTATTTTTTTATAAATATTTTAGAAGAATACTATAATCAGAGGGCAAAGATCAAGAAGTCTACATTTCAAAATGAACATCGACACCACGTTGGTGTGGAAATATAAAAAAACATTTTAAATGTTAACATGGTCATCAGTATTAAGAAACGTTTCAGCTAGCCGATTTGCTGCGCACCAGGTACATGATCGAAGAAGACGCCCTATAATATGGCACATGCTACAAAAGCAATTGGGGGCAGATGAAACGAATTTAACCAGCTTCTTTACAGTAGCATACATATTATAATATTGAGGTAAGTGCTGATATCCATATGTACCAAATGTAAAGAAGAATTCTGAATTTTTTTATGTAAAACTCGATAGAAATTCCAATACAAGTTCAGAGAAAAAGTGAGTCTTTGTTAAGTGATGTACAGCTTTTAACTCTTATATATATGCCCTCCACCAATTTCCTCTACTCAGGATCTTCTCCAAAAGGCACGGACATATGTACAGGGTTTTTGATATGTAAAATGTTTTTTAGTTCTTTACAATAACAAGCACTCGTTTACGTTTTGCAATAAACGAATTTCTGCATTTATTCTCTTTTAATCAACTGCACATACTCACGGAATTATTAGATGTATTGTTTTTCTTAAGAATTGTGTACAGTTCAGCTGTTGTACTATGTCGATCCAATAATATTTATATTAAAGTTGCTTTTGTTTAGTTTTTTTATTACACTTAATGAATTTAAACAACAAAATATTTCTACCATACATTTTTGTTATTTCTTCACTATGCGTAGATTATGTATCGTTTTTGTTTTTCGTCTCCTTTCTTTGCTTTGTTGATGCCATTATAGACCAATTATGGACCAAAATTAGTTAGATAATGTTGATACAAAAAGTGGATGCTGGGATGTTGCAGATTGTCAACTGATGACTACGTAGAAAAACAATGCAGTAAGTACAATATTTCGATAATTGAGTTCATTTCAATTCTTAATTAATGCTCCGTTTGCTAGAGTATTACGCGTATGAGAACAACGACAATAATAGTTTACGGTGCGTGATAACCGCCCAAAATAAACTCAGAAATGTAAAACTAAACGCAATAAAGGTCGCATGCAAGGATTTTTAATATAATTATCTTAACTACTCTGAAATCTACCTTGATCTTCAAATTATTATAAAACTTGTGTGCATACTTTTCGACAGAAATAAGAATTTTAATAGCTGAAGGGAGTTCTTATATCGAAAATAAAAAGCCTCAAAACTGATACTGCAAGACAGATACATATATGCAAAAGTGCGGAATCTAGTAACTTCAAAAATTCGCTGCGCTAAGCGTCGCTACTATCATAAAAAGCTTGATCCCATTCTGTCTCCTAAACATTTCTCGGCTAATTTGCACAAACTTCAGATAGAAGGAGACAAAGCAGTAGATGTCTGTAACTTCAATGCAGATGAGTTAAATGTTAGTAATAAGTTATTTTCAACCAACGGATCTTCTGTAGATAATATTGTAACTCCAATGCTAAATGGTGATGGTTTTAGTTTCAAAAATGTCGACCAAGATGAAGTACTAAGAGTAAGATATAAAAAAAAGATCTAATGCTACTGGTCCCGATAATCTATCTCCCCGCTTCTTGAAGCTTTTGCTCCCGATCATATTGCCATTCGTAACCCATATTTTTAAAACCAGACTGACCTCTGGGTTTTTTTCCACCCAACGGAAAATAGCAACTATAGTTTCTATTGCAAAAAATAACTCGCTGGAATTACCATCAGACTTACATCCTATCAGTCTGCTCTGCCTTTTATCAAAGGCTCTGAAAAAGCTAATGACATCACAAATGTTTGGTCATCTTCTGGCTTTCGTCGGGGGCATCATTGATTTGCACTTGACAAAGGTGAAATTGGCTTGTCCCTGTTGGACTTCTCGAAGTCTTTTGACAGTGTGAATCATTCTAAATTACTAACAAGGCTATTCTCTTTGTATAATTTTTCTTAGTCAGCCATTGCAAGTATACAAATTTTCTGTCTGATAGGTTCCAACAAGTAATACTACAGAGTGTTTGTTTAAGCTTTTACCATTGGTATATGGCGTCCTACAAGGCTCAATTCTGGAACTACTGCTATTTAGCTTATATATAAATGACCTCTCTAGTGTTGTTAAAGATTCAAAAGTTTGGATTGGTTTGATCGAGGATGGGACAACTTATGAATGACGATCTTCAACGAATTTACTCATGGTCAATCGTACATAATCTGCCACTCAATGCCAGTAAATCTTACTGCATATTACAATATAGAAATGAAATTGATGTAAATGATGTACCTCCGATAACTCTAAACAGTTCTCCTTTGCTGTACATGAGAACAGTCAGGAACCTTGGTGTCATGTTGAATGATCATAGGATCTGTTGCGACTTTATCAAGGCTCTTATCAGCAAAGTTTATGGATGTCTTCGACAGTTATTGTTTACTGCAGCGTTATTATCCATAGAAACCATATATGGTAGTCTAATGTTTCCGTCATTGGATTCTGTCTGCATTCGAAAACTTGACGTAGCCTGTAACGATTGTGTATGTTTTATCTATGGATTGCCACGTTTTGAACACATCAGTCCGTATCAGCACAAAACGTTTGGATGCTCCATTAAAACTTATCGCACATACAAGTTAGTCACTTAGTAGTAGTGATTTAGCTTTAATTACATTTTATTGAAATTCAATTAAAATTATTATTTTGTAGTTATCAAAGTTAATTGTGCAAACGAAAGATTGTAAGTCTTGTTGTACAGTCAACCAGTATAAATAAATTGAATTGAATTGAATTGAAATACTTGAAACTAATAAGAAGAGATGTTCAAGATAGCCTTAAATTTTTTATAAGATTTGCAAAATTTTGATAACAAATTACAGGATTTAGGCTTGGTAATTAATCACAACAAGAAAACTCTTAAACTTTATTTTGCTACTATATTATAGAACTTGAAGCGAGTCGAGATTTCAAATAATTCACCTCCCCTTCGAAATAAGTCGGCTGACCTCGATTGTTCACGCATACATCAGCCGGATTGATCGCCTATTAATATTCAATATTTCAGAATAGAAGACTTCAAAGCAGGCGATTCGAAGCATCTAAATTGAATCCTTGGAAATATGAACGTTTTGTCGAAGCTTCGAAGTCTTCGAAGCAAGAATGTTTTATCGATGCTTCAAAGGTTCAAAGCACTAATTTTTCCCTGTATCTGTATATCTTAATATATAACAAGCAAAAAAAGCTAGAATTGGTCAAGACCAATTGTGTGTGTATGTGGTGTGTGTGGGTGTGGGTGTCGCAGGCCTGGGTGCGACCTCCAACTCCACCTCCCATCTCCCACTCCTAGAAGAAGGGGTGGTTGCCCGATTTTGAAATTTTATTTGTTATTACTATAAACACACCATGTACCAAATTTCAGCTATTTCTATGTCACGCGTTCTCAGGCAGTGTCCAAATGTATAGTGGAAACCGAAATTATTGTATGGCAACCCCACGAAGGAGTTGCCCAATTTGTCTCATTTTCGAACTTAATTTTACTTTTTTTTTTTAAACTCGTGTACAAAATTTCAGCTTTCTAAGTGAACGCGTTCTCGAGATATCTAGCGCACGGACGGACAGACAAAAATCAAAATAACTTTTAATATTATGCGTGGGTGACCAATCCATTTTGCTCTACCATCATTATTTCGTGGTGTTACAAACGGAATGACAAACTTAGTATACCTTTTAGATTTATCTAGGGTATACGAATCACGTGTCACTGTGTTCGTACACGCTAAACTCCGAAAGCGCGCAACCGATTTCAATGAAAGTTTGCGAATGTGTTTGGTTGGCTCCAGCTTGAAGATCTAACAAACTGGCTGAGAACGTGTCGACGTGGAAAGCTGATATTGTGTACATGGAGTTTTCAGAAAAATTGCAAATACAAGTTCTAAGATGAACCAAATCGGACAACTCCTTCCTAGGGCTGCCATACAAATATTTCGTTTTTTAGTATAAATTTGGACACGTAGGGGTCTGAAATTTGGTATATAATGTTTTCATAGCAATAGTAAATAAAATTTCAAAAATGATCTGGATCGGGCAACCCTTTAAATTTTGTACACGGGCCTTTTTTAAAAAAATGTGACTTAAGTTCAAAAATGGGACTAATCAGGCAACTCCGTCGTATGGTTGCTATACAAAAATTTGGTGCGTGGTGTTTTCATAGCAATGGTAAATAAAATTTCAAAAATGGACTAAATCTGGTTACCTTTTCTTAAAATTAAGGAAATTTATTCTCTCAAATTACGAATCACCTCATTTTTAACTTGAGAATTAAGACTGAACTTTTAGTAGTAATAATAAAAAAAAAGTTATGTAAAATTATCCGGGATTTGTTTCCTTATTTTACTAATAAGTATGTACGTAGAAAGTTTAACATAAAAAATAAGAATGTATTTGCATTATTGGAACAATTTTCATTATCTAGCTTCCAAATTTACTCAAAGTTGGTTATCTCTTTAAATGCACATAAAAACGTTGATAAGATAAAAAAAAATAAAAACAAGACATGGAAATATATCAGTTTAAAAGAAGCAACAAGAAGTAATATACAGGATGACAAGTATTTTTTAAAAAAAATTCTAAATATTCATTACTTTCTACTGTAGAATATTGATATTTAAGAAAAATAGAAAATCATTAAATAACAAAAACAACAATAGCTTGTAAAAAAAACAAAAGTTTTGTAATTGTGGTGCCTCCCTTGGTCACTCGCTGTCGTCGGTCGATCGTCATGCAAGGCATTACGGACAGATTATATATGGGAATTGTAAAGTATTAGTAGCAGCATAGCAGCGCCAATATAGCATGCGAAGGGGAGGCATAGAGACATAGGCAAGCTTTTCTTCCCCCAAGTAATTTTCCTCCTTGGGATTTATTCTCTTCTCTCATCGATTTTTTACGTGTCCTTGGTTATGTACATACATACATATATAAAGTCCAATCAGACTTACTAATCGTTTTGATTGCATAGTCGTCTTTTTGATGAATTCACAAACAAAACTAAGTTCTCTCTATACTGCATTTCAATAACAATAATTAGAATAATCGAATGATGGCTTTCCAAATACGTATCACTTCTGCATAGAAATTCTGAGGAAATTCATTAATGATTTATGAAAATGATTTAAATAAAATGAATACCAAGTTTTCCCCTTTCGTGTGGTATTGTGTTTTTCATAAAACAAATTCACTTAAGTATGTGGAAAAAACGAAGAATTTTTTCTTATTAATGGGGGATTCCTCTACTCATGAGATTAATTTCTTATCATGGTGATTCTATGCTAGCGTTCAGAAGTTTTTCTGGATAAAGGTGTTGGGTTGCAGATGGAATCAATATCAAAATTGTAAAGGACAGAAGAAACTTTAAAATGCCCGTTTAAATGGAAGGGTGCCCTTTTTATCAGCACTTTTTTTGCAATATGACTCAGTGGGAACAAATTTATTGTTTTGAGAAGAATATGGGGAAGTTTAAAAAAAATTTAGCAATAAATAAGTTAACTATTCAGTTTTAAAATTGGAAAATAAGCGAGTTACAGTAGTTTTCACCTTTCTTGATTTAAACCCAACAAGAAACCCTTTTTGCGGAATATGTTGAGACGGGAAATTACTCGAAAATGACATAATATTGAATATATAACTTGATTAAGAGTTGTGACGATACCCTCCTAGATTAATGCCCATAAATGTAATCGCCCCTGTTTTCAAAATAATCTCGTTAAATCGCATTAGGGTAGAACTCTAACTGTCCAAAATTGGAAAATTTATTGTGGATAATTTTTTGAAGATTTTCTTGTTTTATTTCGGTGTGAGTAAACAAGAAAATTGAAAATATGAATGAATGAATTGAAGAGCTATACTTTTCTTACTTTGTTTTTATCATGTATCGTCATGTCCGTGGTTCAATTCTGACTCGGGAATGACGTGCACGGCAGTAACATTTTCTATTTCTCTTGAATTTTGTGATAATCTCTAGTAATTTAAAAATTAAAAATATATCAGAACTAACATTGTAGTACATTACAAAAAAAGTCACTATAAAAATTTTACTTAACACAGTAATGACATTCGACTGAGTTATTAATATTTCAAAGTACAAAAAAAACTGACGCTCTTGAAATAATCAAAAGTATAATAAGGCTAAATTTGAGGGCAACAATTAATTAAATGACGCTAATACGTACTTAAAGGCAAGGACCGTAAATAACTGTTATTATTTTTTTGTAAGCGAAAAAACTCTTTCCTAAAGATTTCTAGGAAGTAGTGTAGTACAAAAGGTCTATGTACAAACTAGCTGCCAACGTTGAAATCAAGAAAGTTTCGATTTTAATTTATAAATCCAATCCTAACTGTTATTATAAGACATATTTTTTATATTTCAATTTTAAAAGAAATACTTATATTATTTTACAGCGATATAAAACTCTCTGCCAGGAAATAAAACTTATCAATGGACGTTTTCTATTTTTGTTGTCATATATTTGTTAAAAGACAAAATTTGTCAGTTTTTTTAAAAAGTGCCCGATGATCCTATTTTTGAACTTAAATTTATTTTTTTCTTAAAACGCCGTTTACAGTAAAAAACTAAAGCTATGTATGGCAACACCAAGAAGGGGTTGCCGATTTTTTCAATTTTCCTTTCCCTAAGAACCTTATTCGGACAGGTTTATTTCTTGAGGAAAAAATAAAACTCATTTTTAACTGTTAAAAGCTGAGAAAAATGCAAAACTCGAATTATGAGTTTTATTTTTTGTGAAAAAAATAAAACCCATTTTAAAATGTTAAGCCGAGAGAGAAATATAAAACATAAGATACGACTGTTGTTTACTCAGAAGAAAATAAAATTCTCTTTTTAACTATTTCATTAGAAGATGAAATATAAAATATCAATAACAAAGTGTTAAAACCAGACTTTTAAAATATTCCTTGTTAACTCTTTGGTAAGATTCCTGTATGTAAAAATTGGCCGAGTACACTCCGGTCACTACACCTAAATACATTTTGAGATGAGAAGCCTTTTTTAAACTAAGCCGCGAAATATGTAGTAAAATTCTTAACTAACCAAAGTCTGTACTAACAAAGGGCCAAACCACACGTTGCAACATGCTTCAGTTTGCGAAGATGACAGACACTCGTCTTAAGACACTTTGTATTAAGAATTAACTAGAGTGTTAGTTAAAAACTGTTGAAAGAGAAAGTACAGTCACATTATAGAAGCATCCTACTCAACTGACAGTTTTGGCAGAGCTGCTCTACGATATACAGAATAACAAGGTATGATCGTCCGGGCTGTCAAGTGCGTGTGACGTCACACGAATCGATTCTTAAAACGGGAAAAATAAAGTGATACTATTTATGTAAATTTATTCCACTGGATCCATTGAAAATGCTGCAATAAATATAACGAGCTTCTTACCATAAATATACATAGAATTTCTTAGTTTAAACCTCATTTCAGGGAAATCAGTTCGGATCAAAACAAAGTGCCATGAAAGTTATATCGATAAAAAATGCAAAATAAGACTGAAATACGCTTAATTTGCACTCTTGATTGATTATTCAAGATCTTTTTATTATTTCTATAGTGAAATTAGTCAATGGCAATGGCAATTTTCTCAAATAGAACATCATAACGAAGTGTAAAACGTGGAATACAATTCTAATAATCTTCCTTCAATTTATCTTTATGTTTAGAAAGTAAAATGTACTTATTTGAAGATTTTAAATTGATCCACTACATAAATATTAAACTTTATATTTTTCACTTTTTAAGAAACGCGTCATTCAAATAGACTAAAACAGAAAATCACGAATCTATGGTTCCGGAGAGTCATACTTGTTAGTCTGTATGTGTTAATACCACAGACAAACTATACGAAGACTGGGCAAGTAGAACAAAAATCTGTAACGCCTCGCTCGAATGTGAAATGGACAATGTCTCGACTTGCCGTGCGTTCAGGTGTCACACACTGATGTGCTTTGAAGCGTTGTGATGTGCATGTCATGTGACTTGAAAAAGTAGGGATACACACCTCACACCGAATTGTCAACTGAACGGTTGGTGTGCACTTCGATCCGAAACGTCACTTTTGAAAGTTGTCAGTGTAATTTTAAAGTGAACATTTTGCAAATAAACAAGTGAAAAAGCTAGAATTGGTCTAAGACCAATTCTTATGATACCCTAGCCTAGATGAATGTCCGTATGAAATTTCGTATGGGTACCCATTTGAGCAATTTTGATTTTTGCAGTGGTTTTTCGCATATATTTCTAGAACGGTTCGTCGGACAGAAAAAATGATTATAACCAATTTTATAGGATTTCATATTCTGAAGAAGTTTTAGTACAATAAAAATGTCTTGGATTGATCGTTTTCACATTATACATAAAAAACCTAATTTTTATATGGCAACACCAAGAATGGGTTGCCCGATTTAGTCCATTTTTGAAATTTTGTTTGCTAGTACAATGAAAACACCACGTACGAAATTTCAGCTCTCTACGGCGACTCGTTCTCAGGCAGTGTTCAAATATATAACGGAAAACGAAATTTTTGTATGGCAACCCCACGAACGAATTGCCCGATTTGTCTCATTTTCGAACTTAATTTTACTTTTTTTTTAAAGTCCGTGTACAAAATTTCAGCTCTCTAAGTGTACGCGTTCTTGAGTTATCGTGCGCACGGACGGACGGACATGCAAAAATCAAAATAACTTTTAATATTATGCGTGGGTGTCCAATCCATTTTGCTCTACCATCATTATTTCGAGGTGTTACAAACGGAATGACAAACTTAGTATACCCCTTTAGATTTCATCTAGGGTATAAAAAGGGAAATGAAACAAAGTTGCATTACTCGGTGCAATTGAAACGGATTGCCTCGTTTCAGGAATGGTAATAATTACGAGCTCATTCATGTAAATAATAAAATTTGTAAAATTACAAAGGCATCTGCTATTCAACTGGACGACGTTGATGATGATGTTATTATAAGAGCAGGAATTGATTCTTTACAAACCCTCAACCCAATAGGATAGAGATTGATTTGGATGAAAACGATTTTGCTATCAGAAACAAATTATTTTGTTAAGAAATTAATTTTTTACTAAATTAACGAATTTTTAAAATCATTCAAAACAGCAACCGTATTTTCCTTTTGTAAAAAGGAATTATCTTCGTTAAAACAAAATTATAAATATGTTCCATTTTTAATTTTAATTTGCAAATTCGCGCTAAGTGTCATTTTTGAAAGCATAAAACCACGCTAAACGTCAAAATTACTAAACACACCGAGACACTACGCTAACAGACCGTAGCGTAAAAATGTGCACACCAGTGCGCACATTTTGGGCGGCTGAACGCTGCGATGTGCTGGGGAAATGACAACACATCGGTCGCCTGAACGACATGGTGTGTAAAAATGTGACATTATGTGACATTCTGCATTTGGCTGAACGCACGGCAGATCACATCGGCAGCAATGCCTCGCTCCCATATAAAATTCACAATGTCTCGACCTGATGTAGGGAAGCCACTAACTTATAACAATGGACTCAGCGCTTTACTATTTCATGTGGCAGAAAAAAATTGTGTTTCTGTTTGTCAGAGTCTGAGCACCCTTTAAAACATTTATTACATATAAAACAGAACCAAACAGATGAAATTTTGCACCCGAAAAACGAATTAAATTTAAAAAAAATATATTTCTTGTGTTTAAGTGATATTTTAATCGCTTAGAAGCACTCTTATAAGAAATTAAGGTCATTCCGATTTTAATTTTCAAAAATTTATTTTTACCTGAATCCTGCGGTGATTGCATCTGCCGCCAACATAAAAACATCAAATGGCATAAGAAAAATTCAGTAAGCGATATTTTGTGTTGGTAGCTCCCACTCTGCCATAGCGCGAAAGAGAAAACTATAAAACTTGTACCATTCCTTCCTATAGACAAATGACAATATGCTCAGTGCATTGTTATAAGTCAGTGAGGGACAGGGATGCCCTAACTTTTTCTTAGAAATTTACTGGAAATTTGACTTTAAAATTTTTGGAGGCCGACAACGATATTGCATCTAAAAATGGCTCCAGTCGGCCACCAAAGTGAATAAAAATTCTGCCGAAAAATTTTCTCTAAATTTCTAAGAAGAAATTGAGGGATTCAGTACATCAGGTCAAGGCATCGTTGATTTTATATTTGGTTATGTCATTAATTCGAGGCATCGTCGATTTTATATATAATATTCACACGCCGCCCGTGCGGATAACACAGAAAACTCGTACACCGGGAAGTGGAGATTAATGGCGATTGATGTTACCGACAAAAGTTCTTTTGTTCCGGTTTGAATTTCGATATTCATTTCATTTGGGTTATTGTCGGCTGCATGTATACTGAAGAAAAAGGTTCAGTAAATTCCTATGAAAAAAGGTATGATTATCTTCATTCATAAAAATATTTATTTGCCCAGACTCAACTTGTTCGAACCGTCTACAGCCACCAAAAAATGCAAACGAATTCTGAAGAAATATGATCGATTAAATTTCTAATAAAAAAATGAACTCTTGCCTATATTGAAAAAATGTTTACAAGAAATTTTGTTTCGTACCCATGGCCAAGTTATACCGGAGACAGACTTGCAATCAGGGCCGGCGCAAAGCAGGTTCACCGCGTTCTCCGGAACCCGACCCCGGGGTCTACAAAAATTACCCAATTAAAAAGCAGATTTTGATTACCTTTCTACAGAATGATGATACCATTAACAGATGCAAAACATTTTTGTAGTAGCGATGATTCAGTGTAAAGGAGTGACAAAAATCATCAAAGTTCAGTGTAACTCCATTAAGTCTTCATATCCTAGAAATTACTTTAGATAAAAAAATCCAAACGCTTCCAGATAAATGTACTTTTTAGAGAAAGTAAACATCAATATAAGAATCATAATAGGTCTGTTAACGTACTTCTCGGGTGTTTTCGTTCTTGGGCTTTTTTGTGTGAAAATGTGCAGGAGGGGAAGCTATCAAATTTGATGAACAACTTTTGTGTGCTCTTAGGCAGAAAGCGAAAATGACAACTACAAACTGTCAAGCTAACAACTTTAAATTGAAGATAAAATGCCAAACATAACATATCTATTCATTTTACTTACTATTTTATAGATTTTTATACGAACTGGGCAAACAGTGCGCATCAATTTCAAATTCTGCCGCACTTTCCATTTTTGACTTGTGAATAAATAATTAAAATCGAACTGACAATTCTCGATTGGAATTGACAGTTGTTACAAAAGTTACCCAGAGTTTTTCCTTGGGTGGTTTTGGGCAAAACTTTATTGAAGGGGAAGTGCGACGTCTACATTTTCCCCCCCCATTTTCTGAGTACGTGAACAGAGTTTGGGTGAAAATGTGCTAATGCATTCACACAAATTCGAGTACATGAACAGACCTAATAGCGTACGACCGAAAAAAATTGTCGTCCCGAAACGTTCCACATGTGGAAACCGAAAAGAAATTGGCAGATGCAACCGAAATTTCGTTTTTCGGCCGAAAAAAATAAAAGTTGTGTTTTTCTTAAAAATCTGAGATAAATATACTATTTTATTAGTAAAATTATTAGTTTATATTGTTTCCCATGATTTTATTAATCATTGGAGCAAAAATCTTGCTTTAAAGTGGAATAAATTCAGTTTTTCGGTTTTCGGTTTTGATGTGAAAGTGCCTTAACCCTGGAATACTAACCCGTTTCAATATTAGCTTATTGGTAACCCTGAGTAAATATTACTCACACACCAATAAATTATAAACAAAAGAGCTGAAATATTTTAGCGGAATACAATAACAGAAGAATGAAAGAATAGCATTCCCGCAAGAATAATTTAAAATTTATATAAAGAAATTTTAATTAATAAAGTAAGGATAATTAGAAATGAAAGAATCATATTTTGTACACCTTGTAATTTTTTTTTGTTTTTAATAGATTTTATACTACAATTTTGGCTTACCGGCCAATGAGGAGCATGAGGAATGAGAGGGTTGACCTGCTGGGAAGGCTCTCCCTCCGTTAAACTTACATCACGCTTCAGGCAAAGCACTTAAGAAGTGGGGACGCTGTGGTCATATGTCGTAAAGAGCAGTGCAGCCTTCAAGCTGAAAGTGAGTAAAATTTACTGACGGGTAGCATTCCAGGGTTAAGAAACTAAAGGAGAGGCCATTGCGTGTATATGTCATTTTTGCGTGGCGAATGTGATGATTTTTCTCACTTTCTAACATATGGGTACATCTCTGTCTACATGTACCCTAGCTGTCACTTTAGTTTTCCGGTAATGAAATTTACCCTAGGACAAAAGCCGTAGGTAAGGTTAAAATTGGAAGGGGATTAAATAGAAAAATATTAACATTCTTTTATGTGGAAATTTAGTAATATTGTATTTGTTTCTTTTTTAATAATAAACTGAGAAAAAAACACTTCATTTTTAATATATTTTCTTGATACAGATTTACCAAAAACGAAATTTTAAGACAAGTTATTGGGCAAACTAAGATGGATATAAGCTTACTGGGAAACCAGGAAGCTTAAAAATTTGTTTTATATTACTAGCGCTTACTATGCTGCTGCTGGTATACAATTTTGCCTCATACTTTCAAAAATCGCGCCAAATCCCTTGCATAAACCTTTTTTTCCATCCGCCTGCAATACGTAGTGTGCGTATAATAGACTTACACATCTTTGAGATTAGCACGAAAATTGTTGAGGATGGGCCTCTCCTTTAGATTCTTACTAGTAGCTTCAACTTGACATGTGTCAAATATTACGTGTCAGAAAAAGTTGACGCCAAATTTGCAGTATAAAATGCGGTTCTAAAAGGTTCGTGTATTAAATGATTATGATTGATAACTAGGGTCATATTACAATAAACTCGTATACAGAGTACATTTTCCGAAATTTCAATATTTAGTTCCAATGTACTACATACTGAGTGTATACCGAGCTGTTTCTCAGTATATAGAGACAGACTTGCAGTTTAGCGCAAATTGCAAGTCTGTCTCGGGTATTATTGAGGTTGAGCTATTCCATACATTATTTTGTTAGTACAACCGTTAATATCTTAGTATTTCTTGTCTGTGCATTTTATAGCCTTCGGGGCGAAGCTTCAGTATCCAAAGACACTCTTTGAATGTATACATATCAAGGAATATTTTAAAAGCGCTAGTCAGAACAGAAACAAATGTGGCAAGTCATAAAATCAGTGGTGCTGAAAGAGTACAGGGAAAATACTTAAGCGAAATTTGTTAATAAAATATTACTAGAAGGTAAGTTTATTGAAAGATTGAATAATTTTGATCAATAATTTGTCAGTAGTATAGGACATAATGTCCCATTCAGGAATGGGATACCAAATCTTAGTCTTCAATGAAAATTCATTAAAACTACCGTAATATTTGAGATAAATTTAAATTTAAAAGCGGAAACATGATTTTGAAAAGTTTCACCTAAAATGATCTTGGATTTGATTCAATGGAATCGTGATTTGCATACAATTAATACGTCATTTATAAGCAGTGCGTTTCCAGACAGCTGAAAAGACACAGTAGGAACTCTAAATGAAAACCAGGAAAATTTTATAACCTCTGCCCCTTTGTTTGACGTTTGTTTTTAGAATGGTAAGAATATCATCACCAATTTAATGAGTTTTTACATTTCCTAGTACTCTTCAGAAGATTCAAGATGTCTGGTATGCACATATATGTATATGCATGTACATACAAACGCGGAACGAAACAGCTAACTAGAAAATTTCATTAGTATCAGTAACTCAACCAGTATGATAATATGTACATATATAGTGAAAAACGGCAACCCTACTTAGAAGTTCTTCCGAGTTTACAAGGGGACGGACAGACGGAATTAGCCTTATCCAAAGAATAGATTGTTATAGGCGGACAAACACGATCTTACCGAATTAACAATTGATCAAAACAATTTTTTTTTAATACTTAAATACTTTTCATTTTGAAAATATCAGAGTGTACCGGTATCACTGGTACATCGTTACATATGGAATCCCCTAACGTTTCTAAGAACGAAGAAAAGTCTGTGAAAACGTTTGAGATGCAATTTTATTTAGTTGAAGAAAAATGTTATCAATGGCTGAAGAGAGTGATGACGATGTCAGCCAGATTGGAGAGCATCCGTCGGTATGCACCTGTTCAAGGTTTGTTGCCGCAAGACTTTAATACCTTAGCGAGATTGGGATATGTCTCTCATTAAAAATGAAGTATAAAGGCAAGCACGCAAGGACGCGGCGGCGATAGTGGTAGCGGTGATGATGATGGTGCGGTGAATGTAAGCACACACCAACACGGTGGCACGATTGACGAAACATACACAAAATGAAGTTAAGTTTGAAAGAAATATTTTCTAATATCCCGGTATTCTAGACGTGACAAGCCATACAGAATTTTGCCTAGTTTTACTACTGAAATCAGTTCTTCACTCATTGCGATGACTGCATTGTTTCAACTGACTGAAATGAATTTCGCTATCGCGGTCGCGGTGAGAATGGAACATGCGGGAACTCACCCCCACCGCTTTTGTTACCACCACCGCGTTTGGTGTGAACGCTCGCAATCATTTCAATATTGTGCATCCCACCGCCACCGCGTCGGTGTGTGCCTGCCTTAATTCAAGAAATGAATAAAAAAAATCTAAAATTTTGAATTTCAAACAACAAAACAGCAGAAAAGTTATTCGTTTTTAAAAAGGCGTTCCATATGCAACGATGTCTAGTGTAGTGATGTCACACACGATGTAACTGAGTAAGAATTTGTTGTATGTATGTAGGAATCATCTGCTCAAATATAATATAATATATAGCAGCCATTAGACGCGTAGAAATTGAAGAGCTTCATTTTTGAATCATGTAAAAATATGTTATCCTTTTATACAGAATAGAAACTTAAAAAGAGAACCATATGAACTTGATTTCATCATAGACCTTGCTTTTCCTGTACATATATAAATATAACTCTAGCTTTAATCTAAATGAGTACGTTCTGAAAATATACATATATATATGTATATTCTTTCCTTTGAACCAAAGCTGAGAGTTTCTCATAAATGGTATCTCCTGAAATCTTAGAATATATATATAATAAAGGGGAATACTGATAAGCTATAAATTAAGTGATTCCGGACTAATATTTGTGTCGAGCTAAGTCTTCTTGTGCAGATTTAAAAACCTAGCGGGAAATATTGCGGGCCCGCCCTGAGAGAGGCATAAGAGAGCACCATTTTAGAATACCACTATGAAATGCTCGTTTTATACTTATCTGATGAAGAGGGCTAGGAGAGCAATAGAACGTTCCAGTGAAAACTGTACTGCGCCATTCTAATGACATCGTCGTGTTAAATTACAATGGGAGAGCCAAAGAGAGCACTCCTCATTTCCTTTCAGAGATCTCTCGAATGAATGTTATGCTATGAAGCAAGGTATATAGAATACGAGGTATTCCCATTAAAATGTTGATAGATTGCAGCTGATGTGCTGTGACGTAATTTTGTGACTAATATATATACATTTTTATAGGAAAGACAGAGAGAGGAGAGAGAGAGTATTGTGTTCTCTGTACCGTACTTTCCTATACATTTCACGATAATTCGTCACCTAATGGTGGAACGTGGTTCCTAATGGGAATACCTTGTATTCTATATACCTTGCTATGAAGGAGCAGTCAAATTATTCTAATAAGAATGCAATTTGGTTGACACTCCTACACGCTGACATGCATTTATCAGTTAAGCCTCCCCGTTAATTTTTTTTTTCTGCATCCTCATTTTGCTCTGAATTTTCCGTCCTTTGTTATCACCTACTACTCTGAGATATTATAAAGGGTTTTCTGCTAACACAATATGCAAAGAATAATTTCAGGGGAAATCTGTAATATAATGTAATGTATATTTGTTTTTAATTCCCATGAATCCCTCCTACTTTTATATTCAGCTTAACCTTTTATCTTACTTTCATTCCACCGTAACTCGTTCGGTTCCTAAACTTCAAGTGTTTTCGTCACCACACTAGAACTGGTTCAAACAAATGTTCTTTTCACAGGGGTTCTATGCTCGGTTTCTGCACCGGTTTTGTTCCATCAAAATTTGTGGTTACAATTCCGAACTAAGCGTCAAATCGAAAGTATTTGTAATTATAGTGGGGACTTGTGGACATTTGTGAAAATACAATTATTTTATTGAAGTGGTTTATTTTTTTATTAAAATCATAAAACATTTTCGGATATTCTACTTTCTTGCATTCTTTTCAGCTTGTCCCTGTTCGAGACAGAGCTAAGTTCGGTGTAGATCTGACCGCTAAGTATACCTTAGTACTCAGTACCTTACTGTTGTTAAATTTTAGTCATTTTATTAATTTGATTTGTGTTAAACCGTATTTCGATAAGCTTCAACTTAGTTAGCTTTGGTACTCAGTTAGATTTAGTTCTCAGTATCTTACTTTTATTATTTCACTCTAATTTATACTTTGAATTGTCATGAAGGTTTAAATTTTAATATGTTACATGCTATGTAATACTCTCTTAAGACAACTGAGGTACTACTGCTTTACTATCTTAAGTCTTAATAACCTGTAATTAATATCTGTCAATGTGCCCGACAATAATTTACGTGACCAGGAATAACTTGGATCATACATAAAGTTTGAATTAAGTTGAATTCAACACTCACTGAAACTTAATAAAGTTTCAAATTCAACAACATTTTACAGATAATATTGCATCACTTGTACCTGGATCAGATCCGTTACAAGGGTATGGAATTAATTATTCACAAACTTCAACAATTTCAATTCGATTTTATAACGAGAACAATCTATGGGCCATAACAAAACCCTTGCTCAAGTAACGATTTGAGCTCCCTTTCGTTAGGTTGTTACATATTTCATTGACATCCCCAACAAATTTGACCCTATTAGATTTACGCAGTGTGAGTACATTTGCCTCGGTGCGTGTATTCAATTTTTTACGATTTTTAAAATGGAATCAACTTTGCCTTAAATTTTGTGTTAAAAACGGATTAACGGTGCAAGGACCTTGGAAATGTTGAGTGTTTCGGCAACGATACTCTAACGAAAACAAACGTTGTGCTGCACGAACGCATCCGAAGTGATCGTAATTTCGTCGAGGACGATCGCAGCGGCATGACGTCAACGTGCAGAAAACTGCAAATTAACAATCAGAGAACTTTAACATCGTTTATTGTTCCGTTCAAGAAATTTTGGTTAATTATTAGGGCTTGAGACGTGTCGCTGCCAAGGTGGTACCAAAAGACCTGAGCTTCATGCCAAAAGTCATAGTTATCAGCGATTTTTTGGCCAAGAACAGAACGAATACCTTCTAGCAGCCACCGAATTCGGTTGATTTGGCGGCTGCCTGCGACTTCTTCCTTTTCAGTCAATTCAAGAAACCGCTCCAGGAAACGTATTTTAACAGCCCAGAGGAGATAATGAAAAAAATCGAAGACGGCTCTAATGGTCATACCGAAAACCGAGTATAAAAATGGATCAAACGCTGGCATAAGTGTGTTGCAGTTGATGGAGAGTACTTTGAAGGGGACAGCTCAACTTTGATGAATAAACTTGTATTTCTAATTTGCTAATTAAATTTCTGAAACTTTTTTATCAAGGTAGCATACATCTAGATTAATAGAATTGAGGGAAAATTAAAAAATCGAAAAATCTACAATTATTTTTCATAAAAAAAAAACATCGGCCAGTAAAACATGAAGGAATAGTAAACATCCCCGAAAGCTGCTCTATTTCACCCTAAAGAGATATATAATTCTCTGAAATATTAATATACTTGGGTAGGTAGATATATTCTGCAAATCTGAGATTTGTGGAGAAAAGTTCGAAGAAACCGGCGCACTAGTTTTTTAGTCAGTCAGCAGGAGTTCACGGGAGACTGGTGTTTACAAAACTGCATCGATATTTACGTTTTTTTTTTTTAATTAATAATAAACAAATGAAAAAAGATTTTTTACTTACGGTCGTCTCCTACGGGCCCTGCTGAGCATTGTGCTGGAGGATCTCTACCCAAGTCCTGTAGCTCCTGAAAATTCAGAAAAAATATGTGTTAATAAAATTTGACAAATATGTAAAAGCTAAAGCAGAAAGTTCTTAAATTTTTTTTAAGACCGACCCACACAATTTTTATAAAGTTTATTTTCACAATACTGTGCCATTTTTGGAAACGGAAACATGGCAGGCAGGTCAGCGACAATCGCACCGGCTCCCCTTTTTATACGTGTGCAAATAGATGAATGTGTATTAAGGATTTTTTATAGCTGAGACACTTTTCATATGAAGAGCATTTTCTTCGAGTGTAAGGAAAACCTTGCATCGAAAATTTTACAATTGGAGAGGTCGGTTCTGGGTCGAATTATATCCATGGTGTAATCTGCCGATAGAAAATTTTAACGAAAACTGATCCGATAGATTAAACTTTATTACTTCAGGTAAATAAGTCATTCCATTTGTCCCAAGACATATTTAATAAATTTAATGAAATATTGGCACACAAATGAAGGAATATGAACTGGTGATAAAAAATTCATTTATATGTAGTTTTCTATTTGTACTTTCCGGCATTTTCAAATATGTATGGCAATAATGACAATACGTCATGGTGCGAGGTGCGACGTAAGTTATCGTGCTCAAACAAATTGAGATTTCTTCGGTTTTCCGACTGTTAAAAAAATTTGCAATTTTGCGGATATTCACAAGACCAGTCACGCATTAAGATTCTCAGTGAACCGTTATTATTAAGTAAAAAAAAAATTTCTTTTTACTGACATAACGCAGGCCAGCAAAGCACAAACTTTGGCAAAGCAGAAAAGTGTGAAAATTTTGTGAGCAAATCCAACTCGATATACTTGTGAGAGAATCGTCTCAGAGTTTAGCTAACTATTGTAGACGAGAGAGGACTTGATGTTTTTATGTTGGGTATAGAACAAACGGTGCGGTGGGGCTGACTGGGGCCTTCTGCTCTGACGAATGTGACGATGACGAAGGGAATCGGCTGAGTTAAGAGTACACCAACCACACAAAACTTCCTTGCTAGAGCCACATTTTTACTTTCATTCAATTATTTTTATTTTTAAAATCGAAATATCCAGAATGGTAGGTGTTCTTCGATATGATTTTTCCACATAATTAACAAATGCCCCCGGATGTGATGGAGTTTCTCTGCAAATAACTCATTTTCCCGTTCTTTGACTCAGCCATGACAGCGCGCACTCAAAACTCGATTCACACACGAAAAAAAAACGCCAGGGCCAAAAGCACACGAACAAAATTCATCTTAACCAGAGGAATGGACAGAAAAAAAAAACTTTGCGACAGCAAAAAAGATATTTTTTACACAAAATCCTTTTAAAATGCACTCTAATTAATCAGCACAAACACAATTTTACCAAATTTTTTCATTACTCAACACTTTCCCCCATTTCCACGCATTTTCAAAGCGGCACATTATCAGCAGCAAGAAAAATGTCTCCTCCATCGATTTGGGGGCACTTTTTTCCAATACAATTTTCTTCGCACAAATTTCATTTAAAGCACATTTCCTCGACAATTGAATTTAAGTACTAAAACATTATATTTCACTGCAGATTATATGAACATACCTTGTTGATTCTTTTTAACGCCATTTTACAATTATTTTTATTTGAAAGGAAAAAAAATATTAATTAAAAAAACAAATTGCAATTTCGTATCTTCCTTGTTCCTATGTTTTCTTTTAACTATTTTATTAAATTGAATTTTTCCTGGCCCTTTTTCTTAATTGAGAAATTAATTAACAAAAAAAGTCAACCAGAGAGTTTAATACGACAATGGAATTAGCAGTAGAGCCGACAGGGTCTTTTGATTAGGAGCGAAAACCAAAGATGGCTGACAATTTTAATCGGAGAAAATTGAAATATTTGAAACAACCTGAATCAAGTTGAACTATTCGGAATAAGAAAAGTAATGAATTTATTTGAAAATATTGTAATTATTTATGAGAAAATACTATTAATATTAAGAATTTTACGTATCTCATAAATTTTCATTGAAGCTAAGTTTAATTAGATCGTCAATTATTAATCGTATAAGAATAACAAGTCCGAAAAACTGCACTATCGACAATACTTTATTTCTACCTACATAATACTTATTTTACCTAATTTAATTTAAAGTTAAATTTATATAATCTTATTTAAAAAGAATATATATATATTTTTTATGTTAAGAGAATCAGATTCTAATTTTGGAATAGAAAAGTCAGCTATGTGAACAAGCATCAAAACGAATTAATTGCATGAAAAGCTATCGATGCAAAATTATGCAGTATTTTTTCAATCAAGTACAACATATGAACTGTCAAGTTGATCATTAGAATATAAAGAGCTTGCTATATATAATAATAGCTAAACTCCATTTAAAGAAACATAAAAGTTGCCTCTAAGATCTTATCTCGTATCTTTGTGTTTGTGTCTGATTCTTAAGTGCGAAACCACACGCTGCAGTATACTTCACTTATCGTACATGAGAGACGTAGAATGTAATGTAACTCGAGGTTCATATTGAACAAATAACTAACAAGAATGCCGCATATCGGTTGAATACAATGTACGTGAATAATAAGCCACTCATTGACGTTCGGATCTCACTTAATAAGTGATGATTTTGACGTTTCTGAAAGTAAACATTTGATGCCTTATTTTCATCGTTGAGTTTATTTATTTTACTAACTGAAAAATATTTCGTCATTCCTTTCGATCTTCGTGAGAATGTCATCGTCTATTTGGACGATTTATTGACTCTGTCATCAAACTTTGACTCTCATCTCACACTGCTCACATCTCACTGCTAGCCCATGTAGTGGATTATTTGAGGAAAGCTGGCCTCACTATCAAGAGAAGTTTTGCATTAAGGAGGGTTTTATTGTCGGGAAAGAAGGAATCAGGACTGACCCAGATTAGATCTCAGCCATAGTTGACTATCCGTCACCTAAAACTGTTCCGCAAGTCCGACGCCTACTAGGTATGGATGGTACCGATGATTCATTCTGAACTATGCTGATTTAACTGCCTCCATCACAGACACGCTGAAAAATTCTAGTCAGTTCCAATGGACACCCGAAGCCCAGACGTCTCCGGAGTCGTTGAAGCAAAAACTTACCTCTGCTCAGTTGTTAGTGAGCCTAGATTTCACCAGACCGTTCGTTATACAGTGTGATGAGAGCCAACAAGGTATTTGTGGAGTGCTGATGCAACTAGATGACGATGGCCACGAGAAACCAATAGCCTACGTGTCGAAAAAGTTGAACTCAGCACAACGCAATTACACCGTCACAGAGCAGGAATTCTTAGCAGCCTTATTAAGTGTACAGAAGTTCCGGCCCTTCATAGAACTTATGCCGTTTAAGATAGTGACTGATCATTCGAGCTTGAAGTGGCTGATGTCTCAAAAGGACCTCAGTGGTAGATTTGCTCGGTGGAGTTTGAAACTTCAAGGTTTCGACTTCACCATGGAGCACCGAAATGGAAGCCTGAATGTCGTTCCTGATGCGCTGTCACGAATTCATTGTGACAGCTTAACAACACTTGAAGATCCTGGCCCGGAAGTTGACCTTAGCTTTCCATATTTCAACTCATTGGAATATGAGTAGCTGAGGCATAAGGTTAAATCAGCTTATGGTAAACTACCAGATCTTTGCGTCTAGGAGGGCTTCGTTTATATTCGGACTGCTCCAAGAACAGACGATCCGATTCAGGAGGAAGAAGCTTGGAAGCTTTGGATTCCACGAGGGCTTGTCTCCGACGTTATTTCAAGAGCGCATGATCCGCCACTAGCTTCTCACGGAGGTGACACGGAGGGAACACGCTGGGACGATTAAGGAGACACCTGTACTGGCCACGAATGACAGTTGATGTCAGAAGCTACATAGGCGCCTGTGACGTGTGTAAAGAAACCTAGGCCCCCAATACTATTCTTAGACCACCTATGGGAGTCCAGTATGTGACAGGAAGACCATGGCAAAAGCTGTACATCGGCTTTCTAGGTCCATATCCCAGGTCAGTGAAAGGAAATGTCTGCATATTGATCATTCTTGACCACTTTTCTAAGTTTCCGATTCTCAAACCTATGAGAAAGGCATCTACTCTCAATGTGTGTCAGTTCATCGAGACTGAAGTATTTCACGTGCTCGGAGTTCCGAAAACGATAGTCTCTGACAATGGAGTCCAGTTTTGCTCAGCTCAGTTCGCCAGATTACTAGACAAGTATGGGGTGAAACACTTGTGAACGGCAGTTTAATAGCCGCAAACAAACTCCTCAGTGCGAGTGAACAGCTCTATATTGTCAGGGATTAGAGCATACATCCGGAAGGAACATACCAAGTGGGATGAGAAGTTAAGCCATATAGCTAGCTCCCTTAGAAGCTCTTTTCACCAAGCAGCTGGCTTCTCTCCCTACCGAACACTCTTCGGTCAACAGATGATTGACCATGCGAGCTGCAATTCCATCCTTAGGAGCCTCGGAACTCTTAATCAGCCTTTGAGAGTAGATGCTGAAGACAAATTGAGTTTGATCCGTGCGAGAGTGCAGGAGAACCTAAACTACAGAGCGAAACTTGTTAATTTCAAAGTGGGTCAAGAAGTATTCAGACGGAACTTTGCTCAAAGCAATTTCCAGCAGCAGACCAGTGCTAAACTAGGTCTTAAATTTGTAAAGTGTCGAATTAAGTCAACGAAAGGAAACTCCTTGTATGAGCTTGAAGATCTGCAGGGGAGAACGTTGGGAGTCTATCATACCAAGGACATCAGGGCGTGATACCCATATTCTCGGGCATGTCATCTATCTATTGCAGCGTTTATTCCTGGTAGCCTTAATAAGGCATCCAGCCAGTTTAACTGGTAAACTACAGGGTACCAATGTGCCGCTTAGGACCCTCCTAGCCTAGCGGTCGGCATACCTCTTGGACAATAGACACGTTACCCCAATTCCCCCCGCCTGACAATGCGTCAGAACCCCTCCTATTTGGTAACCCTCCAGCAGAAGTTGCCGTGGGAATTCCACTTGTATAACGTTTTTATGAATTTAAGGAAGAAAATCAGCCTGGTCACTACCTCAACGACGCCTTGATGACACACCCCTGAACGAGCGTGGTCGAAGATCAGAGGGAGATGTCAGGGCTGGGGAAGCTTTGCGATCAGTTGGTTAAGTTACTGACCGCGGAGTTCTCTCGGCATCTCGGTGAAAGAGGGCAGGGGGCTGACCGGCTGGATTTTTTGAGCTACCAACTTGTCAGTGCACCTCTGGTTCCCGACACGGAGAATGATGTCGAGATCTGATCAAAGACTTGCGGGACTTCAGAGATGTGCGTTCGATTCGTCCCCTCTCGAGCATACCAGACTGTCTTTGACAACCCGTCGCATCCGACTGGCTTGCGTGATGGAGATGCTTCCATGGGTAGTGGGTCGAGTCACACATTGGGCGCCCGCAGCGATGAGGCCTATGTTTAAGACCGGCTAGCTCAGTCGACCATTTTTCAGAGTCGTCTGGACCACAGGTGGTCTAGACTACCCTGCCCTGCTATGGTCGTAGCGTGTTGCAGGCAGCAGTATGCTACCCGGCGGCTAGCAGCAGCACACAGCGTGGACTACACGTCGAACGTGCTGCTGACGAGACTCGAGTGGACGATTCATGTCTGACCGTGACAAGTACCCGAGCGAACGGAAAAGAAAAAAAAAGAAGAAGAAGAAAAAAAGATCTGTCTGTTGGCGGGAGGTAAAAGTAAAAAAATGAGGTCAGTCTGTGAATATTAAAAAAAAAAAAAAAAAACGTCGAGAGAGTTCTGAAAAGAAGATATATAAGAAAAGAATTAAGTGAATTAAAACGAAAAGTGTGTGTTTTGTGACGCGAGAAAGGAAACGATTTGGACCACACCTGGTACTGTTAAGGATCCGAGATGATATTCCTGCGATACACCAAATGGAATTTACAGACAGCAAATCAGTATTAAAAGCACGGACTAAAAGGTAGCAAATCTTCCCAGTTATGATAACCCTAGGAAAGTACGAACGAGCATAGAAATTGTGACTGGTTCGATAGACAAAAACCACAATTTATAAAAATGTTTTTCTTTCTTGCATAATTAAATTAAATAGTTAGGGGTAGATTCATTTGACAACTTTTGGTTAACACTTAACAAAATTCAAAATTGATTTGAACAGAACAGCTTTAGGATAAGGCACATGAACAGACCAATGTGAAGTATGAGGTTAGGATAAAAAATTAAGGATAGGAAATGATAGAACAGGAATTTAGATAGATTTTATGTAGAAATCAATAAGATGAGATAATACATAGAAATGAACTAATATAAAATTTCTTTTCGACCTCTTTAGTCCGAAAATCAAATACGGAATATGATACTTGGAAAGATAAATGAGAGGCATCAAATTCGAATTAAACAACCAAGGAGTTCAACTCACAAAGGAAAGAAAGAAAGACTTTTTATTATAATATATATATTAGATAGGGTCCACTAAAGCAAAAAGAACTTGGAATTCATTTCATTATATTAGAAACTTTTGATTTGCACTATTGAAACTTTCTGATAAAGCACCAAAAAATAAAGAATTGCAGTTTTATGAACAAGCCCAACGGGTGAATTTCATGAAGTTAAGCATAACTGACGTGTGTCTTAGAATGGCTAAAAATTTTAATCGAACCGATAAGTAACAGGTTTGAGGTTAATAAATATTTTAGCAAGTTTCAGCCTCGTCAAAATAATCTATCCGCCTCCAGGGAGCTCCTTCGAGGGATCATTGGATGAAAACGTAAGTCAAAGGTTATTATTATATTGTTTATTGATTTCATGCATAGCCTATAATTATTGTTATATAATGTTGTCATATGTCGAACGCCACAACAATCGTGGGTGAGAGACTAGTGCTGCATGTCTTCCTTTCTACCTTGGAAAGTCAATGGTGATATTAATAAATGATTTTTCTGGAAAAGTATTATAATATCATTCCGGTCGCGTCTAAAGAAAAGTATTCAAAATTATTTTTAAAAATAGTAAGGGAAAGTACCCACGGTCATGTCATATGTCGCTCAAAGTCGATTTTGAAAAGAAATCTTATTTTGGGTTATGTATTAGAGATCTATTTTTTGAAAACAATTAATGAGGAATGTCGATAATTATCCCACTGACAGGTTATCCTGAAATCAGAATATTGTACAGTTTAAATGTTAAGAAGGCATCTTTTGTGAGCATTATCAATTAAGATAACATTGGCGCTGTGAGTTGAATAAATAAAACGAATAATTTGGTTATAACGTAATGGCTCCGTAAGGATTTTCAATTTCCTTCACTTTCCAGGCGGCCTCTCACTATGAAGGTTGAATAGGTCCGCTCCTCTACTCTTTTTGCAGGTCAACAAAATGACTGCTGCCCTCTATGTGTCGTTGGGTGGTTACGGGACAATACAGCTGAAGGCAGAACATCTCCGCCGTCCCTAAGGTAAGGGTAAGTGGTGTAATTGTTTCTTCAGGACCGGGTGCGTGCATCCTTTTTGGCTTGAAGGCACGAATTTTCTTGTATATGGCTGGTGACACAGCGGTAGGTTTTCGTGGAACCTCCCCGCAGTCTCCGCCAATAGCCGAACCGAGCTAGCGTGCCGCTCTGCAGTCAATGCTGTCCACAGAGTGATCTGTCAGCTCATGCTGGCAGTTTGGACTTCACGTCCAAAGTCATTCACTCGTCATTCATCCATAACAGTGGGCTCCTTTTAAGACGCTTACTACCACCACATACAATATCAAAATTTGTGTCGTGATAAACCATAAAGCTCTAAAGAAAAGAAGATATTGAACAATGAAGAGGACGGCAAATAAAGGTGTCAACATAAGACCTTGATCTTCAGGAAAACAAGCTGGTAAATGTCCTCGTGGCCCCCACTTAGAATATATAGCAAACAGGAATGATTGAATCGTGTATAATTCGTGTACATGCGCGTAATTTGTCAAGAGCAGGACATTATACGTAGGAGTAAGTGAGATGAAGGAAAGAACAGTTGTCAAAGCTGAGTGACAAATTGTCAAATGTGCTTTTATTTTGTGAGCAGATTTAGTCAATTTAAAATTCTTTAGTGAAATTTAACAAAAGTACGGAATCAATTCTTTTCAAAACTAGTTATCTTTGAAGTTTATTTAGTGTAAAGTTTTATAGTGCCACTAAAACCTGTTAAAACCATCATATTAATAAATAAATAGAAATGAAGTGTTCGGTCAGTGCTTGCAAATATAAATTGGATTATAAACTAGGGAAATCGTGTTTCAGGCTAGTACACTATCTAAATTATCTTTGTTGTTAATAGAAGCAAAGATTTATATAAATGAAATATGTGAATTATTTCAAAATAAAATCGGAAAGGAACATTTTTTACCGCAGATGCTCCGCACAAAACCTCTGTTTACTCTTTGCAAATTGACAAGTTGCTTGCTTAGAATAGGGATGGCTTGTAAATACATATAAAACATGGAATACCAACACAACCAGAAATTCATTATGCAAAATCTGGCTTATCACCATTCCTGTTTGCTATATATTCTAAGGGCCCCCATCTCGTTGAACATTCTGGACCACTTATTTGAATGTTCCTTGTTGCTGAAATTAGATTGAGCGGATCGAATGGCCTTGATACCGCGACTCAAGTATTCATAGAAAGGTACTGACTGATACCGACACAAAATCGTGTAAACCTCTACAGAGTATTCAGTACTGCCGAGATTTCTGCCCAGTCAGTAAATTGTCAAACGTAAAATTAAAATGGCCGAAACTGAAAATAAAAGTAAGATGCTAGTGGAAATTTATGTTTTCTAATCTTCTCACTTCTGAGTGGGGAATGACTGAAAAGAGTTTAATATACATTGTAATCTTTATTTTGTGGAGAATAATGAAGAAATAAGGAAGAAATCATTAGATGAGGAATGTCTGCCCCGTTTGACGAGCTTTTTTGTAATGACTGAGATTAATCAGTTGATCGAACGCAAAACGATCTTAGTCAGTAAAATTGGCAAGTGAGTTCTGTACTGACCGTCAGTTCTACTGACTCTTGTACTAGCCAGGTTAGAAAAGTTTAACAAAAGTTAAAATTTAGTAGTTAAAATATTTGATTAATACACAATTAATTAAATTAAAGAGTGAAAGCATGATATCATTTTCTTAAATTGAAATAACCAGATGTAATTGTTAAATCAAATTAGGATGTAACAATGCCTTTACAATGAAGATATATCTTCAAGCAAGGCGAAACAAAAACGTAACGAAAATGTAAACATTCTTGCATAGAAGTTACGCAAAAGAAATGTTTTGGTGTTCTGAATGCGAAACAGAAACGAATCATCAGGCCAAAGAGAAGTGAAACTGAAAAACGTAGACTGTCAGTGTAGTGGTATTTTGCATTCTGTAAAATGTTTCGTTTTAGAAATGAAAATTACGTGAAGTTTACGAAACGTTTTGAGTGTGGAGTGAATGACTTTTGAAGAAAGCAACAAAATTTTCTATTTTAATTTATTTGGTAAAAATAGCATCACAAACCTTAATCAAAATAGAATATAAAAGCGTTTATTAAGGAACGTCAGCTTATACTACGTTACAACGTTAGGTACACCTAGTAGGACAAATATAATTGGAATTATCGATAGAGTGCAAAATTGCTTAGTAAACTAACAAAAGTGCAATAATAATAATATAAGTATACCTAATCACATTTTCTTATACATTAATATTTTAATAAACAAATATTAGCGCGGCGTTTTGTTATCACAGTCGGAAACAAAATAACATGCACAAAACAGAAATACAATGATGCCGACACGGCAATCACAACGACACTGTCGTCGTAAATGTCCTCGAATTAACTCAATGACACCGACAATCTTATGTTTGTTGACATATCAAGATATGTAGGGGGGAAAATTTTTTATTGAAATTTGTTAACAAAATGGGAAAGATATAAAAAAAAAAGCTGTAAAAGTGTAATAAACAATGATTAACGCTGAGTTTATGTGGATTACAAAATATCATCTACCGCTTATTTTCAACTTTTCTCCAATTTCTTTCCATTTTTTTTCTTTTAAATATGTATTTCGATGTTGAGAATTTCTTTTGGCATAAAAATACTTCATTTCCCTCATTAAAATAATTAATTGCTCCTTGAAAGACATTTTTTGCTCATTACTTTCAGCTGTCAAAATCAAATTACGGCGGCAACGACGACAAAAGTTTAATTATTCCCAACTCTGGTTATGGCACTGACATATGGTATAATAAGAATGGACTGAGTCATCCTATCTAATTCCTATAGTCAAAAATGGCACAAATTTTGGGTAAAATCTTGTTGTCTCTTTCAAGCTCAAAATGTACACTGAACTGTAACCAATTTTGGAAACAGTACGGCTGTATTAATTGGAATGCATTTGAATTGACACACTTGGCTACGAATATAGTGTTCATGCGTAACCCCCGGAATATACAAGCCATGAACAAAGTCGAAAAAAGAGAGCAGCGGGCCGGTCAGCAGGCGACATCCACAGTCTTCTGGCCTTGTCTTACTGTAGGAGTTTTTCATATAAAAGTTGCTTGTATTTTGTTCAAACGCTATAATTTCCATAAATTTGTTCTACATGCTTTTTTTTTAAACTATTAGAAAGAAAACACAGTTGGCTGCAATTTGTTTTAACTTCATTTTGCTGTGGGAGCGACAGTTTTGGGCTTTAGGACCTGTTTAAGATGAAATTTTAGTTTTTCCTCCATGACGAGTATACAAAAAGCAGTGAGAGTGAGATCTTACTGCATGCTGTATCCGGCACGTTAAGGCCTTTTAATTGGTCAGTGCCTTCGGCGACTTCATGGCTTGTATTATATTCCGGGGGTTATGTTCATGTGCTATAGGGCCTTGGGTATATTAGTGAAAAAGCTGTTCGTAGAGTTCACGTTTTCGTTTCGCTTTAGGTGTATGCTCTCAAATGTTTAGAGGGAGACAATAGAATCCTAATTGATCATTAATTGTTTTAATGAGACAATGCGGCGAAATATATGAATTGGTAATCGAAATACGTATAATTACATTAACTACGAGTTATTAAAAATTATTATTAATAGTGAGATTTCCGTATAAACGTATGACGTAAAAAGTCGGTAATAAGTTTGGGTACTTATCGTGAACTACATTATCATACCGATTAAGTATTAATTCAAGTTTGGCTTGTCAAGAAATTTTTATCGACCTTTGCTGTCTTCTCGGCACGGCATAGAAACGCCAGCCAAGCGGGAATAACTGGATATTTTCCCTCAATTTCATTAAAAATTCGGGAATTAAAATATAATTATAAAGATAAAAGAAAAAAATGCCGCCCAAGTTAGTATATATTTAGCAAAAAAAGGCTTTTACTCAATTTGTGTGCCTATTACAATCGGTTGTTTGAATGTTTGTGGTTACCAAGTAAGAAAATATAAGTGTCAAATTATTGATTATTTGAGGAAAGCTGGCCTCACTATCAAGAGAAGTTTTGCATTAAGGAGGGTTTTATTGTCGGGAAAGAAGGAATCAGGACTGACCCAGATTAGATCTCAGCCATAGTTGACTATCCGTCACCTAAAACTGTTCCGCAAGTCCGACGCCTACTAGGTATGGATGGTACCGATGATTCATTCTGAACTATGCTGATTTAACTGCCTCCATCACAGACACGCTGAAAAATTCTAGTCAGTTCCAATGGACACCCGAAGCCCAGACGTCTCCGGAGTCGTTGAAGCAAAAACTTACCTCTGCTCAGTTGTTAGTGAGCCTAGATTTCACCAGACCGTTCGTTATACAGTGTGATGAGAGCCAACAAGGTATTTGTGGAGTGCTGATGCAACTAGATGACGATGGCCACGAGAAACCAATAGCCTACGTGTCGAAAAAGTTGAACTCAGCACAACGCAATTACACCGTCACAGAGCAGGAATTCTTAGCAGCCTTATTAAGTGTACAGAAGTTCCGGCCCTTCATAGAACTTATGCCGTTTAAGATAGTGACTGATCATTCGAGCTTGAAGTGGCTGATGTCTCAAAAGGACCTCAGTGGTAGATTTGCTCGGTGGAGTTTGAAACTTCAAGGTTTCGACTTCACCATGGAGCACCGAAATGGAAGCCTGAATGTCGTTCCTGATGCGCTGTCACGAATTCATTGTGACAACAACACTTGAAGATCCTGGCCCGGAAGTTGACCTTAGCTTTCCATATTTCAACTCATTGGAATATGAGTAGCTGAGGCATAAGGTTAAATCAGCTTATGGTAAACTACCAGATCTTTGCGTCTAGGAGGGCTTCGTTTATATTCGGACTGCTCCAAGAACAGACGATCCGATTCAGGAGGAAGAAGCTTGGAAGCTTTGGATTCCACGAGGGCTTGTCTCCGACGTTATTTCAAGAGCGCATGATCCGCCACTAGCTTCTCACGGAGGTGACACGGAGGGAACACGCTGGGACGATTAAGGAGACACCTGTACTGGCCACGAATGACAGTTGATGTCAGAAGCTACATAGGCGCCTGTGACGTGTGTAAAGAAACCTAGGCCCCCAATACTATTCTTAGACCACCTATGGGAGTCCAGTATGTGACAGGAAGACCATGGCAAAAGCTGTACATCGGCTTTCTAGGTCCATATCCCAGGTCAGTGAAAGGAAATGTCTGCATATTGATCATTCTTGACCACTTTTCTAAGTTTCCGATTCTCAAACCTATGAGAAAGGCATCTACTCTCAATGTGTGTCAGTTCATCGAGACTGAAGTATTTCACGTGCTCGGAGTTCCGAAAACGATAGTCTCTGACAATGGAGTCCAGTTTTGCTCAGCTCAGTTCGCCAGATTACTAGACAAGTATGGGGTGAAACACTTGTGAACGGCAGTTTAATAGCCGCAAACAAACTCCTCAGTGCGAGTGAACAGCTCTATATTGTCAGGGATTAGAGCATACATCCGGAAGGAACATACCAAGTGGGATGAGAAGTTAAGCCATATAGCTAGCTCCCTTAGAAGCTCTTTTCACCAAGCAGCTGGCTTCTCTCCCTACCGAACACTCTTCGGTCAACAGATGATTGACCATGCGAGCTGCAATTCCATCCTTAGGAGCCTCGGAACTCTTAATCAGCCTTTGAGAGTAGATGCTGAAGACAAATTGAGTTTGATCCGTGCGAGAGTGCAGGAGAACCTAAACTACAGAGCGAAACTTGTTAATTTCAAAGTGGGTCAAGAAGTATTCAGACGGAACTTTGCTCAAAGCAATTTCCAGCAGCAGACCAGTGCTAAACTAGGTCTTAAATTTGTAAAGTGTCGAATTAAGTCAACGAAAGGAAACTCCTTGTATGAGCTTGAAGATCTGCAGGGGAGAACGTTGGGAGTCTATCATACCAAGGACATCAGGGCGTGATACCCATATTCTCGGGCATGTCATCTATCTATTGCAGCGTTTATTCCTGGTAGCCTTAATAAGGCATCCAGCCAGTTTAACTGGTAAACTACAGGGTACCAATGTGCCGCTTAGGACCCTCCTAGCCTAGCGGTCGGCATACCTCTTGGACAATAGACACGTTACCCCAATTCCCCCCGCCTGACAATGCGTCAGAACCCCTCCTATTTGGTAACCCTCCAGCAGAAGTTGCCGTGGGAATTCCACTTGTATAACGTTTTTATGAATTTAAGGAAGAAAATCAGCCTGGTCACTACCTCAACGACGCCTTGATGACACACCCCTGAACGAGCGTGGTCGAAGATCAGAGGGAGATGTCAGGGCTGGGGAAGCTTTGCGATCAGTTGGTTAAGTTACTGACCGCGGAGTTCTCTCGGCATCTCGGTGAAAGAGGGCAGGGGGCTGACCGGCTGGATTTTTTGAGCTACCAACTTGTCAGTGCACCTCTGGTTCCCGACACGGAGAATGATGTCGAGATCTGATCAAAGACTTGCGGGACTTCAGAGATGTGCGTTCGATTCGTCCCCTCTCGAGCATACCAGACTGTCTTTGACAACCCGTCGCATCCGACTGGCTTGCGTGATGGAGATGCTTCCATGGGTAGTGGGTCGAGTCACACATTGGGCGCCCGCAGCGATGAGGCCTATGTTTAAGACCGGCTAGCTCAGTCGACCATTTTTCAGAGTCGTCTGGACCACAGGTGGTCTAGACTACCCTGCCCTGCTATGGTCGTAGCGTGTTGCAGGCAGCAGTATGCTACCCGGCGGCTAGCAGCAGCACACAGCGTGGACTACACGTCGAACGTGCTGCTGACGAGACTCGAGTGGACGATTCATGTCTGACCGTGACAAGTACCCGAGCGAACGGAAAAGAAAAAAAAAGAAGAAGAAGAAAAAAAGATCTGTCTGTTGGCGGGAGGTAAAAGTAAAAAAATGAGGTCAGTCTGTGAATATTAAAAAAAAAAAAAAAAAACGTCGAGAGAGTTCTGAAAAGAAGATATATAAGAAAAGAATTAAGTGAATTAAAACGAAAAGTGTGTGTTTTGTGACGCGAGAAAGGAAACGATTTGGACCACACCTGGTACTGTTAAGGATCCGAGATGATATTCCTGCGATACACCAAATGGAATTTACAGACAGCAAATCAGTATTAAAAGCACGGACTAAAAGGTAGCAAATCTTCCCAGTTATGATAACCCTAGGAAAGTACGAACGAGCATAGAAATTGTGACTGGTTCGATAGACAAAAACCACAATTTATAAAAATGTTTTTCTTTCTTGCATAATTAAATTAAATAGTTAGGGGTAGATTCATTTGACAACTTTTGGTTAACACTTAACAAAATTCAAAATTGATTTGAACAGAACAGCTTTAGGATAAGGCACATGAACAGACCAATGTGAAGTATGAGGTTAGGATAAAAAATTAAGGATAGGAAATGATAGAACAGGAATTTAGATAGATTTTATGTAGAAATCAATAAGATGAGATAATACATAGAAATGAACTAATATAAAATTTCTTTTCGACCTCTTTAGTCCGAAAATCAAATACGGAATATGATACTTGGAAAGATAAATGAGAGGCATCAAATTCGAATTAAACAACCAAGGAGTTCAACTCACAAAGGAAAGAAAGAAAGACTTTTTATTATAATATATATATTAGATAGGGTCCACTAAAGCAAAAAGAACTTGGAATTCATTTCATTATATTAGAAACTTTTGATTTGCACTATTGAAACTTTCTGATAAAGCACCAAAAAATAAAGAAATGCAGTTTTATGAACAAGCCCAACGGGTGAATTTCATGAAGTTAAGCATAACTGACGTGTGTCTTAGAATGGCTAAAAATTTTAATCGAACCGATAAGTAACAGGTTTGAGGTTAATAAATATTTTAGCAAGTTTCAGCCTCGTCAAAATAATCTATCCGCCTCCAGGGAGCTCCTTCGAGGGATCATTGGATGAAAACGTAAGTCAAAGGTTATTATTATATTGTTTATTGATTTCATGCATAGCCTATAATTATTGTTATATAATGTTGTCATATGTCGAACGCCACAACAATCGTGGGTGAGAGACTAGTGCTGCATGTCTTCCTTTCTACCTTGGAAAGTCAATGGTGATATTAATAAATGATTTTTCTGGAAAAGTATTATAATATCATTCCGGTCGCGTCTAAAGAAAAGTATTCAAAATTATTTTTAAAAATAGTAAGGGAAAGTACCCACGGTCATGTCATATGTCGCTCAAAGTCGATTTTGAAAAGAAATCTTATTTTGGGTTATGTATTAGAGATCTATTTTTTGAAAACAATTAATGAGGAATGTCGATAATTATCCCACTGACAGGTTATCCTGAAATCAGAATATTGTACAGTTTAAATGTTAAGAAGGCATCTTTTGTGAGCATTATCAATTAAGATAACATTGGCGCTGTGAGTTGAATAAATAAAACGAATAATTTGGTTATAACGTAATGGCTCCGTAAGGATTTTCAATTTCCTTCACTTTCCAGGCGGCCTCTCACTATGAAGGTTGAATAGGTCCGCTCCTCTACTCTTTTTGCAGGTCAACAAAATGACTGCTGCCCTCTATGTGTCGTTGGGTGGTTACGGGACAATACAGCTGAAGGCAGAACATCTCCGCCGTCCCTAAGGTAAGGGTAAGTGGTGTAATTGTTTCTTCAGGACCGGGTGCGTGCATCCTTTTTGGCTTGAAGGCACGAATTTTCTTGTATATGGCTGGTGACACAGCGGTAGGTTTTCGTGGAACCTCCCCGCAGTCTCCGCCAATAGCCGAACCGAGCTAGCGTGCCGCTCTGCAGTCAATGCTGTCCACAGAGTGATCTGTCAGCTCATGCTGGCAGTTTGGACTTCACGTCCAAAGTCATTCACTCGTCATTCATCCATAACAGTGGGCTCCTTTTAAGACGCTTACTACCACCACATACAATATCAAAATTTGTGTCGTGATAAACCATAAAGCTCTAAAGAAAAGAAGATATTGAACAATGAAGAGGACGGCAAATAAAGGTGTCAACATAAGACCTTGATCTTCAGGAAAACAAGCTGGTAAATGTCCTCGTGGCCCCCACTTAGAATATATAGCAAACAGGAATGATTGAATCGTGTATAATTCGTGTACATGCGCGTAATTTGTCAAGAGCAGGACATTATACGTAGGAGTAAGTGAGATGAAGGAAAGAACAGTTGTCAAAGCTGAGTGACAAATTGTCAAATGTGCTTTTATTTTGTGAGCAGATTTAGTCAATTTAAAATTCTTTAGTGAAATTTAACAAAAGTACGGAATCAATTCTTTTCAAAACTAGTTATCTTTGAAGTTTATTTAGTGTAAAGTTTTATAGTGCCACTAAAACCTGTTAAAACCATCATATTAATAAATAAATAGAAATGAAGTGTTCGGTCAGTGCTTGCAAATATAAATTGGATTATAAACTAGGGAAATCGTGTTTCAGGCTAGTACACTATCTAAATTATCTTTGTTGTTAATAGAAGCAAAGATTTATATAAATGAAATATGTGAATTATTTCAAAATAAAATCGGAAAGGAACATTTTTTACCGCAGATGCTCCGCACAAAACCTCTGTTTACTCTTTGCAAATTGACAAGTTGCTTGCTTAGAATAGGGATGGCTTGTAAATACATATAAAACATGGAATACCAACACAACCAGAAATTCATTATGCAAAATCTGGCTTATCACCATTCCTGTTTGCTATATATTCTAAGGGCCCCCATCTCGTTGAACATTCTGGACCACTTATTTGAATGTTCCTTGTTGCTGAAATTAGATTGAGCGGATCGAATGGCCTTGATACCGCGACTCAAGTATTCATAGAAAGGTACTGACTGATACCGACACAAAATCGTGTAAACCTCTACAGAGTATTCAGTACTGCCGAGATTTCTGCCCAGTCAGTAAATTGTCAAACGTAAAATTAAAATGGCCGAAACTGAAAATAAAAGTAAGATGCTAGTGGAAATTTATGTTTTCTAATCTTCTCACTTCTGAGTGGGGAATGACTGAAAAGAGTTTAATATACATTGTAATCTTTATTTTGTGGAGAATAATGAAGAAATAAGGAAGAAATCATTAGATGAGGAATGTCTGCCCCGTTTGACGAGCTTTTTTGTAATGACTGAGATTAATCAGTTGATCGAACGCAAAACGATCTTAGTCAGTAAAATTGGCAAGTGAGTTCTGTACTGACCGTCAGTTCTACTGACTCTTGTACTAGCCAGGTTAGAAAAGTTTAACAAAAGTTAAAATTTAGTAGTTAAAATATTTGATTAATACACAATTAATTAAATTAAAGAGTGAAAGCATGATATCATTTTCTTAAATTGAAATAACCAGATGTAATTGTTAAATCAAATTAGGATGTAACAATGCCTTTACAATGAAGATATATCTTCAAGCAAGGCGAAACAAAAACGTAACGAAAATGTAAACATTCTTGCATAGAAGTTACGCAAAAGAAATGTTTTGGTGTTCTGAATGCGAAACAGAAACGAATCATCAGGCCAAAGAGAAGTGAAACTGAAAAACGTAGACTGTCAGTGTAGTGGTATTTTGCATTCTGTAAAATGTTTCGTTTTAGAAATGAAAATTACGTGAAGTTTACGAAACGTTTTGAGTGTGGAGTGAATGACTTTTGAAGAAAGCAACAAAATTTTCTATTTTAATTTATTTGGTAAAAATAGCATCACAAACCTTAATCAAAATAGAATATAAAAGCGTTTATTAAGGAACGTCAGCTTATACTACGTTACAACGTTAGGTACACCTAGTAGGACAAATATAATTGGAATTATCGATAGAGTGCAAAATTGCTTAGTAAACTAACAAAAGTGCAATAATAATAATATAAGTATACCTAATCACATTTTCTTATACATTAATATTTTAATAAACAAATATTAGCGCGGCGTTTTGTTATCACAGTCGGAAACAAAATAACATGCACAAAACAGAAATACAATGATGCCGACACGGCAATCACAACGACACTGTCGTCGTAAATGTCCTCGAATTAACTCAATGACACCGACAATCTTATGTTTGTTGACATATCAAGATATGTAGGGGGGAAAATTTTTTATTGAAATTTGTTAACAAAATGGGAAAGATATAAAAAAAAAAGCTGTAAAAGTGTAATAAACAATGATTAACGCTGAGTTTATGTGGATTACAAAATATCATCTACCGCTTATTTTCAACTTTTCTCCAATTTCTTTCCATTTTTTTTCTTTTAAATATGTATTTCGATGTTGAGAATTTCTTTTGGCATAAAAATACTTCATTTCCCTCATTAAAATAATTAATTGCTCCTTGAAAGACATTTTTTGCTCATTACTTTCAGCTGTCAAAATCAAATTACGGCGGCAACGACGACAAAAGTTTAATTATTCCCAACTCTGGTTATGGCACTGACATATGGTATAATAAGAATGGACTGAGTCATCCTATCTAATTCCTATAGTCAAAAATGGCACAAATTTTGGGTAAAATCTTGTTGTCTCTTTCAAGCTCAAAATGTACACTGAACTGTAACCAATTTTGGAAACAGTACGGCTGTATTAATTGGAATGCATTTGAATTGACACACTTGGCTACGAATATAGTGTTCATGCGTAACCCCCGGAATATACAAGCCATGAACAAAGTCGAAAAAAGAGAGCAGCGGGCCGGTCAGCAGGCGACATCCACAGTCTTCTGGCCTTGTCTTACTGTAGGAGTTTTTCATATAAAAGTTGCTTGTATTTTGTTCAAACGCTATAATTTCCATAAATTTGTTCTACATGCTTTTTTTTTAAACTATTAGAAAGAAAACACAGTTGGCTGCAATTTGTTTTAACTTCATTTTGCTGTGGGAGCGACAGTTTTGGGCTTTAGGACCTGTTTAAGATGAAATTTTAGTTTTTCCTCCATGACGAGTATACAAAAAGCAGTGAGAGTGAGATCTTACTGCATGCTGTATCCGGCACGTTAAGGCCTTTTAATTGGTCAGTGCCTTCGGCGACTTCATGGCTTGTATTATATTCCGGGGGTTATGTTCATGTGCTATAGGGCCTTGGGTATATTAGTGAAAAAGCTGTTCGTAGAGTTCACGTTTTCGTTTCGCTTTAGGTGTATGCTCTCAAATGTTTAGAGGGAGACAATAGAATCCTAATTGATCATTAATTGTTTTAATGAGACAATGCGGCGAAATATATGAATTGGTAATCGAAATACGTATAATTACATTAACTACGAGTTATTAAAAATTATTATTAATAGTGAGATTTCCGTATAAACGTATGACGTAAAAAGTCGGTAATAAGTTTGGGTACTTATCGTGAACTACATTATCATACCGATTAAGTATTAATTCAAGTTTGGCTTGTCAAGAAATTTTTATCGACCTTTGCTGTCTTCTCGGCACGGCATAGAAACGCCAGCCAAGCGGGAATAACTGGATATTTTCCCTCAATTTCATTAAAAATTCGGGAATTAAAATATAATTATAAAGATAAAAGAAAAAAATGCCGCCCAAGTTAGTATATATTTAGCAAAAAAAGGCTTTTACTCAATTTGTGTGCCTATTACAATCGGTTGTTTGAATGTTTGTGGTTACCAAGTAAGAAAATATAAGTGTCAAGTTTTTTCTCTCTAGTTTTTCGTAATAATTTATATGGAAAAGTGTATAAAATAATTATTTTAATGCAATGAAAAATGTTTATAGTTTGTGTTTATATATTGCAAATCTTTAGTGAATGTAAAATTTTATTTTGTGCATACATAATATGATTTCTATGCAAGTTGTGTGTGTATAGGGTCAATGGGGACGCTTTAGTAATGTTCGGAATCAATGTGAATTTCTGTGATTTTATTATTATTTTATTATCGAATATACAGGGAAATAATGAGCGACGAAAAAGTTTCTGTAAGCAATGAAGGGACTATCGCTAAATTCAGCTTAAATGACGATGCAAAAAATGTTTTGCATTATGACGGTGAAACAAACAACAAGGACAATGGAAGCAAAACGAGACACTGCAACTCGTTGCCTCTGTTTCAAAATGTAAGTGTGATGACTTTTATGTTTTATTTTATATAGGAAATTTTATTTAAATAAATGAAAAAGAGCTAAAGGTCAAGATAGGTGTTAATTTCAATTTCAAATGTGTCATAATATGTTCGTCTAACCCTGCTGATTATTAAGTGGACTTCTGAGCCAACTCCCATTTATGCTTCATGTGGGCTTTTTTTAGGCCTTGCGCTAGACTGTTACTGCAAAATTTTAGCATTTGTAATTTCTGACTGTAGTTGTATTTTTGAAATAAGCAAATGCCCAATGATTTCAAATTGGTATAACTCGATGCTACATAAACCACAAAAAATACATACATATTTGGCAAAATAACAAAAAAGTTGATATCTGATAAGATTTTTACATGAAAAACAATCCTCAAATCGCTTAAGTACATTCACCCGCACCAGGTTACCAGTCAAGCGAGTTAACCGGATGTGGTCGACGTGTTCCGGTGTCCTGAATGAATACTTATTCTTTTGATGACTTGTAAAATTCATTCTTCTTTATCTCCTATTATAATATTTTCTTACACCTTCTGTTTTTTTAAATAATGCTGCCAGAGAAATTACCTGCAATTACTTTTTGAATTAGACGACTGTTCGAGCGACATGTTAAGCTTTCGGTACTTCCAATTTAGAGCACAAAAACTAGCACTTGATCGTGCGGTAATAAAGTTTTAGCTCGATAACGTCTAACTGTTGGTTTTAAATGACTGAGCCTACGTGCAAATGCTAATATTTGCGATAAATTCTAAAAAGTCTTAATTGATAGAGGTAAACCAACAGCTGCTGTACGTAGGTATTTCATACAATAATTTGCCCTCAATTTTGATAAGTAATGCAGTTCCCTCACTGATTAAATAATTTTGATAAAGCATTACTTGCTTACAGTAATGATCTTATAACCTATAACATACCCGAAGTACTTAGTCAATTCGAATTAAACTATGACTAAACTATTAAACGTGAAGACTAATTTTCTTCCTTTTTAGAATTTGCCATTATCCCATTAATAAATAAACAAGAAAAAAATTAATAGAACTAGTCTAGATGAATGTCAGCATGTAATTTCGAATGGTCCGTCACTCTCTGTTAAGGTGGTTTTTTATGTCTATTTCTAGAACTCTACTTCAACAGTAAAAATGATTATAACCAATTTCATATGATTTTGTATTCATTTTAGCACATTAAAAATTTCTGGGACTGATCGCTTCACAGTGTACGTTCAGAAACCTCAATTTTTGTTTGGCAACACCATGAACGCGTTACCAAATTTAGTTCACTTTTAGAATTGTGTTTAATATCCTGTATTCTATCAGGTCTCTAGGTCAACGCGTTTTCTATAGATCTCAAAATTATAGTGAACAAGTAAATAACTAAAATTAGTCTACGACCAATTCTTACGATACCCTAGATTAGCGTTTCTTATTATACATATTATATTAGGGTGGGCAAAACCCTCGAGAATACTTCACAAGCTATGAAACAGACTCCCTCACTACCACATGAGAGCCCCAACGGAGTCTTAACATTCTAAAATATTTGCAATGTTATGTAAAACTGACAAAAGTTTGATTTGAATAACTCCTCCGCCGTAAACTACTAGTCATACAGAAAAATGTTGTTCTGATAATCTTAAGCTTGCTTTCTTATCTTCCGAATCGAAATAAAAGTTTTATACCTTTCCTAACAAAATTATTAAAAGAAAATGAACCAAATGACTACGATTCCTCAAACAAAAACTCTCAGCTGAGTAATCATTGTATATGACGCTTTGCCGTCATGGCAAGCCGTCGGCTGATGATATCAAATATAGCAGCATACAGCTTCCGACTGCACATACACACATGCAATTTTTACTTAGCTGAGAGTTAGCGAGCGTAAAATGGTAAGGTTTACTTTGTAATCTACCATTTTACTACTATTACTACTATTTTATTATTTTATTAAGTAAGGTATATAGAAAGTGTAGTTTTTCGGAAGGTAAGGACCAAGTTGTAAATTACTAGAAGACTATTTTCCTGTATGGATACTAGTTTAGGATCTATAGCTAATATAAAGTCAATGTTTGGCACTTTTGCATAAGTATCAATGCAGAAGATTTTAGAGAACGGACTCCCAACGCAGACATATAGATTTCTGTTTCATGGTTTAGGAATTATTCTCGAGAGTTTTGGGGTGACCCAAAAATGTATGGATTTGCAAAGGTGTTAAAACGTCTAAATGCTCGTTCAGAATTTGTTAGCTAATGTAATTTTAAACTTCTACTCAAAATTTCAGTGAAACTCATTAATGTTTAGAGGTCGCTCAAATCGAAAATAGTTTGTTTTTAGCTGTTTTCTATCGATAACATTAATTTGACGAATATTTTTTTTTGGTTGCTTTTTTAAGTTTAAGAAAACTTAGATATGAACTTATTGCAGTAAAAGTCGTTTTAGAAAATTAAATTCTTCTATTTTTTATATATTTTTCAAAACGGAAATTCAGACCCGGAAAACCAATTTATTGAATTCGTGTCAATTTTTTTTGTAAGGATATACTATTTCTACTATAATAGCTGTGTTCTTTTGGTTCCGTTCAGTGTACTGCAGAACATAGGAGATTGCGAATAGAATTGACTTGTAGGGTGCATAGAAGTAGAATTTTTTTTGAAAGCATAGAGAGAATAATCTAGGTGCCATGACTTTAATTCTTACAAAACGTTAAACCTGTAAAGTTTTGTCCCGAAGTTTATCAAGTTCTATTTTGACATTTTGCAAGGATTCAAGTCATATCAATTTGATCATTTTCTCTATACTTTCAAAACCTTTTCTACTTCTATGCACCCTACAAGTCAATTCTATTCGTAATCTCCTGTGTCCTGCAGTGCACTGCATGGAACCAAAAGAACAAAGCTAATGTTTTCTAGAATCGATTATCTATATAGCGACTGTAATTTAAGGGGCTCAAGTACTGTATGAACTGTTCTCAAAATGCGGTTTTCGACTGTGAAGCATATACAGCCGTATACAAAAAATATCGTGCGTAATAAACTAAACAAGAGTCGCAGAACATATCATGCTGCGTCACATCACTTACCTTGAGCGGAAGAGCGGACCTAGTCGACCGACCTGCCTTCTCGAGGGGGCTCCGCGGGAGTGAAGGAGAAACAAGTTACGTAACTATTAACAAGTTTATTCACAAGGAAATACCATGTCTTTCGATAATAGGCACAGTACTTTGGGTCTATAACTAATGCATACATGGTGTTTCCTCATTGGTGGTCAATAGAGCAGGAGGTGATAGTACTCACCTAAACAAGCAAACAATTTTATGGCACGGGGGTAGGGGCATTTCCACCGTTTCGGAGTTACAGGGTGATTAAGAAAGAAACCCCAGACAAAGTTGATAAAAGTTGTCCCTCTACGAAGGCCTTCTCGAGCAACTGTGTTCATATAAATGAAATTGAAAAGAGGAAATAACAACCACAAAAACAAATATCTGCCCGGGATTTCCTTTACAATTCTACAACAGTTCATGTTCCTGAACAAAAACTCTAATACTAGTACTATTATATATTAAAAAAAATTGTTATCAAAAGTTAAACGAACGAAAATCCATTTGTCCCAATTGAAGAGAACTAAAATTCAATAAATGGTTCCTTTTCGACATATTCATGAGCTGATCTGCTTGATTTACTAATCATCTTTAAAACCCCGGGACGGGAAATTGCTGTTGTTATAACAGACCTCGTTGGAGGATATGTTCTTGCTAATGGATATATTAATGTCTTTGTCTTTATCGAATTGTTCAAAAAAATTATTTCATTGTTTTCTTTTAAGTCTACAGGTTCGACTTTCGCCTTGTAAGTTGGGAGTCAAGCGGTCGTCTTGATAAGGTGCAAGAATCCTAATTGTTACATTCTATGTTAATTTACTCTGCTGTTTCTAGTTTACTTTTCAATTTTATATATTTACCGGCGTAATTTCTGACAATTTCGGGACCTTTTAATTAATTCATAATTGATCTACATAATATCTAGGTGTCGTGTACACTTCGAAGGGCAATAGCGTGATAGGACAACACTACTACACCGCAGAATGCACTGTGGACGCCCAAGTTTCTCTTAATCCCGTATTGATGGAAACGTCTCACATTTACAAAAGGAATTGTGCACACCCGATTTAAGAACATCGATTAATTGTCACGTTCGATTTTAGAATTTCCCATAAAGGTACTAAATTTTATGCTTGTTTCTAAAATGTCATCACCTTTTCTCTTCCCGGACAATTTATAATATTTCTTCTTATAGTACCTACAATACCTGATGAATCCTAGCTTCTATTCACCTTTTAATTTCCCCACTGGCGTGCTCCTTTTTGATCACGTTCTTTTCTTTCGATTTGTTACTCTTTATTTTTCACAATACCTTTAAACTCACAGATTAACACGAACTTCTTGTTTACGCTTCTAATTTAGTCAGAACAGGAATTGTCCCGCTCTTTTTATACCCTAGATGAAATATACTAAGTTTGTCATTCCGTTTGTAACACCACGAAATAATTATGGTAGAGCAAAATGGATTGGACACCAACGCATAATATTCAAAGTTATTTTGATTTTTGCATATCCGTCTGTGCGTACGATAACTCGAGAACGCGTTCACTTAGAAAGCTGAAATTTTGTACACGGACCTTAAAAATAAAAGTGAAATTAAGTTCGAAAATGATACAAATCGGGCAACTCCTTCGTGGGTTTGCCATACAAAAATTTCGTTTTCCACTATATATTTGGAGCGAGTCGACATAGAGAGTTGAAATTTGGTACGTGCTATTTTTATAGTAATAAAAAAAAAATTCAAAAATGGACTAAATCGGGCAACTCATTCTTGGTGTTGCCATATAAAAATTTAGGTTTTTTACATATACTTTGAAAACGATCAGTCCTAGACATTTTTATTGTACTAAAAACTTCTTCAAAATAAGAAATCCTATAAAATTGGTTATAATCAGTTTTTCTGTCCGACGAGCCGTTCTAGAAATATATGCGAGAAACCAATGCAAAAAATCAAAATTGCTCAAATGGGTGACCATACGAAATTTCATACGGGCATTCATCTTGGGTATCCTAAGAATTGGTCTTAGATCAATTCAAGCTTTTTTACTTGTTTTTTGTTTTTTAAAACTCCTCAGAAAGTCCCAGATTTTCCTCATACTTTTTCAGCCCTCCTTTTTTCCTTTGTTCTTTTCTCATCGAATCTGTGATCGTCATGTCCACCTTTGACTGACAGAGGGCACACATCTCGTCAGTTAGTTCAAAAGTACGGGTTAGTATATTTCGTCGAGATAACCATTTGTCCTCACCTCAGTATATAAAGGAAAAGATGCATACATCCCATGCCCTCACATTGTATTTTGAATAAACGATTATTTAGTGGCCGAGATTTTATATGACTATCTTTATGAAGTTTATAGTTTTGACAATCTCAGTAAGAGCTAGAGCTTGCCTATGGATTGATTAGACAGCGCTGTACTTGCACCGCTGACTCTACTGAAATTACTTACATTATTATGGGATCACTTTTCTATAGTTGTCTCTTTTCGGTCTAACTACTTTATTCCGCTGAACTTCAAATAATAACTTCTATACAAAATAGCCCAGTTTCAGTTCAGTGGATTCTCCTAATGAATATATAGAATACAAATAGATGGGAATACAACATTTGTAATCTTTTCTCTATCTCCATACCAACTTTTAGGGTTAGGCAAACAAAAATTGCTTAATTTTATTTCCTTAAAATCAAGTTTAAACAAGTAAAAAAGCTAGAATTGGTCAAATACCAATTCTTATGATACCCTAGATGAATGCCCGCATTAAATTTCGTAGGTCACCGATCTATTCAAGTTTGATTTTGAAGTTGTTTTTCTCATATATTTCTAGAACGGTTTGTCGCACAGAAAAAATGATTATAATCAATTTTATAGGATTTCGTATTCTGCAGAGGCTTTTAGTACAATAAAAATGTCTTGGACTTATCGTTTTCAAAGTATACGTAAAAAACCTAAATTTTTATATGGCAACACCAAGAAGGAGTTGCCCAATTTAGTCCATTTCAGACATTTTAATTGCTAATGTAGTAAAAACATCATGTACGAAATTTCAGCTGTCTACGTCGACGTGCTCTCAGGCAGTGTCCAAATATATAGTGGAAAACGAAATTTTTATATGGCAACCCTACGAAGGAGTTGCCCGATTTGTCTCATTTTCGAGCTTAATTTTACTCTTTTTTTTTAAAGTCCATGTACAGAATTTCAGCTCTCTATGTATACGCGTTCTCGAGTTATCGTGCGCACGGACGGACGGACGGACAGACGGACATGCAAAAATCAAAATAACTTTTAATATTATGAATGGGTGTCCAATCCATTTTGCTCTACCATCATTATTTCGTGGTGTTACAAACGGAATGACAAACTTAGTATACCCCTTAGATTTCATCTAGGGTATAAAAATATCTGATGTTTTAGAAAATAGGGAGTCCAATACAAGGAATAATTTGGAATATATTTGGAACTTATTGAACTTGAAATATGAATTTTAAAGCTAACAAAATTTCACCCAAATGAAATAGAAAATCAAGCATTCTATGTTATACATGTCAGTGCTAAAAAGATATGTAGAACTTGACAGATTGACTGATTGTACATCGATAGTACACTTTAGCCGAGTTCTTTTTTTCTGATCCGGATCACAGGGGATTACCGGTTATCGTGTGGATATTAAAATCGGTTACAAAATTTACAGATACTACGTTCTTACAGTTTGTTCAAGAACTATTTTGTTCTCTATGAAAGTTTTAACAAGTCAAGGTGTTACACCTTGGCTTTTGATGAGAGTGCAGCGGCTCTTGTACCACTACACCAAAATTATATATCTGAAAGGGAAGCTTTGATTAAGTGAACTCAAAATTAAAACAACTGTTTGCTACTAAAAAACAAGACTGACCGTTTATTACAAATCATATTCAATTTATATTAAAATTGCACTTAACTAAGCAAATCTTAATATGTTCCTACCTACCATTCATTAATTGCGAAAATCGATACCTACATACATATTAATAATTTAAAATTGCAATAAATTGCTTGGCTATGCAAGCCGATAACAAAAAAAAAAACCCCGAACAACGAAATAACTTAAATGTAAAATGCTTACCTACTTAAATTACAATCAGGCGAGTAATTCTTGCATTCTTCTCTTGCACCTTTGACTGGGTGTCATATTCATAAAAATATTTGCAATGACACATTGAATGCAAGAATTATTCGCTAGAATTAGCGTTATTGTTTTTGGGGGCAAGCGCCCGCTTATAGAGCAAGTAATTGCTGATTCTATGCGACCGTTGACCTTTTTGCCGAGTGCAAACACAGTTAAAAGATCATACAAAGTGCATTCCTTCTGTATAAATAACTCAAAATTCGAATTTTTTTACTTATTACGTTGTTGTATTTGATGAGCGAAATGTACACGATTTTATAAATGGATAAAAAATCAATCACATTGCCAGGCTTTTGTAGAACAAAATTTGAACGAAATATTTTTTAGATCTATATTTTAACATTTTGTGAAAATTTAAATCATGGCTATATAATAATTTGTCTCATGTGAAAACTATCTATAGACGTTTTATTGGATGAAATGTAACCGCCATGATGTTAGTTTCATCTCGAAAAACACCAATTTAATCAGCTTGATACAAAAAACCCAAAACAACCTTCCCAACAAACAAAAACATCGCTGTCAGTTCCAAAAGCAAAACCCACCATCGTAATTGCTTTGCTTCCCTTTAGAACAAGCCCAAGTGGAAAAGGCCTGCTACTTAGACAAATAAATTTGAAATTTCCAATGAACCAGTTAAACGCAGCTTTTTATTGGACAACTTAGAACTATCGTTCATGCAGGTTACGGTGCTAGATTATTATAATGATTAGAGACATTTAAATATGTATACATATGTGGTAACAAACAAGTGTTCATGCAATTATCTGCGAATTTCTTTCGGAATATACGATCGGTATTATACCTATGTATGTGTATAAAATAACTTAAATACATATTTTCAAATATGCCCTACATAGCTTCGTACAGGCGTTAATTTTTTAAAGAACGTTTTTCCAATATTATGAAAATAAGACTAAGACCAATAATATTATACCCTAGACTAGATGAACATAAAAGTTAAATAAAGTGAAAACCTAAAGTTCTATATGGCAACACCAAGAAAGGGTTACCATCAAGAATGACAAACTTAGTATACCGTATACCCTTTAGATTTTATCTAGCGTATAAAAAGATGGTAAGTTTCGCGGAACCCTTCAGGGACTTTTGCGGGGCCCCAGGGTTCCACAGAACATTGTTTAAGGGTCATTCCACAGAAAATCGACAAATGTTCTGAATGGACCATCTCCGATTTTGATAAAATTTTACAGGTGGTTTGGTCTTCTTGTTGATAGTACTTTGCTGAAATATTTTTCGTTTTTGTCCATTTTTGACGGCGATGTGGTATTTTAAAATTTGGAAAAAGTGGCAAATTTTGCTTGGAAGCTGTAAATTCAAAACTTTATATCTTAGGATGTATGCATCGTAAGCCCATGAAACAAACTCCATTTGTTTAAGGAGGCTTTAAAGCTCCTGAAAAAAATTAGCTGAGGTCCTTTTTCTGAAAATTTGTTTTCAAGGATAATGGATATGTTCGTTATCCTTGAATATCTCAACATGCGCACTCTCGATTTCTTTTATTTTTTTTTAATTTAATCCTTAATGGCTTTTGAGGAAACTGTAGAAAGGAGAAAATGGAACTCCTTGAAGTTTGGATGGAGTTATTTTTGAAATATATGTAGTTCAGAAAACTTTGAACGAAAATTGATGTTGTATGGTGCGTTATCAAATACTTGTATGCAGCTGGTTTTAAAAATTACAGTGATACAGGAAAATAAAAAGAAATACACATACTACAACTTTTAGATTGATGTCATATATATACATATGAATATAGTTATATCAGAAACAGCAACTAAAGAACTCATTGTTTACTCATGGAATGGATAATGGTGTTTATATTCTAACAGCCAGTAAAATGAAATATATAGCAGAGTTAATTAAATTAAGGAAATCTTAAATATAGAATGTACATAGGCCTAATATTAATTTTAATTTTACTTATAAATATTTCTAAGAGGCCACAGCGGCCCATTGTGCTCTCCTGAATCCCATTCACCAAAACCTTCCTGTCCTCTTAAAGGTTTTTCAGCTCATCCACAGATAGACGGGGAGACCCTAGAGTATCCAGTCTGCTCCAGGCGAAGGCCGGCCACTCACACATAAAGCGTTCGGTTGTCTCAGGCTCTCCCTCCATGCAGGACAGACACTCAGGGCTGTCAAAAACTCCCATCCTTGTTAGATGAGCGTGAAGTGAGCTGTAGCTGGTGATGATGCCAACCACGGTTCTACATTGTTTCCTTCCGAGTCCCATGAGAAAATCGGAGATATTCCCATTGGGCCCATCAAGAAACAGTTTTGTACACCTACAGGCACTCAGGTTCTCCCATCTCTGCTGATATTTCCTATGAACATCCGCTTTGATGAGAGACCCGATATTCGAGGTGGCAACGCCTGCGGCGGGCTCCGGTCCGATAAACGGAGAATCGGAGCCAGCCCTAGCTGAAAGGTCAGCCCTTTCATTCCCCATGATCCCCAAGTGACCAGGAACCCACAAGAGGGACACATTGTTGTGATAACACAACTTATCCACTGACGACCTGCAGTCCCCCAGTAACTTAGACGTTATCCGAGGGCCATTCAGAGCCATCAAGGCTGCCTGACTATCCGAAAGGATAGCGATATCTCTCCCCTTGATTTGCATATCAAGGGCTAACTTCGCTGCCATTGAGATGGCGAAGACTTCAGCCTGGAAGACAGTGGTGTGTTTTCCAAGTGAGTACTCCATTCAAAAATCAGCCTCAGGAAAGTAGACACCTGCCCCAGCTCCCTCATTAGTGAGAGAGCCGTCGGTGAAGATTTTTAGAGCAGACCGGGGAAGGCACGATAAGGCACCTCTCTCAGTCCACGATTCCCTTGCAGGAAAGCTTACGGAGAAGGGACGCCCGAAACGAAGCTCTGGTACCATCGCATCCCGTGGCATACCGGCCAGAGGGTTTTCCAAGTCCAGCCGATATGCCATAGAGCAATGAGAAGAGCCAGTCCAGCCGCCCTCCCAACATCCCCATAAGCGCAATCTGCACACAGCCCTTTTGGCCTCTGCCTGAATGACAAGCTCCAGGGGTACCAGATTGAGTAAGACCTCAAGATCCGCAGTAGCCGTAGATCGCATGGAGCCCGTAATTCCCAAGCAGGCAAGCCTCTGCAGGCCTGCCAGCTTCCAGATCGCAGTCCCCACAAGCGTCCTCGGCCACCATACATAGGAGGCATATGTGAGCATGGGTCTGACGATCGGGGTGTACATCCAATGCACAACCCTCGGTCTCATGCCCCATGTGCAGCCAAGGGTTATCCTGAATTGATCGAAGACCCTCATAGCCGCATTAACTTTTTCCTCTACGTGTATTCCCCATGTCAGCTTCGAGTCAAGGAAGACTCCAAGGTGCTTGACAAGAGGAGAGAGTTGCAGAGTGTGTCCAAAAAGCTTTGGAAGAACAAAGTACCCCAGCTTACGTCTTCTGGAGAAGAGCACCCAGTTGCACTTTGTAGGGTTCACTGTCATATCATATCCCAAGGTAAACAGTCCACGATCCAGTCCCCGTTCAATGACAGTTACCATTGAGTGGAGAGCCGTCTCCGTAGATCTGCCCCTCCAGTAAGCGTGCTGTGAGGTATTTAAGAGAGAAGCCTTTAAGGGTACTTCCTTAATATATTCATCTACCAGCCTCTCCAGGCATTTCAAAAGAAATGAGGAGAAGTTTATGGTTAGAAAACTCGCCGGGTCCATGTAAGAAGCCTTACCAGGCTTCGGAACGAAGGCAACCCTCACCTTCCTCCACATCTCAGGGAACTCAATGTAGCGGTGATCAGAGAGAGACTCCTCTCGCGAAACCCTCCAGCCGGAAAACTGGGGAAGATACTTATATACTTATATATATAAAAAAGTTAATTAAACATATTATATTATTACCAATACGTTTCTTTTAATATTTTTACGGTAGTTGACTATTTCAGGATATAATTCTAGCTATATTATGTAGATATATTATATTAAATCTGAGTACTCAGCACACTTCATCAATTTTCGTTCGAAGTTTTCTGAACTACATATATTTAAAATATAACTCCATCCAAACTTCAAGGAGTTCCATTTTCTCCTTTCTACAGTATCCTCAAAAGCCATTAAGGATTAAATTAAAAAAAATAAAAGAAATCGAGAGTGCGCATGTTGAGATATTCAAGGATAACGAACATATCCATTATCCTTGAAAACAAATTTTCAGAAAAAGGACCTCAGCTAATTTTTTTCAGGAGCTTTAAAGCCTCCTTAAACAAATGGAGTTTGTTTGATGGGCTTACGATGCATACATCCTAAGATATAAAGTTTTGAATTTACAGCTTCCAAGCAAAATTTGCCGCTTTTTCCAAATTTCAAAATAACATATCGCCGTCAAAAATGGACAAAAACAAAAAATATTTCAGCAAAGTACTACTAACAACAAGACAAACCTACTTATCAAATTTTATCAAAATCGGAGTTGGTCAATGCACAAATTTATACAATATTTGTCGATTTTCTGTGGAATGACCCTTAAGAAACGTTGTCCTATGATTTCATCATCTAGGTCAGTGGTTCTTAACCTTGTTGGAAGTACTGACCCCGACCAGGTTCATATGCGCGTTCACTGAACCCTTCTTAATTGGAAAAATATAATTTTTTCAAATTCAAAACTTAGGTATATATTTATACATAGGTGCACAAAATGAACAAAACCATTATAAAATGCTTTTAATATAAAAACAAAAACATAATAATGAATATTTAATGCAAATCAGTGTGACTTCTGCTCTTGCCTTTTAGAACTACTAGTTCAGAAATGCGCGGCTTTATCTTGGCAAATGCCACTCTCATGTCATTTTCGCAACAAAGTAAGTTCCTTTTCTTCGTTTTTATGTCCAACATCCTCGAAAAGGATTGCTCGCGCAAAGATATGTTGTAACATGAAAATCTCCAGAGCTTTCTTAGCAATAATAGGGTATGTTACCATTTGATATCAAAACGTTGAGAGCGTTGTTGTTCTGAAGAGTTGCTGTTGAACCTGGCTCTGCTTAATTTCTATGATTTCATCGAGCTATTCATCATTGACATCTGTTGTCTCAACACTAAACGTGAACGGCTGTCTCATCCATGCTGGATATGACTCTCTTGTGGGGAAGTATTCGTCGAGAGATTTTGCAAGCTCAGTTCCTTGCTTCAGTTCCGCGGGTACAGAAATGGCTCCGTCGTCTAGCAGGGGAAAATTTGCGAAGTTATCGTTCTCTGTTCGTCGTTTTCGTAACGGTAGCTGTTTTTGAAAAACCTTCAGGTTTTCTTCTGCTTCGATGATGTTGACTGCATCGCCCTGCATCTGTCTATTGAGATGATTGACAGCTGCGTAGATATCAGCCATGTACGCTAAAATGAGAATAAACTTAGAATTTTTGAAGCAATCTGCATGACAATGTTGGTGCTCTTGCTAAAACAGTGCTAATTAAACACGTATGGCACAAACACGATTCAGCACCTCACCATGGGATAACCACCGAACGTTAGAATGGTACAAAAGTACCTCGAATTCAGATCCCATTTCTTTACACAGCTCCCTGAAGATGCGGTGCCTCAGAGCACTATTTCGCACATACTTAGTTCACGCATTCCATTACAATTTTTAATACTTCTACCAATTTTTTAGGCAAAGTTTTTGTTCCTAACGCATGGCTGTGCAGAATACAATGCGTAAAAATGATGTGTCACTAGTGCACCAAAACCTGACCATTTTCCCAGCATGGCTGGGACTCCGTCCGAACAAACTGCAGAAACCATATCCCACGAAAGATTGTTGTCTTTGAATGTAAAACAATCGGAAAACTCTCCGGTGTCATATCTTATAGTCTTTTGACCTCCACCGAACCCGGGAGACCGACTAACCGAACCCCTGGGGTTCGATCGAACCCAGGTTTAGAACCACTGATCTAGGTTATAATTTTTTTTTTTTAAAATCCATGGTTGACTATCAGGTCGACTAAGGCCTGAACCATAATTGGAGCTTTTCAGCCAGCCTTATCGCCAGCTTTCTTCTAAAACTGACTGAAAAAGCCGAATTGAACACAACTGGCGTTTTTGACATTTGCAACTATAACTCGTTTATGGTGAGAACTTTTATTAGCATCCGATTTTCCAAAATTATAATAAATTCATGTCTTTTTGGATAGTCTTCGAAATGTACCAATTATATGTAAAAATAATACTGAGTTTCTTTTTTATGCCCCATAGGAACTGCTTTACTCTTTTACAAACTCTTTACGTAGCTGTTTACTTCTCAATTGTCTCAAAAAATCTGTCAACAGAAGCCAGTCACATCTTATATTTGACATTCGCACAGTTGGCAAGATTAAAAATTCCATCAATTTGGTAGCCGCATTAGACTTGAAATTTACAATTTGATCAAATCTCAAGCCAGCTTGAAGATGACAAAAAAGCTAAAGCTCGAATTGTGTTCTTTTGCACTTGATGTTTACATTGCCAACAAATCTCAAGCTGGCTGGAAAAATTGTGTTTCAGGGCTGATTGTATTTGTTAACTTGTATATTCGCCACTTGTTCGTTTATCGAATATTAAATGGATATTTTTTTAGAAAAATAATATTTAAAATTCGTCTACAATCTTAGTTTTTTTTTTTTTTTTTTTTTTACAATTTAAAGGTGTTGTTTCGCCTATTTGTTATTTGACTACATATTATGTGAATGGGTTTGAAGGTATTTCTGTTGTGAAAAATCAATGACTGGTAAGAGAATGTACCAGAGCGACGAAAAGCTTAGGATATATATGTATACACATGCATATGTCATATCTACAAACACTTCCACTATCTAACGTGACGGCATCAACATTTTTATTATATAATATGAATTCTTACATCTCCCTGGGGACATAGCTCATATTTGAGGGTATTTCATTATTTTCATGTAAAAGATTTGTTTTATGGCTACTAGATGAAATATCGCAGTTAATTGTAGTCCTCTAAAATATGAGCTTATTACTCCATCTTTTATGATAATACCTCAGTAGGTACCAGTGTTGGGCGTAATCTGATTGCAGTGTAATTTAATTAATAATTCCATTACAGTTTAGTCAAATTACAAAGTAATCTAATTAAATTGTATTCGATTACATATCAATCAGATTACTTATGAGAGAATATGTAATCTATCATATGTGTAATCTGTTACAATATAATTAGATTATTTTGCAATCTAATTACATTGTAACAGATTACTTTGTAGATTACTTAAAAGTTATTAATAATATAATGAAATGAATTAAAAGAAAATAGTATTGTTCTCGTACGAAATTAGTTTTAGGGAATTTTATGAAGAATTAGAATACAAATATCTTAAATGTCTTAAATGTAATCACATTAATTAGATTAACATGTAGTGGGATTAACTTGTAATCGATTAATGTGTAATCAGATTAACTTCTAATCATATTAATCGTTAATCAATTACATTATGTAATTATGGAAATGGATTACATTAGTAATCTGTTACAAAATAATCTGATTACAGATTACATGGTTAATTGTAATTGTTAATCATTAATCAGATTACATTTTGCCCAACACTGGTAGGTACACGGAGAAAAATGAATATGTCAAGTTGAACGAAATCATTGTTTAAACCAAACGATTTCGAATTTAAAACGGCGCCAATGGCGCTTAACGTTTGTTTTAACAATTTGCAAACGTTCGTATCTAACGCATGTATCCTGTTTGTAAAAATATTCACATCAAATAATCTTGCGTTAATTTCAAACATTTAAAATGTTCAAGAAATGGAACATTTCTGATGCATATTGAGTTTCATTTACGTTCAAAATTGAAACGTTTGAAAATATTCACATCAAACAACCCTGCGTTCATTTCTACAATATAATTGAAAACTTGTTTATTATGATAAAAATTTCACTTATCAAACTTATGTACATTATATACTTCTGTATAAGTATTTCACTAAAAATTTGTTTATGATGAAGGAGTTGATGGTAATTGATTAAATCAACTAATGGCAGAGGCAGACCCGGTATCTTCAGTTCGAACATCCGGCTGTAATTTTTTGACGAAGAAATACACAATATTATTTAATATCTAACCCAGTAAACAATTTGGTGAGGTTTTGCCAAAAGTAAGGAAAGAGCAATAGTTGTGAAATAGGAACAGCATTATGGCAATAAAGTGTGTATATGATTGCCTCGCTTTCAACTATTGCCTATTTTTCGCTTTTAGCAAGCCTCGTGGAAAAAGAATTCAAGAAATGGAAAAAACCGTGAAAAACATAAGTGTTATGGAGGTTTTTGTTTCTGTTTGTATATTTTACAGCTAAGCAGTCCAAAAACACAATCGTAATTAAAAGAAGAAAAATTATAATAACATATTGTGGAAATATATAAAAAAGATTGAGTTTAAGGTGAGTAATAGGTGTGAAAACTTTAGACCGGTAAATATGTTACATACCTGCGAAAAAATTATGGAAAAGGTGGTCCAAATGCAATTGGCAGATTATGTGGAGAAAAATAAAATCTTGGTGGAGTATTAATCGGGCTTTCGGGGTAAGCATTCATGCGAGACCGCTTTGACATGGGTTTTAACTGAGTGGAAGCTGGCAATAGATCAAGGCAAACTCATAATTGCAGTATTTTTGGATATGAAAAGAGCCTTCGAGACGATTGATCGAGCAATTTTGCTTCAAAAGCTAGAGCAATATGGTATCAATGGTACAGAGCTACAGTGGTTCACATCGTTCTTGACTGTTAGAGCGCAAGCAACTAAAATTAGTAGTATATATTCGAACAGTAGAGATGTACCGGTTGGTTTTCCTCAAGGGTCCATTCTAGCAACACTGTTGTTCATATTATATATTAATGATATGGGAAAAGTAATAAGGTATACAGAACTTAGACTATTTGCTGATGATGCGCTAATATTTATAACGGGAGTGAATGTTCAAGAGAGAGAATGTTAAATAAGCTAAAAGAGGACTTAACGCAAATTTGTGAGTGGTTAAAGATGAACAGGATGAAATTAAATATAGATAAAACGAAGTGCATGTGTATTAATATAGATATAGACTTGTGTGTGGAAATGGACAACAAAAATATTGAACTAGTCAAGGAAATAAAGTATCTAGGGGTAGTTATAGATTGTAAATTAAAGTTTAATAAACTTATAGATTATATTTGTAAAAAAGTGGCAAAAAAGATCTCATTCTTCAGGAGAATGAGAAGCAATATTTCGACAATTAGTGCTATAAAGGTATACAATATAATAATCAAACCTCATTTCGAATATTGTGCTGCGATAATTTTTATGGTATCTAAAGAAGATCTCAATAGGTTACAAAAGCAACAAAATAGGGCAATGCGAATAATACTTCGATGTAATAAAATAACACCAAGGCAACATATGCTGGATGAGCTAAAATGGTTAAGTGTAAGACAACGGGTGTGTTTGAGTGTGCTAGTTACTATATTTAAAATTAAGAATAATATGCTTCCAGGATATTTGTGTAGTTATATTAGATATGTCAATGAAGCACAGCCATATTCGTTAAGAAATAAATAATAAATTCAAAAATACAAATACGCAAAATATGATAATGTGTGAGGGCTTGCAAATGTATAATGAAATGCCAATAGAGATAAGAAATGAGACTGATTAAGAAGATTTAAGAAGATAATTGAATATATAAAAATAAATGTTCCTATTGTATAGAAGTTTAGGTTAGATTATAAGCTATGGTTATAAAGCATGTATTTATTGCTGTGAAATAAAGCAATACTACTACTACTACTACTAGTATGAATTACAAAATATCAATCCAGACACATTAAAAATAAGTTGAAATTGGTAAATTAAAAGTAATTTACTCAACTCTCGCAGTTGGCAAGTATATAAAATATATATACTTGCTTTTGGTAAGGAAAAGGCGAATTACTTATAGATTACATTTTTTAGCTTACTTTCTTATGTCCATTTAGTCCGCCTCCTAAATTAGAAACGAGCGTTTGGCAATATCGATTTCGAGTTTATGCTTACCCATGGCAAGTTATTTTCAATTCATTTTGTTTGCTGGGATTCTTATGATAACTCTTCGACAGTTTGCGCTTTATTAATGTTCTCAATTCTAAATTCAGCTTTGAAAAAAGTATTCAAATGAGTGAACATAGGCGTAATACCAAAATTAAAAGAAAACCTTTAAGCTGCGAAAAGCAGACTCCATCCATACTCGAAGTGTGAACGAACTGGAGTAAAACTACAAAAATAATACTAAATTTAACTCTGTTGACGATCAAAGTGAAGGCGTTTTGCTTTCAAAAGGAATAACTGACAGGTTAATGAAAATTCAAATGCATTTAGCTATCACACTGAACGTCAAAGTATTCAATACGAATTATTTTCTAATTTCATAGTGAACTGTTAAATTGGAAGACTTTTTAAACGCGCAGACCACTGACATATATAACATGGACTGCCTGTTTTGCTATTTCATATAGGTCAACTTTTTTTTGGCAGGGTGTGACAATTATCTTAATTTCAAGTTTTACTTTTGCTTTAATATTCATATTAAAAGTTCAACAAATTACAGAAGCACCCGAAATTATTTCAGTTTTTGGATGCTTATCTCGTACAGCATCAAATATTTCTTAAACTTGATTTTTAAAAAAATAAAATTAAGCAGTTTTTGTCTGCCTGTCCCTAAAAGTAGGTATGGGGACAGAGAAAGGATTACAAATATTGTATTGCCATCTATTTCTATCCTATATATTCATTTGGAATACCACTGAACTGAAACTGGACTATGGTGTATTTTGTATAGAACTTATTATTTGTAGTTCAGCGGAATAAAGTAGTTAAACCAAAAAGGGACAACTATAGAAAAGTGATCCCATAATAATGTCAAATAATGTAAGGAATTTCAGTAGTATCAGCAGTCCATTTTATATATGTCAGTGGCGCAGACGTTTACGCGTTTTTGGAAAATCTTTCAATTTCAATATGTTTTCGTTTAATTTGATAGAAAAGTAGTTGAATGAAACGAATTCAATCGAATATGCATTTTAAACGCGACATGCGTTTGTTATCAATTTTTATTTTTCTCTCCGTGTAGGTATATACATACATACATACATACATATATATCGACAAATATAACTCTGGTTATCCACATTACCCAGCGGGAAGAGGATGCAACACCGCATCGAAGCCGTACTGCACCACTGGCATGCATCATCGACCCATTTCTGCACCAAAACTTCGATGAATTTTACACACGATGTCCTAGGGAGGGTGCGATACCTTTTTGCAGGAGTAAGTGTCGATGAAAGCGTCGGTGAATAATCTTCGATGAAAACGTCAATGAAATGTCCTCGACACGAAAACTTGAAAGAATAACGATCGATGAGAAAGTCAAAGAATAATCATTGTTGAAAACTTAAATGAATAATCTTCGAAAGAAAACCTCAATAATATCCGATGAAAATATTGTAACTTGAATCGAGTAAAGTTGAAACGACTATAGCTAAATTTAAAATATATCTAATAAATTTTTTTTTTGTATGTAGAAGTCGTTTCGACTTTATTTGATTCAAGTGATATAGTAGCGCTACAGCAGGAAGGAATGGATTGTTAGATAGAAAAGGATTTTTAATCGGTTATTACTATACCAGCAAAATAGTATTTGGAAAATAAAAAAAATTCTTTCAAACAATTAAACGTATATTTCGATCTGAGGATAATTTACAAAAAAATTAAGGAGATAATGCAACAAATTTATTATCTAATATTTGATGTAGTACTTTATTGCAAAAATAAACAAACAAACAAAATACATAGCGAACACTGCACACGAACCACTAACCAAATATTCCTATTACTAAAGAAAATCAGTTTTTTTTATCACACGCACTTTTTAATTTTCACTCGTACTAAATCCAACTTGAACTAAACACCTGAAATTTTGACCTGCACTGACGTTTGCGTAAACAATAAATATCAAACAAAAGAGTAAAAATATCGTGTACCATACAGGCACCCCGATCCTAACTTGATTTGAACTTGCTTCGGATCTTTTCTGCATGACATGTACACATATTTTTCATCGATACTGATTTCCTCGACGAGTTCCTGCATATCTACTTTCATACACACGATCATTTTCCCGCTGGGCAATTTCATAATTGTAGCATAATACACGTGTACGGAACCGCAAATAAAAGGAAGATGTTGTAATGTAGGATTGCTATTACCACACCGGGTTGGGTCTTGCACGTAATGCGACAGAAATGTTTAAGGGCTGTTATCTATAATCTCTTGGAACCCAAAAACTACATACACACTTTTCTTCATTTATCACCTACATTATACACAAGATATATCATAACACCTTGAATATGTAATTTATATTCTCAGCACCTACAAATTGTGTGTATTATAATCAAGAAAAATGAAACAAAAGTTATAATCTCAGTGTATGAAAGTAGTATAATTAGAATCTAATTGGCACTTTGAATATCCCACAATAATTATGACTGGAGTCTGATAACCTGAATGAAAAGAAAAAAAACAGCGCCAATAGATCAAAAAGGCGAAGAAAAAGAAACACAAGATCTGCATTAGAACACAATTTCGAAAACTATTATTTCACTGTAGGTACAGTCACGCTATGATAGTTCTATATTTGATTTTAACAGTGCTGGGAAAAAATAAGCGGGCGGTGTTTTAACAATGCACACTACAAAAATTTATACTTTTTTATGTTTGTATGTACCTACTAAAAATGAGTAAGAAAAAAACGAAACAATTTCAAGTGTTTAGTACAGTTTTTTTTTCGACTGTTAATGAAATCACTGAAATCGTATTATTTATGAGCCCAGAAGATTTACTTAATTGTGATATTCAATAATTTGTGAGATTTTTTCATCTTAATTTCTAGATAAACGGTAAAATGATATAAAACTCCTCCATATGTACCTACATAGCTCTTGTAATTATTATTGCGTTCGTTAGTCTTCATTTTTGTGCATCATAAATAGCAGTTAAAGAGCAGAGCCTTAAATGGGTTAAAGAATACATACCAAGATTGATTCATTCATTTACCGTTTTGGTTTCAAGTTTTATATTTTCTCGGGTCTCATTTTTATGGAAAAATAGTATTTAATTACACAAAATGATTTTCTGATTGTTTTTAATGGGAATTTTTCATAAAATTGAATGAATTAAAATTTTTCATTTGGATTATTTTTTTTTTTTTGAATATTAAGGTTGTCAGGTATCATACTTACCTTATAATGTATATCGGGAAAAAACATTTAACCCTTTTGATGCTAAATATTTTTGGCGAATGTGTTCTACATAGGTGGAATTTACTACTCTATGTGGCACACCCGCTGGGGGGGGTCAGAAATTATTATTATTAACAAAACCCTTTTCGTTCGGTGCTGCTATATTTTTTTATGAAAAATATAAAGCATTAGGGGGTGGCCGTCGGCGTTGCCCGGCGATAATATAGATACCTAGATGAATTGCGGGTGGAGTGGGGTGGGGGTGATTAGAGATAAATAATATCTAAGCTATTATTTGACTCAATCGCGCAATTTCGTACTCTAGGGTCTCACTGTGTGTGGGTGTGTGTGTATGTGATAGAGAGAGAGAGATCTATATGGGAGAGTGTAGCTCTCTACGTCGACGCGTTCTCATGCAGTACCCAAATATACATATAGTAAAACGCGAAATTTTGGTATGGCAACCCTACGAAGGAGTTTCCCGAATGGTCCATTTTCGAATTGTATTTGCAATTTTTAAGTAAACGCCGCGTCTACAAAATGTGAGCTCTCCACCTCGAAGCCTTTTCAGGCAGCTACCAAGTATATAGTGAAAAACAAAAGTTTTGTATGACAACACTAAAAAGGGGTAACCCAATATAGCCCATTTATGAAATTTTATTTACCATTGCTATGAAAAATCACGCAGCAAATTTTCTTTACCCTACGAAGGAGTTGCCTGATTGTGGTCCCATTTCTGAACTTAATTTTAATTTTTTTTAAGGAAATCCCGTGTACAAAATTTCAGCTCTCTACGTCGATGCGTGAGGCAGTGTCCAAATATATAGTGAAAACCTAAATTTTTGTATGACAACACCAAAAAGTTGTCACCCGATTTGGTCCATTATTGAATTTGTATTTGCAATTCTCATGAAATCGCCATGTAAAAAATTTTAGCTCTCCATGTCGACGCGGTCTCGGATAGTTTCCAAATATATAGTGAAAGACCAAAGTTTTGTATGGCAACATCATGAAGAGGTTGCCCGATTCAGGCCATTTTTGTAATTTTATTTACTATTGCAATGAAAACACCACGTGCTAAATTTCAGCTCTGTACGTGTACTCGTTGTTAGGCAGCGTCCAAAATATATACTAAAAAAACGAAATATTTGAATGGCCCCCCACCGGAGGAGTTGCCCGATTTAAACCATTTTTGAACTTGTATTTGCAATTTTTTTGAAAAAGCCGTGCACAAAATTTCAGCTTTCCAGGTCGAGGCGTTCTCAGGCAGTTTTCTAGACCTCGACAACAGCGCCATCTATCGTGTCCAAAACTATCTTATCTTTCAAGCTGGAACCAACAAAACACATTCAAAGATTTTCATTGAAATCGGTTGGGCGGTTTCGGTACAAATACAGTGACACGGGATTTTGAAGATTTTAAGATTAAGCTTAATTTGACATTTGAATCAGAAAAATCTGGAGCAATCGATTTTCTCGAGATATGATTTTTTGAAAATTACGTTTTATCGTACAATCGCCAAATTTCGAGCCCCCCCCAGATGTTGAAGGAGGGGGGCGGGGAGGAGGCATGGTAGGAGGAAACAAAACAACACGTGTGAGCTATTTTGGTATTCCACCCAATCTCTGACAGTTTCATCCAAATCGGACGTTATTAGTTCACATTCAACAGATACAAAAGCTCGAAGACATACGGACGTGCATATACTTTCATAGCGCTCGCAGTTCCCAATTCGGCGGACATCTTTATGCGTCCATAGCGCACCAATGTATTTAATTAACTGTTCGTATATACACGTCCATAGTACCGAAAAGGTGTTAATCAACGGTGAGATCGACGCCACAGCTTCCTATAATACACGCCGCGCGATATGTAGGGAAGATACACCTAAATACACGATCCTGAACTGCACTTGAATATAAGCATCGAACTGTACGTGCATTTATTACGTATGCTTACATATATATTTGCTATTAAGGTTGTCAGGTATCATATACCGTATATCGATGGTTTAATGTCAGAAGGGTGTAGGTATAAAAATTGCAAAATGGCATCCAAAGGATGATTCAGTTCTTATCTCCTTATTACATTTACAACACAGACTTCTCATCTAATTGCACAAAACTGTATAAATTTTGTTTATAAATACACCGGTCAGACATAAGCAAAGCTGACTTCAAAACTAGCCAATTCCACTCTTACCTCAAAATGGGGAAAATTGTAGTTACACCCTTCTGACATTAAGCCAAAAATGTGCACATGATACCAGTCCTGAATTTGATTTGAACCACATTTCGTTGAAGGCATATTTAGGGCCTGTCCAGATCCAAGTCTTTGTCGTCGTCTTGTTATTACAGTTAGTGACGTAATTTCGAGTCAAGCTCTATCCGAATCCATGTCTATGCCACCCAGCCTTGCTACTTTGTATACTAGTTTTGATATCTGGTTAGTTTGATCACCGAGTCAAGGTTCGAGTTGACTTAATTAAATGGACAACGTATTGTGAGGTTATGTTTATTCGCTGAGTTATGTTTTTTTGCTGTCTGTGAAATCAAGCTGAGCAATCGAACGAATTCGTCTAACTATTATAATAGCTGAGCTTTTTGTGTTACGTCAATAGCTGTAATAACAAGATGAAGACTTGGATCCGGACAGGCCCTTAGTTTAGTTTACTTTGAAAAAAGGTTGGGACCACAAGTGGTCCCTCGAACGTTGGTCAAAACAATTCCAATTGTTCATCCTCCAGACCTCCTTGCCGGCTTCGTGCATCTCGTCCAGGAGGTGTGAGCCAAGGATGCTGTGTTGCTTTCCTGAGAGTGCCGGACACCTGACAGTGACAAAGAAAGTGAGTTGCCGTTTCGGATTCCGCACTGCAACCCTTGCATATAGGATCATCAACAAGTCTAATCCTGTAAAAGTGACCCCTGAGAAAAGAGTGCCCAGTGAGAATAGACATTAGAGTTCTCAGAGTTGGCTTGTTAAGTCCAAAGAGCTTATTCATTTGATTTGGGTTAGGCTTACCCGACAGTTCCTTTCTACATAGTTCTACCCGAAGGGCCATCTAACCAAAGACGATTATGCTGGCGGTCAGCCCAAATCGAAATAATTGAGGCAAGGTGTTTGGTGCAATCCCGATTATGGAGGGAGATTCCTCCGAGGCTGCACCAAGCCGAGCAAGGTCGTCCGCCGTTTCGTTCCCGCTGATGTTGCTACTCCATGGCACCCTCTGAACAAGTACTCTGTTATTCCGAGAGAGGGAATTCAGGGTGGTTTTACACTCCAATACTAGTTTGGAGGTTGTAAGGGGTTTAGATAAAGCCTTAACAGCTGTTTGGCTGTCTGAGCAGTTGGCGATCTCCTTGTTCTCAGTGTCTGAGTTAAGGAGATGCCTTTCCGCTTCAAGAATGGCCTTGACCTCTGCCATATTTAGTTTAATCCTAGTTAAAGGCATTAGGAAAGTCTTACCGTTGGCATTGAAATCATTCTCATTGCGACACCAGAGTTACCTTATACAGGGTGATTCTGATCAAGATACCTTCCGGTATACCACGCGATTCCTTGAGGTAAGCTGATCAAAAAATTGATTTTTTTTACACACAAATTTCATAAATCCGTTATTTATTTCACAAACTTTTGTGTGTTAAAAAAATTAAAATTTTGGAAATATTTGAGAATAATTTAAAGATGCTTAATTAAAATATACAGAGTAATACACTTTTCGCCAGCTACTATTCTTGGCTATGTAATAAGCCAACATTAACCAAAATCTATAGCGTGGTTCAAAAGTTATACTCATTTATTCTCACGAATATTGGCGAAATCTTCAACTGGCCACAACTCCTAAAGGTAGGTTTCTAGAGGGGGGGGGGGGGGGGGTTTGTGGAACAATTTGTTGATCATCTTACCTCAAGGAATCGCGTGGTTAGTATATCTAAATTCCAGACAAGGGATAAAAATCTCAGAACAAGTTATACAAATATGCAGTGCAGGTATGAATCTAACCGGTTTTAATATTTTTTAATTTTTCGATTCTTATAATATGTATTAGGATGGTGCCAGGATGGACAGCTTTATACGACGTTAATTAGCAATTAGAGATGTAAAAGATGAAAAGACAGACAACAGATAATCATTTCAGAACGGTGGAGCTGTAGGCGTTCTCTTTTGAGGAAAGTAAGTAAATTGATCAAAATTGCGTTCTTCTTTTGCTAAAAGTTAACTAATTACGAGATAAGAATTTCACTAATGCTACATGAATTAAAGAACTTTGGAATTCTTAAATTTTGTCGATTTTTAATCTGCTAAGCTACATACATTCAAAATATTATAACCTTGGTTCTAATTATCACAGAGGCATGGTTTGTAGCTCATTTTTAAAAAGCAAAATTCAATGTTTCAGGGTAAATAATTTCCTATTTTTTTAAAATTGTTAATCCTCATAATGTTATGACTATCAAAACCAGCTTAACACAAGCTCGCTGTAGTGACACGTTTAATAGATAAACGGCCAACAATACTTGCATTTCATCACTTAGAGTAGGTGTTAGTATTAGTATGTTGAACTAAACATAAACCAAACACCGGATGAAATTATATAGAACAAAAACATTAAAAGAAGAAAATGAAATAAACAAAAAAGATTAAATATTTTATAGAGGTTTTTTAAAACATGCTTAGAAATGTTAACAACAAAATTCTCAGCCATATTATTAACAGTATAATACACATGCGATTAATAGGTTTATACATGCTAAAGTTAGACCTTGAAGAGTGAACATGCAACAGAGATAACCTTCTCAATTTGTGCCGCCTACTATCACGGAAAGAGATTTTGTTAAGTAACAATGGAGAATCAATATTCGCGTTAAAGAGTTTATGCATAAAAGTTACATCGGCAACCATGCGACGTTTCTCAAGCGAGTGCATATTTAAAAGCTTCAAGTGATCCTCATAGGTTGGAAGAATCAAAGAATTATTTCAGGGTAGGTGCTTACATAAGCAGGGCCAGATTAAAGTCCTTAGAGGCCCTAAGCACTGACACGATTTTGGTGCCCCCATATTATATCTAACGCAATATTGAAAATATTAACAAATATAAACCGTAAAATAAAATTTTATATTTCTAAACATATCTCACACTCAAGATAGAATTAATGTTTATATTTTTAAATCTCCAATTAATTTATTTAAACAAAATTTTTCTTCTACTTTTCTAGTGGCAAAGTCTTTGATAACATCCTCAAAACTAATTTTCCATAACACATCCGCTTCTATACTTAGTAAAGATAAAGGATTAAGCCTGCCTTATTGCATAATTGTTCTGTTGAGATTTTTTATGTAATTTAACTGAGAAAAGGAACGCTCAGCTGAACAATTAATTGGTTATAATCAGTGATAAGAATATGCGGTATCCAATATCAACATTTGGAAAGGCACACTCAATATTGTCTTCTACAATTATATTATAAATTTCTGCATGAATGAATTTTATTTTTACAGTTATTTTTGCACTGAATTTATGCCGCACATAAGAATGAAATTGCTGAAGCTCAGCTGCAAAATTATTGTTGAAGTCTTCTGGGTAGGCAGTAATCAGGTTTTCACAACCCCAAGAATACCATTCAATTTCATATGATGATAAGGTGACAATATGTGACACATCGTTTAATATCGACAATTTCTCATAAATTACTTTATATACTTCTCTTCTTCTTCCCATCTCTGTTTGTAGTGTATCTATAATTGTATAAAAGGTATTTATGCGAAATTTATCTCTTGCATTTAGGTATAATTCTGGCGCATCACCGTCTTTGGATACCTTCTTTCTGATACACGTTCGAGTTTTATTTCGTTTTTAATCCACATCTGGTAACATTTTTTTTGTTGCTGCTTCATAGTTTTCGAATTGATTTCGTGAAGTACACAGTTGATCAGCTAATGATTCATACAGATCTGCACACGTTTTTAAATTGACGTCCTCATTCTGTAGGACTTGATTTACTTTATGAAAATTTTTTAAAATCACGTTCCAAAAATTCAACATAAAGACGAATTCTAATTCTTGCATTTTATTGGCTATATTATTATATGCTTCTCTTCTAGTGTCTCCCTTTTGATATTGGTCTTCAGCTATACAATCAAGTGCTTCTAAAATTTTAGGAAAAGATTTCAATATTGTTTCTGTAGCCATAGCATGTGCCACCCATCTGGTGTCAGAGAGGGATTTTAAGACATTTTCGTTTCCAATACAACCAAAGATTTTCCACCGGCCAGTTGATGCTGAAAAAAAATTATAGAACCACTGGACCAGCGAGAAGAAATTAACTGCCTATTGATTGCAGTCCACAGCACTTTGACATATTAGATTCAATGAATGGGCTTCACAGGGTACAAATTTGTTTGTTTCAATAATTGTTTGCTGCATCCCCTTATAACACAAAGATATGTTAGCTGCGTTATCGTAAGATTGACCTCTAAATTTCCAGAAGTCTAGCTTACAATCTTCGCGTAAGTAATGTAAGACCTGATTTGCCATTTCTTGGCCAGTATGGTTTTCAGTCCTAAGAAAGTTAAAAATCGTTCGCAAGGTTGTCCACTCTTTAAGTTTCTAAGTACAACACTTATCTAGCCCACATGTGACAGATCTGTTGTGGAATCTACTGACATACTAAAATAACCGGAAGATTTCACTTCGTCAACAAATTTTCACGCAAGTAAAAGAGATTATCTGTTGAAGGGAAATATATGTACACATTAAAACATAAAAAAATTCAGCTAAAACTAAAACTCTAGTAATGCAAAACTGAAAGAGAGAAGTAGTCATTGTGCATTTAATTGCCAAAGCATATTTGTACAATTGATCAAAATACTTTGAACAATTTACCAGCAATAATAGTTCGTTGAAACTAATTAGAGCTCCCTTAATTGCGTGGAACCAATCAGAAATATAAACAGATCATACTGTAAACTCGACTCCGGCACATTCGAGTTTTCGCTTAAAAATAAAAATCCTAGTGGGAAACAATTATTGTCCATTTTGCTCAAGTGTGTGGTGTTGGTTTTTTTAGGTACATGTTATGGGACATTTTAGCCAGACAAACCTATGATTTTTCTCTAGGTATTATGTGCTCGTTGCCCTAACCTAAGAAAGCATTTCGCTTATTTTCCGATCTGTATGGTGACCTGCTAGAAGGTTTCGTAAGCTCGACATCCACCAAAATTTTTATTGTTTTGGCACTAAAATTATTAGATAGTAAAACCCGGGAGTATTTAAGATACCGTCTGTCATCACGGTTTTCGTCATTGTCTGACCCCATCTTAGTATAACCAGGATTGGTATGAATACCAGGGTATGAAAGAAAAGAAGTGAATAATATCAGCAAATGCTTATCACGTTTACAAGCTACTTTTAACAAGTTCCAATCGTATTGTACAATATTTTGTGGTAAATTAGCTAAACAAATCATAAATAAAACATAATCTTTAATAGTCTGTTAACTAAAACGGGTACTAAAATATTAAGCTTTTCATAAATTTTTTTGTTTACAAAATGTCTTAAATTTTTTCTCTATCCACTCTTTTGGTGCCCCTTTCCTCTTGATGCCCTAAGCACGTGCTTAGTGTGCTTATAGGTTAATCCGGCCCTGTACATAAGAACAAAGCGTAGGAAGTTTCGCTGAACAGACTCGATACGGTAAAAATGAGACCAGACGTGGTTAGCGTATTCAAGAAGTGTTTTCACAAAGCAAATGTACAAACGCAATTCGAGAACTATCGAGAACAACGTTTTACATATAAAGCCCAGCATAGAACTAATCTTTGATACCATGAAGTTTATGTGGGAGATAAAATTCAATCTTTGGTCACATTTGACACCAAAGTCTAACCACCAAAGAACTAACACTACGAATCGATGCATCTGAGAATCCATAATCATAAGAGATTAATTTCTGATTCCTGTGGAATGTTGTTAGTAAATTGTTAAATTCTCATGAAATCGTATTGGGTTTAGGGAAAATATTTTATTTTTCATCAAAAGAGGTCTGGTTATTTTAAGAGAAAAAAATTGCTTACCAATATGTTGTGTTATCCTTGACCCCGTAAAATTTTTACATAAATTTTTTTTTTCGTAACAGTTCAGTCTTTTAAAACACCGAAAAATTGCCTCAATATCTGCTTCCCTTCAAAAGCTATAAATATTTTTATGTTACATGAAAAGTTTTAAAGTTTATTCCAGAGCACAATAAGTGTTCTGTCTTGCCCTTCTCATGCAAGATGCAAAGTTCTGCATAAAAAATGTTAAAAACTTTTGAATGGAGGCAGATATTGAGGCTTTGTGTTTTAAAGGACCACAATTTAGAAGAAGAAAAAGTTTATTTGCTCCTGTGATGATATTCCCCCATAGCATAATTAAAACTAGTGAAATCAAGCGTTTCTGTCTCCTTCTATATTGTAGATATTGTAATGAATATTAAGAATGAACAGAGCCCAGAGATACCACCAGCATTGATATTATAGGCTTAGATGCAGTACCATTTTATACTGCACGAATATAGGGGCTTAACAAAAATATCTAAACTAAATAAAGAAAATGAGGATCAAGCATTTCGGCTGTGGTATTATGTTAATCACGGTCTGGTGGATGGTACTTACGAGGAAATGTAACCTGGATGCGATGCGCTGTCAATAATGTAGGAGGCCGGTTGTCTGTAAATAACTGGGTGTCTGCGCACCACTCTCACGTTGCGGTACTGGAAGTTCTGCTTGATTTTATTGCCGCCTATAGATTTCTACTGCAGGAGTGTAGCGGCAATTAGCGCTGGTGGATTGAGAAAGGTTTTTAGCATTCCAATATACATATATACTGCAGAAGATATACTGCAGTGATTGTAGGGAAGAAACAGACTATCAAAAACCTTTTCCAACTTTTGGTCAATGTTAATGTAATGATGCCCACCAGGGGCCGGATTCTGTAACTCGGAGAGCTTGGGAGTTTGGGAGATGAGAATTTTCGGTTTCCCCGATTAAAACTCCCTAACTCTCCTTTCGCGATTCTCTAAAATACTTGGGGAGTTAGGGAAAACGTGAGAAGTATCGCAATATTGAAGGACGGCTAACTCTGTGTGGGAGGGTCGTAGAGCATTGGGGTTTCTTTCCTTCGGATTTAGGGTCTAGAGTACAAAAATATAGATGAAAAATATTTGGGGTTGGGGGGTCGTACCGCCCCTCATTGGGGGTTGTCCAAAATACGTCATGTTTGGTATCAAATTAAAGAGGGAGAAGTGGGTAATCGAGTGTTGTACTTCTCTTTTTGATCATTTTAACTTCATAACTGACTTTTTACAGCCGAAAGACGGGTCATATACACCCCAGTTCCTATATTTTGCATATATTTATTCCGTTCGTTTTTGCACAGCCATCAATACTCCGTTGTGAACATTTTTCTAATGGAAAGTGAATTTCCACGACTTACCAGTTCTTCATAATGATGAGTTGAAAATATATCCATTTTTGTAAGAAAAAAACGGCCAGTTTTTCATCTTAAGAAGGACTGATTCACTTCTTTTACAGTTATCTCCAAAACTATATACCGCACTCAAAAACTAATTACATATCTAATTAGGGGACAAAATGTAGATACGATTTCATCCTACATACAAGCTTTAACGTGCGTATTTATGGAAGACGACCAAATTGACCATTTTCGCGTGAATTCCGAATTTTTAGCGGGTATCTTGAGACACCAAAATCCTTATTTCTCTGTAAGAATTGCAAGAATTTCCATAATTTGTTTTAGCCAGGATATGCAGTGAACCCATAATTCAATTTGAAAATTCTAGGTACATTGGTACCTTCACAAAGAACAAAAAAAAAAGACAATACTGTCAGTTGAGAAATATTTCTCTTACTTCTCCACAACTAACACAGCCGAGAGTTTTGCCGAGTGGAATACAGAGTTTGGCAAATCTCAATACAAATTTCACGAGTTACAGAATTCCGAGTGGAGTGTTAAGTGGCAAAAGAACTCTCATCTCCACAACTCCACAACTCTCCGAGTTAACGAATCCGGCCCCAGGAGTAATTGGGATGGGAAGGAGATGGTGCTAACATTCGATATCTCTATCCTTACACGGATGGATCCAAGACTAGTGGGAGCACAATATCTGAAATGTACTCCAGAGATTAACCAGTGGCATGAGTCTTATAGACTGGCGGGCAAATTTAGCGTCTCCTTCCGGCGGAGCTTCTAGCAATTTACCAGGCGGAAATGTTGGTATCTATATGTGCAGAGAGTAAGCACGACACATTTGCATATATACTGACAGCCTGGCAGCCATCAAGCCGCTGGATTCTGTGCTGGTAAAATCAAAATTGGTGCAATTATGCAAGATCAGCCTTGAGTAATTGACTATACGACACAAGGTGACCCTATGCTGGGTACCTAGCCACAGGGATATCTCAGAAAACGAGATGGCTAATGAGCTAGGCAAAAAGGGCTCTGATATCGATAGTTCTGCAGTGATTGCTTATGTGAAGATCCGGATTAAAGCTTTTAAAGAGGAGATCATCAGGGGCGTCCATCAAAAGCTGGATTAACAGGGAAACCTGTCATATTGCGAGGCAATTGTGGGCTGCATATGGCAGCAGAATAAATAACAGGAATCTACTAGCGGTCATCACTGATGGGCCATAGGAGACCATGTTAGAAGACTGGAAATAGTAACAAGCGATTTTTGAAGAACTTGTTGGGATTCGGAGGAAATCGAGCACGTACTTTGCGAGTATCTCGCTCTGATGAATAAAACCGATAGGCTATTAGGTAGGTACTTTTTTTCAAGTCTAGGGGACCTGTAAAATAAACAGTTCAGATTTATCCTGAGATTCCTAAGGGAAGCAGGATGAATCTAGGGAGATCTTAAAAGTTATCGCATGAGTTCAAGGAACACAATGGACCGACTGAAGATCTAAGTGAAGCAGCCTAGGCACTACTAGCGGCACCCTCTTTCCTAATCTAACCTAACCTAACCTAATCAATATTCTGTTATCTTAGCTATATAATAAAAACCAAATTGATATCTCGTTTGAGAAAAATCTGCCATTCGAACTATTAGTTGATAATGCTCACATTCTTCTTAAATGTCATACCAGAATATACTGTGCGGTGGTCATGTAAACAGAATATTACAAATCAGACCCTTGCTTCATGTTGGTTTTTTTTTTTTTTTTTTTAAACATAATTTTATTCATTGTATTTATTCGGATGTTGAAGATGTGGTAGTAGTGTGCAGCATTACAATAAACTACAAGTCTTTAGTATCAATAGAGACTCCAATATTGCGGTTTCCTCTAGATATACTTACAAGTTCTTAAATTACTTCTGTTTGTGGTTGAGATTGTATAATAATTACAATTTGCTAACGATATAAGGCGACTATAGTCATCCTTCAAATATAACACTTTCTCTCAATACAATATCGATAAAAACTGCTGATTATTTTAATAGCATAATTAAATTTATCACAGTTATTTGAAGATACAGAAGAACAACAAGATTTCGTTTTGTTTCAATATCCGTTCTCGATAACACGACAAACTTTCAAGATTGATTGAAGAAGAAAAAAAAAAGCAGTGAAAACTCCTAATCAGGATTGCAGCTATACATAGTCTCATTATCAAAATGTGGAATGCTGTTTTAAAACTCTATGCGACTCTAAAATGTTCACGTTAACTGGTTTAATGCTATAAATCATCATAGACATCGAACTATAGGTTCTATTCCAGTCAGTGTAGGTACATAGTTGTGGGTATCGACGACTCTTCCAATTATCATCCCTGTCCGCCCTTGCATTTTATGTGGAACACTAACGTGAAGCATAATAAATGTGTAATCTAATGTGTATAACTTGTGTGGCTGGCAAACACATTAACTGCTCATGGATGAAGGAGGTCTCAATATTATTTACTCTCGAACATCATTTACCACCTTAATGAAAACCTGTAAAAAATTTCATTTTATCCATGAATCGATATTTGAGTTCATGAGACCCACACTGCCTACGAGGCAGAGAGGTACATGTATGGTAGCTTCACAGATTATGATAGTGAGGAACACTTTCTTATTAAATCGCTTAGTTTTAAAATCCAATCTCAATCGTATATGCATATTTGCATATTTTTTGCTCTCCTCATTCCTATAACTATATTGACTAGACTTATGGACTAGACGACTATAGTTGCGTTGTTGCGCGTATCCACACACCAGGGCTAATGACGACGGTACATACCTACTCGTACTGACTACATAGGTAGGTGTCAAATTTTTCATTGGAAGAAGAACTCTTAAATTATTGTGTGGAAATTCTTAGATACTACTCAGCACGAGAAAATGCCAATTTAAAATTATCGCCCGCTCTGAGTCATGACTAGGGTGCGATTCATTAACACCTTTCTGATTTCCGCCCATTATTGCATCGCATCAGTTCGGTTTTGCATGCAAGTGCCTTCCTTCAATGGCGGTAAATATCGATGCATTTGAATGAGGTTAAGGTTTTGTTCATTATAAGCATGCGTTGGTTGAACAAACATTTTTTTCTTTCTTTTGTTCTTTTTAATGCAATTTACGAAGATGTGGATCGAATTGACACTTATTATATTTGCTTAACACTTCTTGAAGAAATACCAAAACTAATCGAAGGAATGAACTTACCTAATGGTTGGTATTTGATATTTCTGCGATTTGTGATTCTTAATTGGAATTGACAGAACGATTTCGGAAAAAAAACTAGATTTGCAGCAATTTAGCGTCTCTAGGGTTAGTTAAGTGTGGAGAACTGCAAAATTGCAACTTAACAGACGGTAAATAATGGTAGATTAATATGTACGAGTAGATGATAAATTTCATAAAGTCAAGGTAATTATTTTCCTCTACTACATACATATTCGGAACTTTTAAGGCCGAAACACAATGGGAGCAACGGACACCAGCATCAAAAATAATAATAATAATATATTTATTTGAGGTTATTGTACACAAGAGTTCACATCATTTCTTGTACGTTATATAAAGCGGTGCTAGAAAAGTAACTACTTAAAATAAGAATTACAAATTTAAAGGAAGTTCAAGCAAATTCTTAATTCAAATTAAAGAGGAAGTTAAATTCAGTTAAAAAAAATTGTACTACGAGACAACTAGAAAATAAAGAAAATAATAGTTTTAAATTAAATTATGTGTGTATCAATGCATCTCTTAAACGCGCCGACAGTGCCAGCACTTTGAACATTCAACGGAAGATTATTCCATAAAAGAGCTGCTTGAACAAGATAAGAACCTTCCATGTAGGACTTATGAAATCGTGGAATCAATATATTCCTGTTACGTTGTAACGTTGTAAATTGAAATAATTCACGTAAGTACCCTGGTTTGTTCGAACTAAGAAGTGAATATAAGAAAACCAAAGTTCGCCTCTTCAAATAAGTGGCCAAGGAGCATCCGAGCAAACGCGAAAGGAAAGGCGAAACGTGATCAAATCTTCGCAGCCCAAAAACAAACCGAATACATTCGTTGAATGCCACTGTGACTTTCCTGGCACAGATGCTATCCAGCTTGGGAAACACATTTCTGCCATAGGTGAAGTGGGGCAAGATAAAAACTTTATTTGGTTGTAAGCGCATGCTAACAGACAGCAGGCCTGATGAAAGCCATAGACATCGGAGCCCTGCATAAACTTTGCTGACCATGGCTTTAATGCAATCACAACATTTCAAGTGTTGATTCGAGACAATTCTAAGCGTTTTAATTTTATTTACAATAGGCAGCGAAACATTATTTAAAGTCACTGGTGAGATTTCAATTAAACCGTTATTGTAGAATTTAATGCAATGAGACTGCAGGATTCAGTATCAAGCGATTACATTTGGCCCAGGTGTTATTTCTTTCCAAATCACAATTTATACGTTCAATATAGTCTTCAAGAAGACCGATCGGTCGATTTAAGTAAAGTTGTACATCATCGGCATATAAGTGAATCTGTACATCTTGAACTACATCTGGCAGATCATTGACATATAAGCTGAATAACAAAGGTCCCAGAATTGAACCTTGAGGCACCCCACAAAGTAAAGGCAGTGCAGAAGATGAATTATTATCAATATGCACTCTTTGGCTGCGGTCTGCCAAGAAATCCTTTACCAAAGCGATGGCAGAACTACTAAAATTAAAAGAACCATCAAGTTTCTGGAGAAGGATACGATGATCCACACTGTCGAAAGCTTTCGAGAAGTCCAGAAGTACCACAACACTGAACTTGTCCTGATCCAAAGACTTCCTCAAATCAGAGGTCACCTTCAGAACTGCAGTCTCACAGCTGTGCAAGCGTCGGAAACCCGATTGACAACCTGCAAGAAAATTATCGGCCTCGACAAATTCGACTATCTGCTTATATAATAGCTTTTCTAAGACTTTGGATATGAAACACAATAAACTTATTGGGCGGAAGTCAACTGATGTTTCAGGAGAAGAATTCTTTGCAATAGGAAGGACTGTTGCCATCTTCCAGCCAGCTGGAACGCAGGATGATGTAAAGCATAAGTTCACTATATGCAAAACGAATTTACCAATAAGGGGAAATAAAAGCTTAATGAACCTAGGTGGAAGATTATCACGCCCAGTTGCCTCAGACTTAATTGAATTCACAGCATCCACAAGCTCATTGTAGTCGACTCCACGAAAGTAGAAGAAATTGGTATTGGTATTAGATGAGATATCTCTTATCGGATTACCAGCTGATATATGAGAAGCAGCCAACTGATTGCCACTGTGGGCAGAGCTGATAGACGTGAAAAATATGTTTAAGTCTTCGGGATTTAAATCACAAGTAGTTTTGTTCCTTTTACCTCCACAGACACCTGCATGGCGTAAATTTCGCCACAAAACTTTAGGCCTGAGATTCTGGTCAAATTTGGGGCTAAAATATTGTCGTTTTGCTCGCCTAAGTTCTGAAGTCACCTTGTTGCGGACAGCTTTATATAAAACTCGTGCCTCATCGGTCTGAGTACGCCTTCACCGTTGGTACAGGTATGCTCAGAAATGAGAAATCGAATATGAGGTGAAAAACAGGCTTGCATTTCCTTTTAAAAGGTACATATCAAATATCATTTTATGGCATCAGCGTCAAGTGTTAAACGACATTTCCATACTCACTGTTTGATTTTGACAGTCATCATAGGTTCGATTCCCGATGCCATCATTGTTTTTTGACCTTATGCAAAGTTAACTTAATGACAAGTTAGGACACAGAACAGTTTTCCGATTCTTTTATATTTAAAATGTACACGGCAAGAAAAGTAAAGAAAGAAGAAGAAAAATATAAAAAATAAAAAAATTAAACTCTCTTTAAAACTTTTACGAATAAAGACAAAAATGTGAAAGCGCAGATTGTATGCAACGAAATAGAATGACAAATGATTAATTTTCGTAAATAAATGCGAAGGGGCGGAGTTTTCAGATTTTACTCTCATAAAATGCTCCCGCGCTTTTGTGAAAACAGGTTTTGCTGAAATATACTGAGAATTATCCAATGTTTTTTTTATAGCAAAACTAAAGTGGGAAACACAATTGCACCGTTTCGATCCGATACGTGCAAATGTCAAATTTGCTTATATGAGACGTGCGTGCAATTGGACACATTACACCGAAATGGATCGAAACGGAGAAGTTGAGCAAATAGGTTTGTTCGATGAAAACACCGGGTAAGCCCCGGGCTACACCGGGCTGTACTATCTTGTTTTTTGAAAATCCTGGGCTTACACGGGGTTACGGAAACTTGTTCGATGAAAGCCCGGTGTTTCTGATTTCGTGCCCCGAACTTGCACTAAAAATTTCTAGGGGTAGTAAGCATTTGACATTTGTCATTTGTGAACTGTCACATGGAATTTGTTCGGTAATTGCGGTTGAGTGCTGTATATAAAAGTGAAAAAATCGTGGAGCTCATACCAAATTCAGATTATATAAGGAAGTTGGATAAGAAATTAGATGACACAATACCCATCGATAATATGCACAAGGAAATTCGAATGAAAATTATAAGGGGATATTTGAGGTGGCGATTAAGGTCGAAGAACATGGATGAAATCTTAAGATCTGCCTTTCTAGTAAGAAATTTGATCGTAAAAATGTTTCTTTGCCATTATTAACAAGTAATTTTTATGACTACACGTTATCCCTGCAGCTACCAAGCAAATAGATTTGAAGCAAACAACATATCAGAAATTCTCTAAATTTTTAAATGAGATGTCAGGAAAGGGTTTAATAGTGGCTCGAGAAGAAGCAAACGGGATAGAGAAAATCATTTCTGTAGATTTTGATCATCCAAACTATTAATTTTATACCTAGTGACAAAGCATCTGATGATAAAAGTGAAAATAGTGCAGCAGTTTCTTACAGAAATGATGGAGCTATATGTGGTGACAGATGAACCAATTGTCATTTTTTCAAATTAAAGTTACAGAAAAGGCGATAATATCGATGTTAAAAAGCTAATAAAACAATATGTAATTAAGAAAAAACTGAGAAATATTTTTTGTGTATTTTAATATTTATTTATTCTTAAATTTTTTATTATTTCACATATTTTATAAATAAATTTTCACAAATCACTGGAAATTAGAAGTTAAATTATGCTCAGGAGAACTGTCAGAGAAATGTCATTATTACATTAGATTTACCCGGTGTTTTAAAAACTTGTTCGATGAATGCACAAAACCCCGGGTAAATTTGGGGAAAATTGTAGGGGAAATTGTGCACGGTGTTTTCATCGAACAAACGTAATTTCAACTTTTACGGATGACATAACCTAGAAAAATTACCTGTACAATGTTTGTGTATAACTCAAGATGGATGAAGAAGTTTTTATTGAAGAAATTAAAAAATATGAAGAGTTTTATGACAAAGGCAACAAATTTTACATGGAAGTAAAAAGAAAAGACAAAATCTGGAAAAATTTCAATGTGAAATTTAAAACTGATGGTAAGTTTGAACGGAACAATTGTGCTCATGCACGTAATGGATCGAATTGAATCGGAACGGTGGAATTGTGTTTAGCACTTAATGCTTGGGGGTGTAATTCCTATGTTATTTGAACAGCACGTGCTTCTTTTTACATTCATTTTGCTCTGAAGAGATTAAGTAGGAGAAACTCAGGCTGCATTCTCTGATATTTGCGAGAAAATGAGAATTTCATTTGACAGAAATTTTACATCTCCTTTCAGTACCTTGGCCAAAGCGAATTTTATCTTTTTCTTAAAAAAGTGAGGTAGTGTGACCCGATGTACATTATTATGAATATTTTGATAGGGTAGTTTGAGGGATTCAATAAGATTATGTCGTTCGGGTAATCCTACGTTCTCTCGATTTTTGTTTTTAGCTCGTTGTCTCAGTCGCACCACTACAATAGTGCATAGCCAAGCTCTTTTCCCCCATTCATACAAAAGACGAAAGTATATGACATTATTTGTTTCTATCCAATTTTGTTCGGCGGTGTTCTATCTTATTATTAAGTTATCTTTGACCTGGGTCCGGATTCTATAACACGTAGAATTATGGAATTTGGCAGATGAGAGTTGATTTGAAAGATAATTCTCCACTTGAAATTCTTTAACTTGGCGAATTTATTTTGAGAATTACCAAATTCTCCAATGTTTTGCAAGTGGAAAAGTAAGAAGAAGAAGAATTCCCAACTGAGAGTATTGTCTATTTTTGTTGTATTTTGAGAAGGTAGGTTACCTAGGTAAAATCTCTCTTCTCATTTCTCTCAAGTGAATTGGGAATGGAGAATTAGGGAGTTTTAATCGGAGAAAACGAAGATTCTCATTTCCCAAATTCCGAAATTCTCCGTGTTGCAGAATCCGGCCCCTAGAAGATATAACGACATTCGCCCCTTTTAGATAACTAGAATTTTTTAGAGTTGAAAAGATTTAGAAACAATTTTTTATATTTATAGAAAATACGACTAAGCTGAAAAGTGAAGATTGACAGTTTTAAGTGGAAAGCATAGTGCTAACTTTTTCAAACTCGATCTCACTATAATTTTAAGAACTTTAACGTTATGCACTTTTCCACTTTTGCAAGACACAGAAAGCTGTCATGGTTTTACGTGAGCACCTGCCATTATGGCTTAATCTCACGGCACTCTTAATGCACGGACTGAAGACAAGCGACAATCAACACCCTTTAGAGGCAGAATATAATTTATATTCTGTCTCAACAAGTACCAGTTTATGTCAGTGCATGCTTGATATTGAACCTACTGGTCGAAGCGAGACCTACCCAAAGTCTCTTCCGATCTTTGGGTCACGGCACCCGGTTGATTTAGCGCAACTCCACGCTGAAAGCCAATCCTCTAAGCATACATTAAATAAGCGAGCATCCTTCAAATTCACGGACGCAGTATGCAGTTATAACCAAAGAACAAACTACTCTGTTTAGAGAAGAATGTTCGCCTAAGTCGTGCAGACTCAGACAATCTCTCTCTGCCCGCATATGGGCTACCACAACCACTACGAGGCTCCCACAAGGGGCCTTCCCATGTTGAGGCGAATATTGCTACTAAGTGCAGCGTTATTCGGGGCTCCTCAATTCCGTAGTACCAAGCTAGCAATGCCGGCTACCCAATTGGTATGGCTTCATATAACATGATCATACGATCATGAGTACTCCCAGTGGACCTTGCATGCAGATCCTTAAACGTTACTGGTACATCCGTTCGAGCTTAATCATATTAGCACTTATAAATAAGTGACAGCAGTGGACCATAAGAAGGTTATGATCCGCCCTTCAAGTTAGGAGGGGCTTGAGACTACAGCCTGTAATCTTAAGCTCCCAAAGTACTAATTCCAAGCAGTTGTACTTGGTCGTAGACATGCAGGCTTCACTATGAACACGGACTATCATCAGAAATCTGAGTATGCATATTGTTCAGCACACGAAGCACGGAGCATATACATGACCTTTCCTTTGCTATCCTCCCTTGGCAGTACTGCGCATCACTAACTCCTTTTGCAAGACATAATGCGAAATTTGACAGCTTATAGGGAGGCACGTAGAATTAGTAGAATTAGCGAAGAGGGTTCTAAATTTACAGGACAGAAACTCTGCTAAGTAGGAACCTTAATGATATGCGCGATATTACTACAGTTATATTGGAACAGTGTCTTTTTGACAAGCTCATGCAAGCTCCACACAATGACTTCTGCAGAAGCTTTGTCGAATAGGAAGAGATTAAGAGCGTACAACGCTTGTTGTGTGACTGTTTTAACCTTGTCAAACATAGATGGAATACCCTTGGTAGATACTTTTTTAGTGAATTGAGGGAATTAACAGACAGGAATTACCCTTCGATTACACCAGTCAGTAGAGCTGACGGACAGTACTGATTTTGTCTATCAATTTTATTGACTAAAAACGCTTTGCTTTTGATCAACTGACTAGTCAGTTCATTATAAAATGGTATGCATTGCTAATGATTTCTTCCTTATTTCTTCATTATTCTCCACAACATCACAAAATTTTCAGTCATTTCCCACTCAAAAAAGTGAAGATTAGAAATATAAACACAAATTTCCAACAGGATCTTCCTTTTATTTTCAGCTCGGGCATTTAATTTTACAATTTATTGACTAGACAGTACTGAGTGGCCAAAAATCTAGTCATCACGGACTAGTCAGTTAAAAAGACTTGTTAGTAGGGAAAAACAGCACCGGGGAATGTTATCACCGCTTGACGACATTTTTATAATGAACTGACTAGTCAGTTGATCGAACGAAAAGCGTTTATAATCAGTAAAATTGACAGACGAAGTGAATACTGACCGTCAGTTCTACTAACTCGGGTAATCGTGGGGTTAGTAGGCCTCAATCCACGTAAAAAAAACGTTGTAAAGGAAATTCAGGTTTACATAGACTCGTAGGTTGAGGGTCTGGTGGTCAGTGATTAAACGAAATTTTGTTAGGCTCTACGTATAGGGAGAGAGGAAGTATGTTTCATAGCTTGTAAAGTATTCTCAAGGGGTTTTGCTATAGCCAATATAATAATTTATGTGAATATATTAATTTACAAATGGCTTGAAAATTTCAAAACATTGTCGTGCGATATGTGACAGTATACAGTAAAAAATTCGGTGTTCAATGAGATCCGTACATTTCCGGACTATATTTGTCGATTTAAAGCGGTGCAATTATTATTATTCATAAATATTATTTTACCAAACTCCGGTATAGGATAATTATTACCGTGTGCGGTGAATATTTAGGATCTTCTTCAGAAGTATGATATATACCCCAATCGGAAATGCATTCGAAACGCCTATTTTGTGTACTTTTACACCGAATCACGTACAAATCGGATTTTAATGTTTCCTTCGGACAGGTATTGTCGAATAGATATGCGTTATTGAAAAATAAAAATAATTTGATTTTAGATAATATCCAAAATTGTTTACTGCATCGAAATGAAATAGTTTTTGATATGATATCAAATAAAAATATTTTTAGTCTGCTATCAGAGAAGAAATGCCGCTTTACTTTCGTACAACTCCGCTGCAAAGAAATTTTCGAATATGTCTTCCATATAAAAAAAATTAAAACTAAATACTATCTTGGCACTTGCAACTTGTATTCTAATGTAGGATTTGTAGAGGAGCGCTAGATTTGACGGGCTGAAATATTTCTTACACGTTTTCAGAAATCCAAGACATTTCGATGCTTCTTTAACAACAGAGAAGCTGTGATCTGTCCAGTTTAACTTACTGGAAATATTAATGCCAAGAATGCTTAGTGACGGTGAATCAGAAATTAATGCTCCATCAAAAGAAACGGGTGTGGTTAAGTTATGATCTTGTTTTAATGAGATGAGACAGCTTTGGGTCTTAGATGCATTGAATTCGACGCGATTCGCTTTGCCCCAAGCGAAGATATTGGCAAGATCGTTATTCAATGATCTAATCATGCAATCCCGTTTAATACATGCGGCATTCCCCCTGGAGTCCGCAAGAGTGTCAAAGGAGTAAGCGAAATCAAGGGTGCTTCTATGACTGAAACATGTTGAGCATAGTTACATGTTTTTTTCAAAGTAGTCCATGAGGAATTATCCAGGATTTTGAAAATATTAAAAAATATGTTTACTTGTTATACTCGAACGAGAGACGTTTTGTTGGTGGCGGTTAAAACTTTCCGCGAAGTGTGAGTTTTTTGGTTCTTATCATGTTCTATTTTTGGTAACTCTTGAAAGATAAAATCATTGGTAAAAATTCATCATTTCTGGTCGTCCTGGAACAGAAAGTGCTTTCGTCAATTGAAACATGGCTTTCTGGGTTAAGATCTGCTCATCATAGGTTACTTGCGCTTTAAATGAATGGAAGAAAGTTCGTGTGACATATACGATAATTCATCTCCTTCTTAGCAACTCTCGGATGATTATTTAGCTACATGTCTCCATAGCAGTAACTATCTGCTATCATAGATGGCACAAGAACTAGATGTCTTATGGCATACTAGAGCAGAGTATACAGATTGTGTGAAATGGGTAGTGCATTCTGGAATGGATCATAACATATTTTCGAGCGTGCCAAAAGCAAATGTTTTTTAATAGCAGTTTTGTATACATTTGATCGACTTCCTCAACACTTCATATACGAGAAAATATGAATCAATCGAGGTATACATCATTTCAAATGTTGTGGTCCATTCCGGAATGGATCACACAGCCATATAAATTTTGTGTACTTTTTTGGTACTGCATGCGACTTCTAGTTCTTGTGCAATCTATGCTTATATTTCTCATGCTATCATCCAGCAGAATGGCTGGATTATTGATGGATATACGTTTCAACTTAAGAAAACGTTGTTAGCAGTCAAACCACCTACACCACTGTTTCGAATTCATAATTCTTATCGGATTACAATTAAATTGTTTTGTACAAAACTCATACTGAAAAATCGAATAATCCGAAATTAATCGATAACAAGAACGAGACCCATAACCTGAATTAATAGAAATTTTCCAAAGAACCTTTCTCATATTTCCCCCTACTTTTCGTGCTCCTATCAATTCACCATAAAATGCTGGCAACTCTCATTAACTGTGTGACGTTACGTACCAGTGAACGTGATTTTGATTCGTGCCCCATCTCCGTTTCTTATACATATATATATATATTCGTGCAAAACGGCATAGAGAATAAAAAAAAAAAAAAAAACAAAAATCCCCGTAGCCAGTTCATAACCCGTACGCGTCTCTTACTGTTACTGGAAGCATTAGAGCAGAACGTGGAGAGCTTTAAGGTAATTTTGATGCGACGGCGACGGTTAACATCGCATTGCAGTAGCAACTACTTGGAGCCTTCTTCAATACTCCAAAAGGGAGCTGCAGAGTTAACAAAACTAACAAAGCAGACACGAGCAGACATAACACGGCCGACACAGTAGCAAGCACTACAAGCAAATTAAGAAGGCAAGAGAGAAAGAATGGACAGACATAAAACTGGTCCTCGTGGAGATGCAGACAGGAAGGCGACTAACACAAACCTTCACCTATCGTCGGCAATTCTATATTCCACAAATAGCTCTTGGTATCGGGCATCGAACTCTGGAACCAGGGAATTTGTCCGGACCGGGAACAACTTTCATGTACAGTATAGTATAGAAGTACCTCTACCTAACATACCTATCTTTACCTGGGTGTATTGTGATAATTCGTCATGTGAATCGAATTGAGAGATTAACAACAGTGGGAAGCACCTACCCGTGTAGTTGAATTAACCAAGAGTGGTGCACGTTAAGTATTTCCTGAATTTGGAGCGATTTTCATATTGTGATATCTCCACCACTGTGTTTCATTCGCTTGTTCTGAGACTTAGAAGTGGTAACCTCAGCAGCATATTGGATAAATTCATCGTGAAAAGAATTCGCTCTATTGCTACTGCTATTCTACTATAGACCAAAGAAAAATCTGTCTATCGGTAAAGGTGCGGGCAAGGTAGGCAGGAAGCCGTGAAGCTCTAATAGCAGCAAGTAGCGGAGAATGTTTTTCGAATGGGATAAAGTGGTATACTTCGATGCGTATCCAACCAGCAATGTCACGAATGACGGTATGACAATGTTGTTTTGAGAGAGTTAGCTATATAACTAAGGACGACAGCTTTTCTATGGCTGACTTCAAGGTAGATGAGGGTGGTGGGAACTGAAATTGTCAGTTTTTCTGAAGTGAACAACGAATACTTGCGCTACTGTTTCGTGACGGAATATGTGCGATAAGACCGTGACGCCAGCGATGACTTCAGTCAATTGCCACTATCCAGTACCCATGTACTACCGGAGATGAGGACTAGATTTAAGTGAGAGACAGAAAACTTGGGTGAAAATTTTAATGAGTGGCAATAAAGTATCTATAGAAGTATAGTAGCTGTGAAGGAAGACAACTGCCAGCAACACTGTGCGGTAGTCTGTAAGTCACTTATTGCGCGATGTTAATCGATTTAAATGGTGTCAAATGAAAATACTTGGGATTGAATTTACTGAAGAGCGATCTCGAGTAGTTATACGTACATCACTTTTATGTCTCGCAATTTTTTACAAATTTTTCGATGCAGTATGCCAGAAAGTTATTGAAGTGCTTAAATTTTTCGTTTTATGCTTATAATTTCGAATATACCAAAAATATTCAAATATCATATGTTTACTACAGTCGAAAAAATGTTATCAATCGCCTTCAAATCTAAATATTATCAGATCAGACAAGACAATACCCGATATCTTCAAAGAGCAACCAAGACATTCTGGCAATAACCTTTTTTTTTTTTTTTTCAAATCAGAGTTAAACCAAACGAGACAAAATTAAATGGTGTATGTCGCCAAAATATCTATAGCCATATGTGCAGGCGACTTTTGTATTATGATTGTGTGCCCTGATAATTTTAGCAATTTGATCTAGTCTGTTTGCTATGGTCTAGACAAAAAATTTCATTTATCTATTGTTGTCTCTTCGGATTGAGGCTGGGCCAAAGTAAGTCCGACACTATACCATTAATTTCAATCGCAGAGGCTGAATTTCTCCAGATCATAGTAGACCAGAGATAGATAAAGTCAATTAAATTTGTGATTCGAGTTGGTCTGAATAGTTGGGGTAACTATATCAATCGCTATATATAATGTAGGTAGTGATCAATATTTTCCATGACTGTACTATGTTTTATTTGTGTAGAGAGCTCTAAGGCAGAACTGTGAGGCCTTGAATTAAGGATCTCATTAGAAGCTTTTCTTTTTTTTTACGATAGGTTTTACGTGTATTGTACATTATCTTTTTTTAAAGTGAGTGCATCTAGATGAGAATAAAGTGACGATTCTAAGCACACTTTTAATAAGAACCTGGAGAAAAAGTCATTCGAGGAGGTTTGAATGCACACATCGGAAGTAAATAATAGTTGCACTTTAATAACAAAAATTCCAAGTACAAGTACCAGTACCTGGACTTGAAATATTTTAAGTACAAGTACACGTCCCGGTACTGGTACTTTAAAATTTTTCAAGTACAAGTCCAGGTACTGGTACTGATACTAGTACTTAATTACGAATGTACCTAAGTACTTTACAGGTCTGATCTTGCAGACTCCACAGAACTAGTTGTTACTAGTACTTACAGTTGTACCATCTTGATATTCATACAACACTTCCAAAAACCTAATCTGATGAAGATATACTGAAATTAACCATGATATGCTCGGCCGATGAAATTTTTCCAATACAATCGGCGCGGTGTCTACTATTGATCTTTACTGACAAAGATGGGATACTGTAAAGTGAGAGTCATTATTTTATTCGATAATGCGGAGCCTACTTTCAATTATAAATTCAATTATAACGTTTCTCAAGAAAAAAATTTAATTCTTCATTTACCCTATGTCCCCAAAAGGAGTTTAAGGAAGCTATGAAGAAAAAAAAAAGATATTTAAGAGCGCTGATCAAAATTCGGATAATTTTATTCTCAGATTCAACTTTCGATGACATCTTGCTTAATTGTGTTCTTAGAAAGGGGCAAGGTGTTCAACTTTTGAGACTGTAAAATCGAAATACGAATCGGAGTTAATGGGTTAGGGTCAATTAGCAACTTTTAAAAAATCGATTTGTTTTTATTCCAGTTTTCGAAAGTACAATATCTTGAAAGTATTTTCTGTAAATTTCATAAAGATCCGACCGTCAAGTATGGAGATATACAATTTCAAGTGAGGCGGTCTTGAATAGGTATAAAAACGACAAATGGTGCTCGACCATCCTAGGGTGACTATTGTTAAATACTGAGATATACATGTGTGTAGTAATTATACTCTATATGCTAGTTTTAAAGTTGTAAAAACTATTTGTACGTTGATTTTGAAACAGCAGCTGCTTTGAAAAAGCAGTCGATGACACTATGTATGTAAGTACAAGAGAACACTTTTTATCTGCATGTAAAATCCAGTTTTTTTTTTAAAACAACGTTTTTGAGGCGGTGTTCAAGATATTTCGAAATCCGCTTATCCGATTGCTTTCATATTTTGATCACTTTGTTGGGATATAATAAGCTCATGGGTGGACGAAGGATTTTTTAATACGACGATTTTTTTTTCTTATAATCGAAAAATGAGCGACGCGTTTCAGAGAAAAACTAATAATAATTTTTGGACATCCGTCATTTTGTAAAAAATCAAAATTACCCTAAATCCTTTGTCCACCCCGAAGCTAGTGCTGTTAACTAATGATTCCATAAAATTTTTTGATTACAGATGATCTAGTCTTGAGCAGGTGTGAATACCGCAAAACGTCTTTTTTTCGACATCTCGGAGATCGCTTATAACTCTACTACAAATCAATATTTTGTCTTGAAAAAATTACTGGAACTTCTTCAAACATGTAGGTAACTGCACTAGTATCCGGATGACATTTTTCATTTTCTTTAACAAAAATAAGAAAAGGACACGCATTAGCCTTAGCACTCCGGTAGAATTTTGTTTATTTCATCTTTTTAGATGCACATCCAAAATTTTGGTACCTCACTTTTGAGAAAACACTTCAGTCTGTATATGTAGGTACTTCACGTCAGTAAGTTCAATACATGTTTTATGTAAAGTGCAATTAGTGCAGCGAAAGTGAGATAAAATTATTAAGTATTATTTTATTTAGTTTAACTGTCTTTGTATTGGTGGAATATTGCATTTTATTAGTATTAAATCAAAAATATGAAACATTTTTTATTAAATTCATAAAAATTTTTGGATGTCCGATAACTAAAACAGGAAAAAACAATTTTGTTTAGTTTCCGGACAGGTTGTCCGGACACTGACAGTATGCTTCAAAAGTGATTGTTTCCTGCTTTATCTCTAATACAATTATAAAATATGTTTTTTATAGGACAGAAAAAATTAAACATGTTTTTTTATTAAATCTTTAGTATTCGGACGCATTTTAAGTAATTCCATTTCTGCTGTCCGACTACTAAAATGGCAGTTTCAGTGTCCGGACAAAAATATTTAATACGTAATCGATTAATTAAAAATAAAAGATACCTGAGTAGTAAATAATCATAATAGCTGTCAAAATAATGGATGACAGTAGTTATGCATACAAACCGAAAAAACGTATAAAACGATCCGCTAATGATGCAAAGATGACTTAAGCTATACTCCATTGAAAATAAATTGAGCATTATGAAGTGTGCTGAAAAATAATTATGGAATGTTGTTGGCAAGTGTGGAATTTCACTTAAACAACAAGATAACTTGGTCAACACTGTGCAACATGTTAAGAAGATGATCGACGAGGAAGAACATGGCTCAATTCCTTCTTTAAACGAAACACATCATTGGCTGTAAGAAAAGCAGAAAGTATTACTAAGGGCAGAGCAGTGATTACTGTTTTTGAAATGGTTCGAGAGCTGGACCAATATTTAAAAAGTATCGGATAGGACGACATATTAAACGATCTTGTCCGAATAATAAATAAAACGAGTTTTTTTCTTTGTCCGAAAACCAGTAAAGTAATTACATGCCGGGGATTCAAAAAACGTTAATCAAATTTAGACCGGAGAAGAAAAAGAAAAATGTTCCCCACTGGTAGCCTTTTCATATTTGCGTTACTAAAGGATGTTGTAGCGAAACTGTTTTTGCGATCAGAAAAAGGAGTAAGAAAATACCAGATGGCTGGTACACTTTTCATACACGGCCACAAGTCACACTTCACGTTAGAGCTGAGTTAAAATTACAAGAAAAAAAGTATAATTTTATATGCATTGCTACCAAACACCACTCATATGATGCAGTCAACTGACGTCAGTTAGAAAAAATCATTCGAGAATGGCAGTCAAGAATGTTGGCCAACTTATAACAACAACAAAATTTCTGCCCTTTACTGGAAACTGCAATCTTGGGAAATCTAAAAATTTAGAAACACCATAAAAATACTACAGAATATGTGTGCTTTACCCTTACGATCCGAAAACAGTTGTTTTCAGTAAATGTGTGAAAAATGTGGTTGAAATTTTTGCAGCTACTCGTAATGCTGATATGCCAACTACAATACAAGAATCAATTCCAGTACAGAACTTTCACACTGCTATTGAGGTTATTGAGTTAATAGATCATAAATAAAGAATGAGAAATATTCACGAAAATGTTCAACATCAAGGAAGCTGGAGCAGAAGCTTCTGCTTCTGTCGAACCAGAACTAGATCTTACATTCAACGATTTAACGGGAAGCACATATATATGTTATTTTTGAATGACTGCAAAAAGTTGCAACTGGTAAGAGTTAAATAAATTAAAAAAGTTGAAACTATTTCTTCACAACCTAGTGCTAGAAAAAAGGTAGTTATAGATCACCCAGTGCTATATCTTCAGAGGGATGGCAAAAAATATGCACTCTAAAAAAAAAACCAAGCGGGATCAATTCGATGCCGTATAGAGAAGACTAATGTAAAAGGAACAACGTCTAAAAAAAAGTACAAAAAGAAGAACAAGCAATATTTTAATTGAATTACAATTACAAAGATGACGATTTGAAAACATTGGTTGGGATTCTTGCACCAGGTGGTTGGTGGTACTAACCCAAGTGCACTCCAATGTTTTCATTATGTTACGAGGAGCAAGCAAAGACTTCGTGTGCTGGAAATATTAACAAGAAACTTGATACGCGATAACTTTTTTGAGACTATTGTGTTTTTTAGTTATCTATCTATATTATTTTTAAAACTACTTAAGTATTTTTTTTCATTATTACTAAGTTTGAAGTATTTGCCTACATAAATTCTTCAGTTTTTTTTTTTTTAAGAGAAAAGTTCCTTAATGTGTTAATAATTTTTTGAATTAATAAAATGTATATAGTTTTATGAAAAAGCTTATTTGTTTTTATTTTCTACAAAAAACTAGTGATAAATTTCATCCAAAAAGCCTGAAACTCTAGAGTCGGAATATTAAATGTTGGTGTCCGAATACTAGCTAAAAGCGAACTTTTTTTTTCAAACCCCAAAACTATAAAAAAATATTATTAAATGACCGAAAAATATTTACTTGCTAAATGTAAACAGTTTAAATAATAATAAAAAAATTAAATATATTTGCATATTCTTAATAGCAATAAAATGATTGTGCAAAAAAGTAAGATGATACGTTAGGTGTCCGAGTACTAAGTACATTTACCCTATTATTTTATTGAAAAAAAAATACTGGTATGAGAATAAATAAACCAGCCGTCAAGATAAGCTTCATAAAAAAGGCAATTTTTGTTGCCTCCAAATTGACCCTAACCCCTTAATAGAATTCTGCGAAATATCGGGTTAAAAATCAACCCGACAACTGACTCCAATATGTACATGTATAAATATATTCTGAAATTATATAAATATGCCCGTCATCCTCTGATTTATCTAACGCGATTTTTTTTCACCTCAACTGAACCGTCACTCGTTCGGTTCCTAAACCTTTATTCCATGAAAATTTGTAGTTACGGTTAGGAGTGAAACGTCAGTCGGAATTTATTTGTATAATCAAAGTGAGGATGTGTGGACATTTTGTCAAAGAGCAATTATTTTATTAATCCTTGTGTTCATGAACAGGTACCCGGGTAACTTATGACTTTTATTTTTTAGATATTTGCATGTTCCAGTTAACTTAACGGGATGTGCTTCCGTTACATCCTTAAACTATTCAATGCAAATACATTTCAACAGATAAAATGTTAAAAATATATTTAGAAATACTAATTTTTCTGCCGTACATTTATACTGACGACGTTGCTTCATGGATAGGTACCTGGCTACCTAATATACTTTATATGGGAATAGATGTAAATAATGATTTCATCTGAAAACATATTAGTAGAAAATCTTCATATGAAAGGATAAAAAAAAAAACAAAATTAACTTTTTAGATTAAAATTTATTAAAAATTAAGTCGATTTAAAATATATTTATATGTAAACTACAACATAGCACAAATACTGCATTTCGTAATAATCTCAGAATCAGTGTTGCCACTTAAAATCTTTCTAGAGTAGCTTTTTATAGAGTAATTCACTAAAAATTTGTCTTAACATTTTTTTTTCAAAATTTATTTGTACAAAAACTGTTTACAAATATTTCATTGGGGTCGAAATTTTGTAAGATAAAAAGTTGAGAAAGTTGCCATGGGGCAGTGCTAATAAATTTAATAAGTCCTAGTAATTTCGCTCTTACATTTTTTTGATTATATTAAATAAGCCCTGAAATGTAATAAACTTTTAAATCGCTATCGGCTGTTGTCTTACAATGAAAGGCCAGTTTAGCCAGCATAAATTATAATACTACACTTGCCCTGCTACAGTGCTGAGAATTAATATAAACAAAAATTATTGAAAATATATTGGCTATGTATTCACAGATTCTCTAGCGTAGCCGAAACATTAGGGGGGTATCCCCGTAGCCAAATGTTGCCCGAAGTAGTCATTTGCTACGATTGTAGCCAAAGTGGCAACACTGCTCAGAATGCTCAATGCATACAGGATAATTACAATCACAGCACGATGTTCTTGTTTTGCGCTGCCGTTAAGTTATAGCTCGGCATATGTAGCAGGTTCCGCTAACTTTTATACGTCCAGCCAGAGGCATCTACCTCTTGATCAGTTTTCTCCTGCTGCACCTGCTTCGGCAAGTGATGTCTGTGCTATAATTGTGCGAACTAGCATTGATTCAATTCCCAATTTTGTAGAAAAATGTTTACTGGCTTGGGATTTTCGGGATCTAATCAGGATTCATTGCATTGCTAACTGCTTTCCTAAGTCCTGGAGAAATCTACGTCTGCCGTGGGTAGGTGTTGTTGTGGTCTTCTCTGTGTGTTTTAGGTGGAATCCACTCATCTTTAGAGCAATATTCGTGATCCTCACTCCTCACTCCTGCTTATATGTGCGCACACACACACATGTATATGCCAACATAAACACACACTAAAGTTAACGAAGCCACATATATTAAATCTGAACAGTTATTATGTTAAATAAATCATTATTTACATGTTATTCCATAAAAATAATAAAATTTCCATACAAAATATATGAAGGTACCTGGGTACCTATTCTTGAAATTAACGGTGAAAAAATCTGTTTGAACACAAGGGTTAAAGTGGTTTACTTTTTTTTATTAAATACATAATGGACGACAATTTGCCGGTAGGAACTCTACTTTCTTGCATTCTTTTCAGCTTGTCCCCTTTCGGTATAAGTCTAAATTCGATATAGATCTGACAGCTTCTGTTTCAGTTCAGTGTCTGTTTGGTTTTGTTGAAAACAATGAATTCACCGTAAGAGTGTCAAAATGTAGGGGGAAAAAAAAGAAGCCGGCATTCAATACCTTACGAATCAGCAAATAAAAGATCGTAAGATTGAAGGATCTGGTGAGGAAATGCGATGTGAAGAAGATCATTTAGGAGTTTCTTTCAATCCGTTGAAAACATACAATAGGTATACGACCGGATTGATGAGTAATGATGATGATGATATGAGTAATTGTAGTCATTGCCAGACAAGTTCTTTGAAAAGAAAACATTTTTATGCAGTTGTGTTCGATCAGTATCAATTATCAGCATTTAACAAGTGTAGGAAAATGTTAGCAGTACACATTGTAAGAATTATTTCTCATATGACGGGCAATAATTTATAAGTTACATGATTTTCATTATCCAACTATTCTTACTTGTTTTTTTTTTGTCATGAGATAATAATAATCATAATTCAAGGTCACCCGACAATCAATTACCCCAAATTTAAGATATAAATGACGATTAGGAATGATTTATGGATTTGTTCTAATTTTATTTTCTTAACTAAGGGTTAATCAGTCATAAAATCACAAATACTATTTACATGCTGACATTTGCTCATAATATTTCCAAAAATATGGTAAAAGCCTCGGTTACCCTTTCACCAACGTTCCGAAGAAGTTTGTTCGATATTCCGAGATATTTTCCTCGAATTAGAAACTAAGCAAAACGCATATAAAATTATTCATGACAATAGTCTTACCTTCAATATAGAGTTTGTTTTTTTTTTAGCAAAATAATGACAAATTTCATACAAAATCATCAAATCCAAAGCTTATAAAGTCTTCCGCAAGTGTATAGTTTTGTCCTTTCCTATTTTTTGTCCTGCTGTTTGTTTTAGCTGGTCTGTTTTGAGTTGATGCTTTTTTTTAAACTACAAAAAGTCGGTAGTGTGGTATATGATGGATTTTTTTTTAGGTCAGTGTAGTCGAGCAAAAGTAAAGACACAACTGCAAAATTTCATCATATTGGTACGAACCCGTGGGCTAGGACGCAAAAATATGTTTTTCAATAAAAGATTCGACCAACTTTAAATTTGGCTATGGATGTCTCTTTTTTCTCATTTCTCTCTCTTCTTATTGCCAGACTCTATTTTCGCGGCTTTAGGTGCATATTGGAAATCACATCAAAGTTATTTAAATTTTGTAAGGTCATTTCACGTGCTACTGAGAATCAGCTTAAGAAGATTGCGTCAATATCTGTATTAAAAAAGTTATCAACAATCAATATTATCACCTCGGAGTGAAGGATTAGTCGGGATTCTTTATAGTCCTCGTGTGAAGTATCAAAAGATCAGGTCCACAGAGGCAATGTAATTCTTGGCGGCTAAGGGGGAAAAGGAGTAGAGAAAAGCAATTCTAAAAGCGTGATCAAAAATCCCTATATTGAAACTGGCTGCCGCTGTAAGGACATCATCGACATCTCTGTGGGCTTTAATTCGAGTCACTGCTCTTTAGGACTCCATCTAAACAAGATTGGCCTTGCTGCTTCTATCAGATTGATCATGAAACATTGGAGTATTTGCCTCTGAAATGTACAGCAAAAATGCGGCGGATATTATGTACTTCACCGCGAGTACGTATTTTATTCCTGAAACCATATGTGGAATGCCAATTCCAATAGATTTTCAAGTCATTAATTTTTTTTTGCATCTTTATTTCCCTTGGGAACATAAAGCATTAACATAATCCTTTAACTTATTCTCGTTTGGACCATTCTTTTGATATCTGTCCAGGTTTTCCTAGCTTACTTTTTATTGTTTTTCGGCATGCTGTTCCTGGTCTTCCTACTTTTCGATTTCTTTGTTGTTTTCACCTTAATGCTTGTCGGGTGTTGTTTCTGTAGATCTTTTTAATCTGACTCGCAATGCGTGCGCATTGCATTGTATTGGTCCTCTTTAAAAACTTATGATCAGCTAATGATGATCAACCTAAATTCTTTGGTGAGAATTAATCAAACACCAGCTCTATGTTGTTTGCTTGAATATCTTCCAGAGTTATAAGATGCTTTCCCTGCCTGGGTAAATTTCTTTTGAATTATGTTATCTATTTTTTGATAAATACCCAAATCGCAATTTTGTACTGGGTTCATTTGTCTGCAGACTTACCTCAACCGATTTTCCAAAAGTCGCCAGTGGTGAATCAGTCAAGTTGCGAGGGATTGTTTCACGGTTAGAACCCGAATCTTTGAAATTTAGCCCTTATCTTCTCTTCTTTTTAATTTCATCCCTGAGATAATTTTCTATTTTGCTACTTACGAGACTAACATTTAAGTGTGAAACACAATGTCACGCGGGTGTCTAACTTGTCAAAATTCAAAAGCACGGCTAAGCAACGGTGTTGACACAATATGTAGCTGGTTCTGAAGCCTGGCGCTCAGTTTTAAGAAACTTAAAATTTTGCTAAACGCCAAAATTTTGTTGGGCGCCATAGTTGGCATTTCTGTGATATCGGTTGAATCGCGAACATGGCTGATTTTGAGAGGGAAAAATTAATAGAAATTGTGAGGTGAAATGAAATTCTTTATAATTTAAGCCATGAGGATTACGAAAATATTAACAAGAAAGCTGAAGTTTGGAAGAATATTTCAGAGGAATGTGGAATAAGTGGTAAGGGTAAAACTTTTATTATTGTAATGTTGATAATTAACGACTTATAGGGAATTTACTATGAATTTACAAAAATACGTCCGATCTCTAGTAACACTTTATTTAGAAGACTTTAACAAGATGTCATTTATTAGCACTGAGGACAGAGTCGATCGATCGTTATCCGCGATCACGCATAAATAAAAAGACAAAATCCCAGCTCCCAGCAACTAATAGATCAGTTGACAAGAACCGGATGATTAGTTCCTTCACAACAATATTATACACTGTTAGACAATAGAGGGCATTTACATAGTATTTATAGCTAGACTTACAAGTATAATACAACGAAGGCGGTTGATTGATATTAATTTAAAATTTGATCTACATTGCATCGACTACAGACTTAAGGGGGTATTCTAGTCTAGAAATTCGAAAAATTCGATTTTGTTTTGTTTTCATATTTCCAAAGTTTAACTATTCAAGAATATGCCTACAAGAGGATTTTTCAAATTTGTATCTTTATATTTAGTGTTTACTTGCATCCAGCTGCTAACAGTTGAATACAAACTTCCAAACCACGTGGTCGTATGGACTTTAAGGGGTAACGCCTCTGTAACGGCTAAAAAAAAGGTTTTTTCACGAATTTTTTTCTCGCAAAATTAAAGGTGTTTGAAAAAAAAACTTTGAAGGGTATTATCGGGCATACATTAAACTTTATTGATAAATTTTGGACAGTGAAAAAAAAAAATGGCGGCTCCACAGCCATCTTCCCGGGACATGTTTCGGAGCATGTTTGACGCGCTTGGTGGCGACCTCCATTTTCAAAGAAAAAAAAAAAACTTCTCGCACGGGCCCTTTTTTCTTCTTCTTATTCTAGAGGGTTTAAACTATTTTTTTAGCCAATAAAAAAAACGATTTTTCAAAAAATTTACAGTGGTGTTACACCTTAAACGCGTTTTTCTCGAAACTGCGTTTTTCAAGACGATGCCCACGATTTCTCAAGTTCTACTGGACCGATTTACTTGACATTTTTTTGAGAGTTTCTTTATAGACGACTTGTCTATATCCGGAACTAGCCGCACCCCAAAATTTCAATTTTTACTATTTTTAAAAAATTCGAAAAAGTAAAAAAAAGTGGTACAAAAATTGCTTTTTTTTTAGGCAGCGGCCATTTTGTGAATTTTTTTTTTCAACTTTTCCCTAGTTCCTGACATAGCGACATTACTCTAGACTAATAATCTTTTTTATTTTTTTTGTTCGCATTGCTAGGCGGGTTGGAATCGTAGGCATGATCACGCGCCAATTTTTTGAGGCCCCCACTTCATCAGCTGCTAATTTTTTGAATTTTTAACTTTTTTAATTTTTTAATTTTTTTCTGTATTCTTGCAATGTTAATAAAGAACTCATAAAAAAATGGATAGAAAAATATTGATTGCCTTTTTTTTACGGCACTTCAAAAATCACCTAAAATTCGGGCCTCTAGACTAGAATATCCCCTTAAGGACGAACTCACCTTCTTCTCCTATTTGTTGATTTTAGCACATTGTTGACAGGTAATATTACACATATCACCAGGTAATATCTGTCTTTCGAAAACCTATGATCACTACAATTTATTTATAAATTGCTCGAACGCAGATAAAGCATGAAATAGATAACGCAAGTACAAACAAGAATTATCTCGTGATCGGTCCAAACGGTTTGGATATGAAACACAAGTTAACTCGTGACCGGTCAACAACGTTTCAGCATGAAAACACGAGTTAACTCGTGACTGGTCAACAAATTTGTGTTAAATAATTGTATGTAAAGGAGCACATAAAAAAGTTGCTTCTTCCGCCTTGTCCATTTTAATATACAAATTTGTAAAATTCTTCAAAAATACCAAACAATCGAATAGTTCCTTCCTTATATGACATAAAAGTGAGCTGAAAAATTGTGTTTATCCTTGGCTGCAAGATGAGCGCCAGATCAAGGAACAGCGCTAACATTAGTTAGAAGAGCCAGCACCACATTCTGTTCGAGCCTTTAGGCTCACCGCTGGAACTGAATGCAACACCGAGTTTACGCAGTACTCAGTAGCTAAATGTAAAAAAAAAAAAAACGCAGAAAAAAAGTACTGCCCAGAAGATTAAATGACAATTCAATGCAAAGAAAAAGCTTGTAAAAAAGTTTAATTAATTAATTTTTGTGATGTAGATGGAGGAACACTAACCTCAATATATATATTTTAAATAAACAGTAAGTATTAAAATTTCGTAATATTTGGGATAATAATGGGAAATTTCATCTAAAGTCAGCACCAGAAATCCAGTGTTCGGCATTCTAGTTTCCTTTCTCCAGCATGTGGCTTAAATTAAGATTTTATATTGAAAATAAATTAATAAAAGCAGTCATTGTTTATAAATTTTGATAACCTTTTATTAAATTTCGATTCAAAAATTAGAAACACCTTCGGCGGCATAGGTTTATAAAAAGTTCTCTCTCCGTCTGATTGGAAAGTCGCTACAGTTGTACCTATTTCTAAAACGAATACACCTGAGGTTCCCGGTGATTTTCGACCGAGTAGCCTTTTAGGATTTCTTGCTAAGATTCTGGATGATGGTACAACAAATATCTGATCACTTAGAAAACCTTGACTTATTAAGTCCTTTCCAGTCCGGTTTTCGGAAGTGTCGTAATTGTGAGACAGCCCTTCTGAATGTCATGAGTGATATTCGCAGCTCATTTGATAGGCATCATCTGTGTGTTCTTGCCCTACTTGATTTCTCCAAAGCATTCGACATGGTCAATCATTCCTATTTGCTTAGAAAGTTGGCCTCAGACTTCCAATTTCACTCTTCTGCTGTGTCCTTAATCCGCAGCTTTCTCTCTTAATTGATTCCAGCGGGTTAAGGTGAAGGATCGTGTTTCCGGTGCTTTGCCTCTAAATTGCAGTGTCTGTCAAGGGTTTATTCTTGGCCCCTTGCTCTTCAGCCTGTATATTAATGACCTTCCTAATGTTGTTGAAGACTTCAAAGTTCACTTGTATGCCGATGATGTGCAGGTGTATCTCAGTCGACCAATAGGACTTGTGGAGGATATTGCACGTTGGGCTAATAATAATCTTTTATTGCTTAATGACTGAAAAAAGCAGTGCATAGTTTTCTATCGCAGAGCAGTTGAGTTATCTAATCTTCCACCTCTAGTTTTAAATAACACGGTGCTGCAATTTTCGAATCGTGTAAAAACTCAATCCTAGAATGCTATGCTGTGACCATGTTAAAGATATAACAGGTTGGATTTATGGTGGGCTTCGTCGTTCGTATGGTGCGTTCGATGCTGGTTAAATCTTTGATTCTGCCGTACTTTTCCTATGGCTGTCGCCTTTTTCCTCACTTGTGTTCCTCCTGTTCCACCAAACTAAATGTGGCTTTCAATGACTGCACAAAATTTGTTTTCTGCCTTAGGAGATTCGATCATGTTTCGCAACATTGTAATCATCTACTTGGTTGCTCCTTAAAGCAATACCATTTACGTAGGCTTCTGACATTTCTACATAACCTCTCGTGCTGTTCGAGTTTGGAATAACTTACCATCCGGTATTCAGCGTACGAGCTGGACTTGTGGGTTTATGGAGCAGATAGCGTGCTGTAGCACCATTTTGGAATAGGCATTTGGTTTTGTTTTAGGTGGTCTTGACTTTGTGTTTTTTAGTTAGTTAGATGTTATATATTTGTATTTTTTATTTCCTTTATTTTATTTATTTATTTATTTATTTATTTTATTATTATTTTATCTTTTAAGTATTACATATTTGCTCATTTTATTTATTTTACAATTTTTCAAATTTAATTTTTAATTTTGAATTTGTTTATTTTTTAAATTTATATTATTAGTCGATTACCGATTTAATTTTAATTCCGCCTTCTTTTCGTGCTAAATAAAAGATATTTATATTCTTGTAGTACATAGCCCTAAATAAATAATTCTATTCTATTATGACATGTTTATTGATTTTCGGACCTAAACTGAATTTAGTCTCGTCTCCATTGAAAATTCGCTCCGGTTCTTCTAAAATATCAGAGGCATTTATAGATGTCAAATATTCCTTCAGTTCTGAAAAGCACTCTCTGATTCGTTCTTCCGTAATAATGGCTCTCCCCTTTGACACGGGCTTAGAATATAGAGAATGCAGGAAGTGTGATAAGCCAAATTTAGCGTAGTCAAATTCTGGTTGGGTTAGTATCTGTTGCCGCTGTAGTGAACGCCGTACAGCCGTGTAGTAGAATCAATATAGAGAGCGGGGCAACAAGATATATGGTTGAAAATATTACGTTTGCTCCCATCGAAAATGTTCTTATTTGCTGTCACTACGCCACAAAGTACACAAAGGTGTGTAAAGTACACAAAATAATATTTTATAACTATACTTGCCTAAAAAATGATTTCCCACGTCGTTCTTTGGTGTTGTTGTGGCAATTTTTCACCGAACACTTCATTCTGAAATTACATGAACATCACTTAGAAATTTATCACTATAATCTCAACAGATAATTACTTACACTCTTTACTTTATTTAGCACTATTTTTAAATCACTTTTCACGACTTTTCAATTACATTTAAATTGTTGAAATTTTTTTTTGCAAATTAAAGAAACTTCATTAGACAGCTAAACATAGATTTGTCTCTTTCTTCAATATAATGCTGAGCTACTTCACGGCACGCTAAAAAATCCACGCTCATGCACACGAATTTTACAGGTATCAACACTTCCTGTTGTCTCTATATTCTAAGGACACGGGTCTCTAGATTTCCCAGGATAAGCTGACGTTTTAAAAATGCGTAGAATCATTTCTTTCTTCCATCCTTGAGAGACCGTGCCATATTATTTTTTGTATCGTATTGAGGAGAACATCAGGTTTCTGAGGAAATTCGCATTTAGTCGATCCCACCAACCACTGCTCTAACTTCGTTTCTTCCCCACTAACTTCGTTTCTTCTAGGACCTTCTGTGACACGTCCGTATATTCAAATTCTGCAAAGTGCTCCGAGGAACATTGAATACTCTGCTAGCATGCATGATATTCAGTCGTTTCTCTCGCACAGCGTTCAAAGCATCTGCCCAAAGCCTGCTCGCTGTACTTATGGATAATCCATATTTTTGAATTCATTGCCCAATATACATACCTTATAATATAGAAAATGTATATAGAACGTTTAATTGCTTGCGATATGTAATACTTGCAATGAACTAGCCTAGACTCGAACTAAGGAACATGCAAACATGATAAAAAAAATTATACATATGTGTAAACAAAATCTCAATTCTAGACGAAATTTTATAGCAAATTTTCGAAGAAATATCCAACCCAACACCATAACACATTCATAAGCCTGAACGTATCATTTACGCATTATAGAAGAGTTCTCGAAACTGTGACCAAAAAATCTGTTAAGTTGATTCTGCGGCTTTTGAAGCAGTGGATTCTCGAATCGAAGACAATTTGAGGAAAGGACCCTTCGAAAAATTATTTGCAGGGGTTAGTTTCATATTTCGAACACCACCACCAAGGAATTAATTCGTAAAAGAGTAAACTAATTTTGATTGAGATCTCCAGCATGGGGTGCTGGAAATATGACAACTCAATGAAATGCCGTTTCCTTAACCCAGCATCTTTCAATTTAATTATCTTTTTCTCGGTACATTTACAAAATATATTAAAAAACGCGTAAATAAACACAATTTCTATGACAGCAAGAAAATACACAAGATTCCAAACATTTTCCACTATTTAATTTTTAACAAAAGCTGTTTATCATCATCTTCAATAGGATCCCTAAGGGGACTGATGATAATTAAAACAAATACGAAAAATAAGTGCAATAAAATTTTATAAATTTTTTTGAGAACAGATTTGAGCTTTAGTTGTTTGCAGGAAAATTTTTTGAAATTATATTCTTATTTAAGGGAATTTTGTGTAAAAAGTGTTGGCTACTGGCAGCTACTCTACTACCCTACCTATGGAAATGAAACAGCTACCTGACATAATTAATATTGTATAATGTAATCTGTGAAAATTTTTAGTGATAATTCAATATACCTATTACCTGCATAAGACTTTTTGTGATTCAAACCCCTTTAAAAATAAAATCTGTTCATCCTGTTACTCTTATGCAAAAATACTTAACACTTAAATTTTTGCAAAAACCCCCAAGCTTCATGTACCTATTTGGCTAACTAAAAAACGAAGCTCATACACTTTCTCTTCAATCTGGCAATACCTCATGCAATTATCGTTTTTCTTATTACATGACGTTTTACCTACATAAAAAAAAAAAAAAAAAATCACAAAACCGTACGTAGTCGTTTATGTAGCCTTTGGCGGTGGCACAACAGCAGTGTCAGCCTTCAGCCGTAAAGCGAGCGAACTTCTTCAGTGAATGCCCCAGTCAGCCAGACCCGTGAGTCAGATAGTGATTGCCAAGCGGGCAACATGAGTTCGGAGCAATCGATTCCGCGATTTCGATTTAAACTGTTTTGATAGATAGTGCGGTCGTCAATTGTCATGTTATCTAAGAAAAGCCTATTCGTAAGGAATTTGAAAATACTCAGAATGGTCGGCACCCTGGCCTGGTCGCCTCGCAACATTTTTTAAATTTCATTTAGTGTTCTTTTTTACCCCCCATTTTTTTTTTCGTTCCTTCGAGTGTTAATTAAAGTTCCCGGTTCTTCGTATGTTTTTTTGCACAAAAAAAAAAAAAAAATCCGCGGTGTTTTTCTGTTCTCGCATAAAATCACTTCCTCATTTGATTCGTCTCTGATGACCATCTGTCCTTGCCACAATTATGTTGGGTAAAATTTGTGTACGGGGTTCTGGTAAAGGATGGAAATGCGGTCAAGTGTGTTCGTTCCGATTATGATGATGTTTTCTTTTCTCGAAAAAAGTGCTGTGTAAGAATTATTTATCTTTTATTGTTCAAAGATGATTTAATTCGTGTTTTGTGACGAAAATTTTCTTGCAAATATTCTGTGCAACTTTCAATGGAAAATTGAGTTATAGTAGAAGAGTTTTCCTTGTGCATTTTATAATCAAAATTAGAAATGGAGAGAAAATTTATAGGAAGAATTTTAAGATAATTGTTTTTTTCTTTTCATAATATTATGTATTTGTGAGTTGTGGTTTGGATAGTGTACAATTTACCTACATAGACATATATATATATAAGTATATATATACTATATGAAGGTGCACTTTTTTGTTATGCCAAAATATCCCATTGTGACAGAGGATAAATTGGAAATAAGAGTTAATTTATTGGAGATTTGCTGCTCCAGTTATATTTGTTATCAAATTGTATGGTAAATATCTGTTTTTGGTGTTTGTTTTAATGAATTTCTATTTCTATTTACTATTTGTTTATAGATCTCTTCATAAAATTTTATATCAAAATTAACTAGAATCTTAAGTTATACACAAGATATTGTCATTAGCTTGGGTCACGATACACACGGAGGTGGTAATTAATCATTTAAATACCAAAAATGAAATAAATTTCTGTACTATGACAAAGGACTGAGATTTTATACGTTCATACATTGGCATTTTATAGATACATTTGTAGTGATACTGGAGAATATTATAATATCAGACCAAATTAAGGAAACTCGGATGAACTTTCTAGTTTCAATAAATATTTTTAGAGTTTGAAATGTCATTACTGGCTGAAGTGGTTGGATTTTTAATTTAATTAATTTAAATAATAATTTTCAAAAAATTGTATTAGATTATATATTTTTCTAATGAGAAGATTTAACCATTATCTCTCTATGAACAATTTCAAATTCCGGATATTTTCGTCATGATTTTAGAGGTATATTAATTTTTGAAGTTATGGCGCATATCAAAAAGTAACGTCACCGTAACAATAAATTTAGTGGAATTCTGAATTTTAGTATGATATCTGTTCACAATTATAGATTAAGACAAGTCCAGCCAAATAGAGAGAGAGAGAAGTTCATATCTTATGTTTAAAGCTGAAAGTATTTGTGAATTAGCTTTAGGGGTAACACCACTGTAAATTTGTCAGAAAATCAATTTTTTTTTATTGGTTTTAAATATGCTTTGAGCCTACTAGAATATGAGGCATAAAGTATTATACCTGAAAGGAATTTTCTTCATCGAAATCTTGGGTTCCTTCCCGAGCCCGTCGGTCTTCTGCGAAACGACTATCTGCGTCAAATAAAGCCTACTGGGAAGGAGATTTCTTTCCTTGCTGATACTAATACAGTAACAAATGTCGTTAGGAAGTGTTTATGTTCAGTTAAAAGCATTTCCAAGCAAAGTACGTTAGTTTAGCGTCAGTACCTACATATAAAATTTAAACAGTAGAATTTTTCATGACAATAACTCATTTCAAAACTTTAAACGTGTTTTTCTCGAAACACGATTTTTCAAAACGGCACGCAGCATAACTCAAACAATTTTCATTCTCTTCGTTTGAATTTTTAACAATATCTTTAAAATAACATTTTGAAGTGAAATACGTACGGGATTTTCGATACGTCTATTTAGACATTATTTATTAACAAATGATTACCGCGTTTTGTGTCTAAAATTGAACTATTTCATTTAATTACCCGCCAATAATACAAAAATGAATATTTTCAAAATCCCCTACGTACTTCACTAGCTCTGAAGAGCATGTAGACTTTTTCTTTTTGTTCCAAATTCCAAATTGCACCAGCTACACTGCGTGCCGCAGAGTCCTTTAAATTCGACAAGCCTTGCGAGAATGACTCTGGTGTCGCCATTTACTAATATTTTTTTTTTATGTATACTTAAATATATGCTTAATAACTTCCATAAAAATTATTATTCTATTACCTTTCTTTACATAAAAAAAAAAAAATTGTCTAAAAAACGCTATTTTTAAGGCTATTACAGTGGTTAACCCCCTTAGTAGCAAGTCACTTTAGAGCTCTTTCAAAGCTATGAGAAGTTGCAAAAAAGTGCTAGCTGGCACGGCATCCTAGATCAGTTTTAGTGTATAATTGACATTAAAAAAATTCTACCGATTTTTATATTGCAGTGGCCGCACCACAGTTCTGTATAACTCTTCTGTTACTGTTCTATCAAATATCGGTGGAATAAATGTTCAATATGGAAATCTTTGTTTTTAAAATATGTGTATATGCCAAAACGGTGTACAATTGCTTGAATTATTTCAGTGAAAACTTTTTGTTTCATCCTCAAGTACCTACAAAGAAAAATTTTTCTATAAGATCTAGTAGAAGGATCAATGGAACCCTTCATCTCTTGGAAAAAAATACCCTCTTGCTATTTTGCGAGGAGATTCCACATCATTCATCCGTTAATTTTATTTGACATATTTATGAATTCTTCAGTATTTTTTTTATTTTTATTTGGACGATTGGCCCATGTCCATTGCCATTGACTTCAAATTTTTCTGTAACTCCTTCAAGTTTTATCTCGTTTTTCAAAATCAATCTAAAATAAAATTCTATTACTGCCTTTTAATACCTTACCATCATTGCTTCGAAATCTCTTCTCTCATGCATTATTCCACTAACATCTTCGCTGATATTATAATACTTCTTTATACATTCTTTTGGACTTTGGAGGTCTTGTACACATAATACCTTACTAGTTAATTATTTTCTTGATTTTTCTCACTATATGTATATTAGGTATTTGGTACCAGAAAATTCGTCCATTATTCTTGGTACACTCAATTCTTCTGGTAGAAGAGATAAAATCATACACTTCTACACATCTTTCTATGAATTTAAGATTATTACTAGATCCTGTTTTTGGTATACATTATAAATTTTATTTGACATAAATACAGAGCATAACCTCAAAAAAATATTCTTTCCATGTAAATTTTCTGATTAATTCGCTTCTTATCTATTGTGATGGTTGCCATAAAAAATCAAAATAATTTTTGCAAAGATTTGAGGATAGATTCCTTTTCAAAATATTCTATATCCTGATTTTACATTGTCAAGTTCTTCTAAATTTGAAAGTGTTGAAAGCATTAAACATAATATATAATTTTTAGCTAACATTGGCATTTCAATTTTCCATCTTAATGAGAAATTCACTACCATCCATGGTAAAACATTTCTTAAATTCTGTCGATGACGGGAATATTTTGTTCTAAGAATGGTTAACAACTCTTCACTTTTACAGAAAACCATAAAAGTGCACAAACAAAATTTCATTGGGTATTTTTCTGATGGCAAATTTAAAGCATTGCAAAAATCGGTTTTTCTATGATCGGGTGAAATTAAACTCATGAACGAAGTAATTATAGCAGAAAATTTGAACGCACTTATTGAGGAGAGTGATACTTTTCGCAAAATGTCATATATATTTATTGGGCCCGAGGGTTGAGAGAATTCGTCCATGGGAAATTTATTAAAAAATTAAAAATTGGAATAGAAAATACTTAACTGTCAAATTGTTCGAATATTTTCTACTAATACTACTATACTACTTTTGCATAATATACTACTAACTTCCTTGTTACTAAAGGAATTCAGAAAGTTTCAATTACCAAAAAGTTCTCAATCAGACCCAAAACATAACATGATATCTTTCAAACAATAATTTAACAATGCATGAGAAGTGAAATTTGACCGAGTTCATGTTCACAGGAGGCTAATTTTAAGGAAAGGTAGAAAATAAACTCAGGATGGTTGTTACAATTAGAGAGAGTAGGTACAAGTTGAGGTTTTTTTTTTTTTTATAAGCCTTTGAAGTATTGTTATTTAAAGGTCATTTAATATTATTATGTGGTTGACTTTAAACTCCAATTGCTTTGGAAATAATAGCTTTTGGGAAATTTTTTATTTATTATTAGAATGCGTCATGTGACTACTTTTGAAAAAATTATTACTAAAAAAATTCAAACAAATAACAAAAAAATTATCAAAAAATCATGTTTTTTGCGAAAAGTATGAAAAATGCGAAAATCTTGAAAACAAAGCGATAAATGGAAAAATGTGTAACGAGACTTTCGATTCCAAATAAGCTTTACATTCATCATTTTTAGTTTGGCGCATAGTTCCCGGAATACCCTGAATTCTCAGTTGATGGCTGTAAGCATTATCGTTGTCTCGTAATGTACCTACTACATCAATGATGAAGTTAGTGCACTACGCTTTGTATTTTAAAGTGCGGTAAAAAGTATTTCGAGATGCAGTACCTACATCCTTATGTATTTATATGAGGAAAACTCGACTTAAGTTGGTTTTTTTGCGAATGGCTGATAACAACTGAGACTGACTGTCTTTTTAGATATAATCAATTAATCATACCGAGAGAGAGAGAGAGAGGGAGAGATAGAGCTAAAATGCAGTAAGACTGATACCACAATGATGACCGATCTCCAAAGATCCAAAGTTACACAGAAAAAACTAATTCCCTAAAGTGAGTGGCAACAATTTGTGTCATAAAGGTTAGGTATTTGTCGATAAGATTAGGGAACGCTCCACCTTGGAAAACGTAGATTAGGTTTTTACCCTTAAAATGTAGGTAGGTTTTTTTCCATCAAATGTAGGGAATTTTTGTTCTCGCCCCTAAAATGTAGAGAATTTTAATTTTTTTTCAATTTTCCGCCCTAAAATTTAGGGAATGTTTCCTAAAACGTTGGGAATTTTAAAATTGTTGTTTTGTTTTTTTTTCCCCTAAAATGTAAGGACTCTTCCCTAAAATATATATATTCCACCCCTTTTAAAAAACATAGGAATGAGCTGAATAGCTGCTCATTTCTTATGGCCCATACTATTAAGTAGTATCGAAGTTATGTTGGTGCGCTTGGCACGCTCAAACAAAACATTGAAAAACCATATATGACTTGTTTTCAAAAACAATGTGTGAATTATATAAATGAAAATATATTTGATAAAAAATGTAGCATAATACCTAAATTTATTGAATGTTCTCTTCCTTATATCCAAGAGAGCTTAGCATTTCTGGAATTTGACGGTACTTTCTAGGTTTTCTGGTGCCAAATACCAAAATTCATTGAATATTCCACTGATTTGGGGAAATTACACTGATTTTCTCTTTATATCAGAGAAAATTACATATATGTTTAGGGAAAAACGTGTCTTAAATTTGGGGAATAGTCCTACTATTTTTTACAGTGTATCTTTGGTCTTCTCTATTGCAGTCATACTCGTTGGGATCAGTGTTAGCGTAATCATTATGTATCCTCTGGGATACTTCTTTTTCTAACAATATTAAAGGATACAATGATAAAATTTGTTTACACCAAAAATAGATTTTTCTTTGATGAATGAATTTACACAAAAGTTTACATTGATAAAAAAAAAAGTACTAAATTCTGCCCGTGACTGAACTTGACTTGATAACTAGAAGCGAATGTGAGAGCTAGACGTCACTTGCTCAAAACGCTCCATGCGGTGTCAATTTAAGAAAATAAATAAATTTGAATAAAAGACGAAATTTGAAAAATATAATTTTTTCATGAACTGTACTTCAGCTAACAACGAGCGCATATACTGCTACTTTTGTAGCGTAGTAGTTGTCGTAGTGTAGTTGTGTCAAATTGACTACGCTCAACTATCCTTCTGACCGTAGTCGACGACTATTTGATATATTCAAAGTACAGAGTGAATGATAGTCGTAGTCAAGTGTATAGTCGTTCACTGTCACAATTTGGGTAGAGTGAACGCAAAATAGTTTTTTTTAGTTTGGACGAACATTTTATGGAGAAATGTATCAAATGTGCCAAATTTGTTGAAGATCTTTGGGAGAAAACTGCATAAAAGTTTCCTCATTCTGAATAATTATTATCAGCATTTTTACTTTTTTTTTTTCTCTTGCAAAACTTTTGTTGGAAGTCCTAATATCCAATAATAGTATAATCCCAAATTTTCTCTATAAGGCCTGTGAAGTGTGAACTTGACCTTTGGTGTTTTTTTGTTGGGTTTTGGCAACGAAATATAAATATTTTCTTTTGTGCATGAATTACAAATTTCACTGGATCTTCTAGAGTGGTGTATTTCAGTTTTCTAGTTAAATACTTTGCATATATTTCCGATTATTTTTTTCTTGCTTTGCACTATGGTGTGTAAGCTTTGTATTAATTTCTATATGCGCATACATCTTTTGATATGCACGCGCATCTTGAAAGTTCTTCCAGTTTCTTATTCATCCTATATAATAGTTATGTATATCGGCTATTCCGCCCAGAAAGTGTAAAGTGTGTCAACTACTTTACAAGGTTTTTTTTTTCTTTATTCATACATATAATTATGAAAAATCTTTTTCACTTTTTATATGTAAGTATACTTTTTTGTTCCATAATTGAACATGTGGGTGACATGGGTGTGGTTTTATCATGGTTATTTCAATTCTGTTGTCGTTTCTGCTGTGAATCTTTCTTTTGAAGAAGAAAATTATTTTACTTGATGTGATCTGACAGATCTGTTTTTTGCTAGTACATACATATGCAAAAATGGTCATGAGGTTTTATAAGTGGCTTTACAATATAATATATTTATTAGATGCTTATACAGAAAACTACACATATATTTATATACAATACAATACAATACTTTATTTCAGGCAGAGTACAACAAGACATAAAAATAGTTCTTTTCAGTTTCTACAATGAAAACATATTACTTGAGTTGGCAAACAAATACAACTAAATGTTATTTCATGAACTTAAAATTAAAATTAATAAATAATAATCATAAATAAAATGAAACAGAATAAAAAAAAATATGAAATTAGCTACCAATGAATAAAAGGCAATAATAAAGAAAAAATACAAAAATCTGCAGAACCTACAGAGAAAATAAAAGTCGAGCGAGTGAGTCATTAAAGGTTAGAAATCGAAATAAATGCCTCCTCAACACACCAAGCGAACTCAAACGCGGAACATCATTGGGCAATGAATTCCATAGATAGACGGAAGGCTTGAACAAAGAAGGAACGTTCGGCAATTAGACTAGTTAATCGTGGAATTAGAAAGTCTAGACATCTTGTTGAACGCAAGGAACAAGCGAAATGAATTAAGTAGAAGGGCTCCTTAATTCGAATTAAATTATGAAGGAAACTATAGCTAACATAGAGCTCATGGGGACATCCTAGTAATGAGCAGCGATACGGAGTGATGTGATCACACCGTCTCAAGCCGTAAAAAAACCTTATACAGTCATTGAACGCAACATTAACATTGTTGGAACAAGAGGAAACCATGTAAGCGTATATAAGGTTACCAAACGTGAAAAATAGTAGAACGAGGGCTTTTATTAGTTATTATTGTAAGTCTCGTTAAGCTAAGTGTAGGAGCGTGGCAATCAGCCAAAGTCTTGTATGCGTACCATAAACTTTTTGTAAGACAGCGTTGGTATGATCGCACTAAGTTATGCCACTGTTAAGCATAATTCCCAAGTTTCTAGTTTTGTATACTCGAACCAGAGGGTTATTGTTGAAAGCGATGGTGAAAAAATCAGATGTATCCATTCCAGTTCGCACAAAAAAAGTAATTTGATTTGGTCCCATTTAAATGAAGATGGTTACTTATAGCTCAATGATGAACGCGATATTTAGTCTAGAAGTGCAGTCCTCAACGAGATCAAATTTATACAATTGCACGTCATCTGTATACATCTGAATGCTCGACCTTTGAATTGCTTTCGGCAAGTCATTGATAAATGTACAATATAAGAGTGGTCCCAAAATTGAGCCCTGAGGCACACCAGATTTTACAGTGGTAGTATGCAAATCTGATATGAAATACTAATTAAGTTGAAAAGAAAATAAATGACTAAAAATAATGACAAAGAAAAGAAAAATAGAATATATGCAAATATTTAAATACAGGGATATTGGATGGATTTGTTAACAATAAAATTCAGCATCTTGTTGTGGACAAAGTGTCAACAACTTAGTGTGAGTAAAAAATTTCAACAAAATGCAAAAAATTGCTGGTGAGTGAGTAAAAAATCACAAATAGAAGATTATAGTACTTTCGAATTGTATGATTTAGACCAGAGTTGGTATTTAAGAACTAAACCTTTTCAGTAGAGTGAGCCGACTAAAAAATCAAATGTTTAATAAATTAGGGTTAAAATTAAAAAATGACAGGGAAAATATTGTGTGCATTTCGTCCAAAATACCGATGCCGAAAGATTAAAAAAAAAGTGTATTTTCTTTTAGAAATGTGTGTGTTATAAATAATCAACAAGAGATAGAAGATTGTGGGTTAATCGCAATCGCCCTACATATGTACGTCTAACACTGACAGTAACTCAATTTCAATTCCAACAAGAAATAGAATTACAATTACAGCCCTGATAAGAAGCAAATAATTGGGGTTATCGTATATGTTATAAAATCGAAATATGAATAATATCGTTAGGGTTCAATTTTGCTGTGGTACCGGAGGTTCCCAAAAAGCAGCCAACTTAAGCTGATAACATAGCGCGAGTCGCATTCTACTTTAGAATTCAAACAGAGTCCAAAGTCTAGAACATTACTGTCATACATATGAAAAAACATTCAGTTAACTCCTCCTACAGGACACATCCGATTGAGTTAATTTCAAAACATTTCCTAGAAAGTGATCTAAAAGGACTAGTGTAGTAGGGGAGGCTGGGGATAAAATTAACTCTTTTCGGAAAAAAGTTAATAATTTTCTATCATTCAGGGTTATATAATCAATTAATTGATCCTTAGCTGCCTTAAATATTCAAGATCAAAACTGCATAAAGATTTTTTATTTATTCATAAAGTGAAAGGAATTGAAAATTAATAATTGAAAAAAATCGAACTGCTAATACCTACCATGTCATGGGGCAAAAATTAACAGCTACGGGGTAGTTAAAGTTAAATCCATAACTATGGCATTTATTATACCTCTCTGGATAGTCATAAATCAATTTAATTCTTATATATCCATACATATGTATGTAGGTATACAAAGATTGACTAAAAATAAAATATATGCGGCAGCACTAGTGTCCGTCCGGGTTAGGAATAGCGACAGTCTACGTGTGGTCGGCATTTATCTCTTCTACACATTCTTCTTATCTACTCTACATACGTAGCTAGTTATTAGTGTGGTAAAATGTGCCCCTATTAATCTTAGCCCCGGACTCCCTTTTCGAAGTTTTATAGGGGAAGTAGAGGGGATTTTCAGTTTTGAGGTTTTCCAATTTTTAAAACATTCATTCGGAGTATAGGGGTGTGGGTAGTCAATCTTCTTCTGAAGACAAGTCTTATTCAATTCTGTACTAGATTTTTCGCAATGTACTATATTTATTTTCGAAACCCATCTGCCTTCTTAGATATTTTCTAATTTATCGAAAAAAACCGAAGGTTTCTTTAAATCTCCAGATCATTCGATCCCTATACTCACTTTTCTTTTAGTACTTCTCTTTTTCTATTAAATCTTAGGTGCTAGATTTTGAACACTTTAGATCGTCCTGTAACTCAATAGGGTTAGTCCGATCGAAAAACTGGTCTTTCTCCGATAATTTGTTCATAAAGTGCTCTCACGGCGTATAGAAATGTTATTAACAACTTAATGTATTTTAATTATGGAAAAACTTGGTTAAAAGTGAATTTAATATGGTATTTACGTAGCATCCTCAATTCCACGAGTCTATGAAATATTATAATTAGAAATATTCCCGACGTAATATTTAACTCTTAAACGAAAAAAGATGATTGAATGAAATAAATTTATTAATTTCACCTGTAATTAGATGAATAATTAGAAAGAGAAAAAATGTTTAAAAAGTTTCATGTAAGTAGTATTTTGTATTTTGACCTTTTATTTATGAACCGGTTTTTGATGCAACTTGGTAGAATAATTCCATAGAAAGAGTAGAAACTAGAATATAAAATGTGTACCCCCTCACAAATGAAATTTAAATAAAAGATAAATAAAATTCACTTTATATCTAATATATGGTGGTGGGTTACAACCCTGTAACCCGCCATAATACGAATTACGTAATAGCAAAGAACATGGCCTCTTAAAGTTCACAAGTTGTATGGTTATTTGTTGATGCGATCGGAAGGTAACAGACCGGAAGAAGCAAAGATTTGAGACAGAGAATATTGCTCTGTTCTCCACAACCCCACAGCTATACACGAGCCGACGCCAGCAACCATGCACAGTTTTATGTTTCACTATGCTTCCCAGCTGAAAGGACGAGCCGATTTTTCTATTAATTTAAGTACTCGAAAATTTTTTATAAGAACTTTTGCACAGCATATTTTGGCTACCTACATTTATGAAAATGTTTAGCCCAAAGCACACGTATCAATGTAACTGACTGTGATTGTGACTAGACTGCTTGTTGCCCACCAATTCCTATTCCATTCGCTTATCTTACTATTCTGCCTCTCATCTACTGTAATGCAATGTAAATGAAAATTCTCTCAAACAAAGTATTCTTGATGAAACCGGTTTCTTAGGGAAGCGTAGAAGAAGCAAAGAGAACATGCAATGTAATGCATAAGGGCATGACGTGGAGTCCAGGCTCTGGCCTCTGACTCTGGTGCTGTGCTTTGATTTGACGATGACGACCCGCCAGCCGCCACTCACCACTGGTGACTGGCAGCGGGCCATCATTCAAATCCAAATTTTCGTATTATAAAAGCGGGTCGTAATATCACCACCGGTGAGTGGCGGATCATTAACAAGCAGAGAGTTTTCATACAATTTGTGAGAGCGGGTCGTAATAGAACGACCCGCCATATAAAACTTTTCAATATACGAGATGCGTATTCTTTCTGTTAGATGTTCTTTGGTAATAGTCTAAAATAATCAGAAAAAAAATCGCAATGAATTTGGGAATTTAGAATTTTGAAAATCAGTTGAAATTTGAGGAGATAAAGGATGGTGGTGGCTGTTCAGCAGCACATCCGTGTGTGCAGTAACTTAATTAGGAAGTAATTTAGCAAAACTCGCAATCGTATTTTGCAAAATGCTCCTAAACGAATTAAGATATGACTGCTGTTTTTTTTAAATGAAAGATAAAAAAATAATAGATAATTTCAAGAGAAAGAAAGTGGCTCAATTGTTGCGAAATATAGTCGCAAGATGGCGTTGAATGTGAAGTAATTTGCGATTTTCTGTAAAGAAAATTATCCTGGATTCGCTAATTGCAATCGAAACTGGATGTAGCGAAAATAATTATTTTTAAAACAAATAGGAGTTGAGGTTTTCAAAAATTAAAATGTCGTTTTCATCGCCTCCGTTCCCACCTGGGCGGGTTAACTCCTTGAATGTACACCACTCGTATTACGCCGAATTCTGGCTATATTTAAAAAATAAAAGAATTATGCAAATCCATGCAATACTTATAGAGAAATATCGATTTTTGTGTGTGAAGGTAATTTGAGGTCACCCGAAAAAGGTCCATTTGGGAGTCTTTTAAAGCACAGAAGAGAGGGTATAACAATTTTAAATATGCACGTAAAAGCTTGTATATAGGATTAAATCGCATCTGCGGCATTTTGTGCCCGAATCAGTTTTTTAGTCCGATAAATGGTTTCGGAAATAACTGCAAAAGAAGTAATTCAGTTCTTTTTAGGAGGAAAATGGCCGTTTTTGGGGTGAAAAATGGACTTATTTTTTTCTCCTCTCGTGATTGTGAATACTTTGTAAGTCGTGGAAATTTACTTCCCATGAGGAAAAGGTTCACAACACACATGCAGGCATACAAAAGAAAGAACGGAATAAATAAATGCGAAGTATAGTAACTGGGGTGTATGTGACCCAAGTATGTACATGAAAATTGACCTTTGGGGGTAAAAACTATAAATGCTGCTATAAAGTTTTCTGAATCGAAAAAGTGGTGAGACCTTTAATTTGATATGCAGCATGCCGTTTTGGAATCACTCCGGGCCTGGGTTTCTACACCCACCCTCAAAGTACCGTTGAGTCGAACAGTGATAACCGTTTTCCGATCGGGATTAACTCTACGAGAGGAATAGAAAAACGTTTGAAAACTTTTCGGAACGTGCATTTGTTTTCCATTTCAAATGGAGAAACATAAAATCTGCGAGCATTCAGTACTCTAGATTGCGTGTAGCATCTGGGATCTTACTTCGCGCGTTGAGAAGCAATATGCTCCACTACAGAAAGAATACATTGAACTCGAAGTTCTAGATACTTCTCGTAGACGATACTAATCTACCATCAGCAAAGTGTCAAATGAGACGAATACATACCTACCTTAGAAATTTACACAAGAAATGATGGAAAATTGAAAATAGTATCGCCTATATGGATTAGTAAAATTTAAATTATTTTCTTATATGTAATGCAGTGGAGTTCCGGAAGGATATATATTATGGCCTGTTTCAATACTTTAAAAATGGCTATCAGCAGAAATAGGCGAGCATAAAATCTAATAAAGTCGAAATATTTGATCTTCTCAGTAAATTCAGGTATATATACATATAATAAAAATCTTACCTACATTAATTTTAGGTACTATATTTTTTTATGGATGTTAATTACAACAAACGAAAATATGCAATTTGTACTTTTATTTTTTTTTTTCGCGATAATTATTTTAATTATTTCACTTTAAAAACGTACAAAAAAAAAAACAAAATTGACAAAAATCCTCAACCATAAAGAAATATATTATGATTTAACCGGATGTCATGCAACCGGATGTTAATTGGCTCGCATGAATGAATTAATGATAATTCTCATAAATTGAACCTTAATTACGAAATTTTGCAAAAACTTAACTTTACTTTCTGATTCAAGATGTATTCAGAGATGATGTTTTAAAAACATATAGTATGACGGCATTGTAGAACATACAATTATGTTGCATCAGTCAAACCAATATTTCCATGAGTTTAGAGGTTTTTTCCACGAATATTTTCACGGCCCGGTTGATTATTAATTAAGCAACCGCAACAGAAACCAATTAGAAGCAGTAGCTTATATTATGTACTCGTATGTATGTACATTCACGAAAATTATTTCTGTCTCAATTTGAAAAATTATTTTCCTACCAGACGACTATTATCAGAAACAATCATTCATATCACTGTAGTTTGCTTCAAGTAAAGTGACCACCAAAGAACAGTTTGATTTAAGGAATTTTATATTAACTACCAAGTAACTTACGTTCAACTAAGATACAGTTTTTGACTTTGCTTGAAACAAATTTGTTTTCGCGATTTATACCTTAAAATGTCGACAATTGCAGAGTAAAAAGCAAGCAATTATCACTGAATTTTACCTTAATAGGCAGTCTTGCATGGAGCCAACGTGCGTCGTCTATTTTTACATGGCATGGAGTGAGGGTTGCTAGCAATTAAGCCACATGATGTCTTGTATCTCTTTTTTCTCTGCTGTATTTAACAATAATGTTTTTTGTCTCTTTTGTTTGTGTATTTTAATTTAATCGTTTTCGTTGTAATTTCGTAGTTGGTTGATTTTTGAAGCTTTCGTATTTTTCTTCATTTTCTGTATTTTTATGGTAGCGCGCGTTGTTCTTTGATGGAAACGTATTTTCTGCTCTAGGTTTTTTCGTCCGATATGATAACTTTCTACTGAATTTTGTTGTGTTTTTCACCTGGTAAATGGTGACAGTTTCACGGCAAAAAGAGCCAACTATAATGAAATTTGGAGTAAAGTGTTTTTATGTGACATGCAATTTTTAACGTTTTTCTAGATCGAAAACTTTTACTTTACGCTGGTTGAGCTGGTTGAACAATAAAATTGTTTTTTTTTTTTTTTTTTTTTTTAAATGTTCCAATTATTTTAGTTGATATATCTTCCATTTTTTAATCATTACCAACAGAGAAAATGAACGATAAAACTTTCTTTTTCATTATCCGCAATTTTTTGAATTTGTTAATTTTGGAGGAGTAGGTTTGAAATTTTTTATTAATAACGAAAATTCAAACATTTCAAAAAATATATGAAAAGTGTTTTTCAATACAAAATTAGTTTCCGAAATATGAAAAAAGCGAATTCAAGTAAAAATTCAAATTTTTTTCTGACTAGCATAGTATTGTTATTTCCAATGTGATGCACGTTGTACATGCATGACTTAATGAATAATTATTTTAACTAAACTTCTTACTGCAATCAAGATTTAATGAGAACTGTCGTTTACATCGAGATCGAGTGCACATTTGATAGCAGTAAACTTTCTGTGAGATAATCGAAAGAACTCGGTTACTCGGTTCTCGTTTTGATAACAAAAGTAGTACAAGTTCTATTTCATTTAACGAAAATATGTGATGTGAGACGAACACAAGTGATTATAGGAGATTATATTGCTAATTAGTAATTACCTGCCTTCAGAAATGCAACGTTTGACTTGTCTAGGTATTTAAAGGGTTTAAAAAACTGTTTGGAAAAATGATAAATTTGTACGTAATTAACAAGAAATTTAGGTAATTTGGTCTAAATTGTCTACAGCAAAAATCGTATCACACTCTCACGCTTGTTACCTTTTCAGATATCACAAAGGACAAGAAAAGCGTTCAAGCTCAATAACTGCAGATTTTGTGTGCAGAAATGGAGTTGAGTCGTTAACGTAATTGATTATAGATGTTCCAAAAGTTAATTTTTTCAATTGTTGTGAAGTTTTTCATGCTAAGTGTGTTAAGTTTAGAGCTCTTGATATGGATTATCTTAAAATATCAAAAGAAAACTGCACGTATTTCGAGTGTTTGCAAAAAATTACAGTCCATCCGGAAAGAACAAATCCAACCAAAACAACGCTATTGATGACGTGTGTAATAAAATAATGTCTATAAAGGGAATGCCTGAGAAGAGCACCGGCGTAATGTGGGTTGTCTGTCTCTCGCTACTTATATGGTCATTGCTCTGACGAAATTTCTAGCCTGATCCCTTGTAGAATTCTTTCTATACGCACCAGACGAGCTGTAACCCGAGCTCAACCTCACACCCTTTAAGTCAAATTCGGCCGTACCGTGAAATTCCGTGAATCCTTCATTAGCAGAACAGTACGAATCTGGAATAGTTTGTCATCCTCTGACTCCCCAACATTGATATTAGTCACAAACATTAAAGCGTAATACGCAACGCTTGTCTCAATGGAATATTCCCCAATTCCCTACCCCTTTTTCCTTTTCTACCAAGGCTGTGCTACGGCATCATAGGGTATCCCCCGAGGTTTGACAACAGTAAAAACAGTAAAAAAATAAATTAATTGCATCAATAAACTTTAATTTACTTGTTAATTCTATAAAAGCGATAAATCAGCTTTGTTCTGAAAACGAATAGCTGAAATCAAAGTTATAACCGAAATGCAAGGCCACTTAAATGCAGTAGACCAGAATTTACATTCTCACTATTTAGTGCTAGTGTGCTACTCAATGTTCCAGCTCCAGACAACGAAGTAGTGTCAGATTCTGTTATAAAAGTTTGCCAAATCGATATGGGACTTCTTCTATATTTCTTCGGACGAAATAGATTTATGTTACAGGAAGAATCGTACACCAAATAAGCCAGGCAACATTGTTGTTAAATTCCTGAAACAAAGTACTCGTAGGTGCGAGAGATATAATAATCGCATTTTTAAGATAAATTTGTCCACCGAAATCATTAATCCAAGTGTTAAGGGCAGATTTTTATTAACGAGTGGCTATCACGATCTAAGAAGATGCTATTGTAATGGGCGTATAATGATGACAAGAGAATCTGAATATCCAATCAAGTTTATAAGAGATTTGCAGGCTGTATAAATTATACAATCCTAGGTAGTGCTGATTATTTTGTTTGCTATTTACTTCCAATTCTTAAAAATAAGTGTCTATTTTCTTATGAGACAATTTCATTAGTAATTTTAAATTACCTAATTACTAATTTTATGCTAATTATAATACGATTTATATGACAGATGGTGTGGCGGTGTTTATGAAAAAGATGTTAATTTATTGTAAAAGTACTGATTGTGTGATCCCTAAGGGCTGTCTGTTTTCTTTGAGGGATTCTAGGAAGATAAAAGAAAATTTTTGTTTAGTATTTATTTGAATTTGTAACAAATTATGTGTACTAATAATTTTACACAGTTTTACAATTTTTACTGTTAAGGAAATAAACCTTTACCCGATGCAAATTAGATGCATAAAATAGATTGTGGGGATGACTGGAAGATCTTAATATGATATTCCACTGGAATATCGTACATGTTTATTTATTGTTCAAGGGTGAGCACAGTCGTTGGTTGGAAATAAATAGGTTTAATGAGAGTGGTTAATAAACAGTGGCGTGCTACAAATTTTATTTTTAAAAAAAATTATAGAAGAAAATCGTTTTCAATATATACAGGGTGTCCCGTATGTGGTCTGGCACCCGAAGGCTACGGATACGTCATGCTTAGACAAAACAAAATTGTATGGGTGGATGGGGGGAAATCGTAACGGTTTCCGAGATAACGGGACTTTAAAATATTTGGCTATGTTTTTATAGATCACCCTGTAACTTGTGAACGTTACACCCTATGATGATAATTTAAACTTTGCTAGATAGATAATTGTTGGACATTTTCAATGGTCTATAATTTTTTTCCTTACCCTTTACGTTTTGAAGTTATGGTTCAACGAAATTAAAATTTCGGAATTTTTACTCTTTTTTATTTTATTTAACTACTATTTTTATCAAAAAACACGTGATCAATATCAATTTTTCATATTGAATTTAAAAAAACCCAAAAGCTTAGCTTTAAAATGACCTATCACACTCTGTACCCAAAATGTAACCCTTTCTGCGTTTTTTGTACTTTTTCTTAAGCATATCCAGCGAAAATGGCTGAAAAGGTTCAATGAGTGCCAGAAAGTAGGCAATTATCTTTTTGAAATGTGTCTCCTTCTTATTGTTCTAAAAGGAAACTATATAAAAAAAAAACAACGGATTTTGTCTGAAAACAGGGTAGGGATACCATTTCCATAATTAAAAGGAAAACCCACGAAGATGGTATTTTCATAGCTTAGAACATAATAAAAAACATATAAAGAAAGCCGAAAACCTCTTGAGCACCAAAGTTTTACCTCACAAAATTTATTCATTCCGCAGTAGATTGATTCTATTATTCTTCTTCATCTTTTCAGAAGTGAAAATCGAAATCTCGAATTTGTGGACGTATTGACGTCATCATGACCATAAATTGGATTCCTTTATGTATTTCAGGAAAAATAACAAAGTTAAACTATTTATGAAAAAAAAAAACGTAGAAACTTTAAAACTGTTATAATCGATATATTTAAAGTAGTAGGAGCCATTTAAAAAAGAAAAAAAAACAGTGATTTTACCGCCATTTTTCATGTATGGGGTAATCCGGATCAGGCACTGCGGTAATGGCGATCACATCTAGTGAGATAAATAAAATAATCTAATGTTGCTGAAGACTTTCGGATTTATGTGGTAAAATCCTGTCGCTCGAAATTCGAATTCACATTTACTTATGTTAGTGACCTGTGCATAAAATTTGTTAAATAAAAAAAAAGGTCCGTAAAAGGATACATCAAGTGGTTGTAGCCTATGTGAGCTGTGTGGTGGAATGTACGACATCATGATCTAGTTTTTCTTGCAAAGGGTAATAGCGATCACTTGACCGGTATTGCTTCGGGAGGCCATTTTCAATTCAACATCAAATTTTATAAATATACAAAAAGGTATTACCATACCTTTTAAAACATTTCGCCCAAAATTACATGGAAGTGATGGAAAATAAACAAAGTCCTCCCTACATATTTATCGCCGAAAATCGTGTATGTGAGTGTAGTACTTTTCGAGATTTCCGACTGACCGGAATTGCCCCTTGACCTGCATTACCCCTTTTTATAATAAGTTCAATGTTTACAGGAGGTCAGTTTGGAGTAGTATTTACAACACACCATTAAAGTAGTCACCCCCATTGCATTGGTCAAGTCTAAAATACAATTTACATATGTTCCGTTGTAATTACCAATATTTAAGTCATGTACTTTAAATCCACTGACCTGCTTTAAAATTGTCCATAAATAATAAAATTTCCGCAATTCTTTCACCCATTCTGTGCCTTTCAGATCGGCTAATTGAAATGCAAATATGAAATCGCACTTGCAAAATTGATAGCTGCTGTTCTAATTTTCTTTTATACATACAAACATAACATAGCTTTCCAGTTCAACTGAATTAAGTGAAAGAAAATCTACACAGAAAAATTAGCAAGAATAATAGCGAGCAACTCAATAATGATTTTTCTAATTTCAATTCGTAAAGATCACACAGTGACTTGGTTTGGTTTACATGATTCTCTAAGTATCACACTTGGAACTTGGCAGTAAGAGCAGCAAAAGTCTGCCGATAAGAAATTTCCATTGTTACCTAGAAATATGAAAAAAAAAAAAATAAAGTCTGATCCAGTATAAATGCGGTACAGGTATACGTGGGGTTACCATTGCGTGCATTTGTGCCATCCTCACTTTGATGCTATATTTTTATCGTCATCAGATTTTTTCTTTCATTGTGACTTTCTCACCTTATAATCTTACCTTGATGTCTACAATGTTTGCTAGACGTACGAGTACATGTTGTCGCCAGTTATCACGACTTCATATTTTATCTAAAGTTGATGCCAACAAAGATATGCTCGGCAGCAGAGCCAGAGGGACATATAGTCGTGATTTCAGATGATCTCAGAGGATTGCAATTGAGCATGTTACATGCAATGCATGCGGGTGGTGGCAAGCACAAGTGTTTTTTTTTTCTTAATCATTCAGTCTTCGAAGAAACAAATCTTTAAGAAAAACACAATCAGACTCGGAACGTGGCAAGTGTAATGAGAGACTTTCGCACACAAAGTGTTTTTGTTTATTTATGGGCAGAAACGTTTCACCTTTTATGCCCCGTTTTTATTGCTGTAAACTCGGTGTAATTTTTACGGGGATTCTTCTCAGGCTTAATATGAGAGCAATAAATCATAAGCAATTTGCACGCGCTATGAAACTTGAATTGATGATTTAAGGAAACGTTTTATACTATTAAAATATTTTGATGCTACCGGGTCTGAATTAAATAGAGCAAATTACCGTTATTTAGGCTGTCTGTCCGTCAACTTTTTTTTTTTTTTATGTTTGATAATAAAACAACATTTATGCCGAGAATAGGGGGAGCTTGTTACTGTTTAATAAGATTAACACCATAAACCACCGCAAATTAAACTGAAATGGCAATTGTATGACGCTTTATGTGGTGTGTGTGTGGTTATAGCGATGGCAAGTAAAGTAATTGCTTAAGAAATTGAGTATCACAATAGATAAGTAACAAGTGAAAAAGCTAGAATTGGTCTATGACCAATTCTTATGATACCCTAGATGAATGCACGTATGAAATTTCGTATGGTCACCTATTTGAGCAATTTTGAATTTTTGCATTGGTTTCTCGCATATATTTCTAGAACGGCTCGTCGGACAGAAAAAATGATTATAACCAATTTTATAGGATTTCTTATTCTGAAGAAGTTTTTAGTACAATAAAAATGTCTAGGACTGATCGTTTTCAAAGTATATGTAAAAAACCAAAATTTTTTATATGGCAACACCAAGAAGGGGTTGCCCGATTTAGTTCATTTTTGAAATTTTATTTGCTATTACTATAAAAACACAGTGTACCAAATTTCAGCTTTCTATGTCGAAGTGTTCTCAGGTAGTGTCCAAATATATCGTGGAAAACGAAATTTTTATATGGCAACCCCACGAAGGAGTTGCCCGATTTGTCTCATTTTCGAACTTAATTTTACTTTTTTTTTTAATGTCCGTGTACAAAATTTTAGCTTTCTAGGTGAACGCGTTCTCGAGTTATCGTGCGCACAGTCAGACAGACAGACAGACGGACGGACGGACATGCAAAAATCAAAATAACTTTTAATATTATGCGTGGGTGTCCAATTCATTTTGTTCTACCATCATTATTTCGAGGTGTTACAAACGGAATGACAAACTTAGTATACCCCTATAGATTTCATCTAGGGCAGGGGTGGCCAACCTTTCAGCTTCCGTGGGCCGCATTGGAAGTAGACGAGTTATATTGGGCCACACATAAAATATACGAACCCTAAAGATAGCTAATGAACAAAAACGAAGATATACATACATACTTAGTGTAACAATTTTAAGTAATTTAAACTTCATTAATTAATAAATTTTCTATTATAAAATTTAAGAAATAGCAACATGAAATTGATGTGATATTTGACGTTGTTTTTGAGACAATAATGCATCGATATTTTACGAACGAAGTTGATGCAACTCTCAGTGAGTTCTCAAGGTGCTCATAAGTTATTTTGCTCATATTTTTATTTTTTGTGTGCTTCATCTTAGAAAATAGCTGCTTCCAAATAGGGATGGCATGAATTGTGAAGCAAGGGGACTTTTCTGTGGGAATATAATTCTTATAAAAGTCCAGTAAAAGAGAAATTATTAAATTCTTCTTAAAGTTGAACACCAGATTTCAGCTCTAACCATTTCATTTGAAAATTTGCTGGTAAGTTTATGTCGACTTAAAATGGAGTCGCAAATATGTAAAAAAATTGATGAATTTTTTGGAAATCTTGTAATCTTTTCTCAGATTCCTGTATCAAATCGAAAATCAAGTTTGCATATTTTTCGTTACTCTCAGGACAGTGTTTAGCCAACGTTTCAAAATACATAAAATTATTTGCTTGAATTTGTGACTACCATAGTTTCAGTTTCATTTCGAAAGCCGCTATAGTTGAGGCATAGTTGTTTTTCACTTTGAAGACGCAAATTTTGCTCATTTAAATAAGCTGTCCAGTCTACTAAAAAAAACAAAAAACAGATTTGATTCCATAAATGACTTGATTTCATTTCGCAAAACATAAATTCTTTTCAACACTTTACCCCGACTTAACCATCTTACTTCCGAAAAATAAATAATGTCCCCAATGTCTTCAGTGTCAAATTTGACTAATAATAATTGCACGTTGAAAGCTTTCTTTGGCCACTTTGCGCAATTGTACATTTATTATGTCGAGAAGTAACTAAACTACTCCCATGGAAATGTTATAGAGATAAAGAAAATGTTTTATAAAATTAATTGAGAAAGAATTTAAGTATATGAGTTTTGTTGGGCCACATTCAAATCCGTCCTGGGCCACATGCGGCCCGCGGGCCGCGGGTTGGACACGCCTGATCTAGGGTATAAAAACATCTAAGACAGGTTTTAAAAGTGTTCTGTTCTCTTTAATAAGATCTTAAACAGCTTCCTTTTGCGCAGCTGTAGGACAGCAATGACAATTGTGGGTTATCGTGGAAAGTATAGAAGCGTCCCGAAAGAAAGCATAATATATTTTTTATCGGGTCATTTTGGGGATTTACGACAATGTTCCACGTTCAAGGTTACATCTGAGATACATAAGTTTCTTATCCCTAAAATTATATAATTATAATTATTTTAAATATTTTTCAACAAATCCAAGCAAAATACATTCGATTTCGTAGGGAAGTCAGAAATGAAAGTAAAGCTGGAAAATTCGCAGTATGTTATCCCGTATGACGGAAGTTATCAGAACTTTGTTTCATTTTGAGTCGCTTGTTTTTACAACAAACACATCTTCCAAGCATTTACGTAATTATGAGACCTGCTCAGATTTGTTGACCAGAACGAAGGATAAAATTAGATCGTTGGAAACATTAAGTGGAGAATTTATATATACGGTGGACTTCAAAATAGAGATTGTGATTATCGTCAAATGAGAACTTCGGGAGCTTCCAACATTATGAACACGTTTGAATTTCCATATTCGAGCATATACAGGGTGATTCAGATCAAGATACCTTCCGGTATACCACGCGATTCCTTGAGGTAAGCTGACCAAAAAATTGTTCTACATACCCCCCACTTAGAAACCTTCCTTTAATAGTTGTGGCCAGTTGAAGATTTCGCCAATATTCGTGAACCCTGATAGGAATAAATGAGTATAACTTTTGAACCACCCTATAGATTTTGGTTATTGTTGACTTATTAAATAGCCAAGAATAAAAGCTGTCGAAAAGTGTAACAGTTGTAAAACCTGTATGGAAAATACCATACTTGAAAATGTTAGAATTCAATTCAAGGAAATTGTACTTTCATTTTTCCATAGAATCTATATTTTTTCCATTGATATGTCGCATCACTTGCATTTCAAAATTTTCGTCATTTAGACGACATCTATTAGGAGTTAACGTTAGTTTTCCGATGCTAAATAATCTTTCTACCGAAGCATTACTAGGCAGTGCTGTGTTGTATTCGGTAAAAAGACTTTTTATCACCGAAAAAGGTTTGTTTTCAAATACGTTCGAGGCTTTGTCCGTGGAAAAATTATACTCTAAAAACAATTTCTGACCTTCTATTGGATTTTGGTCATCTTCACAGTCTGAAAATCCCAAAATGGCGTAGCATAGAAGAAATGTTGGCTAAGAAAATTATCAAAAGATAAATTAATATAATATAATATAATGAATGACTTTTTTGCGAGCTTTTCTTAATTGATTGACATTTCAGTTTCAGTTTCAATTTTAATTAAATCAGATTCTCCTTATGTTAGTTAATACATGATTTGAGTCCGCTCAAGTAGTGAGTCCGCTCAAGTAGTGAGTCCACTCAAGCCGCTCAAGCAGTGAGTCCACTCAAGCCGCTCAAGCAGTGAGTCCGCTCAAACAGATTGAGTCTGATCAAGTTTCGAGCGATAAATCGCCGCTCAAGTGTTGAGCGGACTCAAATCCTGAGTTGAGCGATGAGTTGATATGACAAATGAGTCCGCTTATTTACAACCCTGTTTGCATTGAGTTAACAAATGTTTTAACTAACTTAGGTATTAGGCTGTCTTTAGCCTGGAGAGGTTTGAAGGAATCGTGGAAACGTAGAAGCGGTAAAGCGCTGATTTCTGTTCAACTCGAGTTGTTTCGAACGGTTGATATTACAACGCTAAGTCAAGTTCAATACTGGTTTTTCTATATCCCAGATAACAAAATGGAACATGTTCTAAAAAGATACTTGTTGGACATAGACGATTGGCTCCAAATCGGTAAACTTCATTCAATTTCGGTAAAAGTTCTCCACTGGATATGAATAGAATATATTTTTAACATGCATTTTGGAAAATCGAATTTTCGTTCTTGCCTCGGTACAGCAGCGTTCTGATTTGTGTACGGTCGGACATAAAAATGATACGTTTTCGATACCATATTTTAAATCGAATTTTCGTTTCGAAGAACATGTTCTCTGTTATCTGGGATGAAAATTCACATTTTAAATTAAAAGTTTTCAAAAAGTAAATTGCAGTGCATCCAGAGAAAGATTTTATGTGTATTTTCGGATAACATTTTACTTCTATTGCAACTTCATCCCATAATTTTCTAGATCTAGCTTAGAATAATTATTATTTTCCATTATCCCACACAGCCAGGCGGTTACGAATACCCTAAATCAGCTTACCAGTATCCATATCGTCGAATATTTCTACAAATGAGGATTCACAAATCATCACTCACCCAATGTACAAGCGGTTTCACGCGACTGAAATCAAAAATGTTGGTCTCTCATTTAACCGCCTCTAAACGCTCTGAACAGTCGTAACGCATCGCCTTTAACCGCGTCTGTATGAACACTTGCATTGTTTGCCATATCTGTGACCTTTTCAGCCGGTTGCGAAGTTTTAAAAAAATATATAATTTCAGAAATCAGATGAAAAATTACTGTATATTGCATGGAATTACTGTTTTACTGTACGGGACTCGAAACTACTGTCAAAAACAGTAATTACTGCCTGAGACCGCTAGGTGAGAGACAAAAAGTCTCTCAATTTCGAAACGTCTCGCGTCGCGCTGACGATGCGTTTTTATCTTATTTGGAGTATTTCCTGGGGCCGGACTCTGTAACACGGACAGTTTGGGAGATGAGAATTTCGTTTTCTTAGAATTCCTAATTCCCTAATTCTCCATTCCCAATTCACTAACGTGGTTCGAGAATTAAGGAAAACGTAAGAAATGTGAAAAAGTGCGAATCGCCTGGGACGATTAAGGGTATCACTTTTTGTTTTAGAGGGTTGGATTTTTTTTTCATATTTGAGGTCCATCTGTCTACTACCTTCTACTGTCCAAATAAATTGAAATTTCTTTTTTGTTGCGGTAGTTTTTGAGGAATGTAGGTGGGTAGGTTTTCTCGAGTTTTTCCCCAGGATAACGAGAGAATGGAGATAAGAAGGAGAATGTATGTGGTATCAAAAAAAAAATGGGAGCTCAGGGCGAACAAGATAGGTGGAGGAAATGTGGCGGAGAGAGTGCGGGGTAGAAATGGGAGCTGATTAACGGAAATTAAAAAAAAACATAGACAATATCAGGAGCTGCAATAATTCGCAGGGGTAAGCTCAGGATCTGTAAGCTCACTAAAAAAAAAAAAAAATAATAAGAATTCACTTTGGTAATTAGGTATGCATAGATATTATAGATAGGCTATATTTTATTTCGATTAACGGTAAGTTGCAGATTTGAGCGGCCTCGGCGGTAAATTTCGTTGTCGCAGCATTCACGGCCGCCTAACTCTATGTGGGAGGGCTGTAGAGTATTGGGGTTTTTTCTGATGGATTAAGGGTTTAGATAAATAAAAAGATTACTCTTTTGGACTTTTTACCGGGTTAAACTTAATTTTGTTCAAGAAAGAATTTTTTGGGATTCTCCGGTATATAGCTAAAAAATGTTCTAATTTGTTATTTCATCACACAACTCATTAATTTTTGGTGACAAGTTTCAAGTCTTGGTTTGACTCATCAACAGGTACCAAATAGAGAAATTGGGTGATTTGAAAAACAAATGAAAAAATGAAAAAGAAGAAAGAAATGAAAAGTTTGAGAAAAATAGAAAAAAACAATTTTTTTTATTTATTAAAAAAATGTAAAAATTTTTTTTTAAAGAAGCAAAAGGAAGAAGAAGAAGCGTTTCGTGTCAGCAGAAAACCTTCCACTCATCGGTGCAGCTTGGTTTTCTGCCTGCTGCAGACGCTTGAAAATAGATCAAACTGATCTCTTCGCATATAAACTCAGAATAAATTCTGGGTGTGAATTATATGAGGAAACAAGTAAAAAAGCTAGAATTGGTCTAAGACCAATTCTTATGATACCCTAGATGAATGCCCGTATTAAATTTCGTATGGTCACCGATCTATTCAAGTTTGATTTTGAAGTTGTTTTTCGCATATATTTCTAGAACGGTTTGTCGCACAGAAAAAATAATTATAATCAATTTTATAGGATTTCGTATTCTGCAGAGGTTTTTAGTACAATAAAAATGTCTTGGACTTTTCGTTTTCAAAGTATACGTAAAAAACCTAAATTTTTATATGGCAACACCAAGAAGGAGTTGCCCGATTTAGTCCATTTCAGACATTTTAATTGCCAATGTAGTAAAAACATCTCTCTACGTCGACGTGTTCTCAGGCAGTGTCCAAATATATAGCGGAAAACGAAATTTTTATATGGCAACCCTACGAAGGAGTTGCCCGATTTGTCTCATTTTTGAACTTAATTTTACTTTTTTTTTTAAAGTTCATATACAAAATTGCAGCTCTCTAAGTATACGCGTTCTCGAGTTATCGTGCGCGCGGACAGACGAACGGACGGACAGACGGACATGCAAAAATCAAAATAACTTTTAATATTATGAATGGGTGTCCAATCCATTTTGCTCTACCATCATTATTTCGAGGTGTTACAAACGGAATGACAAACTTAGTATACCCCTTAGATTTCATCTAGGGTATAAAAACACTCCTATACGAGGCCAGGAGGAAAAATAAGTAAAAAGATTACTCTTTTGGATATATACCGGAGAATCTCAAAAAAATCTTTCTTGAACAAAATTGAAGGGTTTAGAGTACAAAAAAATAGGTAAACAATTTTGGGGGTCGTACCACCCCTCATAGGGGATTGTCCAAACTAGGTCATGTTTGGTAACAAATTAAAGAGGGAGCAGAGAGTAATCGAGTGGTGTATTTTATCTTTGATCATTTTAACGTGATAGCTGACTTTTGACCGCCGAAAAACGGTTGTTTTGCACTAGGGTCATATACACCCCAGTTTCCCTATTTTGCATACATTTCTTCCGTTCTTTGTTTCACATCCATTAGTACTCCGTTGTAAACATTTTTGTCATGGGAAGTAAATTTCCAGGACTTAGCAGTTCCTTACAATGATGAATGTAGTCCATCGTCAATATAGAATTTGCTTGCGAAAACCTTCTTCTAATATGTTACAAATGGCTTCCACTTCCACCAAATCCAATGCTACATTGTATGCATTTTTAGGTTGGTATACAAAACAATCCTTGGAAGCACTATGAGTATATTATGATTTCCTACGAGTTTTATTATAGCGTTCAGTAATATCTAAGCATTTCGTTGGCAAATTCTTCTATTTCCTGTTCAATTGTAAAAACTCTTAAGCTCTGTGCTTAGTTAAGAATAGCTTCGTTTGCCTACAGTGCGTCACTCTAGTAGAGTTTAGCTTAATTTTTCATACATTGTGATAGCTTTTCTTTTACAACTTGTGATGGACCCACGAATTCTACCCACCTTATATCATTTTTTGGCAATGTTTATGTTTTTATTTGACCACATTTGAGTGCGATATTTCCTTCAGCTCTTGCACACAAACTAATATATTTACTTATTTTAATGCCTTGATAGACATATTTCGGAAACAATAGTTCTCCAAAGAATCTTTTTCATGTGAAAGCTTTCACTTCACTCCCCAAATCCCAGTTGGGTCGCCTGTAGTGAAACCGATTATTATCTAATACAACTCGTTTATTCTAGAAAGTCTTCAATACGATGTGGAAGTTATCACGTCAAATTATAGATAAGTAATGCAATTTCATTTTTACGTCGATTGTAAGCCTTGTAAGCTGAATTTTAAAAATTTCGTATAAATTTGTAATTCTTAAAAACATTGACAGCAAAACTATCAGAACCAGCCTAACACAAGCTCGCAATTTTTTTTAGATGCGCTTCAAATAATCATGTGAAACATCATGCGCACAACGTGTTTTTTGTATTTCCGTTTTTAGAAGAACAGAATGTCTCAATCGTTTGTTAGCCTGGTGTTTATTCATTTAAAAACCGAAAAAAATACAAACAAAAACAAATAAAAATTACTCTCTCTTAACCGTTACACCACCGACCTATGCTCATTATAAGACCTATCGAAGATTGTATAATGTTCATTCTCTCAAATTAAATACCAAAATTCTTTTAAATTACCGTATATAATTTAAACATTTAATCTCAAGGGATTATTCAAGGCTATAGATAATTTGAAAATTAATTAATTATTAAGTGTGGTTACCTTAGATAATTCTCCTCACTCAACCAACAACACAGTTCAAGATCATCACCCAGTCGATTTTAAGTGATGATACGAAAAGCAAGAGTTCTGTTGTTTTGCGGAAACACCCACTGTTTGGCGTCGTGCCGATGATGGCTTTAATTAGAAAATGACAGAAAAATTGTTGACTGTGGGTACCCATCCAGCAGTACCCATAGCCCACCAAAGGAAGTATTGTGCAGAAAACAATACTTCTTCAGTTTTTTGCATGGGTGGTGGCAGGTAATTTGATCATCGACACATCTCTGACATATCCGAGGCCCCAAACACACCGGCATCTTATCTCTCTTGTCCCAATTTTGTCGGCGTTATAAAAACACAATTATTATTATTATTATTATTGCTTAAGTGTCTGATCTGATGCTTTTCTAGAAGGAAGCTCAGATATGGAAATAATATGGCAGCACGGAAATTTATTTGTATCTTTTGCAATAGTCACATTGCGGAGTCAACGTGTTATTAACACATTCAGCCGTTCTCAAGGACATTTATAATGATCTAGCTACTAGCTGCATGACTGCTTTCTGATTTTCTTTCGACAAAAAATTGTCAAAAGAAATCCCAAGGCGTGCAGATAACTCGACGAAAAAAAAAAACCTGAATATTTTATCCTACCTCTTATAAATGATGGAGGGGACAAAAAAAAAAACATGCAAACAGGCAGAAAATTATCAGATTTATCAGAAAGAGCGAGCGCCAGATGTTAATCACGGCCGGTGGTAACTTATAGTGCGGTATACAAGTGCTTACAGCGTATGTAGCGTAGTAAGCTATCGAAAACGAGAAGAAAATGCACCTGTCGCCTTGGGGAGCGAACCTATCGAATTGCAATATCTGATCCCTCTCCAGCAGTGGACTCCAAGTGGCTGTTTCATCTGCGGTTATATGTTCTAAATTTAGGTAGTTACGACAACGATATTTATCGGGCGCATTCGATATTATGTAGCTCAAGTGTAATGTAACTACTGCTGCTGTTGCTGATGTTGTGCGGATTTGTGCAGTTTTATAACATTTTCTTCGAGAAAAATTAGATAATTTGTGGCAATTGTAAAAGGAAAAAAAAAAAAATCCGTCACGAAACTGGCCCGAAGAAATCTGATAAGAAAACAAAAAAACTTGATGAGCTCAGAAGACTTTGATTCCAGCGTGCAATTATTATTGGCCCCCCCCCCCCCGGTTAAACAATATTCTGCAGGTGTTACACTATACAAATACACTAGTACACACACACACACACACACTCCTTCGGTGAGTTTTATGTGAAAATTGAGTGAATCATTTTTTGAATTCTTCTCGGCTTGCGTCATTCGACCTTCTTTTTAGCTGTTTAACTGTACTTTCGTATGTCTACCTATTGTATCCACTAAAAACTACTACTACTACTGCTATTACTACTATGTCGGATAGGAAAGTTTGGAATCTGATTAATTTTTCTATTCAATATTTTTTTCTGACCCTGATTACAACAAGCTAATGAGTGACGGCATGTTGGGCCATCGTCGTTGGGCATGCACTATTTCAAGCAAGTAATATTTGAGTCAGTTCGGTAATTTTAATGATTTTATCTTTGCTTGCTTGCATTTATTAACAATTCATATGCATATATACGGAATTTAAGCACTATACGGGTTTTTGTGCTCAGTTTTTGTGTAGATACACATATCCGTACATATACAGGGTGTCCCGTAAGTCGACGTCAAGCCGGAACCGGGTGATAGAGCAAATCATAACAGTTACCAGAAAAATATAAAAAAAAATCTAAGTCATGTATTTTTCAAATTATAGGCATTTCTTTTGTTTTCGAGAAAATGTACACCTTGTGATGGTTTTTTAGCTCCTGTTGCTACAAATCTTTACTTTTTTCCAATTTTATTTTTCTTATGTAATCTCGAATAGCGCTTATGTAACCTGTTGCTTTAAATTTTAAGCCTACTGTTCCAGCTTGGAAGAAAATCTCACATTTTGCCGAACCAAGAATAGAAAATTAATATTTCACCCAACTTTAACTGACTGTACTGAAAAAAAAAAAATGTACTACGCCAGTCTGGCAAGTAACTTTAAAAGTTGACGCATTTAATAAGGATTCTAAAATGGTACAACACTTGCTACATTATTTCTTAGATTACGGAAAAAAAAAATTTTTTTTCTTCAAGAAACCCAGTTTCGAAAAATTTCTTTTCACCTACTAAAATTGATTCTAGTGTACCCAAAGCTTGCCTTAAGACCGCAACTTTAAGATTCTAGTTAGAGTGAGACGGAGAGTAATTCTATGAAGTGTGAGTGAGGCAGATAGTCACGCTTTCGAGTCAGATATGCTAAATTTTTGTTAAATTTAGGACAAATTTTCCTTAATTTTAAAATTAAACACCAATTATTTGGAGGCTAAGATTTATTATTTACAAAAGATGTTCAAACTGCCTTCCTTCAGCTGCAATACAAGCTCGACATCTTCTTACAAAAGATCGGGTTATCAGACGGGCAATTCTTCCGTTGTTGACAAATTCAACTGCTTCCGTAATTCTTTGCCGAAGCTCAGCTAAATTTTGAATTGACTTTTGATAAACATTCTCTTTCACTGTTCCCCAGTAAAAGAAATCTAATGGATTTAGATCAGGTGAACGGGCTGGCCACGAGATCGTACCAGACCGCCCTATCCATCTGTCCGGATATTCTTCATTGAGATATTCTCTAACTGAAAGGGCATAGTGCGCTGGGCAGCCCTCTTGCTAATACCACATCTCTCTGTAAATACTTAGTGGCATGTCTTCCAGTAAATTAGGTAAATGGTTTTGTAAAAAATCTAAATAAAGTTTTGCATTAAAAACCTCTGGCAACTCAAAAGGTCCTATGAATTTTCCGTTTAAAATTCCGGTCCACATGTTTATTTTAAAACGATATTGAGATCTATTTTGTCTCATTAAATTCGGATTCTCTACGTGCCACTCGTGTAAGTTGTGTAGGTTCATGTAACCGTCTTTTTTAAATGTCGATTCATCCGACCACAAAATTTTCTCGAAGAATCGCGGATCTTCCCGTTGTCTTTGTAGCATCGTTTGGCAAAACGCAACCCGAGGTTGATAATTCCGCGATAGCAGGGTTTGTACTCGCTGTACATGGTATGGGTGGAGTTCATGTTTTTGTAATATTCGGTGAGCTATACTTTTGGGCACTCCTGTGCATTCCTGGATTGCACGTACCGAACTACCTGGATCTTCTTCAACTGATTGAAGTATTACGTCCTCGTAAGATAAGGAACTTCTTTCTTCACCATATACTTGATTTGGCAATCGGCCCTCTGTGGAGAGTAGACGGTGCACATTTGTAAAAACTCTATGATCTGGAGGACGATCAGCATTTGGGTATCTCTCGCGATACAGTCTAGCCGCAGCACAGCATTGCCTCTGCATTCCCCATAAAAGAAGTGCATGTTGTCATATTCCTGTGTGGTGTATAAAGACATGGTGGCACTACTCAATCACACTATAGTCCAGAAAAAATCAAAGCTTGTCGTAAAGAGATCGAACTGTCCAAATACAATTACAAGCAAACAAGTCCAATAAACGAATCTAAATATCGAAAATACGAAATAACACGAACGAATACGGAATACTTTTAAAGTTACTTGCCAGACTGGCGTAGTACATTTTATTTTTCTTCAGTACAGTCAGTTAAAGTTGGGTGAAATATTAATTTTCTATTCTTGGTTCGGCAAAATGTGAGATTTTCTTCCAAGCTGGAACAGTAGGCTTAAAATTTAAAGCAACAGGTTAATAAGCACTATTCAGGATTACATAAGAAAAATAAAATTGGAAAAAAGTAAAGATTTGTAGCAACAGGAGCTAAAAAACCATCACAAGGTGTACATTTTCTCGAAAACAAAAGAAATGCCTATAATTTGAAAAATACATGACTTAGATTTTTTTTTATATTTTTCTGGTAACTGTTATGATTTGCTCTATCACCCGGTTCCGGCTTGACGTCGACTTACGGGACACCCTGTATATAACAGCTAACAGCTGGTATTTCTAAAGCTGTAATTTTTACTGTCTAAAAATCAATCGAATTCTATAATTCGGATGGTGAATTTGTCGAATACCTAGATTGGAATTAATATACATAAATGAGTTGCACTTTATAGTATTTTGCTACCGACCGCTTTTAGAGGGTGCCCTTGTATGTTTGAAATAAGTTCCCCGTTCTCATTTTAACAGCTCCATAGAGACTTTTCATACTGCTGTTTTCTTTGATTGCCCCTACCTTATTTTCCTATATATACACGCATTTTTTTTTTTTAAATTAACGTGTATCCACTTTACAGCTCTGTGATATTAAATTCTGGTGTTACATGTGAATATTGCAGGATATTTATCTTTTCTCGTTTATCTTGCAATAAGAAACTTTAACTCGTATTCATAATACATGAAATAAAATGAGCAAATCTAGGGAAAATTAGAAGTAAGAGCGGCAGCAAAGGATGTACCCTGGTGAAACAATCTGCTTGAAATGTCAAGAGGAAAAAATCTTCGATAATGTCAAATGGACTAACAAAAAGAATTGTAGAAGCTTAAAAGAAGGATCTTTGAAGTAATACAAGACTGGTCAGTAGGCAATAAACACTAAAGAAAATTGTCATAGCACCAATGAAATGTGGTAGGACTACTAAATAAAAAAGATGAGTCGCACAGTAATCATGTTAAAGAAACAGTAGAGCTGCTCTTAAAAAGATTATTATTATTATTTCTTGTATATTAGTTAAAAATAATATTTATTGCGTAAGACTTAAATATAAATCTTACGAATATTTATAATTTTAAAATTCGTATTTCTTAAATTCTTATGGAAAAAAATTAATAATAATTCGTATTCTAGAGACTTATTGTTAAAAGTTATGAAAGTTTCAGGCTCTGGTTACAAGTGCAAAAGTAATACAACCAATAAAACAATATTAAACAACACAGATTAGATAGATTTTCAATCAAAAACACAAGATGATATAGAAGTAGGAGCTTTTGAAATAAAACACAACAAAAAAAAACGCTAGTAACCACCTTCCTCTCCATCCTTAACCTAATCTGAAGTGTCAAATGACCTTTAAACGCAAATGGCTAAATAAACATGTTTTGTCAATAGCTAGAAATAAATGGATTTCATATTATTCTTACGCTCGAGGCAAGCTTTCTTCAAGTTCATTATCTGTTATTGTGCTCTCGTTTCTACAAAAAAAAAAAAATATATCTCATGACACTTGTGTGTATATATATGCAAACTTTTATCCAATTAAATGGTCGTAATTTTTCAGCATACGATAAAAGCATTTTCTAATACCTTATAGATCCTACTAAATCAGCTAAAGAGAAACGGATTTAGTAGGTATGCTTAAGAAGGAAATGACAGCAATTAGAAAGTGTAAAAATTGGAGATTTGCAGAAAAGTAATATTGCCGTAAGTACAACGATTTTTTTCCTCCTTTTATTTTCTTTTTAATCAAAATCTAAATTCTTCATGAAAGTGGCTTAATAAAAATCAAATTACAAAGTACCATAAAGTGCTATTGGTTTTTTTTTCTCCCCATAAGCAATTATATACCTTCGAGTGCTTTTAACGCGCTCGAGTCGATTGTAGTCGATATGTATAGATGTAGTTCTCTATAATATGTACATGATAAAAGTCCGTCACCACAATATTTAATGAGCCCTGGAGCAGTAGCCAATAAAGTTTAGACGAGATATCTCCTGGTCCCCTTTCGTTTATTCATTCATTCATTCAATGCACGACTAATCAACTAATTTTCACCAATTTAACGCTTCAACATTTTTCTCGTGTTTTGAACTTATGAAGATGGAGAGTAAAAGTTGTGCTTCTATACTAAACTAAGATACAACAATCTCAGTTGAAGTGCATATCCACATGTAGGAAATGAAGAAGATTAAAAAGGTTTTTTTTTTTTGCAAATAAGTAATACACAAACGGTGACTTATGTAATGCTTTCTAAGGTAAAAGTATTGCTAATTACGAATATATTCGATGAGTGGTGATGTTTTTTTTTTTAATCTCTTAATGCACCGGACGTCTCAGGATTATTTCCAATGGAAAGTGTTAAGGCATTAAGACGTAATCAGTAGGGATATTCATTATGCAGTACCTACCTACAATTTTTTATTTTTCTAAACTGCTCTTACGTTCGAATTTTGAAAATAAAATTCTTATATTTTGTTCAGTCTTGATTGAATAACTATCTAAAACTACATAAATTTAATTTAAACGTTCTGTACCTTATTCTCGATACCAAAAGCCTTCATACTTACTACGGTTATATCTTTTTACACAAAATATGTGTACAGATGTGTTCTTAAGTTTCAATGGCTCTAATTTCTGCATATAATATTTAAGAGACCAAATATCATAGAAAAATCATGGATATCTTAGATGGTGAATTTGTACTAACTTCATTTTGGAATTTTACGAAACATTACCTGTAAATGGAGTTAATTAATATGACTAGTCTCTGAATTATCCAAATCTTTAAACTGATAACAAGAGAAGATAAAGTAATCTGGGACGGCATTCTATGATACACTGTCGTTCGTTTGACACGAATTTGAAACTTTGTATACCAAAAATTGGAATAAAATATAAAACGTGTCAGAAGCCACATTTAAAGGTGTTGCATGGTTTAGACAAATTAGTATGGTTTTGCCATAGTGAATTTTTTCTTACGAGATTTTTGTATAACTTTGACACAATTTTACACACACAAAAAAAAAATCCGTGTATGGATGATTGCGAATCTGAGCCAAGCGGACGTAATGACAGAGTGCCAAAACAACGTTCCTGGTCTTATTTTTTTTTTAAACTGTATAACATCAACGAAATGGAAGTTATAGAATAAAATAGCACAGATTTTCCAGACATTTCCATTTTGTCGTAATTGTAAGACAAAAGAACACCGCTGGGTATGGACCAGTACAGTAATTCCCCGAGATACGTAACACGCGACTTACGTAAATTCGCTGTTACGTAAACTAAGAATTTCAAAAATTTGGAAATTTTTTTTAGTAGAGTAACATAGAATTTTACAAAGAATTAATTTTTATTTCAAGCATACTAGGGGTATATTCACTCTTTAATGTATCAGTGTAACCGATGTAAAAATACAACAAGAATTTACAAAAAAGACTGAACACACCCTTTAGCCTTTAGCTTACTTCGAAATGTAACAGGGTGATAAAATGGCCCCGTAGGAGCTATCCACGGCCCCGGAAATAATTGAAAAAATCCTCAAGATTCCCAGGAGTCATAGTTATTATAGAAAAAAAGAATTATGAAGATCCGGTTAAAAATAGCTGAGATAAAAACAAAAGTATCTCAACGGAACGACTTCAATTAAGGAAATGCCGGTTTTTCATGGCGTTTTCTGACCGTTTTGGTCGTTTTCAAAGTTTTATTTTTCTACTATTACTACTTAATTATACACTTTTTCAGTATAATGTCATCGGATAAAATGAAGCCTGTTTTGTTGGGAACGTTTATTTCCAATTAGTTTTCCGCTCGGGCTGATAGTTTAGGAGAAAACTTAATAATAGTAGAACAACATCCTTTTGCGACGGCTTTTTGCCGTGAGATGATGTAATGACGGAATAACGGTGCTTCTGAGGATTTTTTTTGAAAAGATGAAAAAGTTTTGTAATCGAAAACTTATGCCTATGATCGAAAAAAAAATAATTGAAAAATAACTCATCTGTAGCAATGGGGTATATGTATATGGGACCCAGATGAGGAAAAACTTTGTACTTCGGGAGGAAAAGCTCAGTGAGAAAATGTGTCGAATTGAAAATAAAAAGATTCTAGTAGATAGAGAATTTTGTTACCTTTAATTTAAATGTAAAATTTTTTCTTTAGGGCATCCGTTATGATGCAGGGTCCGACAAAGTGAAAAAGTGGCTTTCAGGTAAAATGTAAGAGGGTGGAAAAAATATATTACGAAGTAAATCGGATTGAAAATTTAAAAACGTTATTCGATAGAGCTCGGCGGGGGCTTTAATTAGACATCCCACATGCCATATTTGGGGCTTGAGGGGTGGGGTAACAACCTTCCACCCTAAAATTCCCCCACCCCAACTTTTTTTTCATAACTTTAATCCCTTCATCGAAATAAAGACGAATCCAAAGTTGGTTTTTTGATCCGCCCCTCCCTCTCCTCGCAAAAAAGGTTCGAATATTGAAAATAATTAAAGAAAATTTCTGAAATTCAATTACTATTATTAAGTAATTTAGGGGCGAAAAAGTAAATCGATCACACTAATTTGTTTTTCGGTGATGTTTTATTAAGTTTTCCAGAAAGTTTTATGCTGTTTTATGCGCCATTACTTATGTTTTGGGTTCACAAATTTTCAATACCTTTTTTTGTGGGGGGAAAACCGTGATGCGAGTAGATGTAAATTGAACATCCTGCTAAATCAACCCAGTACCACCTAGAAAATATATAAGTGCACCAGTCGATAATCCTCAAAAGGATCTTTCGTTTGGCACACTGGAAATTTTCCTAGGACACTCCCCTCCCCCTCTGCACACCCTGACATTTGACTTTCAATCTTACCTCCTAAGTACAACTATACAAGTCGGTTTACACTGCCAATTTGTGAATGTAAAAATACAAGACCCTTGTATTGCATTTTATATGCATAGGCCTTGTATTACTTTACTGGGATGTAATCAAATACATCTTTTACAACGATACACTCTTTGATACAACATTGCGTGAATACCCCTAATATGTTTACTTTTGTGTAAAAATATCTGAGTAAAGTTCAAGTGAAAGCTTTCTTTCAGTAGAGGGGATAATACTAGATTATAATGAAAAGAGTTAACAGACAACTTGTAAATCCATTTAATTGCCAAATTTTTCTAGTCCGAGAAGTTAACATCACATTATGGGTAAAAAACTTTCGAGTCTGTGTAAAAACTTTGAAGCGTGGGTAAAAACTTTCGAGTAAACATATACCTAATATCTTGTAGCAACTCCCTCTCTCTATGTAAACAAACACACATACTTTTCTTACTAGCTTGTAGCCAACCTTGCTTGCCTAAATATCACTAAATACTACAGAAACTTCTTATAGTTGATATTTCTTTTGGTCCTTTATAAACAAATAATATACATTCTACATACTGTTTCAATTTTCAAATTCGACTTACGTAAAATTCTAGATACGCAAATGTCTACGTCCGCATTAATTACTTATCTCGGGGGATTACTGTATACACGTAATCTTAAATTTTTATTGCATTCTCTTTCTTCAGTAGATGCGTAGGTTCGAGAGAAAGAGTGAGTAGAGTTTTCCGATTGGTACACATTGGATTGCAAAACTTAACTAGTAAAACCCTCGTAAACCTTCTATTATGGATTGAATTTTGTAAATCTGGCGAATTTATACAGGTTGTACTCAAAGAGTCAAATTTGACTTCCAAATATCATGATCATGTCTCACAGGGATTTGTTCTCTCTTCGAATCTCACTTTTCAATTTTCATTAATGACTTTATTTCGGGGAACGAAAATAACTGGTATTTTGAAAATTAAAAAAAAAAAAAAACTGGGATAAATTATGATCGTGGAATTTAGTGGAATATACCAAAAGATGTTGTCTCGTGAAACCCTTTTCGATTCCTGTAAAGCTTTTGAAATATTAACTTTTTCAAAAAAAAAAAAGAAAAAGAAAAAAAAACCAAGCTGGAAACGATTCCTGTAAAGATTTTGAAATATTAACTTTTTTAAAAAAAAGAAAAGAAAAAAAAACTAAAAAAAACTAAGCTGGAAAGGCTTATTATTTTTTCTGGCCAAAACTTTTTATTTTTTCGAGCTGGTTTTGAAGCCGGAAGGATAAGAAGCCGAACTGGTTTCTTATTTTCAGGGACCGAACCAATTATGAATTTTTACGAAAAAAGCTTAATTTACTTGATTTTTTATATCATTGATTGATTTTTTAGATAACACTTGGTGGAATTGCCTTGATAACATTTTTTCAAAAACACTTGTTTCTAGTTCAAAAATTTTTATTTTTTATTAATTATTCGTTTTTTAAACAAACAAAGCTGACGCATCCTCAGAGCTACTAACTATGTAAACTAATCTATGTTCAAACTTCAAAAACAATCTGCTGCATATTTCAACTGCCGTAACTGATGATAACAAATTAACAACAGATATGTATGTGACAATGTAACGAACTACTGTACACAAATAAATAAATAAATAAATAAATAATAAATAACTGAATAAATAAAGAACAAAACACACAATTACAATTTCAATAAATCTGGCTCAAGAAGTGGACTTTTATTAGTAAAGTCTATCTGATCGTTCAGCAAGATCCCGACATCAATTTTTGATTTTATGATTTCATAAATTTCGTATTGATCTAATACACGTCCGCCGCGCAATCTATGCATCAATTCAGTATGATTTCGCGTATAGGTACTGGTGATTGGTAGATTTTAAACCAGAGGTCGTAACAGTTATGGAAGTTTTTCAATATCTTCTAGTTTATCGGTTATACTGGAACCTTTCGACATAAATCTGCGAGCACAACTGTTCCATTTGGAATTTATAATTTAGAGCTCTAAAAAATAAGTCTTCCTCTCCTGTGAAAACTTTTATCTCCCAAAAATTAAATATTTCTCTTATAAACGGTACATATCAAATAAAGAAGAAAAAATAAATCTTCTTTCTCTTATCTTATTTTGGGCTTCAATTAAATTAATACCGCGCGTGTATGTGTGTATATGTGTGTTTATGTGGGTGTGTGTGTATGTGTGGTGTGTGTATGTGCGGTGTGTGGGTGTGTGTGTTGCAGGCCTGGGTGCGACCTCCCCCTCCACCACCCATCTCCCACTACTAGTATTTGGTTATATAGGGTGGTATTACAGTATCGGCGTAAACGCTTTTAGCATTTGATGAAGTAACTGAAAATTTCAGACACAATGTAAAAAGGGGCTAAGTCAAAACCGGTACACTATCTGCCTACTTTTCATGATGTGTCTAGACTTTTCGTGAAATGCTGAGTTACGTCAAATGTCTACGACATATATAAATTAGCAAACGTTTTACACGCTGTGCCAACTACACGTTAGCGTAGAACCTAAAATATATTTGAAACGATTACCGTTATAATTTAAGTAGTTGCTCTGAATTAGGTACTTTGTTCTTATTTGTTTCAAAATATAGTCTGTTAATTACTATTAAAAAAAACAAAAAAAAACGTCAGAAGCGTTAATAAAAGTTCCATAAATATCCCTTCTAATTAATTCTTTTTTTTCTCAATTTTTTTTTTAGACGATAACCGACACTAACAATCCCAGAACAATTATATTAAATGTTTCAAAATTATGTCTTTCAAAGGAACTTTTACGGATTATATATAGTAATAGCTGTACACCCTGTGACTTTTAAAATACAGGCAATTTTTAAAAAAAGAAACATTTTCGGTAACTCTGCATCACTCCCTCCTCCTCTAGCACTATTTTTGCTTGTCTCTATGAGAGGAATCAGTTCCCCAAATGTAGGCTTACTAGAATTTACACCCTGTATACACACACTGTGTAAGTAACTGGTAGCTGGCGTTCCGTTGATTACTTTACGTCGAGTTACTTTACCTAATTCTAAAAATTACATCGATGCAGCCTTGTCGAGTTCGTTTGAATGACTCCAAAAACCTCTACATCAGTAAAACAACTAGTAACTAGTAAATTTGAAGGTTAAGCAAGGTCATCAAAGAAAGTCTCTTTTCCTTTTCAACAGTTTCGACAATGGAAGCGGTTCTCGAGAAAAATCTCAAGTGAATATCGCATCGTCTTTTACCTACATATTGGGGATTTCCATTTAATAATTGGATAAAATTGGGTAGGTTATTGGAGGACATTAAGAGAAAACCAGAAGTGTCCATGTATGCGATTCTTCAACCTTCTCAGATTGTAAGTCAGATGAAAGACAAAAGATGTTAAATTGTTCCACAATCGCACAGGACTTAAAAAAAAAAAAAACTTCTTGAAATTTCACTGTTCACCCAAATATAGGAATGGCTGCACTTTTTAGCACAACTATTGCATATTACGACAGACAGTGCTCCAATGACTTTGAAGGCGTCTTTTTTTGGATATTGTCTATTCCATTCTATATTCTAGGTCTGATCAGGACACACTGCAGAGAAGTGCTAGATGGAATTATTAATGTCAAGAATGATAGTGACCGTGTATATTGGAAACCAATGCTTCATCGAAAGAAACTGTACTAAGTATGTAATACGCTAAGCAGACGACCAAAATCAATGATCATTCGTTCGTAATTAAATTTTTTCAAAAATCGATTTACCTTTGAATTTTAATTCTAATTATTAAAAATGTGCTGTCAATTACATACAAAAATTAACAGAACTTTCGTTTTAGTTCACAAAACCTTGGCTAACTTGATTTTTGAAAAAATCAATTACGACTGAATGATCATTGATTTTGTCCGTCTGCCTAGGGTATAAATATTGGACTTGTTGTTTGATATGACTGGTTTTTACATCATTCTTAAAATTAAGAGATAAAAGACATTTCCAATATGAATAGCGTCATGGCAGTCCAAAATGATATACCATTCTGAAAGTTTAAAGAAATCGTTGAGATTACCGTATAAGAAGGATGCTGTATAATGTAGAAGAAGACCTTTAGATATAATTAATTCTGGTGATTGACATAGGAATATGATGAGATGATTTTGAAGTGATGACGTTGTTAAGACAACTCATGCCCTGGGTATTATATTGTTTATTTGATTCTGCCTTAATTGCAATCGTAACAATACCACTTTTATTCTGTTTAAATCAAACTTAAAATCTCCAATAATTTTGAGATTTTTTTCTGTAGAGCAGCAGCAGCAAAAATAGTTTCTTCATTCATATAAAATTCTAAAAACAGATCTGTGACACGCACAATTTAAAAAAATTCTGCAAGGTCCTGATTGAATACTGAACAAATTATTAATAAGAATAAAAAAAAAAAAACATCTTACGAAGCTAAAAGAGAAAACTCAATTCCAACACCAAGATTTTTTCCATCTATCATCATCATCATCATCATCATCGTAAATTTGAAATCATATACTCATTTCAACGAAGGCTAAAGGTCATCTATATACTGCTAACTAAAAGAAATAAGATCTGGCAGACATCCAAAAGAATAACAACGCCGCATTAATAGTCTACAAATAGAATTCGCGCCTCATATTGTGGCATGAAGGAAGCGAATTATTGTACACGCTAAATTTGATCCATTCTTATTATTTCTGTGGCAATTGTTAGCAGATTTATCTATGTATGTACATTATGTAGAAGAATCTATCCATCTAATCAGAACACAAAGTATAAAAAGTGTGCAAATGAAAATATTTCACTTTCACTTCGGTATAGGAATTTCAGTTATTTCAAATCTTTAGAAATTCTAGTTCATTGGCCGAAGATAAAGTAGATATAGAGAAGAACATTTGACATAGGTTAAAGTTTATAGGACGCACATAAGTTGATAGTGAAAATTAACGATAATTGACTCCAATTATGCCAGCAAACATTGTCATAGCGTCATTCGTCATCTGACAATAAGAACGGATGTAAACAAATTTTTAGTGTTGTTTGTGCGGTTTTATGTAATCGTTGTAGCTCGTCAAGAGTAGCGCTTAGTAGTGTTGCAAACATTTTGGAGGAAATTTTGAATCTAGACAGGAAATCTGTAATATACGCTTGGATAGATTTGTGGAAATTATTTGTGTTTTTTGTCACTCAAGGTTATCTCATCATAGGAAAGATATTGAAAGTTGTATTAAAAAAAAAAAAAAAAACAAAAAAACAATTTTCAATGCTATATAGGCGGGAAAAATTGTACTGGTAACATGCTCAAGTAAAAATGTCGTCGTATTGATATCTGCAGGTTACCGAAACATTGGTAATTTTTACACATAATTGAAAGTTTCGTCATTGAATTATATAATACTAGATACTCGTTAATATATTTGACTTTCATAAAGTGCTTGAACGCTGTAATATCTTCAGTGATTTTTGATCTAATTATATGAAAAGAAATAAAAAGAAAAACCTGTTCCAGTTCACCTAGATTGCAATATTAGGTGACAAAATTCGTGGTATACTATTTCCTATTTAGCAATCTGTCGATTTTTGTTATTGGCGAAAGTTCAGCGAATATCGGGTATAATGTAGGCTTTAAGGGACAAAAAAAAAATTGGTCGTTTTCATACCAAAAGTGTGGGCCTATCAGTTTTTTTTCTTTTTTTTTTTGTCCATAAAAAATGTCTAATGCGTCAAATCTTAGTTGCGCGATTCTTCTCCAATTTCGCACAGTTTCTGGAAATAATTGGAAATAATTCCTCAATACTTCGCAGTGCTTTTTAAGCGTAAAACTATCCATGTCCATGAAAAGTATCCACAGGGACACCTCTCAAGGCGGTATTTTATCACCTTTATTATGGGTGCTCATTATGGATGATGGATGTTAATACTCACCCGGAAGGGGTATAAGGTGGCTTGCTATGCAGATGACCTGGTGATATTAGTCACTGGTAGTTATGAATCTGTACTCTGTGGACTGGTGCAAAACGTAATCCGATTAGTCATAGACTGGGCTACGGATTTCGGATTATCCATCAATCCATACTGAAAACAGATCGTATGTCTTTTTACTATGAAAAGGAAACTTCCCTACATTGGATCTACACGTTTGGAGCTAAGGGATATGGTTAAATACCTCGGTATTATACTAGATAAGAACCTGAACTGGAAACCACACCTCAAAAACAGAGCGAATAAGGCCCTTAGAGCCTTCGCAATGTGCTGCAGAGCTATAGGGAAAAAGTGGGGACTCAAACCACGGATGATCCTATGCATCTACCCGACCCATGATAACCTACGGCTCCGTGGTGTGGTGGAAAGCAGCGACATCCTTCAAGAGACTATACTGAAAAGCGAATTTTATTCAATTGGGTGTCACACTCTGTGCTTCAACCATTATCAAATCCTAATGTCTACACACACGATCGGACAGACGATACCGGAGCAGGTATTTGCTGTGATGAATCTCGTATAGAAATCGCCCTACACCTTGAAAGCCATGTTACCGTCTTTCAGGCGGAAGTCTAGGCCATTCTTGAAGTGGGAAGGTATCTCCTCAACGCGGATACGATGAACAAGAAGATTGGCATCTGCTCGGATAACGAAGCAGCTGTAAAGGCCTTGCAAAACCTTTCGTAACCACCAAGCTGGTACTGGAGTGCAAAACCACAATAAATTCCCTTTCGCTGGGTAACAGGGTACTCGTTGTGTAGATGTCAGGTCACAGCGATATCAGGGGGAAGGAAAAGGCGGACGAGCTCGTCGCTCGTATTGGTCAACCTCAGAGGAATAATCCTTTACAATCGTGATTGGGCCAAACATTCTTGCATTTAAAATTTCGGCCTGGGCTGACTTCCATCACAGTCGCCTTTAGCTGGATAATCCCTCAGGCAGAACGATTAAGGAACTGTGGGGTAAATCTAACCAAATATGATGCAAAATATATTGGGACCCGAAATTGTGACTCACTTCTTGTGTCAACTGTCCGATTCTCTCCGGAAAGCGTTACAGATTCCTTGGCTCACACCTCCTGAAAGAACTGCATGAAGCAGGCAGGAAGGGTTGGAGGCTAATTCTGAATTTTGTTGAAGCGCCCGGTTGGGACCTATGAACTATTGCTCATTAGTCTAGATGGGGAACAAATGGGGTTTGCTGTGAAAGAGGACTAACTGCGTATGGCAAGGAGAAGAGCAACAACTTCCGTCGTGACTTTTTGGGTTTGCGGCTAGTTCGAGACGTCAAGAAAATCATCGAGCTCCGAGTCCATGATCGAAAAGAAAGAAAGCGATCGGAAATCCTACAGTCCACTAAACAAAATTTATGCTTTATAGTAATAAAATCAAGTTTCGTGAAAAGTTCGTGTTTTTATTTATCCGAAAATATATATGTATAGGAGAACTGTAATTTCATCAGTATCTCGACATTATTTCAAGAGCCGTCTTCCGAAGTGGTATCTAGCCCATGGTAACAGGTAACACTTCAGCTTTCAAACTTTCATTCCGGTTAACTTCTTGGTTGCTCTCCACATCCTGAACCACAAGAACTAAGTGAGATCTACTTGTATAGCACAAATCCAGGGCAAAACCTTGACAGATAAAAGATTTTGTCTATGGCTTAGGCACAGTACACGATCCACGACGTTTAGTGGACCAAATACAAATGATCATTTTGACGATTGAGAAACTGTTCAATTGTGAGCAGTTTTTCTTCAGTGAGCAAAATATCACAAAAACCCCGATTTCAATTCCAACATAGAGGTGAACTTTTTAATTTTTATTGGTTGAGAAATGGTATTTATAGCGTTTGAATCTAAAGTCTTTTTTTTTGATAATTCGTTGGACGGATGCTGTACTAATTCCCGTTTCATGACCGATTTTCCTATTGGGAGTCATCCGATTGCGCGTTTCATTCGACGTTTGATGATTCATCGGTTTCCTAGGCTGCATTCACACAGGAGAGCTGCTGATTAAATCATTTTGTTTTGTCGGTGTGATAGGGTAGAAATTTATGTGGAACTTTGTTTGAATCAAGACTGAAGCATGATTAAAGCGCCCGGTGTAAATTCAGTCTTTGTTTCATGCGGTCTGTTTTCTCAACTTGTCCGGACGATCACTTTCATGCATAAGCTCTTGATAAAAATTGTGTATCCACAACAAGGTGTCTCTTCTGTGGGTTCCTGGTCACATTGGGATTATGGGGAATGAAAGGGCTGACCTTTTAGCTAGGGCTGGCTCTGATCCGTCGTTCCTTGGACCGGAGCCCGCCGTAGGCGCTGCCACATCGAGTATCGGGTTTCTCATCAAAGCGGATGTTCATGTGCAGGTGCACAAAACTGTTTCTTGATGGGGCAAATAGGAATATCTCTGATTATTTTCTCATGGAGCTCGAACTGTGATTGGCATCATCACCGGCCACAGCTCAGTTCACGCTCATCTAACAAGGATAGGAGTTTCTGTGTGTCTGTCCTGCCTGAAAGGAGAGCCTGAGACAACCGAACCCTTCTTGTGTGCTTGTTCTGCCTTCGCCCTGAGCAGGCTGGATACTCTAGGTTCTGCCTTCCTATCTGTAGATGAGCTGAAAAACCTCCCTAACCAAGACCTGATGTGCTTCATTAATAGGGAAGGACGGTTTTGATGAATGGGCTCCTAGCAGGACAGCATAATGTAATGGGCCGCTATGGCCTCCGTGCTTGGGATAAGATCTCCTGTACCCTTGCCTAAAAAAAAGCGAAAGTTGCAAATCAGCTAGGGTAGTTATAGATTTGTTTTTCCTTTCAAATTTACTTGAACGATTTTTTTCACAATCTCAAAAGCAAAGGTCCAGAATTCGTTGCTTCAGGGGTGGGTACCTGCAACGCTAATTATGTCTTTTTTTTAAAGATGCTACAATGAATTTTTGTTTGTTTTTTGGTTAAACAGTATCTCCCTTTTGACGATAAATTTGAATTTGCATTTTTTTTATACATTCTTTTGCTATTGCTAAATTATTTTCTGCTTTTTGGTGTGTGATGCATAATTGAAAGGTCTTGAGAGCAAAGTTTTGACAGCAAGAATTCGAAAGCTATATTTTCAGATATTTATCCTTAATAGAAAATATGTTTATCCAAAATTGTTTGTATGAAAAACTAATAAACTTTTTTTCTTTTTTTTTCAGGTAAGTCACAAAGTCTACTTTATTGAACTCACCTAAAAGTAGTAAGTAAATATGGTACTTATCATTGTTGTTTATACTTCCGCTAAAAATAAATGATTTTATAAAATTACAACGTTATACAGGGTGTCCAGTATATGGTCTGGCACCCGAAGGCTACGGATAGGTCATGCTTAGACAAACAAAAGATTGTATGGTTGGGGGGAGAAAATCGTAACGGTTTCCGAGTTAATGGGACTTTAAGATATTTGGGTATGTCTTTATAGATCATCTTATAACTTCTGAAATTTACACCCTATGATCATGATTTAAACTTTGGTAGATAGATAATCGTTGGACCTTTCCAATGGTCTATACATTTTTTTATGGCTCAACAAAGTTAAAATTTTGGAATTTTTACTCGTTTTTTTTTTATTTAACTACTATTTTTATCAAAAAATACGTCATCAATATCAATTTTTCATATTGAATTTAAAAAGCCTAAAAGCTTAGCTTTAAGATGACCTGTACCCAAAATAAAACCCTTTCTGCGTTTTTGCACTTTTTCTTAAGCATCTTCAGCGAAAATGGCTGAAAAAGTTCGATAAGTGCCAGAAAGTAGGCAATTATCTTTTGGAAATAACCTTTTGCAGCCATTTTCGCTTGAGATGCTTAAGAAAAAGTGCAAAAAACGCAGAAAGCGTTACATTTTGGGTACAGAGTGTGATAGTTTATTTTAAAGCTAAGCTTTTGGGATTTTTAAATTTAATATGAAAAATTGGTATTGATGACGTGTTTTATGATAAAAATAGTAGTTAAATAAAAAAGAATGAGTAAAAATTCTGAAATTTTAACTTTCTTGAGCCATAACTTCAAAACGGTAAGGGTGAGGTAAAAATTTAGAGACCATTGGAAAGGTTCAACGATTATATATCTATCAAAGTGTAAATCATGATCATAGGGTGTAACGTTCAGAAGTTATAGGGTGATCCATAAAGACATACCCAAATATCTTGAAGTCCCGTTATTTCCGAAACCGTTACGATTTCCTCCCCACCTATACAATTTTTTGTTTGGCTAAGTATGACTTATCCATAGCCTTCGGGTGCAAAACAACATACGGGACACCCTGTATCTAGGTACATACATATAACCTGTGTTCTTTTGTGTACCTTGTTCTAGAACTCCCATATACTAGTGATTGCAGAATCGGTTACTCGATTACCCGATTAATCGGCCCTTAAAAGGCCGATTTAAGAAAACCAATTAATCGGTTTTAGCGTCCTAAAAACCGATTTTTTATTAATGAACATTTTTTCGTTTCTTTAAATATTCTTTTTAAAAAAATGATGAAAAATTGCACATTTATGTAATTTCAAAATTTCACGGAAAAATTTTACTACAAAATAGGTACATTGCGAATATATTTTCATTTATGTGTGCCGCTGTTGGGCTCCAATAATGCATAAAATATCTAAAAAAAAAAACATTGACAGTAAATTTCTAAGATCATATTGCGGGATGCTGACATCACAGAACAGAGCGGAAAGAATCGGATCAGAACTGAACTGATACACTGGCAGTGTCACTGCACTGGTGTTCCCTCAATGCTGTGTGTGAATAGTTGAATACCCAGTGAACACAACTTGCCAAAAACGTTAGGAAAATGAGAGATTAGGCTGAACTACAATAGACGTATACGTAAGTACACTTACTTACGTAAAGCGAACGCTTCCTTTAATTTAACAGGCGTATACAAATTAACTTTATCTCGTGTGAGGGGAACCTTCGTTAAGTTTAAAAATCAAGTTACAGTCAGTAAAGGTACGGTAAGAATCGCTCATTCGGTAAGAACGCGATGTGTCAAACAATTAAATTATTACTAAATGATTAAAAGTGCAATGCAAAAATTAAAATTGAATAAAAATGGCACTGCGAATTAATAGAAAAATCTTCAATTAAATCAACTTCCATTTGTTAATTTTTTCACTTTTATCACTTTTTAACATTTAAAACATTAAATTCCAAGATAATATCTCTTACGGAATGTGATATATATTTAAGCTAAAAATATCAATTTTTCGTAAGTAAACCTCAGTCTCGCTCAATTTAGTAAAGTTATTAATTTCTATTGTACTTCAGCCTTTTCACTTAAAAAATTCCTTAAACTTCTCAAAAAGCGTTATCTTTTTTTTGCCGCAAACGATACATCTGTGGTTCACAATGGCTGTCAAAATTCGAGTAGTTTCCCCTTTTTTGTAATTCTCTACCGCATGTAACCTTTTCTGGGTATTTTCTTATCGACATGAGTTATCAATTTCTTATAGGTTTCTGGTGGAAATCTTTGCATTTTCTCAAAGTTATTCTTAACGCATTCCTTACCTTATCTTATACCTCGAAACAACGTTTTTTTAATATTTTCTTATCGAGATTCTTAATGTATTTCCTCCCATTCCTTGACGTCGACATTTATGGTTTCCTTAACATATAGTTTCATAAACATTGAGATAATAGGCAAGATACAACCAACTTATTGTTTCATAATATAAATTTTTCATTATAATTAATGAACAGATTTTCGGTAGCTAAGGTACCATAATCAGAAGAATATCTTACAAACTCAGTATTTATGATATTCCTCTAATGATCAGATGCGTTCATTAATTATAATAAAAAAATTATATTATGAAATAATAAGTTGGTTGTAATGTGTATAAGGCGTTTCGTATCAGCAGGAACCAATACTCTTCAGTACGGCCAGTTCCTGCCTGCCGCAGATGCTAAAAGAAAATGCTAAGCAGATCTAATATATAGTCTCTTTCAATAAGTTGGTTGTATCTTGTCTATTATCTCAATTCCTCCTACAAGTGTGGAACCAGAGAGGGTGTTTTCAGTATCTGGAAATTTGTACCAAACTGAGATTCAACTACATTTAAAAAACATGTTTCCAGGATATTTACAAATAACTTCATTTTTGTATTGCTAATGAATTATATACATTTTTTTTTATTTTCAAATAAATATTATATTCTCTATAATTATAAATATGAAAAAAATTGAACTATTTTGACAAGAAATAATTTTCAAAAACAATATCTTTTTAAAACCGATTAAAAACCGATTAATCGGTTTTAGTAAAACTAAAACCGAAAAAATCGGTTTTTAGTTTTACAATAATTTTGGCAATCACTACCATATACTGTAGAGAACAAATTGTTCTGTCGATTCTATAAAAATGTATGAGGCGTTCTTTTATGTATTTTTGTTCTGCTCTGTTCTACGGACACAAAAGAACACAGCTATAAGTAAGATCTTATTCCCAATTTATATATTATTTTAATTCGATACAGAATTTAAAATTTATTCCAAAATTTTTAAGAAACGATCTATACAAACAAATTCATAACATATTCAGAGAGTTTACCTAAAATACGACCATGCTCAAAATATAAGGGTTGAAAGATAGCTGAACTGAAAACTCTTCCAGTATCCATTTTTCTTACTGTATTGTATATATAACCTTCTTGTAATATAGTAGAAAGTTTCTTGTTCTCCCCGAGCACATACTTATTATGGGCTATAAAGCCATAAAAATTTTAACCAAGAGGTTCATCCCTTGCTTAATAAGCTTTATAATATCTAACCATATTCAACGATCTTGACCCCCTAATTCCGGTATACTCTTGTTTGTCTACTCTTCAAAATACACAGCTCTAGATCTTAATTGCAATTGTAAAAACTTTCCACGCTTATTTCTTTAATTATAGCTTCTCTAACTCTTCTATACTGATGATTGGAAATTGCCAGCATTACATACCTATGTATATATACATATGTATATTATCTATATGTAGCTCTCTCATCACTATTGAATGGAATAATTGAAATTTAAGTGCTAATCACAAGATTTTTTTTCCTTTTGACTTTTTCTCACCTCATTCTCATCTACTGTTAATTTCTTCTTCTTTTTTTATATATACTTATTTACCTTTTTCGTGTGTCGAGTATTGTTAAAAAGAAAGAAAGAAAGAAAAAAATCAAACTTTCTTCGATTAGGAGATTTAAATTTCAGAGCGAGGCGGCATTCATCTATAGTGGTTTACGTGAGAATTCATTAAAAAAAAAAAGTAACCAAACAGTCAACAAAAAGTACAATTTTCAAGTGTTCTCCTTTATAAAGAGTCGTCGACGACTTCAAAACACAGTAGGATTCTTTATTTGTACCCTATTTATGGGTTATACATATTCAGTATTTTCCGTATTGATTGTGAAGTTACCTATTCGGTGTATTATCTGTAGTATGTGGGGGTAGAGTGTTGCTATGAAATTTCAAATTAAACGCCACGACACGAGTGTAAATATTTCACCATTAAATAAGCCAAATGAACCGAACAATCGAAAGCTGAGGTGCTTTTAGACTGTTTTTCTTTTCTTTTCTTTTTTTTGTGTGGGAAAATTTTAATTCGAATTTATTTGTAGTTCGCCTCTGTTGGTCATCGCTTTTGTTGTCCTCAACTGAGGCGCATGTGCTGAGCACTAGCATGCACAATTTTTCCCTTTCAATTTTTATAGACAACTTCCTTTTCCGGCTTTTTTCAATGGTGAGGAGCTAGCTATTGATTTCGAATTTATTTGTATAAAATGGGGGGGGGGGGGGGGGGGTTCGTTTTTATTGATTGACTTTTGATTTGATTTTGTAATGTTCATTTCTGAAAAAGTTTTAAGCAAAAATAATTTCTTTTGGTTTTATATAGAGGCGTGCTTAGAAGGGATTTACGTTTTTTTTTTTTTTTTTTATAATTAAACCCCTTTCTATACTGATGGCATTTATTGAAGCATAACAACAAAAGCCCCTTCACATCATTCAAAGCTTCTTGAACTTTATATTATTACAAAAAAAAAAAAAAAAAAAAAAAAACTTCGAATGAACGTGATATCCGGTAAGCGGAACTGAAATGGACTTAATTATGTAAAGCATTTGACATCATTACGAATTTTCAATAGACTCTCATTTAAATTAACCGCAAAGCAAGCGTAAAGTGCGCGCGCGCTCTGCTTTGCCCACCTTAAAAATACTCTGAGGCCTGTTGCAAACAAATAGAGCTTGCTCTAAATACGCAGAAATAGTTGACTGCCATCAAAGCCACGTTTTCATTGTTCAACGTCTCTAAATGTAGGTATATACATGATTATACGAATAAATCTGACTCTCGGACATGAGGAATCAATCAGAACAACATAATACCGCAATATATGTTTGTAAGTATGTACTCGGGAAGAAAAACCGGGCAATTGAAGTCAATGACCCGTTTGTATTCGAATCAAATAATGCCTGCGCTTGTAGAGCATATTATTCGCTTTGTTGATTATATAGCAATCATATTGAAAGTAAACTACTGTGCCTGCTGTTGCTACTGCAGAGCTATTTAATTGATCTAAAAATCCTGATAAAAACTGTTTCATAAAATTTTGATTAATCTCAAGATAAATGGGTAAATAAATAACTGATGAACAAATCCATATGACACACCATTCATGCGCCACTGTTGTCTTAAGTGACTCTATAATGCTTAGAAACCTCAACAAGAGTTCCGGCCCAATGGATGGCGGCACGTACATTTATTTTCTTACCACAAACAGCAATCTCATATTGGACCGTATGTCATCGATGTGTCAATAACTGTCGCACCTAATGGCCCAGAATTGAACCGCATAACGACAACCACATTTCAGTAAAGATTGATTGGATTGGACACAGATTCAACTAAAGAGGAAACAAAACTTGGGGATAAGTAAACATGCTGACAACTTCTCAAAAAGGGAAAGTGAGAAAAATCGAGTTAAAAAATGAAATCGATCTTCTGTAGATCAGCGTAAGCAGGTCAACTACTTTTTTCGTATTATTTTTCTTTAAAAAGAATATTGTTAGATATCAACCGATCACACCGATATATTTTAGTAGATATACTTAACTAATTTTGCTAGATTTGAAAACTCTTATATGACTAGAAATACTAATGAATCTGTGAGATATGTCTTGATTTTTAATGGATTTGTTTTTTTTTTTTTTTTTTTTTTTTTTTATAGAGACTTAGATTTAGTGCGGCAAGATATCATTAAAAAAGTGGTCAAGTGGGCGATCAAAAATATTACTCTGGTTGCGGCTACTTTCTTTGCCCATTCCGGAAGCGATGAAATATATTAAATTGTTCCTTTCTCGTCGTTTCGTGTGTGGGTTTGCACCTTAACCCTAGACAAATGATTTTAATTTCAGCATGAAATTGATTCTATTGTAATTTATTACTTGAAGGTAGGAAAGTAACAGCAGCATTTCATTGAAGAAACTAGCAAAAGAAATTTATCATTTTTGGTTTAAGGAAATTTTCGATAAAAGGTTTACAGTTTTCTCTATAGGCATAGGCAGGTATGTGGGCGTATATAGAAATTATTAACAAACCAGGCAATAATGCTATTAAGTATATATGAAATGTTAAACGCCTACCACTGTTTTGTTGAATTTTGCGAATTATTTTGGTGGTTATAAAGTTAGGATTGTTATTTTTTTTTTACAATTTAGATAAGATAAGTATTTCGGATTATTATGAAAGCATTTACAGTAATACTGGGTATAACGAGAATTTCATATGTTCCTGTTATGAAGTTCGATGGAAGAAAACAAATATAAATTATTGTATAGAGCAGCGATTCTCAAGCCGTGGGGTACGCGTTTGATGGCTTAGGGGTACGCGAAAAAAATTTAGTAATGGCGGCAGTGATGGGACTTCCCTGCCAAATTATGCTAGCAAATTTGAGACTGAAGGGTAGCAAAATCGCCAAAAAGGTAGCAAACAGACTACAGAGTACGGATAAAAAAAATGTATGTAATTATAGAATGTTATGTTTTATTTTATTAAAATTGTATTTATACCATTAATTGTGAGAACTTTCTCTTATTTCTTATCAAAAACTCCATAAAAAAATGTATACACACTGCAGTACTTAATTAGTTCATTTGACGGTGTAAAAATCTTTTCATATTCTATCAGTTCCCTAAAAAGAAGTACAGCCGAAACTATTTCAATATTCAACGTTTACGTTTTTTATTTTTAAAATTATTAAAATCTAAAAATGCTTGTTCAGCAGCAGCCGTACTGTGGGGAAGGACAAAGTAATTAATTATGTAGTTGTAAGGATTCTCGAAAATTGGTTGTTCAAAAAGATTTTTCTGTTTTGATAAATTTATCCAAGTTTTAGCAATATTGTTACAATCAACAAGTTGGTCTAACTTTTCAAAGATTATGAGGAACCTTCACTTTGAATTAAGTTTTTCAATATCTATTTCATTATGAGAAGGAAAGGTGTCAACTAAAGGTGGTATTGAAGTCATTTCGCCTGTTTCACTTAAGTAAAAATAGACTTAAGTACTACTTAAAGCACATTTTCGTTACTTAATACTTATTACTCAATACTTTTGAAATGCCCTATTTACTACCTACTTGAAACATAAGTACTTTCTTCTATTTACTTGTACTTAAGACTTAAGACTTTATACTTAAGTATCAAGATTTTTACTTAAGTATTTCTGAGTCTATTAAGTACCTAGAAATATCTTACTTTTCGTAGATGAGAAAACACAATCTCTAGTGCAGCTCCTTTTTTTTGCTGTATTTTAAAGCATGAAAAGAACTGTCACAGCATGTGTCGCACTCGTGCGTCAAGGAAGAACCTTAGAGAAACTAATAACATACAAACAAGACTGGACAAGTAGAATAAAAACCAGAAACGTCTCTCTCGAATATAAAGTCGACGATGCCTCCACTTCATGACATAACCTAGGGTAAGCAAACAATGCCTGGCTCCAATATAAGATCAACGATGCCTCGACCTGATGTAGGGAAGATTTCAATTTTTTCTTTGAAATTTACTAAAAAAATTTTCCTTAGAAATTTTATGAATTATTGGAGGTGACAATTGGTGATTGAGCGGACTTCTAATAGTATATGAGTGTAGAAATGAGAGGTGAAAGTTTTACTCTACGTGCAGCGTCGAAAACTATAAAAACTATAAATAGTATCCACTGATTACTATACATATTTAGTTTTCAAAAGGTATTTATTTATTAATATCTATTAACTGAAATCTATAAACTTCATTATATTACTGCCAACGTACAAAAATTCTAAAAAAGTACTTTAAAAGTACTCTAAGTAGAGTTCAAGTAATCAAAATATCATGTAAACGCGCATTGACTTCAAGTATACTTGAGTCAAGTAAATCAAAAAATTTTGTTCGATTTACTTGAAAAAAAAAATTCATGTAAACGCAACTTCAGTACTTGAACGTTTTCGTTTGTGCGAATTTTGAAAACGGCAAAAAGGAACAAGAAGTAGATTATTTTTGATAATTCATGCAGTGCTTTTTAGTACTTTTCTCAAGATGTTTGTCTACAAATCCGCACCTATGTGTAGAACCTAATGCAGAGTAAATTTCAAGATAATTTCAAGTCAAGTAATTGGTAACCAAAAACTCTTCGTGAGTTTGAAGTGGATTTTAAGTCCAGTACTCAAGTGTTCATGTAATTGTACTGAGTGACGGTTTTGTCTTATCCAGCACAGCAATAGTAAGGCACCGGCATCGGCTTCGGCGTCGTTGTCGTAAACAAGATGCAAACGCATACAACGTACGTAACGTACGAAATTAGAATGGGCGCGTTCTTTTTCCACAATTTCTTTCCCGTCCTCGTATTAGTAGTTTTCTTTAAATGAATAAAACATCCCAGAAAATCTGAGACATTAACATACACAGTAAATTTTTTTTAAAAAAATTTTGTTTTTTGTTTCGATTAATGGGAAAAAGTTCAAAAGTAGCAAATTTGGATTTAAAGTAGCAAGGTAGCAAACATGCTAAAAAGGTAGCAATTTTGCTACTATAGTAGCAAAGTCCCATCACTGAATGGCGGATGTTAAAAATATACTAATCTCCTCTCGTCGGAACGCCTCGCTAGAATATAAAATCAACGATTCCTCGACGTCTTGATGCCGTAAATCAACGATGCCTCGACCTAATGTAGGGAAAGCCGCAATGTTTTCTTAGAAATTTACTGGAAAATTTTTCCTTAGAATTGCTATGGATTATTGGAGGTAACAACTGGTGCCTGGGCCACTTACAATTTTTTTATGAGCATAGACGCGTACGCGTAGATGAGCAATAAGCATTCATTTCTTCTTAGAAATTTACAGCAAATGTTACGGCAGAATTCTTATTCAGACTGGTGGCCGACTGGAGTGTACAGCACATAAGGACTGTCCCAGAAAAAAACCGACCACAAACAATTGTGCAAAAAAATAAAAGGAACCACATTTATTAAAAAAAAAAAATTATTGTTCTGAGTTTAGAAAGTATTTAATATAATTTCATTATTATTATGATGAAGCTACACATTTTTGTAGAATTTTCGAACCTTAAGAGTTAAGCCCTGACATTAGCTTTTGTACGTGACCATTTGTGATAATATCCGAAGCCTTTTATATTTCCTTTTGAAATCATTGATGTTAGCGGCTTGCTTTTTTGTCTTCTTCAGTTTTTGTTTGATATGGGCCCAATATTTTTCGATAGGTCGAAGCTCCGGACAGTTGGATGGATTTGCTTCCTTCGGTACGACATTGATGGAGTTTTCCGTATAAAATTCTACAAGCCGTTTGCTGTAATGGCAAGTATCTAAATCAGGCCAAAATAACACGGGATAATCGTGTGCCCTAATAAAAGGAAGCAATCGTTTTTTCACACACTCACTCAGGTAAATTTTCCGTATTTATGGTCCCTGTTGTTACAAAGGCCTTAGATTTCAAACCATACGAGCATATGGCCTGCCAAACTAAATATTTCTTTGGAAATTTGGTACACTGACGAATTTTAAACTTCGGGTCTACATTGCCCCGATTCCCAGCAACATAAAATTCTTGACCTGGTAGCTGACGAAAATCGGCCTTGCAATAAGTCTCGTCGTCCATAACGCAGCAAGAATATTTCGTCAAATATCGTTCATACAATTTTCGAGACCTTTTTTGCGCTATTTTTTTCTTTTTCTACAGATCTGTCTGCCAATTTCTGATCTTTAAAAGTTCTCAATCCTCCTCTAACCTTCATCCTTTGCACAGTTGACTTCGATGTTCCTATTTTATCAGCCATATCCCTGACAGAAAGGTTAGGATTCCTTTTGAAAGTAGCGGTGACTTTGTCCTGAATGTCCTTGTTTTCTGCTCCACGTTTTCTTCCTAAACCAGGTTTTCTCCGGACACTAGAAGATCCCGAAAATTTAGACAAAACATTTTGAATAGTTGTCTTCGGAATATCGAGAATTTTAGCCAACATTCTTTGTGACATCTCCGGATTTTCCACGTGCTTGGAAATAATTAATTTTCTCCTTTCCTCTTGTTTTGACGGCATGACTTACTGCGTTGGTGACTGAATACCGAATGACGCCTCGTTCAACTAGACAGTATTATGCATGCGTGAGCAGAAAAACTTACAACTTTGACATGTGTTTGTGTGCGTAAGAGAAAGGAAAAGCTGGTCGGGTTTTTTCTGGGACAGTCCTTATGTTGCTAATTTTGCTATTTTGCTTGTTATTGCGAGGTATTTAAAGGACAATAAAACCGAAGAAAACCTTTTACTTTGTCATGCTCTGTCAGAACACACAACAGGTGAGGATAAAATTTAAAGCTATCAATTATTATATCAAAGAAAAAGGCATAAATTGGTCTCATTGTTGTGGGCTATGTACCGATGGTGGCAAGCCTATGCCATGTATTTATTCTGGTCTGCGTGGTCGTGTCATGAAGATAGCTCCCAATGTAAGTTGGAGTCACTGTTGCATCCACAGGCAAAGTTTGGCAACTAATCACCTTCCAGTGCAAATAAAACTTGTTCTTGACGAAGCTATGAAAGTGGCTAATTGTATAAAGTCCAGGTCAACCAACTCGAGAATTTTAAAAGCTCTTTGTGAAGATTTGAATAGTGTTCATTCTATTCTGCTCTTTCATACAGAAGTAAGATGGCTATCTCGAGGCAAGGTCCTCACCCGGTTGTTCGAACTTTGACATGAAGTAGAGGTTTTCTTCGAGGAACATCCATTTCCAACTTGCTTCCATGTTACACGACTGTAATTGCCTTCAGACGCTTGCATATTTATCAGATATTTTCCTACGTATAAACAATCTAAATTTAGCTCTTCAAAATAACTCCATCATAACGATCTTCAATGTTTCAGATAAAATTGAATCAATGATTAAAAAAATTGATTTTTGGAGGACATGTATTGAAAATGGTCAACCGGAGGTATTTGAAACTTTGCATAATTTTCTATCATAGAATAAACTTTGTCACTCCAGAGAATTGAGCAACAACATATATCTCAACACTAAAAAGAGCTAAAATCAAGTTTCGAGAAGTACTTTCACAAACCTGATGAAGGAAACAATTGGATTTCAATTCCTTTCAATGAAGAATACTTTCGAGTAGGTAAATTTTCTATCAAAGAAAAAGAGAACTTAATAGAACTATCAAATGACTCTGCTTTGAAAGTCGAAATTAAAGGACTCTATCTGCGCCGAATATGAACAGTTTTCTGCTAAAGCGCTTAACGTTTTGTCGCCATTTACAAGTACAGTGCTGGTGGAAAGAGCATTCTCTTGGTATATTCTTTATTAAAAACAAATACCGTAATAAGCTGAATGCAGCCCCAGATTTAAGATTATACCTTGCATCAATTGAACCTGATTTCAAAAAACTATCTGCCTCAAAGCAAGTTCAAGGATCTCACTCAATATGATAAGTTAAGTTAAAATTAATGTAAAATTGCGAATATTTAACTTTATGTTTATAATAGTTTATATTTATTAAGTATGTTTGTTTTTTTAAAAAAAATTATGTATCTATAAAAAATCTTTTAGTTTTCATCAATAAACATTCTGGGCATACTCCTTGAAACGTTCTTGCTATTTATTTAGTGTTAGAACAAGTTTAAAATAATAACAACTACAACTATTTAAATTATTAACATTTTTCTAATGTAAGGGGTACAATTTAGGATAATGAACTACCAAGGGGTACGCAAACCAAAAAAGGTTGATAACCGCTGGTATAGAGGGTATTCGGCCTGTTGTTTAATCTATACTTCCCAGGCTTAAGACTTAAGGGCGATAATACTGTAATATGAAATATGATGGATCGAAAAATGAAATTATTTATCCTATGAATTCCTTTTATTTGAATTATCGCACATATTCGAGGGTTGTTTGAAAAATTTCCGACCTAACAAAGATACAAGACATTTTTTCTCTACAAATTAATTTTTATATTTCTACGTAGTCTCTTTGTAAGTCTATACACTTCTCCCAGCGATGCTCCCATCTTTTCAATCCATTGAACCCATCCATCTGGAAAATAGTTCTTTACGAAGGTGATGGCCTCTTCATTCGATAAAAATCTCTGTCTTCCGAGTGCAACATTTAGCGTAGAGAATAAAAAGAAGTCGTTTGAGGCTAGATCTGGTGAGTAAGGACGGTGGTCAAGCAGTTCAAACCGTAATTCCTTGGATTTTCGCCACGGGAACCGCTGCGACGACGGTTTTAGTCTAAACTGAGTAAACGCGGTACCTAACACGCGCACAGCTTTCTCATGCCTAAATCTTAATGCAATGTGTGACAAACATCTTCTTTGGACATGTTCAAAGCCTCTGCTTTCTCTCAAACTTTAATTCGACTGTTGTCTAGCAGCATTTGATGAACTTGAGCGTTTTTATCATCAGTAGTTGCAGTTTTTGGACGTCCCGAACTTTCATCGTTATTCAAGCTGGTTTGTGGCCACGTTTAAATTCAGGTGCAAAAAATTTCACGGTGGTAAATTATGATACAGAGAGTTCACGTATACAGCTTCAAAGTCTCATTTGATTTGCGTAGGTGTATTGCCTTTAAAAGAAATAAATATTTAATGACAGCTCCATACGCGACTTTTTTCATTTTAACAAAAATACTCACATTGACTCACTCAAATGAATGTCAAACAAAATAGCTGAAATTTTGGTATCTTTTAAAGCATACGCAAACACTATCCCCAACTTTTGTTTATGAGTACTGCCATCTTCATTTTTGAGGTCGGAAACTTTTCAGACAATCCTTGTAGCTCTCGGAGCGGTGTACTAAGCATAAGACGCTATGCTGGTATTTACCAGCCAGTGATAATGTGGAAGAATCCATTTTTTGTTTTTGCTTGTTCTTTTCTCTGTTTTTGTTGAAAATTCACTATCACTGTGAACTGTGAATGTTCCCTGTGCTATAGGCATTGTGACAAACCATAACCTAAGCTTTCTTTTTCATTTTATTCCAATGTATATGCCTCACACAGAAAAAAAAAAACAGGGGACATATACGTAAAAATAAGAACTCAATTTTTCGAAAATTGTAAACCTTGTAGAAAACTCGAAATTAAAAATATTTTTAACTACTACAAATGCATATACCATGTATGTATAAAATTCCGAATCAGTTTAACGAATACATATTAAAATATCTGATTTACAGAGAGAATTTAAGAGAACTATTTAGTTCCTAGACTTATGATCAGTGCTGTCGTTTTGAATAGTTCAAGAGTAGTATCGTTTGCTGTAAAAGTGGAGTACTTTCGGAAAAAATGAAGTACAGGACTACAAAATTAAAACCGATCATATTAAACTAAAATTTTATAATTTTTGTTAATGTAAATAATTTTAAAATTAAAAATTTCATTAAAAGTTATCCGTTTTACCCAGTGGGGTAGCTAGCCCTGATAGTATAAAAAAAAAAATTTGTTAGCGCCTTTTTTCAGAAAATAATCAATAACACTCGCATAAACAATCTATGCTTGAAGATAACAAAAACAATAACAAATATTAAAAACATCAACTCTAAAAAATATTTTAGTGTTGAGGTACGTACTTTTCTTTGCCTTTTTTGGTCGACTGTATTTAATCATCCATAGCTGAAGAATATTTTAATTTCTCGAGTTTTTTCTTTTTTTATAGATCTTGAAGACTCCAGTAAAAGTTATTACAATCATTGATCTCCTTTTATAACTGACTTCAAAAAGAGGAGGTTATCCATTGTTCAACAAATTTTTATTTATGGATGTTACCTCATATTTCCAGTATTTCTAAAGCAATTCAATTTCAAAATTTGGTCAGGATCTGATAAAAACCTTCGGACATGGAGAATAGAACTCCGGAACGGAGAAGAGGATATAGTTAAACCGCGATTAATGTACTTGAAACATTGTAGATATAATGTTTTTTTACAAACAGCACAACATACGTCACTGAATAGTAACTTCGTACAATAAAAAAAATCTTGATTGGCAATATTATTTTTGACATCCCGGTATCAATGTTTATTTCGCAATAAAAAGCAGTCGTTGTGGCACGTTTTTAAACCCTAGGATATAAATTCCAGAGGGTATACTAACTTGGTCATACCTTTGATCCGCACAGAAGTAAGACACCCACTCATAATATTAAAAATTACTTTGATTTTTGCATATCCCTCTGCGTTTTCACTATATAATATTAGGAACGCGTCAGCGGAGAGATCTGAAATTTTGTACACGACGTTTTCATAAAAATAGTAAATACAAAACAACTCCTTTGTGTTTCCATACGAACATTCTAGTTTTTTACATATACTGTGAAAACTATCCTTCTATATGTTTTAATCCTACTGAAAAATTCTTCAGAATATAAAATCCTATAACATTGGTCAAAATCATTTTTACGGCCCGATGAACCTTTCTAGAAATATATGTGAAAAACCACTTTTACAATCAAATTTGCATACCGTACGAAGTTACATACAGGCATCCATCTAGGGTATCGTAAGACCCTGTCTAAGACCATATCTAGCTTTGTCCTTGTTTTTATTATAATATAAATAACAATTTTTGCTAAAACGATTTTTTTTTCAACCATTTGGAATTTACAATTTTTACGTTAATTGAATTTGGGGGTTTTAGTTTTAATAAGATTGACTGACCGACCAAAACTTCTTCCCGCACTTGAGGAGAATGTGAAATAGAGATTTATCGGTCCGGAACGAACAGGTCCATGTGGAACGAGTCCATGCAAGGAATGAACGGAACGGGTCCATATATACATATATATATGTTTAAACCAATTTATGAAAAAAAAAAAAACTTACTCATCTTTTATCAATTGTGTAAAACCCAGTTGGAACTGGCTTTGTGTTTTTATATTATTTGTTGGTGAAACTGAGGCGCATTGTTTTTGGTTTAATTTCTGTTACAATTGGTAAAAACGAGGCTTTGTACAGGTATACCAGCAACTTCTGTCCTTCGTGTAAGATCTTGTCCAAGTACTTAAGCGGGAAACACAATACGACGACCATCAGCGTTTATCAGCTCAGATTTAATTCTATTCTATTACCAGATAAATAGAAATCTGAGCTGATGAACGTTGATGACCGTAGCATTACGTTTCCAGCTTTACTGATAAAAGGAACTGACAAATTGGAAGCTATGTTGTTTGTTCGCAATTCTATAATAAAAAATCAGCTGAACTCACAACATCTTTTCTTTGAATTGAATTAGGGAACGAACGATGAAACGGGTCGGCGGAGTCGGATCCAAAGGAGATAATCAGGATCTGAATCCGATTGCAAAAATTCCTCGGAACGACACATCTTTAAATAATAGTGACTATGTATTAGACGCTATTCTTCGTCTAACGCATCGATATCACTCCTAACATGAAGATTTGTGAAAAGTGTGATTAAAGGTATTAAGCTTGAAGTTAAAAAATTTGGATCGATTCCTGCAACTGCTTTTAGTAACTGGGTCTTCAAAGTTTATACGATGTAATATTCCTTTACATTAGATAATATAGGAATCACGGCATTTTTTACTTATTTCTTGTATCTCTTGACCTTAAAGTAGTTTTTTTTGTGAATTAATTTAGGACTTAAACTCAACTTTCCATGAAAAATGTTGAACAGATTTGGATTTGAGCGCGGTATTAAAGCAACGTTTAACTAAATTCTTCGAGATTTACATTTGCATAACTACCATACTATAGCGGCAGGTAACAGAGTAACAAAACATTACACAAGCCAAGCCAGAAAAAAAGCATGACAATGACATAAAGGATATTTCATATTTGAAATTACTTTATTCTCTCTTTCTTTTCAATATGAAATTTGTTCTGGATTGAATTTGATATCAAACCGTCCTTTCAATCTGCATTATGTACCATGCATACTTACTAAACACAGTCCACCATCACAGGTGAATAAAAACTTTTGAATAAACTTGGTTTTCTAAAGTTTGAAAAATGAAATTGCCTACCTAATACCAAAAACGGAGTACTTTTATTAAAGGAGTAGTACCGGAGTACGCTATTAGATTTCGGAGTTCAAATACTCCGATCGGAGTACGAACGACAGCTCACTTCTTATGATATATGGTATGTCGGAGCGCATACAAGCTCCATACAATGACTTCTGCAGAAGCTGTATGGATGAGGCAGAGGTTGAGAGCGTTCAGCACCAACTGTTTGAATGCCCTAACCTTGCTAAGCATAAGAGGAATGCGCTCGGCAGCTACTTCTTCGGCGAATTGGGGGCGCTAGCAGACAAAGAGTTGGGGATCTGTTAAAGTTCATTAACTCTTGTGGCTGGATTCAGCGCACCCCCTAAATCTGAAGTGTTTTTCTCAGGTAGGGTCCCAATAAGGTGGTATCACAATGGACCACAAGTGGTCTAAGTGAAGCTGATCGCAGGAGTTCGCGCGATGGTCACCACTCTAATCAAACCTAATCTAACCTAACCGTATGAAGGAAAAAGTGTGCCCATCTAAATAGGCATTTCGATACATGCTACATGATAATTTAATTTACATCTAGACTTTAATCTCTATTTAGAGCTTAGAAAAAATATTAATTTCGTATTTAAATTTTTCCAATTTCGACAATATTTGAAAACAGTCGATAAAAAATCGTTAATGAAATAAGCAATTTTGGGATAACACACCCCCCCCCCCCCCCAAATTTTTATTTCATCTATGGTCTAAACATTTCAATGTAATTTTTATTTTCATCTAAGCACTTTTTCCAGTATTTGGAAGACTGCTGCTGTTCTGCCGCCGATCCCAAAGAGGGCTAACGCCCTCAGATATATTTACTTAAAATCCTTTTTTCAATTTTCTTTAAACATTTTCGAATTTTAAGTTGGATTCGAATTGATTTAAAATCCATAAAAAATTATTTAAACTATTTCTTAACTAATTTAAATAAAATTTATCAATTTCGGACACTTTTTCGAATTAGACAGCGGTGGCGGTGGTGAAATCAAAATACAGTAGAGGCTCGATAGTTACAAAACTCCCATTTTTACATGCTTTCTCTCGATTATTAAAAATTTTCTCAATTATTAAAAAATTTATATGTACATAATATATACATAGATATGCTTTTTTATTTCCAATACAAACTTTATTAGCTTTTATGCATGATTTTTTTTTTTTTTTTTTTATGTGAGAAAGAACTTTTGCATTTAGGTGTTATCTTAAACATAGTTTGAAGATGTTTCCTTCTGTGGTTGTATAAGTACCTACTGAAATCGTTCCATTCACCAGTAAATTAAATTGTGCATACATTTTTGATTCAACCGAATGAATACATATTTTACGTGCAACTGATATTGAACTGAATTCAAATAGCGCAAAACTAATTAAAGAAAAAAAGGAAACAAATTGAATTTTGACGAAGATATTAAAGATAGGATTCAGCCGCGAAGATATTATCAGAAAAGTATAGTGTGAACAAAACAACAGTTATCTCGGATAAAGAAAAATATTGTTGAAAAATGTGTGGCAAAGAATGACGATTAAAACTGTCGAATATTTTAGAATGGCAAATGTACTTTATGAATGGTGTATTAATCTCAACGGATCTGTTTCGCGAAAAGGTGTTCAAGATTCTATGCTGGGAGATATCTGAAAATTATGGGTGAAAATTTGTGAAGCTATTCGTAAAATATCTGCAAAGCAAAATTAAAAGAAAGATTTACGTTTTGAACATAAAGAACATGAAGAATTTGCATAAAGTAAAGGGTAGAAGTCCCAAGGAGAAGAACTCTACAAAGACCGGTTAAATAATGCTTTTTGCACTTATAGATAATGCCTTTTTGCTTACATTTTTTTTTTTTATTTTAGTGAAACCAATTGTAAATTTCGGTGATAAGATTTTTGGTAAATAATAATGGACCAAAAAGAGTTCTCCTACTTTTAGACAATGCGCAGTGTCGTATAGAAAATCATGTGATCTTATGCTTGACGAAATCTTGTGTTTTTGTTTTGTATAAGTTGTACACCGTTGATTCAACTTATGGAGGTTGTTTGATAAGTTGGTTATTTTGATAATAGATGTCGCTCAAAACGCAAGAGTAATTTTATTTTTGACATTTGCCGGCAGGCTTCAAAAAGATCTTCTAAAATAGGAAATTTTTGATAATGTCCGAATGTGGATAAGCTTGTATTTCTTTGTCAGTATACTACTTTTGCATGTAAAAACTATTCTAGAGATTAAAAAGCTAAAAAAATAGTATGAGGACTCAGCTCGATCATATGGAATCATTTACATGATTAGTTTTTTTTGTAGTTATACAAGCACAAATGAAGTTGAGCGTTAGGGGGCGTCCAAATGAAGTTAAAAATGTACAGAGATAGTCAGTAATAAAATTCGTAATATTGTATTGGATGGCCGTGGATACGTGAGGTATAGCTAAGATAGTAAATATCTCAGACCAACGTGTTTTTCATATCCTGCATATATGCATCTGAATGCATCTGATGAAATATGAATCCAGAATGAGGTACATTTCAGAAATGAAAGATTAGTCAAAACAATGATTTCCCATGCTCTGATTGAGCACAACTTTCTGTAAATCACAGGAGACAGTGTTTTTTTTTTTTACAATTATTTTTTTTTTATTTCAAATCAGTACAATAAGACAAAAGTCTTTACTTAATTACATTAAACAAGACAAGCTATAATTCTATAAATGGAGAGTTAGGCACTAGAGAGAACCAATATGAAAAACATAAAATTACTATAAAGAAGGAAAAATAAAAAAATTAGAATGAAATAAGAAAAATAATAAGAAAAAAAGACATTCAGAGATTATTAAAAAGAAAGTAAATTTCCAGAGAGAAATCAATGATTTTATTCCTAAATGGCGTAATGTGGTCAAATCGCCGCAAACCAAATGCAAATCTAGTACAATCATTGAAAGCTACTTCCAGTTTCCGCTTGCAGGCGGCATCTAGTCTAGGGGATATCAAAAATCCAAATGAAAAATGTGGTAATAACAAAGACTTCACCAGATTTATGCGTGAGAGAATATTGGCGTACAACCGCATCCGTCTAAGGGCTCCGTACACTTTGCTAATTATCGCTTTTACATGGTCACAACAAGTCATTCTAGAATTTAAGAATAAGCCTAAATTTTTTGCCCGACAAACAAAGGTAATTTGAGAGTCTTCCAGAAAAATATGGGGTAGGTGTGAGGGGTTGATAGTGTGTCTGTACAAGGGTAAGGCCACCGACTTGGTGGGGTTCAATGAGAGGCCATTGACGACAGACCACTCGTGAATTCGGTCCAAATCCTCATTCACCCTGCTAACGCAATCTTCAACCAAGCCAATGTTACGACTAAGATATAGTTGGACATCATCAGCATACATATGAACTTTGCTGTGTAAAACAACAGTTAGTAAATCGTTGATGTACAAACTAAACATGAGAGGACCCAAAATAGATCCCTGAGGAACGCCTCATGTCACACTAATTCTCGAGGAGACGTTATTAGCGACCTTGACCCGCTGGCCACGGTTAGTTAAGAAGCTATCAATAAGTTTGGCAGCAGGAGAACTAAAATCAAAAAGTATAAGAAGTTTAGCAAGAAGCTTAGAATGGTTCACGGAGTCGAATGCTTTGGAGAAATCTAAAAGAACTAAGAACACGAGATGATCATTGTCAAGGGCTGTTCTAATATCAGTCGTTATTTTCAATAGAGCTGTCTCACAGCTATGACCAGCGCGGAAGCCAGACTGCCATTGACTGAGAAGGTTATGTTCGAATAGATTTGTTTAGACATGATTTTTTCCAGCACCTTAGCAAGGAAGCATAATATGCTAATTGGTTTGAAGTCACCTGGCTCCTTTGCAGAGGAGTTTTTAGCAATGGGAACCACTACAGCTTCCTTCCAAAGTGAGGGAAATTCACTGTAAGTTAGACAGGCATTCAAAATGTGTAGTGTAGGTGTAATTATGAAGGGTAACAGTAGCTTATCAAAGCGGGGTGGTAAGTTATCCGGACCTACTGCCTCTGAACGAATAGAGTTAATGGTGTCGATTGCTTCATTCGAATCAATACAACGGAAGCTAAATCCAGAGTCAGCGGGGCGTGTCAAAGGGCACACCATATCCGCGCACGAAGATATGATATTAACGTTGCTACTATGCGATACAAAGTATTTATTAAGGTCATCCGGATTTAGCTCGCAGTCCAATTTTTTATTGCTTGTTACTCCAAGACTACGAAGTGTATGCCAGAGTTTCTTCGAAGGAATAGTAGTGTCCAATTTGTCAGCATAGAACGCTCGCTTAGCATCTCGAACTTTCCTGTTAACTAGATTTCGATTCCGTTTGAATGCCAGTAAGCTGCTCTGTGTTTTAGTCATTTTGTACCAGTGATGCAGGAAATCGCGCTCTATAATTAAATTTCTTCTACATCTTTGTTGGGTCCTATTTGGTGAAAAAAAAAGCACTAGTTTTCATCCACCAAGACAACGCACTAGAATCTGCAATTGCCATAACCTAAATTATCGAATTGAGCTACGAATCAAACTGCGACTTCCTTTGCTGTCTAAACTTGGTAGAAATAGCACGCGCGGTGGAAAAATAATCGCATCAAACGACGAGATAGAGATCATCGATGAAACAAATGCCTATTTTGAAGAATTCAAGAAATTGTATCCTTTGGAAACTATATTGAATTGAAAGGAGATTATATATCGTACAAAATTAATCCGAATGTATGAATTATTGATAAGATAATAACAAGATAAAACAGACGAATTTAGCCCCCAGCATGCTGTCTTATTCAAGAAATTTAATGAAGGTGAAGAAAAAGGACTAGCTATAGCCGAAAATTATAATCCAAACAAAATCATTCATAGAAAACTGGTTATATAGTTACCGCACCCATAAAATCCGTCGTTTCTCCCTTGCATGTCAGTGAGTAGTACAAAATCCTAGAGACACCTGACAATAAGGGAACGAGTTTTTCGGGTCAGTATGTTAATTAATGCCCCGGGTCGCATGTGCGGTTAAATATACTTGTCATAACTTTCGTTTTTTTTTTTTTCACTAACAAGACAACCAGCAAATTATGACAAAATGCTTACTTTACAAATTATTTTCGTCTTCTTTTTACCTCACTTTTCATTTTTGAGATAGGTACAAGCACTTACAATGCCATTTTCTTTGCTTGGCCCGATGAAAAAAGGCTAAAAGACTCAGAAAATTTAGTCTAGTCACATTTTAATTGTCATAATATACACTCTATGCCCTGCCCCCTTGTGGGGACAGGGAGTCGTCGAAATTTAAAGAGAAAAAATAATAAATAAATTTCACAGATGAAAGTAGAATGAATTTCTCTAGAGGGTCGGCCATAGGGCAAATAATTGTGAACAAAATTTTAAGCTGAACAAAACTCCTACTCATAGTCTTTGTTTGTATAATGGAATATTAGCGTATATATATGTATCTGTGTGTGTGTGTGACTGCGTTTCTCCAGGGTGCACACTGTGTAGATATTTTTGTTGATTTTTAAATGTAATTCAATTAGTAATTGCGTAGTGAAAAAGCAGCTTTTAATTTATTTCTTAATGCATGCCGGTACCAGCATAATTTTCTAGATAATACTTAATTCTAGACAGATGGCGCGGGGGTAAGAGATTGACCTTTATGATAAGTTGACTGATCGCTCTTGGAATGGAATCTACTAATTCGGGAAGGGACAAGACGGTCGAACAAAGAATTTTAGATAAGGTTAACACGGAAAGAAGATTTTAAAGATTTTCTAATGTTCTTTGGTTGGGAGTAAATAATTTTTAACGCTTACCTTTCATTGCGGGCTATCATGGTCCTACATATAATGAAGAGCTTTAAGCAGGATTTACATTATGATGACATCCAATTTTTACAGAAATTGTGAGGGAGATAGTACATCGTATACGGAAATTTATTTACGAGTGACGAGAGAAGCAAACGCGTCCTGAATTTTTTCCGGACGTCGATTTGTCACTGTGTGCGTGTCCGGAACCATAAAAAGACCTCAAGCGTAGGGAGTTTTTATAGTTACTGAAACTAAAACATTGTTATTGGCAACTCTAATTTGTCAATTTCGACTACTGGAGCTGCCATATTGCTGTTTTGTTACTATAATTTTATGGCATATACCTACATATCTGTCGAGTAAAATTATTTGTCGAAATAAACAAAAGTAAATTTTAAGTTATATTGCGAAATTGAAAGTTATTAAATATTGCTTTATAGAAAATATTGAAGTTATTTCTGAGGTAGTTTTCTGTCCACAAGCAGAGAGTAGTGTGTTCACAGATTGACTGCAGTGGTCCGTTTCCTTTATAATTTGCTAGAATTATTCCGCCTTTGAGATAATCCGTCATGTGAACACGAACCGGACTGGAATTACCTTCACCGGCGTTAGTTCGGTAGTGGAGTGGAATTATTTTCATGTGAGCACTTGAGTGGATGAAGTGGATTTACGTTTATATATTAACAAATTAGTTACTGAACTTTTTGTTTACTATATGAAATATATATTAAATAAAAATTTCGTTATCGTACAAAATGATGATTGTAGAACTGAATTACAGTGCCACCTTATATTTTGCGACAAATTTTTTCGATATAATCTCATCCTTTGCTTCGAACTCCTTCGTACTTTCATGCAATATTTTAGAAATTGTAAAATTATACTTCTTTTCATGATCCGTCTTTGAATATCTACGAAAAAACCATTAAAAACTTGACAATTTCCAATTAGACAGTTTGACAGTTTGAGAGTTTTGCCATAAAAAGTAGAGGGGACTGTACGTGTGAGGTATTGCGATGATTGCTTCCACATCATTTAAATTTCAATAAACTATCTCCCTCACAATTTCTGTAAAACTTGGATGTCATCATAATGTAAATCCTGCTTTATTGTTAAAATGGATCAATAGATTTAAGGGTAGAGAGAGATCATTAAATATCATCCTTTATATCGAAGATCGACATTAATCAATAATAAAATTTCAAAAAATTATACAAGGTTACTGGAGAGTGTATATTGAAGCAATAGCGAACAATATTGTCATTTCGTTTGGATTAGGTCAGACTATTTTCACCGATCATCTGTTGGTTAGGGTACCAAAAGCGTTGCGCAACATTTGATGCAACGAATGCTGGTGTTGTCTTTTTAAATAAAACTTGAAAATTGTTGGGTAGGTAACCCAGGTGACCCAGTTGAATAGGATCACACAAATTTCAGAGGATTCTTACTCACGAATTATCATCAAGGGGGATGAGTCTTCCAAGAAAACAAAATTCAATCCTATCTGTGGTAATTTTATGGCAACTATTTTTTTTGATTGCAAAGGAGGTCATCCTTTTGGATTTTATGAAAGGGTAGAAGACAACCACAGCATCTTGTCATGCTAAGATATTGACGAAATTGAAGGCGACTTTGGTAAAAAGACAATTTCACGAACGAACGAATTTCGTTCCATCCATTAGAATGTACCACATTAACCACATTCTTCAGGATAAGGTAGATCAATCTTACTGGGAAATCTTAACGTAGAAGAGAAATATGAAGAGAAATAAAATTTAAATTATGTAGTCTGGGAAATTGTTCATTCACCCTCGTTCAGCTCTTTGTTAATATTAATAATGATAGTTTCTTGGTATAGTACTAGGCTTACAAGATTTTTAATTATACGTAATAATTATTTAATCATAAGTAATATAATGGACGAATACGTTGTCCAAGGAGGAAAATCTAAATTAAAGTACAGGATTTAACTACTTAAAATGAAGAAAATAATAACGACTAAGAAAACTAACAGACCAATTAAAGTTAAAAAATAAGGCTAAGTGAAAAAAATCAATGAAGCTCACGAAAGAATATACACTAATGAATACTAAACTAGTTAATATTGTAATAGTTTATCAAAGGTCCGGCTGGTCCTTGGTAAATTGTACATCATGTGGTAAAAGATTCCATTTGTGAACAGAGTGGACAATGTCCGTATTGAGATCTATATAGATCGAGGTATTAGGAGATTTCTGTGTCTAGTCGTCTGCAGGTTTTCGTAGAAGTATCCCGGGTGGATATGTGTCGATGTAGAAACTTAAGCCTATATAAAGTGAAGTAGGCTTCTAATGAAGAATCAAGCAAAGAAGTTAGTATGGAGAAACATTGACTACGTTGAGATAAAGCGTAATACATCATTATAGGCCATTATAAGAGACTTATTTGGCAGACTGAGAAAATATTATACAGCCATAATAAGGATGAATTATGGATTTGAAAAGCTTTTTTCGAACACGGAGTTCCAGCAGTTCTTAGATTAGCCAAAGTCTTATTAGGCAGCCATATATTTTTTAATTTTCAAGGTACCACCAATCTGGTCACATTTTGAATTGAAATCAAAGCCTAAACATTTCTCTGAATTAACGTGGACGAAATGTGGCTGGTATAGTAAATAGAGAGGATCGATTTTATTGCTGAGTGTAAACTGCCAGGCGTATGTAGATTTATCAGAATTTAAGCATAATTTATTGAGCAGAGACCAGTTATAAGTCCGTTGTAGATCAACGTTTAATCGGGGTACGCAGTCTTCTATTAAGCCTATGGGTGTTGGTGAGTGTACATCATCACCGTACATATAAATAAATGCATAAACGAGGGCATCAGGAAGGTAATTTATGTAAAGACTGAATATAAGTGGCCTAATATAGATCCTTGAGGGACACCGCGATGTAGGAATGTTATATCTTTCATGTAGTCTTACAATTTGGATTTGCTCATTTAAAACACTACAAATGAACTTAACTGTTGATGAAGAAATTGAGAATTGGCGAAACAGCTTTTGCAGCAAATTACCATGGTCAATTGAATCAAACGTTTTGCTGAAATCAACAAGTTCACTTTATTGAATTGTTAACTTTTCAGGGTGATTCTACTGAATTATATAAGATTTAATGCACTTAACCATAGCAATAACTTTTTTGATTGATTGTTTGAAAACTGAGGTTGAGGCCGCATATTGGGTCCCTGGAATGGAACGTAGGCTATAGCAAGGCTCATTGTTCACTCTACAGACTTATGAGCAATTGCTCATAGGTCCCAATCGGACGCTCTTATGAATTTATGTATTGGCCTCCAGCCCTCCCGCCGGTTTTATGAAATTCGTCCAGGATTTGTGAGCCAAGAAATCTGTAACGCTTTGCTGAGAGAGCCGGATACTGAAAGTGAGTCACCGTCTCGGATTCTACCCCACGTTCCCTGCATATAGGATCAGCAACAAGCCCCAACCTGTGTAGGTGACTTCTGAGAAAAAAAAGCCCAGGGAAAATTGACACCAAAGCTCTCAGGGTTGGCTTGTTTAGTCCCAATAGCTTTTTTAGTTTCGTTTGGTTCAGGTCTTGCCTACAGTTGCTTTGTAGTTCTATCTGAAGCGTCATCTAACCAAAGGCTCAAGCAGAGATTTTAGAGACAATGTGCTTTGATGCGACCCCATTGTCGAGGAGGATGCCTCTGAGGTTGCACCAAGACGAGCAAGTTCGTCTGCCTTTTCATTCCCTCCATTGCCGCTGTGACCTGGCACCCAAAGTTCCAGTACCCTGTTGTTCCGTAAAAGAAAGCTCAGGGTGGTTGTAGTAGGTTTTGACAAGGCTTTGACAGCAATTGCTTAGTTGTCTGAGCAGATTGCAATCTCCTTGTTCTCAGTGACTGAGTTAAAGAAATATGTTTCTGCTTCAAGGATGGCCTTGACTTCCGCCTGGAAAGCCGCGCACATGGCTTTCAAGGTGTATGGAAATTTTCATTAGACGCTCCTCGCAAGAAACTCCTGCGGTGTCCTCTTCCAATTTGGAGCCGTTTTTTTTTCTTCTTTTTTTTTCCTTTTTATATTATTAAGCCAAGCTCAGGGGATACCCTATGATGCAAAGCACAGCATGGCAGGAAGGAGATAGGGAAAGGATGAGGGGTTATGAGGAGAGTGGCGGAGGAGCCGATGTATGTCGCCCTTAAACTTCCGCAGATTGTATGCCGGAGGAAAAACAGAAGATGGTAAGCTGTTCCAAATTCGCACAGTTCGGGATAAGAAAGCATCACGGAATTTTACTGTACGGCCGTCTGTATATATGACAGGGTTTGTTAATGGTTGAAGCACGCAATGTAATTCCTATTCTGCCCTATCTGGAATTTTTGATTTAAATTTGCTTTTCAGCATATTCTCGAGGAGGTGATCGCTGTGCCTCTGCTGTCTATGTCAGGTATGATGGACTGCACCAATTCAAAGATGGGTTCATGTGGAACTCTTGTACCAGTGTGAATCCAGTTTCGATTGAGATGCTACCTCAGCGCAGCGATTGATGACGCCTCCATCTTGACGTGTATATACACGAGTATGTTGAGGATGACCTCAAGTGCCCCATATCTGGCTCCCACTTACATGATGGCAGCACATTCTTTGAATTTTATCCAATATCTTACGATGATTGGCGATCTCAATTGCTTTCTATCACACCACAGAACCATAGGTTAGTATGGGTCGGATGACGCTAGTATAAATCCATAGGATCATCCGCGGCTTAAGATTCCACTTTTTCCCTATGTATCTGCTGCCCATCGCGGAGGCTCTAAGAGCTTTATTCGCACCGTCTTGAAGGTGTGGTTTCCAGCTTAGTTCTCTGTCTAATATGATACTGAGATATTTTATCCTGTCCTTCAGTTCCAAACTGGGAATGTTCCTTTTCTTAGTAAAGACACATAGATCTGTTTTTAGTGGATTGAGGCAAGTTCCGAAATCTGTAGCGCAGTGTATAACCAGTCGGACCAGTGTTTTGGGGACAGATTCAATTAATGTTTTGTTAATTTTTCAAGGAACTTATGTAGAAGAACAATATTTACATCGATGAAAACGGCTAGCTTGGATTGTTTGAAGAGGAAGTAATAATCTTAAAATGAGTTAAATTGAATTGAGTTCAAAGCTAGTATCATCACTTTCAGGACTAATAATTAAATTAACAGATTTTCCGATCTTTAAAATAATATCCAGCCAGGGCATATGCTGAGAATGTGTTAAGCTCTATTTAAGTATGACTATAAACACATCCCTCTGGCAATATGAATACCGAGTATTTCAAATTTTAACTTGAAGTTCCTATCGAAACCTAGCTGGGAGGTCATATCATCATAAAACCATTTCAACCTGATTCATCAGAATTTTCTTTCCTCTTGAATGATTATAAAAATGTCATCCTTAAAAGTCATAAAACCAATGATAACCAGATGTCGTCTCAATGAAGTTTATGATAGCAAAAAAATTTCTATAGCCATCGGCTCTGTTTAAAGAGAAAACTAGAGAGTCTGCAGACAAATAACCCAAAACACATAAAAGAAATACACTTAGGGAAGATGTTAAGATTTTGTTTTGTTTTTTTTTAACGCTTTTCCTTACAAAGCAACGCCTTATTAGAACTTTTATAGCTGTGTCACATGTTTTTAGATACCGCATGAGTACCTAACAACGATAAAACAATTTTTAAACTCCACAGATGAAAAATGTTTTTTTTTTTTTTTTTTTTTTGGTTATAGACACTAATTTCTGCAGTTAATTAATTCGACAGTATGCAACGTTAGAAAAGATACACGTACACACATAAGTATCTCTGTAAGAACAATAACTAGGAGTTCAACTATATTGTTCATGAGCATTTCGATTGCAACAACAATAATTGAGGGTGAGATCACAGAGGCACTCACTCTGTTCGCCTTTCATTTGAAACAAAATTGTTACATAACAGCGTACCCAGAGAGCATTGAATAGGAGGTAGTTAGTTTCGAAAAATTTCCAATAAAACCTAGCAGCAGTGCAACGAGGCCATGTATACTAGCCCACAATAGTCCAAGATCTAAGTTAACGTCAGTATGGTCTTCCATAGATAACGTAAGCATTGTTATTATTACTATACTGTTGTCAAAGAATAGGCATCAGAAAAAATTAATTAATGACGAAATAAATTAAAAAAAAAAAAAAAACAAAAAAAAAATCAACTAAATTGAGATCATACATTTCGTGGTCGACAGCTTCACAGACTCGTTAGCAATATGTATGGGGATTGTTATTGGCGCTAATAAGGAACACATTCCGGTTATTATTAAAGCTACTGGATCCGGCTGAGACAGTCATTATTTATGATAAAAACGAATTGATTTTTCTGCCTTATTCGGTGTTGATATGATTTTTCGGCGCTATACGAAGACATAAAGATTTATATATGTTTCGAAAAACGATTTACGTCATATCTACACGTCGCGTCGTCGAGTGCCAATCGACCGCAGCCATCGGATACAATGTTCATTGTTTTTGAGCTTGTTAAGACGAATTCGTCTCTTAATAAATATTTTGGAGCAAGGTAATCATATGAATGTCGTAGCCCAGAAAGTAGGTTATATGGACATATGTACAATTGTTGAGGCTTATACACAAATTTTTACGAGATATTTTATGTATATGCGAAATTACAGGGGAACTATTATTATTAATATGATTTATGTTTGTCACCTTTAGATTAGTTAGTGTCTTTTTTTACTCCCTTTTGTCTTTTATGTGTTTAAGGAATGTTGAAAAGAGCCATAGAACTAGGGCTGCCATCTGTAAAATCATTAAACTAGGACAACAAGTTCGAAAGCCCCGGACATTTTAGCTTGAAACCAGGACATTGTTGCTAAATAATGTAGTTACTACACATACCTGAAAGTTATATTAAAGAAATGATAACTTTGAATCCAAATACCTATCACAGAGGCACGGTCTTTAAGTTATTTCAGAGAAAGTTATATAAAAAATGCATTTTATAAGAAAAACAAGTAAAAAAGCTAGAATTTGTATAAGACCAATTCTTATGATGCTGTAGATGAAAACACGTACGTAATTTCGTATGGTCATCTATCTGTACAAGTTTGATTTTTGAGGTGGTTTTTCGCAATTTCTAGAACGCTTCGTTGGAAAGTATAAATGATGATGACCAATTTTATAGGATTTCATATTCTGAAGAACTTTTCAGTGCAATTAAAACGTCTAGGACTGATCGTTTTCACAGTATACGTACAAATCTTATATTTTTATATGGCAACACGAAGAATCCGTTGCCCAATTTAGTTAATTTTTAAAATTATATTTGCTATTTTCTGTGTACAAAATTTCAGTTCTCTACGCTGACGTGCTCTCAGGCAGTGTGCAAATATACAGTAAAAAACGAAATTTGTATATGGCAACCCTAGGAAAGTGTTACCCGATTTGTCCCATTTTCGAACTTAAATTTACTTTTTTTTTAAAGCCCGTGTGCAAAGTTTCAGCTCTTTAAATATACGCGTTCCCAACAACCTATCGTGCGGACGGACTCACGGACGGCCGGACAGACGGACAGACGGAAGCCTCAAGTTGGGATAGTAATGACTTTAAAGAAGAGAAACTTTTTTGTCAATAAGGGGCTGGTTATTTAAAAAAAAAAAAAAAAAAAAAAATCACACTTTGTTGTGTTGTCCTTTATTCCATAAAGTGTTTGCATACATTTTTTTAAAGCTTTTTCACTCTCTTTCTAACAATGTTTTTCTTTACAATTAACACAGATTTCTGGAGATCAAATATAAATTTGAAGAAGTGTCTCTAGAGACTTTTGTTATGGTCGTCAGAACCTAATTTTTTGATCTGATACAAGAGTCTCTTGCCATACATGTAAACATTTTGGAGATCTTGGATTCTGTAAACCAGAGACTAAAGAGCAAAGACCTCTTACCGTGTATCATTTTTTTTAACAATGTATAAAAATCAACACAATTAAAATCTTTAAAATTTAATTTTGTTTTGATTAGTGACGAAGCCGTTTATATGTTCAGTGAGTATCTTTCTTTCATCCACACTTGAGAAATTGTTAAAACACTCTCTCTTCGTTGGCATTATGAGCTGGTACGCTTAAACATACTGTGCAATCTTCAATACCTCGGTGCACAAATGAGCATACGATATTTTAAAAAATTAAGCCAATGTTGATTTGTCGATAAAAGCTTTTCTTATCGCTTCAATTTTGTGTGATCAATTTCCATGTTTTTGTTTTGTAAAAAAAAACTGATTTTTAATTGCAGTCCATGGAGTGCAAAAACATCCAGTAAAAATGATTAAATTGTTGTAAAAATTATACACTATGTCGAGCAACAGCATGATCTTAGTAGAATGCACATATTCGGTAAAAGTTCCGATGTTTCCTCCTTTTAAAAATGAGTTTTACATTTTATTAAGTTATATCCATCCTTTATATTATATACTTTTTGTTTTTCTTGTGTTCGTAAATTTTTTTTTTCTCGTGAAGTATCGCCAACTTGGGTTATTTCCCGTATTTGTACGGTGGCATTTACAATTATTTTACATACGTGAACAGACGGAATGTAGTATCGAGATTTTACATTGGGGGGGGGGGGGGGGGGGGGGGTTACATAAAACAAACACAGGTACACAAGGCAAGTTACACAAGCAATTGTCGTACTGCTAGCTTCGTTACTGAGCTAAGACTGGCTGGGACCAGAAGGGAGAACTTGAGTGAGAGTCGAGTCGGTCTGACTGTCGGCATTATTAACTACACCGTAGATACACAAAAAACTAAATTTTAGTTTAATTGGTTTCCAAAATTTTAAAACCCAGACAGTATAGAAAACCCCGCCCGGACGCCCTTCCAACTAGAACAAATCCGGAGAAACTCGGACGGATGCCCCCAACTAGAACAAATCCGGAGAAACCCGGACGGATGGCAGCCCTACATAGAACCAACAAACAAAAGAGGTTATTTAAATTAAAAAAAAAAAAATTATTTCAACTACAGCGGGAAGGGGGAGGGGGGGATTTCTAAGGACTTTGACCTAAAAGATCTTTTGTGCTATGCCCCTATCGTGTTAGGTTCAGTTCTTTTTAAGAAGGTTATTACCTCATTAGGGTCAGTTTTCCGGACGTCTGATGACGTTATAAATCCCTTACCTATACAGAGTTTTCAGTGAGCAAGTTAAATGCGATAGGCTCGAATCCGATAAATGAAGATTCTGCTCCTTTTCTATCCAAATAATCAGCAGCCGCATTACTTTTATGCCCTCATGTCCTGGTACCTACCTATGGGTTACTTTGCTTGCCATAAATAATAGATCCCTATTGCTCAGTCTACCTATGTACATACGACGAATATCCCACTGTCAGATGCATACACAGGAGTTTGACTCAGCAGGCAGAATCCCAGTCATTCAGTGCAGCTCCACCTGTTCAAAATAATATTTCCTAAAAGGTAAAGAAAATATGCACAAAGTATTAAGCGTTAAATAATTAAACTATATAAGTATCTAAAAAAAACTTCCTGTTGATCCAATCTATGGTTGTGACTCTGGTTTATCCTCCTTCATAACTTATTCCATTAGTATAAGTTTGAACAAATAACAAACGCCACTTAATATACCACTACACACTAACTTCTCACTTCTGAATATTATCAATTTATAATGGCAGCCAGTGACATTACGTCAGCCAGCTATTTTCGCCTCAAATAAAATTTAAGCAAACGTCGCTAGGGAAACACCAAGAGGTGAAACAGACATAACTGGAAACTCAGTGGATGTCACCATTCTTTTGACAGAGTTGATCTGTATCAGAGCTGATCTGAGTTTAAAAAAAAACCGTGTTTCCTACCTTTATTACAGAAGATAATTCTGGTCAGGAATAACATGAGTTTCCTATCCTTCCATACAGAAGATAATTCTGGTCAGAGCTATTCTTAGTGCTCTATTCTTTCTATACAAGCATTTTGCTACCCTTCTGCTTACACGCAATAGCAAAGAGCATTTTGCTACACTTCTGCTTGCACGAAATAGCAAAGAGCATTTTGCTACCCTTCTGCTTGCACGCAATAGCAAAGAGCATTCTGCTACCCTTCTGCTTGCACGCAATAGCAAAGAGCATTTTGCTGCTCTTCTGCTAGCACGCAATAGCAAAGAGCATTTCGCTATCTTCCTGCTCTCACACACTAGCACCAAGCATTTTGCTACCCTTCTGTTTTCACGCAGTAGCAGTGTCAGTTGTACCATTGAAGTTTATTCTGTTGACAGATAAATTAATTCTGTGCTTCTTCTTCTTCTTATTTCAGAACAAATAATACAAGGGTGGCGGACTGCGTGGTCAGCATTAATTTTCACTGAATTTCATATTGAATTTTTAATTTGTTTGAGTTGAATTTGTTGGGTGTTATAAAAGTTTGTAGGTTAATTTGTTGTTGATTGAATTATTACTTGAATTTTTGTAATGTGATATTTAGTTTTAAGCAATTATTGAATAACATTTTATATTTGAAGTGGAATGACTGAGTTTATACAGGCTTTCCTCCCTCAAGATCGAGACTAGATTTCACACCTATACTATTCCTCGCGGGTGAGCAATGTGCGTTTTGTGTAAAACAATTTTCCAAAAATAATGATTCTTATGTAGTTAGCGAGGCGACTGTGTTGGTTACACTACGATTTACACGATATCATTAAGTGCCCGAGTATTAAGGGCAGTAAATTCAAATTAACTGGTTTCACTTTAGAAACAAACAGGATGAGATGACCATACTCTCAGCGAAGTGAAGAAAATTTGCAAAAAGTCTGTAACGAATGACTCGAATATGTCATCAACACGCATGTCAGATTTTATTGAGCGTAAGTTATTCGCTGAAACAATGTTTGAGCATTTCTCTAATTACGACAACATTTTGTCTACGGACAAATTTCACTTTTACCTTAATGCTCATGTAAATAAGCAAAATTGTCGTTATTGGAGCAAGAAAAATCTTCAACTCCAGAAACATCAAAGGATGTTAGTGTGCGGCCATATCATCTAAAGGCAAAATCAGTTTTGATTTCTTTGGCGGATGATCGAAGAAATAATGTCAATGTCATTTCGGCTGAATATGTAAAAATGTGAGAACTTTGGCGTCAGTGTAGCAAGAATTTAAAGACTATCACGACTGAAGCTGGGTGCAGCAGGATGGTGCAACCTGCTGCACCTGGTTATATCCGTGGCTAAAGAAATTTACCCCAATAAAGTGAGGTGCAATCTCATATCTCATGGTCTTCATAGAGATTTGTATTTCTTTTTTTTTGTGTTCGACTAACCTTAAAGGAAAAGAAAAATTAGACTAAAAATAAAAATAAAAAAATCTTACCAGCACCTGGCGTGTCAACAGGTGCAAAGGTCCCATGACGACCTGAAATAAACAAAAATGAATTAAAAAATTGAACTAAATCAAAATAAAGAATTAAAATCACAACAAAACTATGTTAGTTTATAAATGCAAAGCACATACAAGCAATAACAAACCATGCAAAGCTAAATAAAATCCTTACTACAACACATAAAACATAAATAATATGTTAGTACCCATGCCAGGGTACACAATAAACCTCTTTTCAATAGATTCGTGAATACCTGAGATGAGAATTTTACAAAACAAAAACTCACCTTGACAGGTAAACACGGTATTGGAAAAGGTGGGAATTTACATAAAACCTACATATAAATTTAACAATTTTTTTACAAACCTGTGTAATAATCAATGAATCCCACGATGATCACATTTCAACAACACAAAAACACTATTTTTTACACAAATTTCACAAGATTATAATTCGCGGGGTGACATTTCACGAATATAAATAGACCGGCGAACTCCATATTTTCGCGACGTTTGAAATGTCACCCCGGGGTAAAAAGAGACGCAGAATTGAATGGGCGCGTTCGCGTCGTGTAATTTTTCACGGATTGCGGGATAATGGCGAATTTTCGAATTTACCTTTACACCAATGAGTGCGAAAGAGACACAAAGGTGTGAAAGGGACACGAATAAAGATGAAAATGAATTCTGAGAGGAATTTGGTAAATTGAACTAAAAGATGGCGTATCGATAAGTTATGGCACAGATTCGGAAAACTTATCATAATTACGTGAAATTAAAAAGAATTCCTATGGGAAAGATGTCAAAAAATGCAATTTGTAATTTGGCATCAAATAATGACTACAACAAATTCACATATTGTAGTCAAATTAAGCTTAAAAATTGCATAATTCATTTTTATGGATATGAAATCGGAACAAATTTTCTTATAAAAAGGGGGTTCATTCGCTCATTCTTCCTTCTTATTTTCAAAGTTGTCAAAGTGCGAGCACATGCAATAGCATTCCTCCCGCAATTTGCAAGTTTTTCATAAAGTGTCATCGATAAAGGAAATAGAGATTTCAGCAACTGTAGTATATTCTTCAACAATCGAAGCAGTAAAAATTTCAAGGGCAATTCGCAACAGCAACAAATTTTCAAGTGAATTTATTGGTTGACATTTTAATAGCAACAAATTTCAATTAAATTCAAGGTAACTTTGTGAATTAATCATTTATATTCAATTTGGGGATAAATTTAATTGTGTTTGCATGCCAGGTGTTGGTCATACACACATGTATGAATTTAACAAGAACGATTGAATTTTTTATTTTTAATTTCTTCCTTTCTAACAATTATTCATCGTGTAAAAAATATGCCATTAGGTCATTTTTACACAACATAATAATTGGAAACTAGATCTACCTTGAGTTCTAATTACTATTTACTTTCAGCCATTAGTAAATATATTAGTTAAGAAATAGAAAGGAAAATTGTTTTTACCTTATATATATAGATATGAAATTGTAACGTAGCATAATTTTCTAATTTGTTTTTATTGAATAGAAAGAGATAAATTCGAGTAAAATATAGTTCCTTTTTGTACATTTCAATTTCCTTTAGTTATTAAATACATAACAACACAGTGAATCAGTGAATTGCAAGTGAAGTTTCTAAGCTTTTACGTGTAAGTTGAAGGAAGTAAATTTGACATATTGAAATAATTGTTCAAGTAATTAATTTTCTCATAAAATTAATATTTGTTTAGTGAATAGTATTATTCGTTTGCAATAAATAATTGAGTGAACAATAGAGTGACAATTTTTTTTTTTATTTAACCGCTACACTCCACCAGAATATTTATTTCAGCGTACGTTGATTCTTGTTCGTAATTGCAGTTTTCTTTCGAAAGTCTATTATAGGAATTGACAGATTTCATTAAGCTGTACGTTGCGAACGCAGTCTATTCGTATTTGTCAATTAGTGGAATTGACATATCAGCTGTGGTAAAACATTTTGGGATGCATATTTCAAAAGTCAAGTGTAAAAAATAAGGCGATATCAATATAACCCAGTTGAAATAAAATATGATGGGATAACCGCAACTTCATGTATAGGCGTGAACCTGAACTGCTTGCTGTCTACATACACTACAGTGACCACAGATGTCCAGTTGGTGGCAGTTCAGGGTTTCATTGCTGTTCTGAAGAGATCGCTCTGTACTGCTGATCGAAACACACAGTATGCTCTAAAAATTGCTTTATGAAATTTTTATTTTCGGCTACAAAGTTAGTAACTGACAAGTACCTCGGTACTTGTCTTTTAAAAATTTCAGAAATTATTTTAACAAAGTATACATTCTCAAATATGTTCTTTCTATTAAATAAAAGCTCAATTAGATAACATAACCGTTTTTTTTTATATATTTGATTTCCACAAGTGCGTCAATTTATGGTGAATTTATTGGTTTAGGTACTACAAAACATTTAAAACAACACTTACCTCGAACAATCTTGACCACAAAAAATCTATTTGATCTAATCTAATGTATTCCCTGCTAAACAAATTTGCTGTTTGACCAAATTTATTACAACTACTGTTTAGTATTAATAGAGATTTTGTGAATGATTTCGTCACTCCCTGAATTAGTCACTGAAAGCTTACTACTTAATGACCCTGAACTGGGGGCATAACTTACCGACTGTAATGATCCGAATACAATTTTCATGAGAATCAACCGCTGTGTCTGTCTGTCTGTCGTGGTATTATTCTCTGTGATAATTTAATTGAGTTCAGTTCACAAATCGTCAAACCAAAATGAGATCAGATAAAGTGGAAAAAGTTCTAATTGTGTCGAAATGAAATCAAACAACAAGAAACCTTTTTTTTTCGAGAATATATTTATGTTTGTGTCTTGTAATGTATTTTCATTTCTAGAGGATTAATTTTAGCTAACTTCACATGTATTTTTCAGATTTTGGCGTCTCTCTTATGTTTTCTGTTATCAAAAGTTGATTGTTGTTTTGCGATAGCATTCGGCTTGTTTACATGCCATAAAAGGCGGGAGTTGATTATCTCTGATTGTATTAAGATAAAATTTTATGTTTAGTCAGCGACTTAGTCTTGAGCTATATTCATACATATGTATGTAATATGTCGGTAGGTATCCAAAGGGGTTTGTTGGATGGAATGAAAAAACATTTTCACAATTACATTTTGAAGAAATGTCAGAGACGACGACGTTTTGATTGAATCGAGAGAAAGTGTAACGGTGACAGAGCATAACAAAAAAAGCGACTCGACATAAAACATCAGTTTTTTTTTTATTAGATACTTTATCTAACCCCAAAAGTAATATATAAAAAACCGTAATACATTTTATTTTATTGTATTGTAAATTAAATTGTCAGAGAGAGAGAGAGAGTAGTGTAGTATAAGCCAGTTGAGTTATAGTGTAGTTTTCAGAGAATGAACTCGCTTCCTTATATACCTGCAATAGTCTTTTATACAGTTTCCGTCTGAAAATGATTGACGATGGAAGAATTGTTATCTTATGTTAAAGACGTAATATGCTCGTTGTTTTTAATATTTTATTTATATTTTTATTTTTTATTATTTACTTAAATGATATAAAACATTGCACTTGAATTTAATAAACATAGGTAAGGAAATTTTTCTATGAAATAACATAATTTTCAGATATGAATTTGTTCGCTATCAAGAAAATAATTGGTTAAGTGCGAGTCGCGGGGTTAGGGTTCCGTACTAGAACTTTATCAATGAACAGTCGAACGATCGAATTCAAGAAGGTACATCTTAGATATTGTAACAAACCGATTCACCTTGCTTAATTTTTCGTATACGCTTCCGAACAAACATATTACTCTGCTGTGGTGAGGGTGACGAATCCTCTGAAAATTTCGAAACTGCTTGAGCGCAAATATGCAATGCATGTTTCTATTGGCTATCGAATATATGCAAAAATCTACCGTCAATTTTCCAGCTGGTTAAAACTAGGCTTGTTCCTCGATTCGGACTATGCCAATTTTTCAATAATAATCCTTTGATTCTCATTTGATGTTTGAGACAATCCATATACCGGAGTATCCTTTTCAGATGAGCCTTTTGAGCAAGTCTACTGCACGATCGGCGAATTGCAATTAACGTTTCGCTGCGGTATCTCACAATTATAGTCTCCATCCTCCTTAAATCCATCATATTGCTTCCAATTAGGGCAATGACAGCTATTGCATAAAAAATAGGGCAGTTCTTACGTTATGGTTACGAAGTCAGCAATTCACCAAAATTTCAAATTTACATCTTATTAATGTTTAAACTCTCTATAATACAGTAGAAAACTAACAATTGAAATCGCGACAATAAGAATATAACTAAAATTGAAATTGATAAAAAGTTTTCCTCCATTTTCCCGAGAAAATTTACAATAAATCAAACTCAAACCCTAACCAAATCAAGCACACGAATAATATTCCGCTGGCCAATTTTTGAATGGTTAAGAACTATTCAAAAACATGTCGAATCAATTTGAATCGATTCAGGAGGGTGATTCTGATCTCTTTGTCGTACTATTTAGTCGTGAATTTTGACATATTTTGTCGAACTTTTTCTTTTAACACAGTTCATTTTGTGTCTTCACTATTATCTAACACAAAATGAACTATAATGAATTTTCGATGAATAAACGTCAAAAAACACAATTAAATAGACGACAAATTAGTCAAGTGCTCCAGAGATTGTGACAAAAATTTTACACTCTGGTATATGGAAATTCTACACCTAATTAGATCATTACAAGTGCTTAAATTCGAAATATTATTTAGAATTTGTAATGTGAAGTGTCATTTTCAATTTATTCTACGTCATGCAAGGGTTGCTGATCTGAATAAAAACACGAACAAATTAGTAGAAAAGTTCATTTCATTTAGTCGTATATTTTGACATTCAAGTACGACAAAAGATCAGAATCATCCTCCAGGTCTATCATTACTTACAATTTTGCCCAAATTCTATTCCAATCCAAATGATTCACTGAAGCCGATTTTACAACGTACTCGTAGGAGCACGAAACAGAAGCATTTTGCTGGACTTGTGTCTCTAGACAGATAATCACAATAATTTCGAAAATGAACTACTCTGACATGCATGTTAAAAATGAACAACATTTTGACATGCATTAGAGAAAAAAAAGATCGAACTTGATATAAATTTTGACAGATGTTAAAATAGAAATAGATACATGAAGGATTGGTAACATATTCTAGGCATACAAAAAATCAAAATCAAAAGAATTTTAACTTATCAAGATAGAGGTCGCCAAATAGGCTTAGGCCAGTTTTAGTATAAGAACCCTCTAAAAGGGAGTGTAGAGTAGAGCTGAAAATTGGATCCGGATTTGCTAATATCCGGATCTGCGACCTATCCAATTCCTGAGATCCAGATCCGAACTATCCGGATCCAGATCCGAACTATCTGGATCCAGATCCGAACTATCCGGATCCAGATCCGAACTATCCGGATTCAGCTCCATATTACCAGGATCCGGACCCGAACTATTCGGATCCAGACTAAGCAAAAAGCTTCAAAATTGTGTTGTTTCAATGAGAAAATGAAAATATCATGAAATTTATATTTTCCCAATGAATCAATGCAATCTAGAGGAATTTTTTTTTTGCTTAGTCTGGATCCGGATAGTTCGGATCCGGATCCGGATACTAGGATCCGGATTATCCGGATAGTTCGGATCCAGATCCGGATAGTTCGGATCCAGATCCGGATAGTTCGGATCCAGATCCGGATAGCTCGGATCCAGATCCGGACAGTTTGGATCTGGATACTAGGATCCGGATTATCCAGATAACCGGATTTGAGGAATCGGATCCTAATAATCTCTGATAATCCGGATAATATATTATCCGTATACTTTCAGTAGTGTAGAGTAGAGACAGGGATCCGCGATTTTGTATTTGCTTCAGCTAGCGAAGGGCAGTTAGTTGGTTTTTTTTTATGTAAAAGTAAAGTAAGAAGACTAAGCTTAAAGAATAGCGAAGGAAATTGAGAACAAAAAGAAAGAAGATAGATAATAATGGTAAAACTGTTATAGTAGCAGTGTGTTTATTTTACCCCAAAGCACCAACAAACCAAGCAGGGCCCCCAAAGAAGACGAGGTTGTTGTATAAGCCGAATTGGCACATCTTCTAGACGTTAGCCACATTCTGTCCAAAAGCCAAGGCGTTCCCGCATTGCGCCCGCTCTCAACACAGGATCACGGTGATCTTTCGGCCAGGTCGTGATTCCGACGGGCTCCATAACGGTTGGTGAAGTAATAATTTGTTGGAAGTATGCAGTCAATAAGTACTGTAACACAATATATTTATATTTAATCCAAATTTGCCTATGATAACTGAATAATAATTTTTTTCCCACATTTTGACCCTATATCTTTATAAAAAATTCTGATTTCATTTATCCCTAACTACTTACTTCTATTAAAATTAAAATTCAAAAGATTATTTTTGTTCGACCGTAAATGACAATAAATCGGAAATCTCTACTACACAGTTCGTAGCAGTGGTGAGGCCACGTGGTGACAGACTCCTCCGGCGGTGTTATCATTATTCATATAGTACCTAGTTAAGTAGTTTCTTTTTAGTTTGTAGGTAGACGACTGGTATATTAAACGGTATGAGTTTTTTGTACTTCTATCACGTAAATATTGGCATCAGCCGTTATAAATATGTGTAAGGTAGATCGCTGATAAAGTAACTTTTGTTGTTAGGACTCTTTGTTGCTGCGTACGCTTATTGACTAGATTTACACTTACATTATGCCTCTGATGATTGCTCCAAGACGAGCGAGTTCGGTCACATTTTTGTTTTCGATGAAATTGCTGTGACCTGGTAACCATAGATTGAGCATCTCATTACATCGTGAACATTAGTTCATGATTTTTTTTTTACATTCCCTTGGACTCCTCTCCATTTGAATATCACACCCAGATCAGCATATACAGTTCTGTACTCAATCCAGTATCTATGCACTCTTTTCCATTTGCCAGCCACACCCAGATCAGCATATACAGTTCTGCACTCATTTCAGTATTAAAGACTTCATCATTCACTGCAGGTCTGGGTAGTGCGTCAGTGAATTTATATAGCAAGACATTATTAAATGCTCCTTCTGCTTTCCAGGGATTTGAGTTGGAAAGAAGTGAAGCTTGACCAAGTTTTATAAACTCAACCTTTACTTACCTTGAAAAGGGAGACATGCTTGCGAAATAATAAGGTGCTGAAGTTTTCAAATAAGGCAAGAAAGATGTCATATCTACCGGGGACTTGTTGTAAGGTATTAATGAGCCTACCGCAAATTTTACAAAGGCAGCACTAACCCATGCAATTTTCTTTGTTATAAATTAACTCTAGAAATCTCATTTCACTCTCTTATTTAGTTGGATATGTTTCTACTTATCTAATCGTCCACAGCATCTTCCGTCAAATCCTTTCAGCCATATAAGAATGATTTTGTTAATCCTCCTCAAGGTAAACTATATAAATTATAAACAAATACAAAAAACTGGCAGTGGCATGAAATAAAATTGAGCTGAAGTTGGTAGCCAAACTGAATATTCAATCAATATCAGTTAAGACGCAAACCGAATATTTGGTAAGTGAATAAGAAGAAAGGGCTTTAGTAGAGAAACGAATATCGAATCGAAATTCAAATACAATGCAATGAAACTGCAAGGGCAAGCTAATCATAAAGAGCGAAGCACAATCATTGTAATGGTACTTGACAGGTAGATTTTGAAGAAATTTTTTCGAGAGAATTCTTTTTAAAAATGTTTGGCCACCAAGGAAGCATAATCAATTCAAATATTTGGATCGTTGCTAGCCTCCAATAAAAATTCTGAGGAAAAATATTCCGCTAATTTCCTAAAAAGAAAAAAAAAACTTATCTACTTTCGTAAAAATATTTAGCATATCGCCCAAGTCCCACTCATTTGTATTAATCAATCAAACTTTTTCGGTCCGGCGCGCGGCGGCGGGAGGTGTCTGTGGTAGACGAAATTTTCTAAAGAATATTTTTGAACTAAATTCCTTAGAAAAAAAATTAACGTTTATTAAGAAATCAACATTCCATGGAACCACTGACCTATAATAAGAATGGACTGAGCGTTCTTGCTTCAAAAATGGCACAAATATTGAACAGGTTGTGAAAACCCTTTATTTCGTACAATTGCACACCGATTTATAATTAGTTATTATTTGTCGATTGGAAACACTAAAGACGTTGTAAAATAGTATTGCATTAAATGTTTATGAAGTTAAACTCGTTTTAATTAACACAAAAATTAATTTTTAATATTACTGAAAAATGTGTTCATCTGAAGATTTGATGTCAAATATGCTTGAGCTTGTAAGAGATAGACGTATATAAATAATATATTTGTCTGCATTTTTATGTCAATTCCGATGTATTCCAATTAATACAGCCGTATTGTTTCCAAAATTGGTTACAGTTCAGTGTACATTTTGAGATTGAAAGAGACATATAGATTTTAGCAAAAATTTGTGCCATTTTTGACTATAGCAATTAGATAGGATGGCTCAGTCCATTCTTATTATATGTCAGTCCATGGAACTAAAGGCAGAAACACAGCCAGCCCTCGAGGTGTCTTTAAGGTGTTGTTCAAATTTCCAGCATGGGTTTTTGAATGAGTCAACACAAAATCAACCCGATCAGATCACCTATCTGCAAGACTCTCTTGGAAATTTTGTTTTCTCTGGCCTACTTTTGTCAACAGAATCTTTGTTTTAAATATAAAAATGAGAATGATAGCACCAAGCCGATGGTGTTATTTTGATTTCAATTCTCCAAAGCCCGGTATGCTAGAGCCTTTAGGAATTTTTGTTCCTATACAAAAACTATGTTAAAAAAAAGTCATGGAATGCTCAAGGAACTTTTTTCTTTGCCGATTTCTTGAAGTAGTATGCTAGAGAAAAGAAATTCGAACAGAAAAACTCTACTTCCTCGACTGACAAAAAGGTGTCGTTCTTTTTCGAGAAATTCGTTTATGTCAATATTTCTTGAAGTAAAAATATTAAGTAGTTTTGGTAGTTTTTCACAAAACACCCTGTATTTTAAAAAGTACAGAGTGTACCGCCACTAATAGAGCTCACTGTATGCAGAACTTCATCACCTTTCCAACAACAGCTCGACCAGCCCCGTACTCCTCTCCACTCGGGAGTTAAAGTGGGCTAAACTATGAAATTCGGATTTTCTTACCTTTTCTTTACTTTGAAATTTTGTTTTGTTTACATAACTGTGGCTAACATAATTTTTTTTATAAAATCTGTAAATTGTGGACTTTCCTCTTTAATTTGACCTAGTTTACCTATCTGTTCACTGTAGCCGCTAAACAGTGATTCGCTCATAAGCTATTCAGGTAATACCGAAATTAGACGATATTTTTTTTAAATTACGTGCTTTCAGTCGCTAAGGGAATAAATTATCTTTAGTTTAGCCCTCCATAGCTCTTGTGGGGAGAGGAGTACGGGCTGGTCGAGCAGTCGTTGGAAAGCCCCCCCCCCCTTGCCATTTTTTGTTTGACTAGGTGACTACTATCACCTCCTGTGTTATAAACCACCATGGACGAAACACCCTGTATAAATGGTACTACATATATGTATACATTTTTTTGGAAGAATCTTCACGTTTCCACCGATGTAAGTCGTTACACATCAGACTTACAAAAAAAAGTGTTTTCACAAAAAATGTAGGGAATTTAGCCTTCTTCAAATTTATATTTATACATTTTTGTTGTAGGATCAACCGTTGAAGAATTATTTTGGAAAAACCAATTTTTGATACCTTTAATCCAAGATGGCGAAACGCCGCTGCCCCATCCCCAGCCGCCCCTTCGCCAAGGGTATAAACTTGGATTTTTCATCGGGGCCCGGAACAGAATAATACATATAAAAATCAAAACTACCCCACCTTTTGTAGGGAAAAGGCCTTATTTAGTCCCTATTGACTGGACTATAAGTACCGATAGACTTATTTCTGTAAGGAATTTTGACGTTGGTGGAATAATTGAAAAATTGAAGGAAGGAACGGCGATTTTGCAACAGGTGAATCAATTTTAAACTGACAAATAGAGGAATAAAACTTGTTTTACGTGTATCTTTCTTTCACTTTATTTATTTAGTTCTTTATTGTCTGAGCTACCAGACAATTATCAAATCCAAATTGTCAAAAATTTCTTGATCTAATTTGAACTTTTCTTCAAGAAATAAGTGGAAAAAATCCTTGGACGAATTCCTTGGCTCTAGTATACCGGTCTTTACGCATGCCTTCAGCGAGATTCAAGGAAGCAGGAAAGAGGCTAGGCTAAGCCTTTGGCTTGCTTGGATATGTTTCTGCCTTAATGTTTCGGGGACATGTGAGTTATATATTTTTTTATCTAACTCGTTCGGCCGTAGACAGCTGGCGATCAAACATGACTCGAACTGAACTTTTTTTTACTTTCGTTTGAGTAGATACATGAAATTTCTAAGGAAAAATATTGAAGTAAATTCGTTTAAAAGAAATTAGGAAGACAAGGTTTGACCGGCAGCAATATTGCATTCCATATTCCAAAATAGATATTCCTTTGCTATCTTCTGCGAAATTAAAATTAAATCATCTTTAACAAACAAAGGTTAAATTTGCTATGTTTCTTTTTCCCAAAACAATTTTTTAAAACTTTTTAAAACTGCTAGACCTAATGCTCCTCTTTTTTCGTTTGAGAATCGATGTAATCGTTAACAGTGCTTTGTTGGATTTTGTCAAACATAAATATGGTGCAAAATATTGTACGCTCTCACCGTCCTCCTGTACCTTATCCATTACAAAGAATTACATTATGAAGATTGTTCAGCTAAGATTTTCTTGATTCAGTCTCTATATCGTAATAGGTTTCAGTTAGTCTTCCTGAAAACTCTTGAGGGCAAATGCAGTAACTAAAGGTACGGGATTCTGGGACCCTGTCGTTCGCTTGATTTGGATTTGCAGCCTTGTACGGAGCATGTTCTAGAAATTCTTAAGTGCTATTTAATAGGAACTATATTAAGGCTCTAAGCCACCAGGTAAAAATTGGTCATCAACTCTGAAAAAATAGTTAAAATTCTCTTTAGCCAAACTGACTGCTACACGATATACATATGAACATACTATACATACATAATTTTTCCCCGTTTAAAATGTATCTACATTTTAAACGACATAACTTGTCAACACATTAATAGTTTCCCTAATAGATATTTCGTTTTTTTTTACTCGATTTCAAAGTCACGTTAAGGAAGGGATCAATCGTCAGAAAATGATGAATGAATTTTATGACCATATACAATTTAAAACAACTGAACCACTATGTAGGTATGCCCCCATCTCCTACTTTACTTCTCACCAAGATCCACTTCTTTGAATCGCGTTAAACTGAAAATTCCCAGGAAATGTCCAAAATTAGCCGCACAAGCGCATAATGACTTCCTTAATTTTCCGCTTTTCTTCTTGTGCAACTTCAGTAGAAATTACAAATTTTCTTCGGCAACTCTTGATTGCGGCAATGTTGCGCGTTACACTTATATGTTAGAAAATAAAGTTTAGTGTAGTCGTGGAATTTCAATGAGCTCTCTCAGCACCAATATTTTAGTAGTTCACTATGAATTTATAGCTTACTTACGTCTTACTTACATTACTGAATTTTTTTTGATCGTATATACCTAAATACTCAATTGAACTCCAAGTTGAAATCAAATTAAAAACAATAAATCGTTTCGTGGTAAATTTAAATAAAAGCAAAAATTGCCATGATCATAAAATGGAAAGTGGCTAAACTGTAAGCCATTTACTTAACTATAGGTATACCGTTACCAATCCTACTAAGTTTGTTGGAAAAAAATCGGAGAAATTTTCGCGTAAGTAATTTAGTTACTATGTACTTTAAAATTAGCGCCGAACGCAATTCTACTTATTCGTCTTCTTCTTTCTTCATAAGCCGGATTAATTTTACCCGCTCCTCTGCCGTCATGAACGTAACACGCAAATTTACCGAAAATAGGTATACCCTAAGGGGTATCCTCCACGGTATTTTCAGATAGCTTTATATTTTGCTGGAAACGATATATGTGTTTGCCTTCGATTTATGTTAATTAGCCGTGAAAGACTTAAGTCTGTTGCCGTCATTTCATTTAGCAGCTGTGCAACAACCGTATAGAAGGAATATGTACTGCACTTTGTACATAATATGCGCGTGTTATATTTGACGTGACGACGACTTCTTAAATATTATTACTACTGTCGATCACGATTTCTGGCACTGTTTTACTGATAGTTTTGTTGCTATGGTGGTGTTTCCATTTGGACGGATGTATTTGTGTCTAGATGTTTTATTTTCACTTTCTGTCAGCAACCATAAGCTGCTACAGACACTAACTTTATGTGCTGTTGTTGTGCATTTCCATTTTCTGTATTTCGAAATAAGCAAATTTGCACGAAACATTTATATCAAGCTGCTGTCTGTCAATCAATGGAAATTTAATGAAAACAAAGAAGTTACTCGTACATACCTACATAAAACTTTTCTTGTTTGTCTCTTCATGTATAGAATGAGAAAATTGTGAAAATTTTGAAGGGAATAATATTTCACCGTTTAATATGGGCTTAACTGCTATAGCTAGAATACTCTTTATAAAAAATTTCCCACTTGTTTACTAAATGCATCTAATTGGAAGTTGAAAGAAGGTCAATATTTTTTAAAACTTATCTTACCTTGAGTTATCTTTTTTGTTATGGGTGCATATTTTGTAGAATTTGATGTCAATTTAGACCAAGACAATAATTACTTCCCCAGCCGCTCTATGCCTGCATCTGCAGTAGTTATATGTATTGGACAAATTATCCGCGAAACTATAACTATTTGATTTTAGTTATTTGTGAGTTTATGCATTGGAAGTCCTTCAAGGTATTAATTCTATCAAATCACGTTTGTGAAACTAATAAAACTTTATATTCTCCTTTCCATTATGAATATACACTAAGTTGCAAAAGTGAACCGCAATGCTGCTTTACTAAGGCGTGATTTTATCTTAAACTGCAGTTAAATTATACATTTTTTTTATTAAACTCACATAATGCTTATGACAGACATTGGGTATCGATATCTAGATATTCGGAATATCCCGTTTATACACCATCCCCGCAAACATTACGATTGGAAATCGAATCGAAATCGATCCGCTCAATCGAAGTTTAATTTCGATCGTGAAGTCATTCTTGATCAGAAAACGAAGGAAAAGGTACGCTAATTCGAATTGAAATAACGACTCGATATCGATTCGTCTTTTCGAGATTATATCGAAGATTTCTCGTGTATTGGTGCTATATATAAAGGGTCATATGTATTCAAGTTTTCTTCGTAAAAACTATTCGATTTCGAATTGGATAAACTAGTACACTATGCTTTGTGAAAGCTACTCTATATCCAATTGAAAATAAATAACGAAACTATGAGAAACCTTAAACTTCACTCTTTTTTTCGGCCGAATACTTGAAAAGAATGGCATTGGTACGCTTGCATTGTCATGCACATTCTTTTGAAAGACTTCGTAATTTTTCGAGGAGATTTGTCGAGAAAAATTCGTAAAACCGAAAAATTATCGAATTGTTGCTCTTCGAGAATTTTCGGCAAATGCGAAAACCCGAAAATTTTTTTTGCTGGGATGTTTGTCATTAAATACCCAGCGGGAAGTGGATGCAACACCGCATTGAAGCCGTACTGCACCACTGGCATGCATCATCGACCCATTTCTGCACCGAAACTTCGATGAATTTTACACACGATGTCCTAGGGAGGGTGCGATACCTTTTTGCAGGAGTAAGTGTCGATGAAAGCGTCGGTGAATAATCTTCGATGAAAACGTCAATGAAATGTCCTCGACGAAAACTTGAAAGAATAACGATCGATGAAAACGTCAATGAATAATCTACGAAGAAAACCTCAATAATATCCGATGAAAATATTGTAACTTGAATCGAGTAAAGTTGAAACGACTAGGTATAGCTAAATTTAAAATATATCTAATAATTTTTTTTTTTATGTAGAAGTCGTTTCGACTTTATTTGATTCAAGTGATATAGTAGCGCCAGAGCAGAAAGGAATGGATTTTAGATAGAAAAGGATTTTTAATCGGTTATTACTATACCAGCAAAAGAGTATTTGGAAAATAAAAAAATTTCTTTCAAACAATTAAACGTATATTTTGATCTGAGGATAATTTACAAAAAAATTAAGGAGATAATGCAACAAATTTATTATCTAATATTTGATGTAGTACTTTATTGCAAAAATAAACAAACAAACAAAATACATAGCGAACACTGCACACGAACCAGTAACCAAATATTCCTATTACTAAAGAAAATCAGTTTTTTATCACACGCACTTTTTAATTTTCACTCGTACTAAATCCAATTTGAACTAAACACCTGAAATTTTGACCTGCACTGACGTTTACGCAGATGACTCATCAAAGAAATATCAACTACAAAGGAGTAAAAATATCGTGTACCATACAGGCATCCTGGTTCTAACTTGATTTGAACTTGCTTCGGATCTTTTCTGCATGACATGTACACATATTTTACATCGATACTGATTTCCTGGACGAGTTCCTGCATATCTACTTTCATACACGATCATTTTCCCGCTGGGTACACTCTATATACCTATACCCAGAAAAACTATTAGGTATAGACTAGATAAAGGATCAGTCAGAATTCCTGTCCTAAACTATGAACGTGTTGTTCCTGAAATTGCACGTTTGCACAGAGCTTGTTTTTTTCATCAGTTTGCTCATTAAGCTGTTAACTTTCAAACTGTGAAGCCGAATATTGAGTGCGTTTAAAAAGAAAACTGTAAATAATCAAATAAAAAGAAACTTAATAATCGAATTTTTCCTAGCGCATGATCTAAATCGAGAAGCTACCAGAAATCACTTTCTGCAGCAGAAATTTAACATTAGATTTATCAATCGAGCTGTAGAACAGTATTCGAAGACTGGCAGTGTTAAATATAAGTAGTCGAGTGGTTGAGTACCACTTATCTGCACCACCAAGAATTCTAACAAACTGAAGCGTAAGATGACAAAAAATTCAAGCTTATCAACTCGACAAGCCGGTGTTCGATTAAAGAGCAGTCAATCACAGAGATTGTCAGATTGAAACGAAAAGGTGGAATTTTGACAAGGTAAAGGTTAGTGTTCCATTATATAAAAAAAAATCAGACTGAAAAAGCATAAGCAATTGGTGAAATCGGGCGGAGAAAAATTTGTCATTATGGACTATTATTTCTAAAATGGTGGCTCTTAAACATATGAAATTTTTTTTTAGACATTTCATTTTCGGGGCGTCAATGCACTGATTTAATCATTATATATTATATGCTAATAAATAATCATTCAATCACAATAATTCGTTTTCGTTTGCTTTTTTCGTTTTACTTATATTCACGTTCGAAGTCTAAGACAGGAATTCTGACTCATCCTTTATCTAGATATCAATATTCTCAAAAATTACTGGGTATAGCCTGATTATCCACATTTCTTACGTTGCGCAGCGCCATCTAGTTGTTGACAATACTGTGATAATGTGTCTAATTAATTAAAAATGTGTGCATGGTTAACCGAAAAAGAAGAAGAAGAACCAAACATTTTCCGGGAAAAGTAATAAAAAAAAGGCAAATATTAAACTTCGAAGAGTTAATAAATTATTCCATCTTCAATTTTGTTATTTTTAAACAAATCTTCGACCATACTTCACCCAAAATTGTGGTGTCTCATACCACATCCGCCGATACATTTTGCACCTCAACCAGGATCTTATTGCAAAATAAGACATTTTTTTTCTTTTTTCGTTCCAAATCTTAAATTTACATGCGTTAAAGCTAATATATTTGTTACTTCCATTTCCAAATTTGTTACGCTTAAAGATCTGTCAACTGAATTGAAATGTCAAAGTATGGTTTGTCACATCAATGCCCCCCTTTTATGTCTGTCAGGGGTACTTTGATATCTAGATATTCGGAATATCTAGATATCGATACCCCATGACTGTCATAAGCATAATCTGCACTTACAATAAAAAGTGAAAATAGAATATATTAAAAAAAAACTGTTAAAATAAATAACTTTCGTAAATAAATTGCACTAAAAAGTAAAAGATAATTTTTTTTTCTCAGCGATATACACAAGAAAAGTTTCATTGCAAAATAAGAAATGCTACAACTCAGATTAAATATTAAAAGTTTGGACATCCATAAATAACTATAATCGCAATTGTCTAACTGTTACTCATGCCCAAACTTTTAAGATTTAATCAGAGTTTTTGCATTTCTTATTTTGCAATGAAACTTTTCTTGTGTATATCGCTGAGAAAGAAAAAAATATTTTTTACTTTTTAGTGCAATTTATTTACGAAAGTTATTGTTTTAAAAGTTTTTTTCAATATATTTTATTTTCAACTTTTTAGTCATAAATTCCATACACTCTCGAAAACCGACTCTCCAATCTGGATTTTCGAATATCGACTCTTGAACATTGACTCTCGAATCTCCACTCATATCACAAATGGCCTAAATTGGGCAACCCTAAGGGTGGTAGCTACCATCCCCACCCACCAAAACGCCCTAAAAAGTAAGAAAATTTTACCCCAATGGAAACCTCCCCATTCACTTATTTTAATTAAAAAAAACCCCATGTAAATCGATCACGTTTACTACCCTAAAACTATTTCGTCACGAACGCCACTCTCAGGCGCTCAGACACAAAGTTTTTTAGACAGGGGTTTGTGCGTTGATAAAAGTTAAATAATAACAAACAAAACAAGGACTTTATAGTGCAAATTTGAAATTAAAGACTGACTCGGTATTTTTTTACATTTCTAACTGCCCTTATACGTCTGGGGATGCTTTCAACAAGTTTTTCCCAATGTTCCTTAATTCTTCCCCAGAGAACCGTCAGGGAAGACGGGGTGAATTATATTCTTTATACAACGCCAATTTCAAATATGCCCACAGGTTCTCGATCGGATTCAGATCAGGGCTTTGGGCAGGCCAATTTTACACCGAGTAGGGCTGCTCTTGTAGCTAACGTTGAACTATTTTTGCTGTGTGTTTTGGGTCGCGGTCATGCTGAAAAATTATTTCCTCAGGAGCTATGGGCATTTTCTCAATTATGTTCCGGAGATGCTGGTTCAGTATGTTAAAATAACAGTTTTCATTAATTATTTACAATTTTATGAATTGCGATATATATTTTTACTCCAATTGTTTTTATGTGCTTATAAAATAAAATAAATTTTATTTTTCGCCAATGGTTCAGTTTTGCACCTTACTGTATGTCTCCCGTATTCTCATTTTCCTGTCAAATGAAAATTGACCGCTGTCATCCTTTCAAGTTACTGGAAAGAATTATGCAAAATCAAATTGCATGTACCTAATGGCAACTCCAAAATCTATTTTTCGCATCTGCAATCTGATTTCATCCCAAAACATAGCTGTACAACAAGAGCTCTTCTGAAAATTATCGATGATATTCACAAGAATTTGGACAATGATCTTCTCTTAATTATTACCCTACTAGATTGCTGAAAGGCATCCGAATTCATGAACCATAGTGTTTTATATGGGCAATTTCTCACGTTATACAATTTCAGCCACAGGGCTACTGGGTTTATAGCTAACCTTTTTATCTGATCGCAAGAGGTTCATTAAAGCTGGTAGTAATCATACCTCTTCCGTCCTAGCTATGCTCTTTGGAGTACCAGAGGGCTCTATTCTTGTCACTCGCTGTTAGGGATACTCACTTTTGTATGTTAGCAATACCAATTATGATTTATCAAAAAGATGGGCAGATTGGGCATCAAATAGCTTGGTGAGCCCTGGTAAATGGAAATGCAATTTTCAGTGTGACTTGCAGACGAAAATTTTACCTCCGGTAACTGTCAATGGGAGCTCTATAGTCTTCGTTGACATTGTCACTAATCTTGGTATTACCATAAACAAATCATTAACATGGAATGATCACAATAACTCTTCTGTTTCGAAGATGTTTGCTTGCCTCAGCCGCCTAAGGTATTCTGCTCACTTTACTTCATTAGAAATAAAGGTGCTAATTTAGTTCCCCAAGTTTTAGGAATGAGTCTGTTCTCGTACCTTCAGTTTCACTCATGCATCTTTCTATTCAAATTATTAATGTCTTGTCAGCTATCTTATCTGCATAATAGTATGCTGATATAATGAATGACTACTGATAATGTTGTCGCCCAATAAGCATTGTATGTTTTTGTCTTCGAATTTGTTGGAAAAATTGTGTACTACCACCCACCCAGCAAACAATTCGGCTAACGTTGCAACAGCGAAACTTAAGCGCCAATAGAGCTGCAAAATGCGAAATATGAGAGTAAATGCGACAGAGCTAAAAATTATTTATTTTATCATAGCGACATAAAAGCGAAATGAACGCGAATATAAATTCGGTATGCTTTTATTTATCTTACATAAACACATGCATGTGCGCTGTTCTGTTGAATTTTACAAGTTTCAAGATTTTCGGTTCTATTTGTCCATTTCAGCGTGAACAGATCAGAAATTTGTCGTGTTTGTGTTTCAGTTAATTGTAAAAGGTGAAGTGAGAGGCTACATTTATAGGAGATTGAATTAGATAGGTAGGCACCTGGACAGCCATATATTATATTCATACGTAGATGGGAAACGCTGATATCGCTAATGATTAAGAAATAATTTCATTTGCGAATCGCTAAAGTTATCGTTACAACAGTAGAATAATATTCACTTTGGATACATTTAAATTTATTAGATTTTGTCGAAAAAGATAGGCAAAGTGAATCCGAAGTGATATCACCTATGTGATACAATGTTCTGTCAACATTTGCTCATGCCCGAGGTTTCGTTTTCATATCTCATTTGAATTCACCAGCAAAATTTATGTTCCACTCTGCGATATTTTTGCGATTCGCATTGGCTTCGCAATGTTGGCTGGGAACACAGTGGTAATTATGTTTCAGATCGTGTCATAGCTGTGAAACCTGAAACCACTTTGGCTGAAGATTTCTTCTGACCTCTGCATAACGTTCAATATGAATCTTAAAGTTTTAAGTTGAGGATGGGATGTTAGGGATCTTATTTTTCAAACTGTAGTTAACTTTTGTTCAGCATGGCAAAGGAATTGTGGAGGCTCAAGAAAACATGGTTGATATTAACGAAAACGTTATTTGTAGAAAAACTTTTCAAAGTACTGAAGAAAAAATTGTTGTTGTTTGGCTAACAATTGGCTAATTTTACTACCTACATTCATAGTTTACTATTGTGGCTGTTATTTAGGTATCCCACATGTACTTGGTTTAACGATGCTATTATTATTCACAATTCGGTAAGGCTCAAGATTTTTCGAATTAATTTTTAGACATGATCGAAATTGTATACGAGCTCGTTTTCTACAGCGTTTTTTAGATTTAAATTAGTGAACAATGAGATTAGTGACCTCTATGTACCCCGTTCGTACGGTCACTATAGGATTTTAGAAGTGGAAGTTCTGGTCAGTGAAATAGACACGGATGACCAGGTTCCTGTTCTAACTGATGAACTTTTATGGTAGGCGATCAGAGATAACCATACTGATGAGACCTCTCTGATCGTTGGGTCGAAAAGTTCAATTTTTCTCCATTTTAAATGCAGTTAGAAAATTTATTGGGAAACATTTTTTTGTTTTCAATAAATTTCTGTCATTTAGACAAAAAAAAACGTCATTTTTTATAACATTCACAAACAATTAACAAATTAACTCTATTTTAGTTATCGCTAGTACTGTACTTCTAATTATCGTTGACTTCATTGCCTGAAATAATAAGGTGTTACGTTCCGTATTTATATTCTACAAATTGTCCTAGAACCTTCTCGAAGCATTGATTGTCCAAACCCAAAGTTGTTTATTTCCGTACTTTATAGATGTCGCTTGTCATTTTCTGTAAAACGATTCTCAGAAAGCTGTTTATGTCCGTACTTAATTACTTATTTCACGCAAAGTATCCATTTCCACTAGATGTCTCTTTTTCTATTGCACGTAACAATATTGAGACGCTAGACTAGAATGGGAAAGGTATGAAATGCTAGAACCATCCAAGAATTCTATTTATCCAGACGGATTAAAAATGAGTACGTATACAGGAGCAGCAGTATATATTTCCGGAAATGAAATCGGCACGAATTGTTTAAGACTGCCGGACGAGTGTAGTATCAGGACCAGTATTTCAGGCAGAAATAGCTGCGATTTACCAGGCGGCGTTGCCAGTATTTTTGTCGACTGGAATCCTATGAGAATTTTCACACTGATAGTCAGACAGAAATTAGTCTGCTGAAAGCTGTAATGGTAAAATCTAAGCTGGTGAAATTGTGTAAAGACGTGCCAGAGGTGATTCCTATATGCCACTAGGTAACTATTGGTGAATTCTTTTCTGCGACTCGGTGTAAACACCGCCTCCGTATCTGTCATTTCCCGACTCTTTTCTTCTCACCATACCAGTAGGGAAGAAAAGAGCACGAGAATTTCAGATTTGGTGGCAGTGGTAACACCGAACCGCAGAAAAGAATTCACTATATATTAAGTACTGGAATGTAGTAACATAACTTGGAACGAAAAAAGCAGATGAACTAACTAGAAAGGGTTCTGAAATGGACATCTCTGTAGCAGACGATCATATGAAGATGTCTATCGATAATCCTAATGAGAATATTATCAGTTATGTCTACAAAAAGGTTGGTCGCAGTATATTTTGTGGCATGAGAAGATAAATCTTGCCAACTTTTGATGAAAAGAGAACAGTGATAATCCTTAATAAGTAGAAATGATACCAGAGACCTATTAGGAGCCATAACGGGCCACTGGACCATACGAAACTATGATAGGAGGCTGAGATTAATCGCAAATGATTTCTGTCGGAGCTGTATGGATCACGATGGAATCCAATGAGTTCACAATGTGTTTTTTGAATGATCTGCATTGGCGACTAAAAGGAGTGAAACTACTTCTTTTTCGAGCTACGTGAACTGCAGAGAGTAGATATCGGTAGCATCCTGAGATTTTTTCTTCGGGAAGCAGAGTGGCTGTACGGAGTAGAAAATAAAGGTGGATCGCTTTCGTGACCCTATGGGGCACTATGATGGACCTACTCTGTAGTCTAAGTGAAGCTAATGAGGTGGGAGTATTTCAGTGGAACTATACTTCGTTGAAACTGCGTTTTTACAATGTCCTACAGATAATTTTGGGTAGTAAGGAGCTAATGCTGCGATGATCTCACCTCTTTTCCATTTGCCTATAACTCTTTGGTACATCGGTTGTGGTATGAACAAGTCCGATTCGTTTGCCTTTGTTTCAAATAATCCGTCTTGAATCTTCGAATGTCAACTGTAGTATTAGTTTTTCCCGGCTAACTATATTCACATAAATTTATATGATAAAAACATTGATCACTGTTATAATGTATAGGAATATAACTTTTTATAGCGGTCATGAGACCAGTGTGGTCAATATGTTATGTGTCGAGTGATACTGGCTATTTTGGTAAAGGTTTGAGGAAACCTTTGCTGCAACTCCATTTTTGAAGGTATTACACAAAAAGGTAAAAATCCGTTCACAATTATTGATTCTTTTGACAGGCTCACTATGTAATATTTTTAAATCTCCTAGTTTTCAAGGGTTTTTCTTTAAAATAATCTGTCCTTGGCGCTGTACGAATCTTCGTGATATGTTGTCTTTTATGAGGGCGAAAGTTATTGGACAGCCGCTAAACGTATCGTCGTGTTTTATATGTGACCTAGCGAAGGAGATGGAGTTTTAGACCATTGAACAGCCCCAAAAGATTATCCAGTTCGAAATTTAAAATCGACATAGGGTGATTAATAAAATATGATAAATAATGTAAACCTACCGTTGAACCGACACATTTGCATTTTGCATATGTACATATGTGTAAACACACGGCTTTTCTCTACGAGAGCTATCACGTTTGCCTTCCCAAGGGAAACGTAACAATATACGGAAAATTGTGTCTGATGCAATTATCAATTCGGTTATTATTGTTAGTTGTTTATTTATTATTAGAATTTCAGTTTAACATTTTTGAGTAGTGCGTATTTTTCCAAGTTTCATACTATTAGTTGTAATTATTAAAGTTAATTCGGACTCTATTCAGAAGAAATGATAACTTCCATCATTCCTTCCTAATCTTTCAAGCATGAAGGGTACAAAATTTGTGCTTTTTTACATTTAAAGAAAATTAAATCTAGTTTTATTAGAAGTGATACTGTAAATGTTGTTTTTTTTTTTTTTTTAATTTGACCATACAATAAACTTTCATTCGAAAATATTCCTATTAAAAACTAACAAATTTCGTTTTCTTTTTTTTTTTAGGTAAGTTACAGAGTTCACTAACTTCTTAGTCAATTAATTGTGTTGACGTACAAATAGTAAGTAAATATTATTGCATTTTTTTCACATATACTCTTTACATTTTCGTTATATACGAGGCATGTTCAGAAAGTAAGTGTTACTAGATTTTTAGATTTTTTTTAGAAAAAGTGTATTTGAAAAAAAAATTACAGGAAATTGTTGATACACTTATTGACTATTTTTCCACATAATCGCCATCCCGTTCAATGCATGTGGTGAGCCGTGGCACAACCTTCTTTATGCCCTCCTCGAAGAACTCTCCCGCCAGCTGCTTCCCCCACTTCAGAACCTCTTTCTGCACCTGCTCATCGGTTGAAAATTTAATTCCACCAATGTGTGCTTTCAGGGAAGTGAAAAGATGATAATCTGATGGCGGCAAGTCAGGAGTATACGGGGGGTGGTTCAAAACATCCCAACCAAATGAGTCCAAGAGCGCCTTGGTGGATAAGGCTGCGTGAGGGCGGGCGTTATCGTGCAACAAGCATACTCCTCTTGTCAGCATTCTCCTCCTTTTGTTTTGAATGCTCCTTTTGAGTTTTTTTTAGAGTCTCACAATATCGTTGTGCATTGATAGTCTCCCCTTGAGGCAGAAAGTCGACCAAAATTATGCCTTTTCGGTCCCAAAACACTGAAGCAATGATTTTTTTGCCCGAAGTTGTGGTTTTGAATTTTTTGGCAGATGGAGAATCGGTGTGACGCCACTGTGATGACTGTCTTTTTGTCTCAGGCGTATAATGAGCCACCCACGTTTCATTTCCAGTCACAATAGAACTCATAAAATCCTCACCTTCCGCGCGCTAATGACCCGGCGGGAATTCTTACCGGCATCTTTCACGCAATTGTACACTACAACGTGAGCTTATGTACTATCGTATTTCTGCGATGCTCGCTCTAGTCAGGGGATCCCCCACTACCGCTCAGTGTTGCCAACCCTAAAAAAACAAGAATCCACGGCCCGTTATGGTTACAGTACACTTACTTTCTGAACATGCCTCTTATAAATATTTATATTTGCACTGAAATGTATTTACAATCTGCTTGAAATTATTCCAAATTTAGATTTAAACTACGCTTATGACTGGAAGATAGTTAAATAAAAAATTGTCCGTATTGTATATGTTTCCCGGTAGGTATTCACTGTTTCTCGCAAGGTTGTACATCCTTCGAGTTGTAGGTCTTACTGTGCTAAGCTAACCATTTTATCTGGGAACGTCTCGAGTCTATCACTACTATTGCCAGCTACAGATTGGGGAGACTGAATGAATCACACAACCAAGTTGCCAACTCTTGGCTAAGCTTTGTGGCTAAAATCTACATGAAAAGTGGCTATAAGTTGCTAAATTTCAAGAATTTGTGGCTAAAAAGTGGTTGAGAAACGTTTGTGTCTATAGCCTTAACGACATCTTCTTTCCTCAACAATTTTAAAGAAGTCTTAACTCTTATTATTGAATGAAGTGTCTTCAAATTCATTCTATTCCGTAGTTTAGCAGTGAAATACCTAAAGCAGAAAGTTTACTAAATTGATTTTTGTCTGCAGCATCTTTATACCTCGATCCATTGAGTTAAAATCTTGTTAATAACTTTTTTTTTCGGTCCCTATAACTTCCGCAATTCTATTATTTCTTTATTTTTAACAACTTTTCAGACTTCTACTACATTTAATACTGCCATTTTTTTCAATATTTCAATATTTGTAGGTAGCTTTTGTTGCACCTCTTCTATTAATTTCAATTTAAAATCCTTGCGTCGGGTGCGTACAATGTTTTCTTTCTCAGCCGTTATACTAGGTTTTTGAAAAGCAGACTCAAAACTATAACCCAAGTATGGTGACGGATCTATATGATATTTAACGGCTGAGAAAATAAGTCAATCCGATGTAAATTGTTGAAATCAGGATTTTTCCACAAAGCGACTTAACTGAAGACGTAAGGCAAGTTAGAACTTTTGTGGGATCGTTCTTATCCCATTCGAATAATTTCACAGGTACTTGTACTTTAGAAACAACACTTTTAAGTAAATTAAATAAAATTGATTTGTTGGGTCGATGTACATTGAGTGTAAAATATAACAGTTCTCTTTCTCACGACTCAATTGAAAATGCCACGATAATTCATCCCATTACTCTAGTATGTATGCGAGATATGACAGGTTCAATTGAAAGCCAACGAGAATCATATACTTTTAAAATCTTAAGTTGCTATTTTCCGCTTTTATGCTCTTTGATTTATTTCAACTTAATAACTCAACCCAGCATTTGACCTTCGTGGGAAAAATTGCGGTATACACAAACTATCCCTTACGATACCGATTTTATACATTTTTTGTTACACACAGTAAGCATGGAATTTTTTCCTCAGTACAGAAATCAAATAAAGCTTCGTTCTAGTTTGAAGCTTACAGTTTCGTTACTTTTCCCATGTATGTATATATTTAACAACAATAGTACTTTCTAATCCCGTCCATCCATAGCATACAAATATTTGAATGTATTATCCGTACGTTTGAATTTCTCTAAAAACTGTGAGCCCTGGGTAGAAAAGTGGAAAAGTTCTTAAAAATGCCTGTGACGAAAAAACAGCTTTGGAAAGAAAAAGTGACTAAGAAGTGGCTAATAGCTAAATAAAATAAGTAAAAAACGAGTTTTCAAACAAAACTGAGGCCAAAAAAGTAGAAAATAAACTTTTCTTCACACACTCAGATTTTTTGATTGGGACATTTCTCTTGAATATTCTTTCTCTTCATGAATCAAATCACTTATTACCTCTAATTGATCATACTGAAATATATCGGTGATTGTCAGCGAATAAAATCTGAGTCCACCTCTGTGTGTGAAGAAAAGTTTATTTTCTACTTTTTCATCCGGCTTGGCCTCAGTTTTATTTGAAAACTCGTTTTTTACTTATTTTATTTTCTGCCTTTTTCACGTTAACTAAATTGTTCTACTTCAATTTAGCCGAACTTACTTACGAACAATCCGTACAGTTTCGATAACTCGGACTACGGTTTACCGAGGTTTCGAAACATTTGAAATTTTGAAGGCAGTAACGATCAGATGATTGAAAGTCAGCACCGTGGTTGCCTGGCAGTTTTTGTTCAGCTTATCATTACCGACATTTTAAGTCATGTTTGGTGCCGATCCGAAAACACAATTTTTTCGAGTATCAAATCGTTGAAGTACTGCAACGGTTTTCTGAAATTCAAATTATGTTTTAAACAGCGCTTTTTAGCTGTATTCCAACTTGATCCCATTAAACATGAATTTTCCCGATTTTCCATGTTTTCCACAGACTTTTCCTATTGCTATGATTTTTTTTTAAAAATTTACATGAATTTTCCTCGATTTTTCATGCAAGTTTTCATGATTGTTGAAGAGAAAGTATTGATGCCAGTAGGATGGAAAAATATGATTCCGCATAGCTTATAAAAATCTTTTGTCGGAAAATTTTCCGGAAAAGTGTGAAAATTCCGGAAATTTTCGGACAATTTTCCAGAAAAATTGGAAAATTCTGCATTTTTCCTGAAACGGATTTATCACTAATCAAATTTGTACCAAATTGTCAAATGAATTTTCCCGATTTTCCGAGTTTTCCATAGAAATTTCCGGTTCAAATTTTGATAGATTCAATTGTCACGCGACATAAACCTGTGTGCCAAATTTCAGCTCGCTGTGATGACGAAAAGTGGGTCTACGAGAGTGTCGAAAATAGTAAAAGAGAAATATATAAATAGACAGACAAATTCGTGTACGAGTTAAAGGGAATGGCCTAAAAAGTTAGTCCTCCCTGGGTTTTTATATTCGCAAACAGCAAACATTTGCAAATACTGCAACAAATGTGTCTACTCTTTAAAAATTATTACTTCTTGGATATTACCCACTCTATAGTTATACCGGATATGAAACGGGTGGAAATGGTAATGGTCCGTTATCTCTGGGTGTCAGCTTCCAGCAGACTCGATATCTACTTAACTAAGACTTCCGATTAAAAGCTAAATATACGACTTGGGTGACCAGTAGAGCTTATGTATAGCACAGCTGAGGTCTGCCCTATCTACTATGTTGCTTCGATCACCTTCAATCGGTCTCTTCCCAAGTTCAGGCGCAGTTATGTCTTCCGTCTGTTATTTTTCCAGGAGTCCCCTTTTGTTTAGGGATCCCCACCACCATGTAAAGTTATTTTTTCTTAATTGCTTTGGTTGTTGTTTGAAGTTGGCCCCATCTATTGACATCATGATCAATATCCCTGTTGTAGATCACAACTTCTAAAACTAAGGAAAGATCTGAATATACATATCTGATAGCGTCAAAGGTCGGTTACGGTCTTAATTAGTAGGTACCTCAAGCTGCTCGGTAATAAGTCTCGGCTATGAGAAATAAGTATGAACTATAGCCATCAATACCCAAAAGATGATCTGTGTTAGCGCGGCGGCTGCGAGCTTGCTTTACTGCATCTTATCTTTTTATGTATCAGCTCTCCTGGAGAGTAGCATTCCAATAGTTTCACTAAGAGATTCTTAGTACAACAGAGGTTCCTTTCCTAAGCTTACCATAGCTCCCAAATTGAAAATCTTATTTTGATGTATAAAAGCTTTCTGACTGACACCGGATCTGTGTAGCCTGCATCTGCATCAAACCAAAAACATCTCTTCCAATTTACATAAATTAGAATCACGTTCAAATAACTTTCAAATGGGCCATCTATGATGATAGGTAGTGAATCTTTTGGCTTCTATTCGATCTATAACTTTTTTGTTTGTTTTTCGAGGCATTGCCAATAGCTTTTTTTTAAGTTGACCACCCTGTAAATATTTAGGTTTGGTTTTTAATTTCTTATGAAAAAGTATCCAGGGGAATCTCAGGAGTTGTTGCCGAGATCTTTCTAAGCAATTCGTTCCCCATTCTCGTACCATTTATTCTTAATCGGATACTAATTTATTTATTTTCATTACAGTTTTTTATTTCTTATACGATTATGTATTAGAGTTAACCCGTGGTTAGCAAGAATTCACAACAAGCAAAATAATTGTAACACAATACCAAGGCCTTTTATTGTAGTCGCTGTGTTTTTGTTCCCATATCCGGCAATTTTTCAAAGAAAAACATAAAAAAAATTGTAACACCTCAAGCGACCAATTATATGACTGAAAATAATTATTAAATCAACGTCACTTGAGATAACGGTGAATATAGCAGTAAGAGAACAAAAACATCCATTGAAGTTTAAAAGCTGTCTCCAGGGTATTTCCTTAAAATATAAATGAGCAAAAAGGTAATACAAAAAAAGTGAGCCTCAGAAGTGGCGAAAAAGTGTTTGTACTGCGAACATCTTTTGCGGTGTCCATGACACAATAAGCCTTCGGGCTCCATGTTCTTATAGCTATGACTCAGCTGAGGCAAATGAAATGACGGATGAAGCTGGAGGGAGTATAAAGAAATAAACTTTTTTTTTTCTTTTTCTCTCAGGTGATCACTGTATTACATTCGGATTTTACCTTCTGTTGTATTAAGGTAACTTAGACTGTATAAAAAGAAAATAAGAAAACTTTCGTGTATAAGGTTTTTCTAAGTGTAGAAGTCTTTAGGGTACAGAATATTCACTCGCCTGTAATTTTTTTTTTTTACATCTTTGTTTTAATGAATATTCAAGCGGGAAAAATTTGTTTTTTACATACATATTTTATCAGATGAATTCTGTTATTATGATGAACACAGCTCCTCTTAAATCTGAGATATCCAAAATGTCATATTACATTACATGCAGTAGCCCTTGAAAGTAACAACCACTTGTAAGAGACTCTCTGAATTATGTAAATCGTGATTGGAATAAATTACAAGAAAATATAAAAATGTTGCCAGAAATAACGTTAAACTTTTTATGTTAAACCCCGTAATTCTATACCGGCAATAATATGTAGCTGGACAAATTCCCTTCATCTGTCACAATTCAGATTTGTGCCCATATGTCAGCAACTACTGAAATGAAATTAATATTATGAGAAAATTCACGCAAGAATAGCGGGGTCAAGACTAATCAGAAATCGGTGATTTTTTAAGAAAGAAGTGAAAGTAAAATAAGTGGACCAAATAAGTATTGTATAGAACGTCTATACAAAAGGCCTCTGGAATATAAGACGTAAAACACAGCAAGGAAGAAGAAGAAAAATCAGGGTTTCGCTGTTAAGTCTAGCAATGAATTACTGTGGGGGACATGAAAGGAATTTTAAACTGTTACAGATATCTTAAGAAGTGATACGACTCATTCGATTCAGATTGTAAAGTTTTTATGAATTTTTAGAAGGTTTTCTGTTCGTTGGTGGTGATAATTTGTACGGACTTCATTGTCTGTGAGAGATAAAGAAGGTCGTGAATTCTGCTTGCACTTTAAAATTGAATTGTTGAAGATTTCCAAACAATTGTTTAAATATTTAATTATTGATTAATAATTGTCAAATTAAGCGTAGTATTAGACTTGTTAAGGGGTAACGCCAATGTAAATTTTTTGGAAAATATATTTTTTTTATTGGCTTAAAAAATAGTTTAAACTTTCAAGCATAAGAAAAAAAAGGGTCCCGTGCGAGAAATTTTTTTTTCTTTTGAAAACCTCCATTTTCAAAAGAAAAAAAAATTGCCACCAAAGCGCGTCAAACTTGCTCCGAAACGACTACATGAAGCCTGAAACACAATTGGAGCTTTTCAGCTAGCTTTATCGCCAGTTTTCTTATAAAGTTGACAGAAAAATCCGAATTGAACACAACTGACCTTTTTGACATTTGCAACTTTAACTTGTTTATCAGAAAACTTTTATTTTTTACCTTCATTTTTTTATTTTTTCCAATAAAAAACTATTCTCAAAACTTTAAACGCGTTTACCTCGAAACACGGTTTTTCAAAATGGCACGCAGCATAACTCCAACAATTTTCATATTTTCGACTTGAAATTTTGACCAGATGTGAACATTAACATTATCTAGAGAATGCCGTACGGGATTTTCAATAACTTTATTTGTTGATTTTTTATTAACAAAATACTTGCCGTTTTTTTCGTCAAAAATCAAACTTTTTTTTTTTTAAACGCGTGCCAAATCTACAAAAATTAATATTTTGCAAAATCCGTACGGCATTCTCTAGCTATAAGCCACTAGATTAATGATTTTTTTTGTTTTGGTCTAGATTCAAATGTTCAAAGTTCAATGTATGCCCGATTATACCTTAAAAGGTTTTTTTTCAAACACCTTTAATTTCGCCAGAAAAAAAATTCGTGAAAAAACTTTTTTTTTTTGCGTTTGGCGTTACCCCTTAAAGCATATGTTTGTTCTTTGACAACTGAAGGATGTTATCACAGTTTTTTGTTTTTTACCGTCATAGCTGCGGACAAGGAAAAATAGCTGTATACCTGCGGAACTAATCATCGAGTCACCATTTTCATAAAATCTTAATGGTACTTTACTACTAAATTATTTTTCACTTCAAAATTCTTCATACATTAGTGTCTAGTTTTCTCTTGTTTTTCTCACGGAGCACCAAGAAATGATATTGTACCCACAATTTTTTATGAAGGAATTACATATGATTGATCAGTTAGGTAAGGGGACTGTAATAAGAAAAAATATTCGTCAATGAAACAAATTGTCTTATCACCGAATCTAACCAACAGAAATGCAACAAAGAGAAATGTTCCTCTAAATATCATACAATGGTTGTTTTTCAATAATTTTTAATTTTTAAAAAAATTCGTACCCATAATTTTGTCCCTTAAAGGGGCTCATACACGATCGCGCATGTTGGCATGTTGGACGAAAATCAAGTTAGTTTGATTTTCCTATGGGCACGGCTACGTATTTGGCAACATATTGTACCATGTATGGGCAATGTTTGTCACGCATTCGTCATTCTTGAATCTTGAGTGAACTCTATTGAAGAAAAGATAATAGTTAACAGTTCTTCTAGCAGCTCCTGACATGTGTTTCTGTCCTGTTGTTGGACAGTATATTTGCCAGTGTGTGGAGAAAAAGTTTTTATGTGTGACAGATCAAGTTGAGCAACATGTTCGCCGTGTATGGGCCACTTAAGGGGGTATTCTAGTCTAGAAATTCGAAAAAATCGATTTTTTTTGTTTTCATATTTTCAAAGTTTAACTATTCAAGAATATGCCTACAAGAGGATTTTTCAGATTTGTATCTTTATATTTGGTGTTCACTTGCATCCAGCTGCTAAGAGTTGAATTCTAACTTCCAAACCACGTGGACGTATGGACTTTAAGGGGTAACGTCTCTGTAAGGGCTAAAAAAAAGAAGTTTTTTTCACGAATTTTTTTCTCGCAAAATTAAAGGTGTTTGAAAAAAACCTTTTAAGGGTATTATCGGGCATACATTTAACTTTATTGATAAATTTTTGACAGCGAAAAAAAAAACAAAATGGCGGCTCCACAGCCATCTTCCCGGGACATGTTTCGGAGCAAGTTTGACGCGCTTGGTGGCAACCTCTATTTTCGAAGGAAAAAAAAATTTCTCGCACGGGACCTTTTTTTTCCTTATTCTAGAGGGTTTAAACTATTTTTTAAGCCAATAAAAAAAAACGATTTTTCAAAAAATTTACAGTGGTGTTACACCGTTTTTCTCGAAACTGCCTTTTTCAAGACGATGCCCACGATTTCTCAAGTTCTACTGGACCGATTTACTTGATTTTTTTTGAGTCTTCTTTATAGACTTGTCTATGTCCGGAACTAGCCGCATCCCAAAATTTCAATATTTACTATTTTTAAAAAATTCGAAAAAGTCAAAAAAGTGGTACAAAAATTGATTTTTTTTTTTGGCAGCGGCCATTTTGTGAAAATTTTTTTTTTTTCAACTTTTCCCTAGTTCCGGACATAGCGACATTACTCTAGACTAATAATCTTTTTTTTTCGGATTGCTAGGCGGGTTGGAATCGTGAGCATGATCACGCGCCAATTTTTTGAGACCCCCACTTCATCAGCTGCTAATTTTTTGAATTTTTAACTTTTTTAATTTTTTAATTTTTTTCTGTATTCTTGCAATGTTAATAAATAACTCATAAAAAAATGGATAGAAAAATATTGATTGCCTTTTTTTTACAGCACTTCAAATCACTTCAAATCAATCACCTAAAATTCGGGCCTCTAGACTAGAATACCCCCTTAAGAGGCTCATACATGGTCACGCATGTTGGCCAACTCGAGTAGGACAACGATGTTGTCACGCAGATTTGACCGTGTGTGTGCCTGTTTGACGGTGTGTCATGCAGTGTGTCAAGCGGTTGGACGAAAATCAAATTAATTTGATTTTTAGTGGGGTGGTTTGACAACATATTGTACCGTGGCTGTTTGCGATGTTTGTTACCCATTCGTCATTCTTGAGTGAGTTCTATTGAAGTAGAGATAACTGTTAACAGTTCTAGCAGCTCCTGATATGTGTTCCTGTCCTGATGTTGGACAACATGCTTGACAAGTGTGTGGAGGAAAAGCTTTCATGTGTGACACACCAAGTTGGACAACATATTCGCCGTGTAAGGGCCGCTTTACTTTATGTAGTAGTTGACCTTCATCTGATGAGTGAATAACATGAGACTCTTTTCTGGTTACTACGATAGTTAACCAGAATACAATCAATCTGTATTGTTATTATTATTATTATTTATTTAACTAATGATAACATTTCAGGGTATACATACATAGGATGGGAAATAATTAAGGAGCTTAGACTATTATATAGTTCTTTGCAACTTGAACATAAAGTGAGTTCATATAATAAGATGATAACAGAACCATGTTGAGGAAAAACTTTTTCAAAAAAAAAACCTCATTAAGAAGGCCCTATATAAACTAACTTAATCCTACTTAACCTATCGCCGAATAAGAGGATTGGGTGATAGCTGACATTTATCAAAGAATTTAAAAGCAATTGTGCTTAATCTTTCTTGGATTAGTTGGACAGGCGCCGTAGTGTGTACCTGTCTGGTGTAACAGTGCCATGGCAAGTTCAATATCATCTTAAGCACTTTATTTTGTGCAATCTGCAATTTGCGTTTATGGGTTTCTGCGCATTTATACCAACTGGGAGCACCGTAGGTAAGAACAGATTGGAAAATTGTTTTAAAAAGGATAAGTTTATTTTCGATACTTAAGGATGATCTTCTATTTATGAAAGGGTATAGGATTTTCGTTAATATGTTGATCTTATGTACTGCCTTAGAGGTATTATTCTTAAAGGTCAAATTTTTGTCGAGATGTATGTCTAGGTACTTAATGCTATCAGTCCAACTAACGCCATTCACTGTCAGGGTCGTGTGAGGTAGATGGGATTTTTTACGTTTACTTGTAAAAAGAATTGCTTGCGTTTTTGTCCCGTTGAGTTTGATTTTCCACTTATCGAAATATTCAGCTATTGTAGTTAGACTATTTTGGAGGCTACGAATTACATTTGGCGTGTCTTCTGAAGATGAAAAGATTGCTGTGTCGTCCGCAAATGTTGAGATTGAACAGTTGGGTAATGTTGGGAGATCAGCAGTAAATATAATATAAAGAAGAGGCCCCAATACCGAGCCTTGGGGAACGCCAGCTATGGTTGGATAAGGTGCAGATATTTCCTGTCCAACGTGAACCGTTGAGAATCTATCACTTAAAAAGCTTTGGACCATTTTAATGATGTAGATCGGAAACTCATCGCGAATTAACTTATAGATAAGGCCCTCGTGCCAAACCGTATAAAAAGTAGTAGAATGTCTAATAGAACAAGTCCAATAGATTGTTTTTTGTTAAGCTTATCCTTGATAAACTGTGTTACTCTGGCAATGGCTTGGCTCGTACAATGCTCCCTACGAAAGCATTGTCGGAGGGTTCCCGGGTTTTAAAATTGGTATAACTTTAGCTTTCCAATTATAAAACCCGGGATACCCTCCGACAATGCTACAAACTACAGGCCGATCAGTCTGCTTAGCGGTCTTGACAAGTATTGGAAAAAAACAATTAAGACAAAAATAGAGGACTTTGTGACTAATAATATTCTACCCAACGAACAGTGTAGGTGTATTTTACTTTTCGATTGGATCCCTAAGTTATAGAATAATGTAGCCATATGTAGGGGTTATGTAAAAAAAAACAATTAATCGGTAATGGCAAAGTAATGAATTACTTTTTACCATTATTTCAAAATGATATTTCGATAGTAAAGTAGTTAGGCTAAATCTTAAATCTTATATGGAATGATAAAAATGTTTTTCCAGTGATTTGCAAGCGCGGGACTCTCGCATATCATTTGCTTGGAGGTTTCGTCTTCGTACAGTCAACACAGTTAGTTACTGGATTTCCTTATTTTCTTCAGAAAATAATAGAAGGGGCCATGTCCAGTGACTGCATTAATAAAGAACTGGAACGTTGTCCACGTTTGTTGAGGAATTGAGATGAATGCCTCATACCAGGCGCACAACTCCAGAGGAGGTTCAATTGACTGTCTTTCCATTTTTGTAGTTTCTCTTCCTAAAATGAATTTTTGGTAGGCCAAAAACTGGTTCTGTCTCTCTTTTCTCATTAATGGTTATCTGCTAACCTTTTTCTTTTGGTCATAACATCCATTGGAGTCTCTAGGTCCTTAATGTGGTACCTGCTTTTCAATATTGAGAAGTCCCACACCAAGAGAAATGTACCTAATAATCGGACCGCTTTCTTCGAAGTAGTAATAGCGGGCAGTACCTGAGGTAGAGTCTTCAAATGCTCATTGAGGTCACAATATGGAGGCGCCATCCTTTGTAACTCCATCGTTTTTGGCCAACAGACATTTGTCCTGTAAAAAGTATATTTCTGATTATACCCTGTCATTTTAGGGTACAGATTCCACTTTTTCCCGATCTCAGATTATTTTTGCTCCCCTTTTTTTTGCACCTAATCCTAACCTTAAATGTATATCGTGGAAAGAAAGAAATAATTATTTTCGAATTCAAATAAAGCTCAGTCAATTATACTTTAAGAAGCAGGAAATATACCCACAAATGATTTAGTTTGTTATTAAAATTATTAAAATCATGCTTTGTTTCCCCTCAAAAGACACCTTGGTATTTTCTGTACGTGATGATATCTCATTAACAGTTTATAATGTTCGCTTTAATTATGAAATTGTGGGCTACATGAATGCCGTGACTAATTCCAACAGCAAAATTATTTTAAATTAATTTAAAGTGAAAAAAGAAAAAAAGAAGATGTTTTGCAACAATGAATATAATTTATTGTGCGGCCACTGAAATAATTTACTCATTCTGGTACCTATATGTATGTATCTCAGTTAAAATCTCGTGGAAATTAAATTCACTATTCTACCTTGTTTTATACATGTACCTATACATACTTACAAACATATATGCTTGAGTTCAACTATAAAAGATCGCAGTCTAAAGAGCTTTGGTGGTCAGCAGCAACAGCAGCAACATCAATTTCACGTGAAAATAGTTATTTTTTGAACCGGCGCCGTTGTAACTAGATAGGCAGACCACCTTATTCATATACTCATAAAAGTCATAACTCATCTAAATTGATACCGAGAAAAGAAGGTGGTGAATCTAATTACATGTACAAACTACGGTATGCAGCGCTTATGTTTATATCTAGATACCACGGCAGCTTGTTAGTTAGTTTCTTTTGATAGAGTATTTGAATTATTTTAATTACAACATTTTTTTTTTACCTTCCTATTCGGTTGACGTGGTATAGCTAGTTTCGCTGTCAATTATTCAACAAATTAAAGCGCGTGGCCAGTGTCGATATCATTTTGATAAAGTTCAAGTGAAATCTTTAAATTGATTCTTTTTTCACCTTGTAAATGATATTGATCCACTTTTTCTGATCCAACTTTTGGATTGGGATGGCAGTTTAGACTACATGGAGCGCGGTGATGACAGTTGACCGTTGAACATGCTAGTTAAATAAAAAGAAAGGTTGTATTTTAGAGACAGAGTTTTATGAAGCAAAACGGACTTTTTGAATCCGATATGAAAAATTGATGTTCATGTGCGTTGACGCTCACTTTGAAATCGGTGATGGACGACAAAAACGACTTTTTGTTTTTTTTTGTTAATTAGTTGGTTCTTGGGGAGTTCGATCAAGATATTATACTTACAGAATAAAATTAATATATTTTCCACCAAATATTCCTAAAAAATTATGGACGTCTATAGCCGTCATTTGTTTTTAATAGCTTCGATTTCACTGATACACAAAAGACGTCTATAGACGTCTTGGTAGCTGTAAAGACCATAACGATAATTGTTGAGAATATTTTAGTAAAAATGAAATAAACATATTTTTATAAACATAAAACTATCCGGCACCTAAAACTGTTGGGCAGGCCCGACGCGTACTAGGTATGGCGGGATGGTATCGACGATTCATTCCGAACTATGCTGAACTAACTGCCTCCATTACAGACACTCTGAAAAAACCCAGTCAGTTCCAATGGATACCTGAAACCCAGACGTCTCTGGAACAGAAACTTAGCTCCGTTGCTAGTGAGCCCAGATTTCACCAAAACGTTCGTCATCCAGTGTGATGCGAACCAACAAGGTATTGGTGGAGTGCAGTTACAACTAGATGACGATGGCTCCAAAAAGTTGAATTCAGCACAGTCACAGAGCAGGAATGCTTAGCAGCGATCTTAAGTGTACAGAAGATCCGGCCCTTCATAGAGCTTATGCCGTTTAAAATAGTGACTGATCATGCGAGCTTGAAATGGCTGAGTTTGAAGCTTCAAGGTTTCGACTTCACCATCGAACAGAGAAGAGGAAGCTTGACCGTCGTCCCGGATGCTCTGTCACGAAGCCATTGTGACAGCTTCCCACCATCTGAAGATCCTGGTCCGGAATTTGAACTTAGCTCCCCCTATTTCAACTCGTTGGTATATGAGGAGTTGAGGCAGAAAGTTAAATCAACTTCTGATTAACTGCCAGATCTTTGTGTCAGGGATATCTTCGTCTATATTCGGACTGTTCCGAGAACAGGCGATCCGATTCAGGAAGAAAAACCTTGGAAGCTTTGAACTCCACGAGGGCTTGTCTCCGACGTTATTTCAAGAGCGCATGATCTGCCACTAGCTTCTCCCGGAACGATAAAGAAGACACTTATACTGGCCACGAAAGACAGTAGATGTCAGAAACTGCGTAGGCTCCTGTAACGTGTGTAAAGAAACCAAGGCCCCCAATACCACTCTTAGACCACCTATGGGAGTTCTTTCTAAGTCCATATCCCAGGTCAGCGAAAGGAAATGCCTGCATACTAATAATTCTTGACCACTTTTCTAAATTTCCGATTCTCAAACCGATGAGAAAGGCATCTATTCTTAATTTATATCAATTCATCGAGACAGAAATATTTCATGTGTTCGGAGTTCCGTAGACTATAGTCTCTGACAATGGAGTCCAGTTTTGCTCGGCTCATTCGCCAAATTACGTCCAGATGGATCACACTAAGTGGGATGAGAAGCTAAGCCACATAGCTAGCTCCCTCAGGAGCAGATGATTGATCATGCGAGTTCCTATCAAATCCTTAGGAACATTGGAACTCTTAATGAACCTCTAAGAGAAGATGCTGAAAACAAACTAAGATTGATCCGTGCGAGAGTGCAAGAAAATATGAACTGTGCGTTTGAACAAAAGTGGGTCAAGAAGTGTACAGACGGAATTTTGCACAAAGCAATTTCCAGCAGCAGACCAGTGCTAAACTAGGTCTTATATATGTAAAGTGTCGAATTAAGTCAACGAAAGGAAACTCCTTATATGATCTTGAAGATCTGCAGGTAAGAACGTTAGGAGTCTATCACGCCAAGGACATCAGGCCGTGATATCCATATTTCTGGGACGTTGTAGGTGTAGTGCAAATTTCAATCCTGGTAGCCCTTATAGGGCATCCATCCAGCTTAACTGGTAAACTACAGGATGCCAATGTGCAGCTTAGGACCCTCCCAGCCTAGCGGTCGGCATACCTTTTGGAAAATAGACGCGTTTTACCCCAATCCCTCGCCTGACAATGCGTCAGAGCCCCTCCTACTTGGTACCCTACGGCAGAGAGGTTGTCGTAGTAATTCCACTTCCATAAAGCCTTTTCAAAATTAAGGAAGAAAATCTGGCACGTCGCTACCTCAACGACGCCTTGGAGACACACCCTTGAACAAGCGTCGGGCGGAGATCAATGTGAGATGTTAGGGCTGGGGAAACCTTGCGATCAGTTGGTTAGGTTACTGCCGCCGGGCTCCCTCGGCTCATGTCGGTGAAAGAAGGCAGAGGGGTACTGGCCGACTGAATTTTTTAGGTTACCAGGTTGTCGGTACACCTTTGACTTCCGGCACGGAAAATCATGTCGAGGTCTGATCAAAGACTGACGGGACTTCAGGGATATGTCTCCGATTCGTCACACTTCAAGTAGATCAAATCGGCCTGGACAATCCTGCTCATTCGCCTGGCATTATTGATAGGAAATGCTTTCATGGGTCGTGGGTCGAGTCACACATTGGGCACCCGCAGCGATGAGGCCTATGTTTTAAGACCGGCTAGCTAGAATCCAGTGGCATAGTGGAATCTCTCAGAAGCGCCTCGGCGAGGGATCCTCATCAACAGAATTCATGTAAGTTGCTTCCAAATGTTTGCTTGATTATCTTATAAACCTTTTTGCAATCTCTTTCTTATTCTGAGAATAACTGAAAAAGACGACTATATTAATTATTAAGAAATATTTCATGATTCAATCTTAGAACAAGATTGAAGAATGATAAAACAAATGGATTTAACACTGATTTACAGTTTAATCGTTTATTTAGAATGCTAAGAATATAGGACGGCTATAGCAGTCATTTGCATCTGTAAGCACTAGCGTTGGACGGCTATAGACGTCATTTACGTCAACGTGTTAAAGTTCCAAAAGAGGAATGCTCATTTTAGGTAGGTACTACATGAACAGACATGAGAGATAACGCAATGCATTATGATACTCTGAACATATTTTATAAACAATGTTAATTGTTTATTTCAATTAAGCGGTGGAAAGCTTGGTGGGAGGATGGGGGGGGGGGGGGTCAAAGTTTGATCTAGTACATTTTGGTAAATCTTGTACAGACTCGAATTCCTTAAGTCCTGACAAGCTGTTTGAATACTCGCACTCCTATACTCGGAGGTTTAAATAGCGCGATCTCCATATTCACTTTTTTTAGTATTTCCATTTCCCTCTTTTTTATTCGAACTGAGGTATACTAGATTTTTCGCACCTTAGCGATCTAAGGCTATGTAACTAACTCGTTAAGGTTATGTTAGATCGGAAAATGGGTTTCACTGCTCACCTCAGCTATTACCTGCTATAATTCGTAGAAGAAAATTGTTCTCCGGATACATAAAGGATGGGGGGTAAGAACCCCCGGCGGGGGGAGGCATTTCCAATACGGCATGTTGAATATCAAATGAAAGTTTTTGCCGAGTACTGCAGTGGTGTACTTTTTTCCCGATTCAGAAAACTTCCTCGGGACGCGAAAACCTATGTTCATGCACTTGGGTCACATACACCCCAGTTACTACATTTCGCATTATTGCTGTTATTTCTTTCACGTCCATTAGTGCTCTATTGTAATCATTTTTCTATGAAAAGTGGGCATTGTTTTTTTGATTTTGTTGAATCTTAACTTCGAAACGTAAGGAAGAAGAAAAGGATCTATATGAATCATTGGTAAATCAGTATGATTGTCTAATAAATTTTATTTAATAAGGTGTTTCGTTCACTAGTTATAGGTTGAATGAAAAATCTCTTAACACCTCTTATAACTTCCCCAAGGACGCATTTTAGTGGGGGTATGATATAATGAGCAAAATACCACACTGAATCGATGGCATACTTTATACTTTTTATTTTCTCATCACTGTAGTAATATCAACAAGAAAACACCGCAAAAGTTCATTGGGTTAAGGTGATGTATGAAGTTTTTTTGTGACAATGCTTATCTCCTAGAAACTCAATTCTCCTGCATACATGTCGTATTTTAGTATCTGTATTTAATTTTTTTAAATCTCAAGTTATTAGTGACGAGCAAAGACTACGAAAAGTAAATACAGATTTTCAAATTTAATGCGCTCAAGTACGACACTTGAGTCGAATTTGTCTGTTAGCTGTGTCAAGTTATATTGCCAGCAGACATGAATATGATGCGCAGAAAAAAAAACCAATATTGACTTACATATCTGTGATAGGAAAAAAATAAAGAATTTCTGTCAATTACATCGTGACAATTGGAACATTTTTTTTTCTTCTATTTTTGGAATAGTTACATTTTCTAAAACTATTTAATTCGTATGTAGTTAGTATGCTTAGTATAGAATGCTTAATTTCCTTTAAACATATTTTCCAGCAGACGGAGATTTGGCAACAAAAATAGTTACGTAACATTTTCTATCTTATCATAACTCTCTTAACATTGTTGATAATTGATTCGGAAGTCTGCCTGTCTTCCAGTAATGAGGGTGCTGAGGGACGACGAAGGGATAAAAAAATATCATTTGAAAAATGTGATATCATGCAGTAGGGACATTTTAACAAATAGTGTATAAATTTGAATGATGATTCTTGTCTCGTAACTGATTTTCAGTTTTCTCGATATTCAGATGGCAACCATAAATCAAATCTAAAGCTACTCTTCCTGTAGCAATATTATACAAAATTTCCTTCTAAATCTGGTTTAAATGGATCAATATTTCTGTTCACAGTGTATATGAAACTTTGAAGATGAGTAGATTTTTTTTCGCTCCAGATCAGCAGTAATATCTTGTGGTTCTTATAATCCTCTTTCATCGTATACGTGAGAAATTATACCTAGTTGATCTGATGCTATGACTACCTACTTCTTGACCACCGTTGCTGTGCAGATATTGAACTATTGAAATATGTGACCACTGTTGATCGTAGTGTCCCATCGGCATTTATAGTCTGTTCCAATGTTAAGTCTACAGGTTGTCTTGAGGCTTATCGGTCTGTTTTAATCCAAAGCAACTATACTCGAAAAGTCCTTTCAATTCTAGGTGGGTATCGTCAACTTTAATCAAATTATCAGATTATTTATCCAGCCGTCGTACATAGTTGGGTTACTTAAGCGTATTGGCGATATGTATGATACTCCGATTTATCTGCCAGGGTATTTGACGCAAGATTTTTGTCTACCCCTTCGTATATAGAATTTTGATGACTTTCTGTAAATATAAATTTTTGCTTAAACCCCTTATTGAATGACGCAAATTATACACATTTTTCTTCTGTCTTTTCCGTTAACCAATATGTCTGTCGTTTTCACTATTGAACATGAAATATTGTTCCCTACTGCCACACCAAAAAACTGCCTGTATGATAGCATGTTTTTCAATTGATTTTCTTTTTTAAGTCTTCGTGACCGTCTCGCAGCGCTCTCTATAATTGGAAGTCAAGCAGACTCCTGAATCAATTATGGTAATATGGGATTTTTTGTTCATGAAATGGAGTAACTATTTTTTTTTTTTGCCAGCTCTTAGTCTCTAATAAGGACTGATTAGAAAAAAAAACGACCACCTATCCCCTCGCATTACTCATCATCAGGAAAACAAAATTAAGGAACGGTGGTAAAATTGCATCTATAAAAAGGTGTGCACTTATAATTACAAGCCATTCAGTGAAAGGTTCTTATGCAGTGAAAATGGAAGTCAGTCAAGAAAAACGTCGCTAATTAATTCTTTCCACATATATGGAAAATCCGAATATGTCTCAAACAGGCTTAGCTAAAAAATTGAAAATTTCGAAGAAGACCATCCAAAATGTTTTCAGTAAATTTCGGAATTCTTTTAGTGTCCAGAGAAAATCCGGGTCAGGAAGGAAATCATGTTCGGTAGACCAAAAATTGGGGCAAAAGTGATAGACAACTTTAAACGAAATCCCAACATGTAGTTGAGATATATGGCTGATAAGGCTGGAACGTCATCTGCTACGATCCATCGAATCAAAAGAAGACAGGGCCTACGAAGTATCCACGTTCAGAAAACACCGAACAAAACACCAGAAAAAAATCAAGTTACAAAATCCAAGGAGTTGGATTTTGTATGAAAATTTCCTAACGAAATTCGATTGGATGATGAGACTTAGGTGAAAGCGGACTTCAACCAGCTCCACGGCAGAAAATTTATGTGGCAAAAAAGAGCAGTGACGCATATCCCTAGTTTAAGAATCGTCGGCGCCGGCAAATACTTAATTTAGCAAGAAATACATACGTGTGGCCAGAAATTATCAGTTTTCGTAACAGCAGGCACAATCAACACGAATGTGTACGTTAAGGAGTCTCTTCAGAAGCGCATTTTTCCATTCTTTAAAAAGCCCGATGCATGGGCTTTATTTTTCCGGCAAGATCCTAAGCCACTACACTACGGTAGAAAAACGAGAGATTTCTGCGATGCCCAATGCCTACCCGTAATACCGAGAGAGTCCTTATTAAAGTTGCACTCGGGAATTCGGAAACTAGAGTAATTGATGTAACTCGATAGTTCGAATACTCAGTTATGTGACGGGTAGTCCATACTGTTGGTACCCGCGTATTATCAGTTTCAAGTGTCATTAAATAGTGACAGCTAACGTTAGTTCTACACTGTAGCTTGCAGCGCAGTTGGTTTTTCCTCTTAAATGTCCATTTACAAGCCTTAAAGCATGAGGCTCTATTACATGAAATGGAAGTATGTCAGGTGGAAGTAGTTCAATACACAGGTTCGTGGCACTCACGGTAAGCAACCCCTATTACGAAATGGTCTGGTTCTAATAGAATGGATTGGAGGCCTTCTCTTTACGCCTTATTTTTCAAATTCTTGAAAGACTTAAACCAGTCGTTAAGCCAAGGCTAAGACGTATTTAAGTTTTTCGAAACAGAAATGAGAAAACACATAAATATTTAGTTTTTTGGACGTTTTAATTTATTTTTGAATTTTGCTTATCTCAATAGATGTACACCTTCTAATACCATAGCAACATTTTCGTTCCAATTTTCGGAAAAGAATTAGAAGCCACCACTTCATCTATCTTTCTATGAGCCTATCAGAAGGAAAGCATCCTGCTAAGTAATTATACAGGAGATATTTCTTATAGTTTCGAATTTCTTTAGAGAACGTATGTGTAACAGATGAAATCTTCTAAATAAAACAAAAAAAAATCCCTCCGAATACTAGAATAAAACTAAAATTGTTTTCCGGCAATATAACTATGAAAAATCGTGTATTACCGTTACGTTTAATCTAATCGCACGGACAGCCATTATTATACACCGCATCGGTACGTGACATTTCTATAGATGAGAGATGTAAAATATCTACTTGTTTATATGAAAGTTGAAAAATTTTTAAGAACGGAATATCTCAACAAAAATGCTTTATTGAATTCACAATTAAAATTTCGAAAATTGGATAAGTTTTGTCATCTTTATCTCAAATAAGTTAATTAATCTTTCTGCAACACATTTAAAATGGACCTACTGGGGAAATGTTCATTCAGCACTAGATTTATACAAATTTTTTCGTCATTGTTAATAGTATTCGAGCCAACAGCTTGGATCAAATGTTAAGCACTGGGTAGCTATCGCCGAAGAAATTTTATAAATGCTTCATATACAGGGTGTTTCCTCCATGGTGGTCAATAGAGCAGGAGGTGATAGTACTATAGTACTAAACTAGATAAACAAAAATTGAATTGCGGTTGTTGGAGGGGGGGGGGGGCATATCAACTATTTCGGAGTTACAGGGTGATTAAAAGAAAATGCTAGTTTTTCACAAAATACCCTGTATCTGAAAAAGTACAGATACTACAGATACTATACATAGGATATAGTAAGTCAAATTAAAGAGGATAGTGTAGTATAGTTTACTTAAAAAAAAAAAGTTATGTTAATGACCTTTTGCAAAAAAAAAAGAAAAAAAAGAAGTAAGAAGATTCGAAATTTTTAGTTTAGATCACAATTACTCCTGAGAGGAGAAGAGTACCCCACGAACAATTTTTGTCCTATATAAAACTTCGATAGGGAACAAATATTGCAAACTTAAGGTGTAATAAGAAGCCAGACTATTGTGTTATCGAATTCCCAGGAAATCGGCTAGACTCTTAGAGCGATAAAGTGGAGAATCCCATATCATTATCTGGGAACAGGAACCGAAATAATTATTATTAGTGATTTTTCAAATGAAAAAATCATGTACCAAACGGAGGTTCTTCGAAGCGGGAATAAGTCACATAGTAATATATTTTTATGTAGTTTCATCATGGGAAATAATTAAAAAAATGTAAATTTTAAAATTAAAATCATTCCATAATTATTTCTTTGGATTTTTATTATTTAAATCATGAAATAATAATTATGTTTAATTTTTATTTTTTATAGTCGAAGATAATAACTATTTTTTGATCAGAAATAAAAATCATTTTCTGATTTCTATTTTTTTGATCAGAAATAAAAGTCATTTCATAATTACTTAATTATAAGTCTTTATAAGTCTCTAGTTCCTCGTACGCGGCCCTAAACTAAACTAAAAATGGCATGGTATGGTATGGTATTATTTCTGATCAAAAAATATAAATCAAAAATAATTATTATCTTCGACTATAAAAATTAAAAATAATTATTATTTCATGATTTTTTTCATTTTGATCGTAATAATTACGGTCCTTATCTGGGAATAAAATTTAGTGTTGATATAGAAATAATAATTCCTTAAATGTACTTTTATATCTTAATCTCATATTGATGCTCAGTTCTTAGATAAGACTTTATATATTCCCTATTGTAGAAATTTGATGTTATGACGTTGTTGTAGGTTTTTCTAAATTGGTCTACTTCACTTATATAGGAATTAAATATAGAACTTATTTGTTACCAAATTATCCTATATAGGAAAAGTGGCCCTAACGTAAAATCATTAAAAAACAATAGATCCTATTTGAGTTTCCAGATTTAATATTCATGTGGAACTTATTATGCATGTGCGATTACATTATTCCATATTATATATATATTTCTTAATATTACAATTGATTTTCCACAAGAAATATGAGAATTTAACAACGATTAAAGTTTTACAGATTTAAAAAAAAAACGTCTCAAAATAAATAAATAAATAGAAAGTTTAATTACCTATGGTTAAAAACGGCTCTTCTAATAAATGGAGCTAATGTGTATTTATCTATTTTTCAATAAGTTTGTCAATATATCATTATTTTCATGTTTCTAAGCTAATTTCTACCTAAATCTTTAACCCTAAAAAAATGCGTCTTTTTTTATTACAAATGGCCGTCCAAATATTCAGAAAATAGGTCTAATAGAAACGTGTACATAAAAAGAAGATGATATAGGATTTCAGTTCTTCCTTAAAGTTTAAAAATCTGGAAATAACACACTAAATGTCATATCATGACTTCAACACACCTACATAAGCAGGAATAAACTCTTATACAGGTAACAAATTCCTATCTAAAGATGCAAATTGCTGTGTTTTGAATAGATATTTCTATATGTATGTTTGTAGTGCTATATAAGAATTGTAGAGAAACGATCGAAACAAAAACATTCGTATAGCACTTAAGGGGTAACGCCACTGTAGCGGCTAAAAAAAAAAGGTTTTTTCACGAATTTTTTTCTCGCGAAATTAAAGGTGTTTGAAAAAACCCTTTTAAGGGTATTATGGGGCATACATTGAACTTTATTGACAAATTTTTTGACAGCAAAAAAAAACAAAATGGCGGCTCCACAGCCATCTTCCCGGGACATGTTTTGCTCGCAGGGCTCCGCGGCACGCAGCACCACTGGTGCACATTAGACCAAAACTAAAAAAAACCATGAATCTAGTGGCTTATAGCTAGAGAATGCCGTACGGATTTTTAAAAATATTAATTTTTGTAGATTTGGCGCGCGTTTAAAAAAAAAGTTTGATTTTTGACGAAAAAAAACGGCAGGTTTTTTGTTAATAAAAAATCAACAAATTAAGTTATTGAAAATCCCGTACGGCATTCTCTAGATAATGTTAATGTTCACATCTGGTCAAAATTTCAAGTCGAAAATATGAAAATTTTGCGAGTTATGCTGCGTGCCATTTTGAAAACCCGTGTTTCGAGAAGAACGCGTTCAAAGTTTTGAGAATAGTTTTTTATTGGAAAAAATAAAAAAAAATGAAGGTAAAAAATAAAAGTTTTCTGATAAACAAGTTAAAGTTGCAAATGTCAAAAAGGTCAGTTGTTCAGTCAGCTTTAGAAGAAAGCTAGCGATAAGCTGGCTGAAAAGCTCCAATTGTGTTTCAGGCTTCAGGTAGTCGTTTCGGAGCAAGTTTGACGCGCTTGGTGGCGACCTCCATTTTCAAAGGAAAAAACAATTTTTTTTTCTGGCACGGGACCTTTTTTTTCTTATTCTAAACCAGAGGCCGTAACGGTTATGAATGTTTTAAAAAAAATCATATGTAAAAAATTATTTTCTGATTTTCTTTCTAAAAATCAAAAATTAAAATTAAAAACTGATTTTCATTTAAGAAATCGAGAATAAAAATCGGGAAATGATTTTTACTTTAAAAATCAAAAATAGAAATCAAACAATGATTTTTATTTTGAAAATCGAAAATCAAAATCATAAAATGATTTTAATTTCGCAAAACTGTTTTTCGGGCGAAAAATATGGCTCTAAATATGCCGTATAATGTACGACAGATGAGAGTAGATGCACACAACATACGGGCTTTAGTCTAAGTTGTCATAAGAATTGGTCTAGATTTTTTTTTGATTTTTAAAATTAAAATCATTTTATGTTTTTTATTTTTGATTTTTAAACTAAAAATCATTTTTATTTTTGATTTTTAAAATATAAATCTAAAAAGGGAGTTACTTTTTATAATTTCGAATAAAAATCATAAATTTAAAAACTAAAGGAAATTTGGGAACATTCGGTAATAAGAATCATAATGCTACATTCCAATCAATCTTCCTATAGCATTTTCTAAATGATTTTTTGGTTAGAAAAAAATGAAAATAATTGTTATTTTCAGTCCCTGGTTTAATAAAAACAAAAACGATTTTTCAAAAATTTACAGTGGTTACCCATTAAGTTCTTATTTTGTGTCGAGATCTCCTATATGAGAACTCCGATCGGCCAGCGTGTGTTGTACTTTTAAGGTCTTCCAGATGCCCGATGCATTTCGGAAGGCAGTTTACATTTGAGAAACCATTCGACAACATACTATATCTCGAGATGACTACTTTGTATGAATTACAAAAATTTCCATCCCTATACCCAACTAGAAGTCTTTTCGTTATGTTATGCCTAATTAATTCCATCAAATGAAGAGGCTCTGCAACTAGAAAATCAGTACAATTATTTTGGACCAGGAACAAAGTGACAATCAAGATTGGCGAGAGGAGAACCGATATAGCATACTAGCAGAATGAAGACACAAGTAATCGACATATAGCTGAAAAAGCCTGACAGCACGCAAAAATCTATGGACGCAAATTTGAGTGAACGTGCCCGGATCTCCTGTCGGAATCACATGCCGCGACATGAAACTTCAGCATCTCCTATGAGCTCTGATATAAGAACACATTTTCCAAGTGATGCTCCTTGATCCTATATAAAAGTTCACTAAATACTGATTACTTATATGACCGTTGATATTGAAAATGAATTCTCACTGAAATTCCTTATTCCCTGTATTCTTATATAAGGGTTGATTGGAGAGTGATTTTTGATAGACTTGATATATGAACATATTTCCCAGGAGCTATACTCGCATATATAAATTCCCCAATACTGATATAGATATGATATATAGGATTACGATTCTTTGGGAATTCTAGTCCTATATACGCACGTTTATGTGCTATAAACATTGAACATTAGTGCTTAATGTTCAAGTACTAGATTCTTCATATAGGGCTTAAACGCCTTAGACTCATATAAAAAAACAAATGTGGATATAAAATTCTAGTTATTTCCTTAAGAACTACAAGATCTATGTGGGAACTTAAATGTTGATCGAGATTTATATAGGAGCCATATAGGAAAAAATCCAAATTTCCAGCACTTGAAGTCTAATATTCCTTGGCTAACGGGTTGGTTGAGCAATTGTTGGAAAGGTCATGAAGTGCATACAATCAGCTAAAGACGTTGACCATGCACCGTATATTTTTAAGGTAGGTACAAGGTATTTTGTGAAAAGCTATATTTTTTCTTAATCACATGTAGCTCCCAAACGGTCGATATCCCCCCTCCCCCCGGCATTGATTTTTTTTGTCTAGGTGAGTACTATAACCTCCTGCTCTATTGAGCACCATGGAGGAAACCCCTGTATAAAGCAAAACTATAGCACCCAGGATGCGAACCATGGGGCAAGCACATAAACTATGAAGATCTCTTATTATACCCTAGATGAAATCTATAAGGTATACTAAGTTTGTCATTCCGTTCGTAACACCTCGAAATAATGATGGTAGAGCAAAATGGATTGGACACACAAGCATAATATTAAAAGTTATTTTGATTTTTTGCATGTTCGTCCGTCCGTCCGTCTGCACACGTTAACTCGAGAACGCGTTCACTTAGAAAGCTGAAATTTTTGTACACGGACTACAAGTTCGAAAATGAGACAAAACGGGCAACTCCTTCGTGTCGTGGGGTTGCCATACAAAAATTTCGTTTTCCACTAATATTTGGACAGTGCCTAAGAACGCGTCGACATAGAGAGCTGAAATTTGGTACATGATGTTTTCATTGTACTAGCAAATAAAATTTCAAAAATGGACTAAATCGGGCAACTCCTTCTTGGTGTTGCAATATAAAAATTTAGGTTTTTTACGTATACAGTGAAAACGATTAGTCCAAGACATTTTTATTGTTCTAAAGACTTCTTCAGAATACGAAATCCTATAAAATTGGTTATAATGATTTTTTCTGTCCGACGAATCGTTCTAGAAATACATGAGAAAAACCACTTCAAAAATCAAACTTGCATAGATCGGTGACCATACGAAATTTTATACGGACATTCATCTAGAGGGTATCATAAGAATTGGTTTTAGACCAATTTTAGCTTTTTTACTTGTTTTTTCTTAATTTTAATTCACTCACAAAGAAGAAAAACAATAATACGTGATATAAGAAACGTTGCTGTTGTATTAATGTACTGAATACCCCCCGCACACTATAATATAATAAAACTGTAAGCTGCGCATGTTCATGTAGCTAATTTTAAGAGTCTAATGTACTCCTACCCTTATGTATGAGAATATTAATTTCCGGTATAGAAAACATGGTGGACGCAACACACGACCTTTGGAATCTTTATATTAAAAATGTTCTCTTTCATGAATGAAATTTCTCCCCATTTCACATGCGCAATATAATTAGTCTTCAACAAAAATTTGACCTTTTACAACACGCCTAAAGATGAGAATTGAAATGCCTAAAGCGCATATACATCCGTTATTTTGTTCCCATGAACCTTAGACATATTCGAAAGTAATGAAACGCAGATAAAAGCACGCAAAATTAACATGCTTTCAATTAACCTATTCTCCAATCTTTTTGACATACCTGAAGAGGAGTGAGGATTGAACAGAAAGCTTCAGGAAATTATCAGATAAAATCACCGATTTGAATGAGCAAGTAAGTTTTCCCTCCCTATAGGCAAATAAAATCTGCGTAGATGCAGACTGGTGAAAAGTAATGGGCTTGAAGGCCACCCCACACGCCCATGGCAGCTTTATAAAGATGCTGCTGCTGCTGCTGTTGTTGTTGTGGCTTATAATAATAAATTTGATACCCTCATTGAATTCTTGAATTTCATCTATTGCGGTAGTTAAATGCGGTGATGATACCAAGCCAGAGCAAAGGAAAATGTATAGAAAATGTAGAAAAGGAAGGTGTTCGCTTGAATTACTGTACCAAGGTGAGGCAGCGTAACCGTATAACTCCCCAGTAGAAATTACCCATTGAAATGATTACGTTTATGCGTATACCTAGGGGGGGTTCCTCTTTGCGCAAAATATAGGAGTGAACAAATAAAATTATTCGCTTTACATTGTCGTCTGGTTTGCAGAGCATGCGGATATCTTTTGTGCTGTCATGCTTAAAATATATCGTGATGATCGCACTCTCAGATAAAATTTTCTTCAAGTTGAAGGAAATCGAATGACGAGTAAAGATTGAAAGTCCATGGATGACTGGGCGGGCTGGCAGCATAAAGGCGCACAATGTCATTGCGAAGATTATTTTCAAAATGAAAATCACCAATGAGTTTTCAATCTTTTCGGCTGGATCATTTTGATCATACATATACATAATATGTATATGTATGTAGGTAAGATGAGATTGTTTTGAACCTTATCCCATAACCTCAGAAATATCAATTTATTTCCTTGAGACTTTCAAATTGACTTGACACTCAATCTTAAGTTAGAATGATGTAAGTGATCTTGTCAAAATCAATTATTTTGCATGTATGCCAGGGTACTAGATGAATGAAATTCTGTGTACGTGTTGTCATATGTACTGTATATACCTACATATATGTAGCTATGTATGTACACAGCGGAAAATTTAAATTTAAATTCAAACCTCTTCATAGGAAATATTGGCTTGAGTCATTTGCGCACACAATCCCTACATGGACCAGCATTTCAATAAATTTTGATTAGCTTGCGCTTTAAATATCCAAACCGAGGCGAATTGAGTCGTATTTGTATTATAGAATTTGTAGCCGTTTATGGTGACTTCTTGATGCAATCACCACCAAGTCGCCTAATATGGTTTGAAAATTGGTACAAAACTAATCGAGAGGAAATTGACGAGACATCTTCCGCGCAGTTTGGTTTATTTGCATTTTTACAAACTCTACTTTTCGATTTCCTTTCTTGTGAAATATAAAATGTGCTTGCGGTAGTTATAAATAGTAAAATTGATTGCTTTCTGTTCACAGATAACTGAACTATGTTTTTTTTTGTTTTTTCTTCTCAGAAATGTAATCGATAAAAAATATTGAGATTATTCATTCATCTGATATGTAAATAGACACTTGAAATTGTTTTTCAAAGCTTCGAATAACTTTTTTTTTTCATACACTTCCGCCCGACTTTTAGTGACATGGCGGGAACATAAGGTAAGCAAAGATAACCAAGTTTGTGATAGATCTCTCCGTAGGTGCTACCGTTCACTAATTCTTGTAATAGGACTAAATGTCGATAACTTTATGACCTTTCTCGAGAGGATTGCACTGAAAGTTAGGACTGGGGTTATATATGAATTTTGAAATTATGTTTCAGCACTGGATATTGATTCAATATTATATTTTTCCAAAAAGAACATATTTGTGTTTTTATAAATTAGCCAATATTTACAGATTATTATGGATTGCGAGAAGAGTGAAGGAGATATCAATGAATATTCTGTCTGAACACAAGCGGTATGTAGGTGACAGAAAAAATAAAAGATCGTAAAACTTTTCAATGTTCGAAATTTCAAGGTATGGCTGTTATTATTTCGGAGGTTGAACGATAATAGACAGTACATCATTTATGAATATTATGAAAGTAGTCGCTGAAACCTGAGGGACAGGGGCATAAATATGACTGACGTCTATAAGTACAAATCGTATTATATAATTCATCATAAAAATGATTGAACTTAAGAAAAAAGTGCTATCGCTCCTCAGTGGAAAAAATACTATATTCTCCTAAATGTAGTGCTCCCATATTGCGTTACTTTGGGTACATATATGGTTACTTTAAAAATTTAAATCTCTAAAACGAAGCCGAGCACATATGTATGCAGATACAGGCTTATGGGTTTAAAATAAATATTCATAAAATAGTGCTGGAGGACCTCAATATTAATAATCATAATACATGTTTTTAAAAGGTCCCACATTAGAGGTGTCTTAAGCGATGCATTATGATACTCTGAACATATTTTATAATCAATATTTATTTCAATTAAATGACGGGAAGGCTGGGGGGTGGGGGGGGGGGGCAAGTTTGATCTACTTACATTTTGGAAAATCTAGTACAGAATCGAATTCCTTAGGTCCTCAGAAGAAGTTTGAGTACCCACACTCCTATACTCTGAGGCTTAAATAGCCATCCCTATACTCACTTTTTAATATTTCCCTCTTTTGTATTCGAATTGAGGTACTAGATTTTTCACACCTTAGATTGGCTCTAATTCGGTAGGGTTAAGTCCGACCGGAAAACGGATCTCACTGATCGTCTCAGCTCATTACCAGAATTTGTAAAAGACAATTTTTCTCTGCATATTTTTAGGGTGGTGATAGGAAACCTCGTGGCGGAGGAGGGGGGGGGTGATTCCAATACGGCATGTTGCATATCAAATTAAAAGTCTCACCGAGGCCTATCGAACGGTGTAAATTCTTTCCAATTCAGACAACTTTCTCGCGATATTTTTGCCGCCGGAAAACCGATTTTAAAGTATTTCATGCACACCAGATATTTCATTTAGCATATATTTTTGCAGTTCGTTTTTCCATGGCCATATCTGTTGTGAACATATTTCTCATAGGAAGCAATTTTCAAAAATATCCGTGATGGTTGAACCTTAAAATCTTAAAAATTTTATAGAACTACCCATAAGAAAGGTGCCATCTGCCATGGAAGAGCTCCTATCTACTAACTTTGAGGCGAGGTTACTAGAACAAATGGATAGCTTTCTTAAAGATTTGGAAACAAGATTATTGCATATAATGTACTATAATATAATGAGTGATACATGACAACTGAGAGAAGGGAATTCTATATACTATTTTATATGCTACTTCTGTTCCCAAATTGTTTGCAACGTGTGAAGGTCGGTAATGTGATTTCTGGCAATCTTCTAGTAAATCGTGAGCTGCCGCAGGGCTACGTTTTGGGTCCATTATTGTTTGGTCTGTACATTAATGATTCTTCAGACTCTTGAGGATTTATGTGCTGATGATGCTTTGATTTACTTTAGTAGACTTATGAGATTAATGGATGATGGTGTTACTCTGTCTAATGAGCGCAAAACTTCTACTTTTGCAGTGGTATTTGAATCCTAAATGTTGCTTTTACGAATATGTTGTTACTATACTTAGAAGGATCTATATTGAATTTCCAACACTTTGTTTATCTGCTGCCATTCTGCATACTGAATTCCTTAAATGCTTAAAGCAAGTTTGCCGGCGCAGCCTACATTATGTATGCGCCCAATAATTTTAACTTGAACTTACGCGATAGTAACAATAGTAGGTAGTCTCGCAGTTATGCAGTATCACCGACGATATGGCAGTATTTATACATCTCTCGCGATTTCAGGTTTTTTTCCGAATTACATAATTGTACATTTTCTGTGTTAATTGCTTAGAGTGCCTGCGTCTTCAATGGATTCAAAGCCTTAATTTTTTGTCACTATTTTCATATTTTCATCTTATACTTTTCTCTTCTACTTCTCTTTTTAGTTTTTATTATTTATGAATTCCTCATTTTCCTAAAACATTTTTATTTTTGAATTTAATTCATACATACACTCCGCGACAAAATTCTGACCCACCCATAAATTTTACCTGTTTCTTGAAAAGGTATAGACATAAACTTTATTGTCTATTGTAAAGACTATGCTAGTATATCCGTATATTTGTCTTTGAAATTAATTTTGAGTAATTATCTTGTGTTATTTTCTACAAAAATGGTGCGACAAAATTATGATCCAGGTATAGCTCGATTAATTTTGGAAGAGATTTAAATAACAATTTTAAGTATTTTCTAGGAATCACATTCCAAGCCTTCTCAACAGCATTTTACAAATTCATTTATGGTTGAGAATTGCCTGTTTCCTTTCCCAAACATTTTCAATAATTTTAAGATCTGCAGATCTTGATGATCCTTGCAGAAGCTCTATACCATTTTCTTGAAGATAATCTTTCACTCTCCTGGCGGTATGAATTGCAGCATTATCTTGTTGTAGAATCAAGTTTTCTCCTGCTACCGAGTTTCCTTGGCTTCTTATTTCTTCGCCGATTAGCTGTATGTAAGAATTCCTGTCCATTATTCCAGATATAAATCGTAAACTCGACTTCCCTTTTTCCTACCCAAATCATTATTTCTCCTCATCCCGAGCGCCTTTTTCCTTAAATCGTGGAAATAATATACCCATTCATTTGGTCCATCCTCCATCTGTTCTTCCATCTGAGATTTTTGCGAGCAAATTTTAAACGTTCCTCCTTATGTTTTGTCGTTAAAGATGGCTTTCCTTTCAGTTTCTTCATTTGAGTTTTCATGTTTTTTTTTGCAAAATTCGCTGGATATTCCTACGTTTGTTGGCACACCAGCTATGTTTGCAATTTCTTTAGCTGTAAACGTATTGCTTGTCGCCTCTCTCAAAATTGCTCGATCCTATCTTGAGGTTACATCCCGAGAACGGCCAGGATCGTAAATTTCGGAACCTTTCAGAAAATTTGCAATCGCTCGACGACTTCTCTTCAAAATTCTCGCGTTGTTTTTTTTTTGCGGAGTGTACATACATGTAATACTTAGTTTTTCCGTTGATTTATGCTACCTAAAAATTTGTAGCTTGTGTACAGGACCAGATAATAAAATATTTTATTGTAGGATTCAATTCTCTTGAGCGTAAACTGGATGAGACATGTATGTAGGCGTGTTTTTGTTGTTATTATTTTGCATGTTAATATAATTGAAGCAGTTCTGATCTAAGACCCCTCCCCACTTTTCTACCTTTCTATAACATATTTTTCCCTGATCTAAAAAAACAAAATATCTGCTTTGAAACACTCCGAACTACGTAATGGTACGTACAGCACTTAGAATATATAGCAAACAGGAATGGTTGAATCGCGTATAATTCGTGTACATGAGCGTAATTTGTCAAGAGTAGGACATTATACATAGGAGTAAGTGAGATGAAGCTGAGTGACAAGTTGTCAAATGTGCTTTTGTTTTGTGAGCAGATTTAGTCAATTTAAAATTCTTTTGTGAAATTTAACAAAAGTACCGAATCAATTATTTTCAAAACTATTTATCTTTGAAGTTTATTTAGTGCAAAGCTCTATAGTGGCACTAGAACCACCTGTTAAAACCTTCACATTAATTACAAAAAATTGAAATGAAGTGTTTGGTCAGTGCTTGCAAATATAAATCGGATTATAAACTAGGAAAATCGTGTTTCAGGCAAGTGCACTATCTAAATTCTAAATTATCTTTTTTGAGGCCAGCCCGTCCCTTTAACTCGTACACAAATTTGTCTGTCTGTATATTTCTTTTTTACTATTTTCGACACTCTCGTAGACCCACTTTTCGTCATCACAGCGAGCTGAAATTTGGCACACAGGCTCATGTCATGTCATGACAATTGAATCTATCAAAATTTGAACCGGAAATTTTCATGGAAAACCCGGAAAATCGGGAAAAATCATTTGAAAATTTGGTACAAATTTGATTAGTGATAAATCCGTTTCAGGAAAAATGCAGAGTTTTCCGATTTTCCGAAAAAAATTCCGGTATTTTCGGACTTTTCCGGAAAATTTTCCGGTAATAAGGTTTTCTCAATTAAGCAGGATCAAGTTCCCTATCAACTGGCATCATTACTTTCTCTCCGACAATGGTGAAAACTTGCAGAAAAAATCGAGGAAAATTCATGTAAAACGCTTTTCCGGAGTTTTTCCGACCAAGGAAGCGTTTGAGTGTTTTGCAACCTAAGACAAAGTTGTAGAGCGAAATGAGTTGCATAAAGTTGCTTTTGTGGAAAACTCCATGGAATACCCGGAAAAGCGGGAAAATCATCGGAATTTTTTTTATCAATATGATTAGTGATAAATCTGTTTCAGGTCAGCACGTAATAACAATTTAGTTAACGTGAAAAAAAAATGTGGCAGAAAATAAAATAAGTAAAAAACAAGGTTTCAAACAAAACTGAGGCCAAGGCGCATGAAAAAGTAGAAAATGAACTTTTCTTCACACACAGAGGTGGACTCAGATTTTTTGATTGGGACATTTCTCTTGAATATTCTTTCTCTTCATGAATCAAATCACTTATTACCTCTGATTGATCATCCTGAAATATATCGGTGATTGTCAGCGAATAAAATCTGAGTCCACCTCTGTGTTTGAAGAAAAGTTTATTTTCTACTTTTTCATGCGGCTTGGCCTCAGTTTTGTTTGAAAACTCGTTTTTTACTTATTTTATTGTTAATATAAGCAAAGATTTATATAAATTCAATATGTGAATTATTTCAAAATAAAATAGAAAAAGAACATTTTTTACCACAGATGCTCCGCTCAAAACCTTTTTTTACTTTTTTTCAAATTGATAAGTTGCTTAGAATAGGGATGTCGTGTAAATACATTTAAAACATGGACTACCAACACAACAAGAAATTCATTACGCAAAATCTGGCTTATCATCACTCCTGTTTGCTATATATTCTAAGGTACAGCTTCAACACAACAAAACTTCATGATCACGGTCGCATTCAACTTCCTGGGATTTTAGCAACAGCTTCGAAACAAGATTGCTTCACATTGTTTCCAGAGAAGCATTTTTTTTTAAGCATATCAGTACCCTGCTACAAGCGCTTCCAATCTGTTTTTTCGAAGCACTTGGTATTTTTTGCCCTGGGATTCTATGTACATACATTACGAGTATACATGCATCTTCATAATTTTTTTTTATCTGATATCATTTGTCAAAAGAGGAAGAAAAAACTTTGATTCGAACCAGTCTTCATTTTAGCATAAACTAGTAAATCTGCCTAAGATTAAAAACTAGAGAAATTGTTAAAACATAATTTAAAACCAATCATATAACTTGAGATTTTTCAGTTTTAAATACAAATCCAAAGATAAAAATTTTCTTTGACTCATTTTGTATTTAAATTTTTGTATCACGCCCATTTGCCTGTACATAATTTAAGGAAAATTAAAAATAGATCGCGTAATGCTATAATGTTTCTCGGCTCGGCAATGTCAAGTGGTTCCTGTATGGTGGCGAGTGAGTAATATTTTATTAGTAAGTCAGGGCCCATTTACATTATTCCCCCAGCGCGGCTCGGATCATTATGTCGGTCAACACGGACAACACAGTTAACGTACATAATTTTTCAGTCATCGTGGTTCTGCTATGGTAGCTTCTTTGTTGCCTGGAAAATAATTTTTATTATAATCCCACGGGATAATGCCAACCATTTGCCATTTGTATACCTCCATGTAAAATGAACGTGGAGAGCTTTTATAAAGTTAGAATCGGTTCATGATATTTCTTTAGAAATTTTCAACTATGTATAATCTGTGTTTAGGGAAATGTGATAAATTAGAAATTTTATGTCTGACATAATTCAACAAAAATGACATCAACTGGGACAGTTATAATTTTGTAAGGTTAAGTTTCGAGGGAATCGTTATTCACATCTTTTTGTATGTAAATTTTTTATGGTTTGTAAATTTTTTAATTGTTGCTATATTCGCGTTGAGATTAATTTATTACTCATATATTTACCTTTTTTTTCTGATCATTTTAGTCGCAAAGTTGACGTTTATATACTTATATAAGGTGAGGTGAGAACAGGTAAACTGGGCATTTTTATTTCTAGTCAAACGAAAAAATTTATGGCATACATAGTATATCATAACTCCTGAAGAAAGAGGTGTACGGGGCTGGTCGAGCACTCGTTGGATATGCCATGAAGCTCTGCATACAATGAGCCCTGTAACTGGCCGTACACTCTGTACTTTTTAAAATACAGGGTATTTTGTTACACATCAGACTTACAAAAAAAGTGTTTTTACAAAAAATTGAGGGAATTTAGTCTTCAAATTAATATTTTTATATTTAGTCGTAGGATCAACCATTGAGAAATAATTAAAAAAAAAACAATTTTTGGTACCTTTAATCCAAGATTTCGGACCGCGCGGAGCCCCCCCCCCCCTCCCCCCTCCCATACAAGGGCCTAAACTTAGATCTTTTATCAGGGCCCGGAACTAAATTACAACTACCCCACCTTTTGTAGGTCAAAGGCCTTATTTAGTCCCTATTGACTGGACTATTAGCGAATCTAGGAGTTATATCAACTTCTGACTTGGAGTTAAACTAATTTTTCTGATAAAATTAATCGAACTGTGGTATATGCGATTGCACTCTTCTCAGAGTCAAAAGTACCCTATTTTTGTGAGGAACAATTAAAAAATGCATTCATATTTGGCAGATTTATTTTTAACAATTAATCGAATACATTCGTTTAAACCAGTGGTTCTTAACCTTCACGAGGTCACGAATAGGGTTTCCAATTATCCGACATTAATGACTATCCGGATATCGAATACTGAAAACTCAAAATATCCGGATAATCCGGATATCCGGATAACAAAAAACAAAATAAATAAATAGCTTGAATCCAATATTTCATGGTGTTTTATAATGTTTTTATTCAAATATTTTAATTATGTACATTAATAATTAATAAATAGTAAAAAAACATTATATGATTTAAATTTATTTTGTTTTTAAAAAAGAATATTTTAAAAAGTTATTGAATTGAAAATTTCAAAATTTTAATTGATTGAAACTGTAAATGCTGGCTTTATTGTAAGAAATGCATTGAATAATAGGGTTTTTGCGTTGCTCTGCTCATCAACAGAAGAAATTGTCACTTCCAGTTATCCCTGCAGACTGGCAATGTAATGGGAGCACCTTTTGAATTATAATCAAAGTATTTATGGAATGTGGTATATTGCCTGCTTCTAAGAAGATTTACTTTCATAAGCATTTTATCTCGACGTTCATCCATTCGTTTTTTATTCTGTTTCGATAAAATTTAACCTAAGTTCGTTCTAAACTCGTCTAAGCTTTCAAATAGAAATTTATAAGCACATTCAGCGGTCAAAAGTTTCATAGACCCAGTTTAGACAGGTCAGTCTCAGTATGGGTGATGCTTCATTCCTGCCCCCAACCATCATATTACCGAGAAGTTTGCGTGGGGCAGAGGCATCTTATTGACCCGTCTAAACCGGGTCATAAGGGCATTCATTGGATAAAAAAATACAACAACTTTATTCTTCAAGAAAGTACCTTTGTAAAACGCTTGCGAATTTCAGACACGATAATCGCAGATCACTGTAGATAAGACTGTTCGAAATGCGACTGCAGATTAACTTGCAACGAAACGGAATGGCAAATGATTAATTTTAGAAAATAAATGAGAATGGGCGCAGTTTTCAGATTTTACAATCATAAAATGCTATCACACTTTTGTGAAAACAGGTTTTTATTTTAAATATTGAGAGAGTTTGTTCCGAAGTTATTGTTGTAATCGTATGTTATGTCCCAAAGTTGTTGCTGTAATCGTGATATTTGAACAGCACGTGCTTCTGTTTACATTCGTTTTGCTCGAAAGTAATTGAGTGGAGGACTCGGGGAATATTATTAGTCAGGAATTTTACATCTCCTTTTAGTGCGTTGTTCAATGCGAAATTTATCTTTTTCTTGAAAAATTGAGGTGGTGCATCCCGGTGTGCATTATTATGAATAGTTTGAAAGGATTTTGAAGGTATTCAAAAGATTTTGTCATTCGTTCTGTCAATTTTTGTTTGTAACTCGTTATATCAGTCGCACTGATGCCAACATTTTTTTCCCTATTCATTCAAAAGACATAAATATATGACACTACTTGTTTCTTTCTACAAAACACGAAAAATGTCCTATTTTGTTCGGCATTCTTCCATTCTTCTTCTTAGGCTCGTTGTTTGAAACGCCCCCCCACCCCCCACATCGCGTACAAGGCAGTCATCTTCCGACCGATACTCTCGCCGCGTCTTTCACGTCTGCCCGTGGATATTTGTGCCAGAGCCGCACTTATTGGTCCAAAGAGTCGCATTTTGGCGACCTATGGGTTAGAGTAGGTACGTTTCGAGTCAGTTTATAATTTTCAGCGCATGGGAAATATTTGGGAAATTTTCTAAAAAATACATAATATGCATCATGTAATGCAAGTTTTTTATAAATATTAATGACAAATTTTGCTCCTATAGAAATTTCCTACACAAAAAAAGAAACGAAAAAAAAGCAATAACATGCCCCATAGCAACCGCCTCTAGCGACTGTCAAAAGCAGACAAATTTATTGACAAATGAGAAAGTTTGTGAGCACATGATATGTTTATCTGCGCTGGGGTACACTGTTAGAAAATTGAAATGTTGAAATTGCTTTTCAGTAAAATTTATCGTAAAAAAGTAAACTGCATTCCAGATTTTAGAGTATTTTAACCCTTGTGTGACCACGAGAAAAAACGTATCTAAGTGACCACGAATGGTACCCGGGTAACTCACGTAAATTGCATGCATATAGTGCGCTGTACTATAAGGAAAAGAGCTAAATATTAAGTTGTAATTATAATTAATATAAATAAAACTAGTATTTATTCACAATATTAAATATTAACATTTAACTACTCGTCTTTTAACTTAAAAAACGCGTTGGAAATGGCAATACTGTCTTTACTCATTTCCCGGTATACACACAAAAAACAGCACCTTATAGGTAATTCAATTTTCTTATTAAAAAATCTGAGTATTTCATTTGGATACGAGATTTGGCCAACGAACGCGAATGATTTAGTATTGTCGCAAGTTATAATTATTACTGTGAGATTTTGGAGTAATACATATTTTTTATTCTTAGTTTTGGGAAAAAGGTAATACCTATTTAAATTTTAAAAATTGTAAATTTTTTTAAAAAGTGTATAGTTAGCATTAACTTATATTTATTTAAATGGCTCATAATATTTCCAAAGTTTATTTTGATAAAATATCTTATGAAGATCAAAATAAGTATTTAGATGATTTAATTGATATTTCTGATGTGGATTCAAATAATGATTCTGATGGTGATTGCTCTGAAGACGAATGGCTTCGACCTCCGCCAAAACAAACGATGATGAATTTCACAAGAAAACAAAGAGAGAATAATAGAGACGCTGATGAATGAATATTCAGATGTTGATGACATTTTGTGTGACGAAAGCATAAGGATTGAGTGGGATGAGGCTGAAAGTGATACGGAACCTGAAGATGAAGCTGAGGCTGAAGGTGAGTTAGAGCTTGAAGATAAAGCAGGGCCTGAACAGGCGGTTGCTTCTGGAACTGATGTTCAAAGTGTTCTAGTATCAAAGGATACAACTGAATGGAGAAACAACCCTCCTGCACATTCCAGAACAAGCACTCATAACATACTTCGCCAAAGAGCTGGTCCATCACTCACGATCAATACAGTGTTTAACTATTCGAGAAACTTTCAAATGCATTTTAGTGTGCGATATTATCATACGCGAGTATTTTTGCAGCTGACAATGCCCGTGAGGTAGGCCGTCTAAAATATGGAAAAACTTAACTGCAGAAGAGTTCGACACGTATCTAGCGATACTAATTACAGCTGGTGTGCATCGTTCCAATAACGAACATTTGACAGAGTTGTGGAAGTCAGATTCGTATCCGCTATATCGTGCTTCCATGGGAAAGAATCGATTCAAAGCTATTTATAGGTTTATAAGATTCGACAATACAAATAACCGCGAAGTACGTTTACAAACGGATAAAGCAGCACCTATCTCAGATATATTTACTTTTCTGAATGCGAATTTATCTTCCCACTATGTGGTACAATAGATAAGCAACTATTCGCATATAGGGGTAGAATAAGGTTCACCCAATATATGCCAACGAAACCTGCAAAATATGGCATCAAGCTTTGGTCGGCGTGTGATTCCAGGACTTCCTATCCTTTAGAAGGACAGATTTATACTGGAAAGCAGAGTCGCGAGATGAATCAGGGTGAGCGTGTCGTACGAGATTTAAGTGTGAAATTTAAGGATTCTGGGCGAAATATCGTAACCGATAATTTCTTTACCACCCTTCCACTTGCCCGATTTTTGAAGTCTTGAGATTTATCAATCGTAGGGACAATAAAAAAGAACAAACCATATATCCCACAGCAGATGTTGCCTTCCAAATCCCGAGAAATTTTTTCAACACTCTTTGGATACAATGATCATGTAACCATTTGTTCCTAAGTTCCAAAACAAAATGCAGCAGCCGGTTGTTGTCTACATTACATTACACTAATGCAGTATCAACCAGTGCAAAAAAGAAACCAGAAATCATTGAATACTACAACTGTACCAAAGGCGGTGTAGACAATATGGACAAGATGGTTGGGTAATTTTCTGTAAAACGAAAAACATTGAGGTGGCCGGTCGCCATTTTTTACAACATTATCGATGTGGCAGCTTTGGCGGCATTCATTATTTTCAGAGAAAATAATCCTCAGCTTGGGAAAAAACCGATTCTCGCAGAATCTTTCTGAAGGATCTCGGAAGAGAATTAGCAATGCCCGCTATATCTACCAGAGCAGCAATCCTTACTATTTATAAAAAGTTTGCTACCAAACTGGGAATTGAGTCCAACATTGACCAATTTCAATTCCAGCAGCAGAGCGAGCAGTTGTTGCTCGAGATTCCACTGGACGTCTTCCAATTGTTGGCAACTGTTTTGCCTGTTTGTTAGAACCTAATAGGAGAAATCGTAACACAAGAAAATCCTGCGTGATTTGCAATCGACCGATTTGTGATGCTCATACAGTAACAATAAGCAAATGCTTTGGATGTAACTAAAATGTAATTTGATTTCAGTATACATTTCATTTTCAATTTCTAATTATCTTTTTTTTAAATTTATAGGTATTGCAAGAGCCATCTTATTATGTACATATATGTATATAAAAAATTTAAAATGATTAACAAATATTAATAAAATAATATACAGAAATTTGAAACTGATGTACATACATACCGAAATTAATATATATGTATTTGAAGTGTTTTGGTATTTTATTTGAATTAATTTTATTCCAGCATATTCGCTTTTAACTTTAATCCATCTAAATTTTTATATATAAAATACGAGTTACCCAGGTACCACTCGTGGCCGGTTAGCATATAGAAAAGTTTAGGCCCAAAGATATCATATTGCAGATATCTTATTTAAGCTCCTGTTGGGTAAATATATTTAGAAAACATATCTTTTAGATTACCTAGAACAATAAACCTTCAAAAATTACATTATCGCACAGAAAATGCAAAATTTTTTTGAAAAGTTACCCGGGTACCTTCGTGGTCACATAAGGGTTAATATTCTTAATTATTGTGATATATAAACAACACACCAGAAAAAATGTCATGCAATGCAACATAGAACACAAAAAAAAAATTTATAAAGTCAAATAGAACAAACAAATTAAATATTATATAAACGGTTTTTTTAAAACATGCTTTGAAACGCAACCAACAAATTGCTCAGCCATATTATTAACAGAAATGCACGTGCAATTAACAAGTTCGTACATGCTAAAGTCAGGCCTATAGGAGTTAACATGCAACAGAGGTAGCCTTTTTTTTTTTGTTCTGAAGAGAAAAATGTCATTTGAAAATTGACATCACTTCATCTTGTAGAGGGACCCACTTCTTCGTCGTCGCTACTTAAAACACAATCAGAAGTAGAAACTATCATCAGATAAGGAAACAATCAACTTATCTGTTAACTTGTCCAAAAAGGCTTCATACCCAAGATATCCTTCCTTAGCTTTTATAGCATTTTTATAAACGCTTCTCCAGCTCTCCCCCGTAATTTTTTCGAATGATTCCGTTGCTAACTGTTTAACATCATCTAATTTGAAGGTTGTATTTCTGGAACTAACCCTGGATTTAACCGTAGCACAAATTTTTTTGAATTGGATTTAAATCTTAAAACTTTATTTAAAACTTCCTGCCCATTACTCCGAATCAGATCATCCACTATATGCTTTCTTGGAGTACGATGTATTTTAATCAAATTAAACAAATGAGGCTTGAACATATTTTATTTCTCAAATTGTTATGTTATTTTTCCTTAGACATTGTTGCATTTTAGCCTTAGTATGTATTGGCAGATGTAAAGTAATCTTGTTTAAATTTTTTGTGATATGATACATTAAGCAATTCCAGTGGTGTCAGTGGTCTATGTTATACATGTCAGTGGCAGGGAAAAAAATAGACATGCCTGACTTAGATAAGGTTTTATTGTAAGCATTACCTGGAATTAATTAGTAATCAGTACATGAATATACCTTACGTTGAACTGATTTAGGAAGGTACGTGTCATATATTGATGAGTTGTATTTTTGAGTATGTTATGTACCTATCAGGGAATACTTAGAAAAGACAGAGGTAATGATTTTTGATTTATCCATTATTTTAGAAGAAGAAGTGGATAATTATCATTTAAATACGAGATACGAATAATAAGTGAAGGCGTGTTTATTTACCATACCTTCCTAAGAAAACAGGAAGAGTCTTCCCTTTATACCTCTCAGTGAAAACAGAAAGAATTACTTTCCTGTAAATTTATAATTATATAAGAAAGAAGAAAGCAAAGCAAGCCCAAACATATGGGCTTAAGTAGGCAATCGACCACTGTAGCCGATTTTCTTCAAACTTTGCGAATAACTTACAATTCGCTCACAAATCACAAATATCACAATTATTTTTCGCAGAAACTTAATAGCGCGTAAATTCAATAGATTTATGTATGACAGTAAAATATGGATGCTCTTGGTCTTGCTTTCTTGGATGCGGAAAGAGAAAAACTGAAATACAAAGATACAGACGACAACATCACATTTTTTTTAGTAGCTTGCTAACATGTTAAATAATTATCTCTTTGGCAAAAGATAAGACTTCGAACTAAAAGTATGCAACTTCTCGCGGAAGAATTTCATGATCATGATATGGAGCCCAGTAAGGGTAAGGTTATTCAGGCAAAAGCCAAAAGGGCCGTGTGCAGGTTGCGCTCATTGGGATGTTGGGAGGACTGCTGGACTGGCTCTTCTTATTGCTCTCTGACGTATGGGCTGGACCTGAGAACCCTCTGGCCAGTATACCACGTGATGCGATGGTACCTGAGGTTCGTTTTGGGCGTCACTTATCTGTGAACTTGCCTGTATCGTGGACTGAGGGAAATGCCTTATCGAGCCTTTTCCGGTCCGCTCTAAAAATTTTCACCGACGACTCTTTCACTAATAAGGGAGCCGGGGCAGGTGTCTACTTTACTTAACCTGACATTTGGATGGAATACTCATTTGGAAGACACACCACCATCTTCCAGACTGAAGCCTTCGCCATCTCAATGCCAACGAAGATAGCCCTTGATATGGAGATCAAAGGAAGGACATTGCTATATCCTTTCGAATAGTTAGACAGCCTCGATGGCTCTGAGTGGCCCTCGGATAATATCTAAGTTACTGGGGGATTGCAGGTCGTCTGTGGCCAAGTTGTATATCCACAACAAGGTGTCCCTTCTGTGGGTTTTTGGTCACATGGGGATAATGGGGAATGAAATGGCTGACGTTTTAGCTAGAGCTGGCTCTGCCACCTCGAGTATCGGGTAACTCATTAAAGCGGATTTTCATAGGAAGCATCAGCAGAGATGGGAGAACCTGAGTACTTGTAGGTGCATAAAACTGTTTCTTGATGGGACCAATAGGAATATCTCCGATTTTCATATGGGGTCAGAAGGAAACGGGGGGGGGGGGGGGGGTATTGGGAGAATAGGCCTCTAAAAATGTTTTTAACATTTCGTACTCCCAGGGGGGGGGGGGGGTATTGGGAGAATAGGTCTCTACAAAAATTTGAATAGTTTTGTTCTCCCAAGGGGGGGGGGGGGGGGTATTGGGAGAATAGTCCTCTACAAAAAAAAAATAATAAAAAAACAAAACACTCGCAGGTACGGAAAAAAAAACTTTTAATGACTACAATCAAGGTTAACAGAGATAATTAAGAGCAAAACCACCTTCACAGTTCATTCATATGTTGTGTTGCAATTTTTGCATTGCTAGCAATTTTGAGGGCGATGCGTATTTTAATTTTGAAATAAAATATTAAAATTTCATAAAACATTCTGATGTTGTTTTTTTTAAATATTCTTTTCTCTCTTTTTTTTCAGGAAAACGTAAGTGTGGCGTTGCGTGAATGCAGGAGTAATTTATAAAAAAAAAAAAAAAAAATTTCTTTAGTAAGTAGAAAGCAGGTTTTTATAAAGTTTTTCTTGGATTTTTAAATTTTTTTTTCTTTGCATATTTGTATGTAATCGTTATTAGTCGGACCATGCACCAGTTGTATAAAGCTTTTATATTAACACATATTTATGATTTAACATAAATTGCGTGAATAGATTTGTGCAATACCATGATCATGTTTTTTTCCTTTTTTTTTCTTGTATATTATTTTACCTTCATTCATAATGTTAAGTGCAATGAGGTGTAGTGTAACCTGTATTAAATGAATTTATAAACTTATTTAGTAGGTAGTAGGCAGTATAGTTATTAATAGCTAATGGTTACTATTTTTATTTATTTCGGTTCTCTATATGATTGGGAATGTGAGACTATAAATATGTGCGTTTGGACGCTTCATGTATATTCAGAATTACTTTAGACGGGATTAATTTTGGGTTTTTTTGAAAAACATTGATGGAGTATCTGTCTTTTTGGGCGAAATAAGAAAACTATATCAGATATGCACAGACACATTTTCACTATGCAGAACTTCATGGCCTTTGCAACGACTACTCAACCAGCCCCGTAACCATCTTCTCTCGGAGGTATGGGGGTCTAACTAAAAATTTCGAATTTTCTTATTTTTTTTTTACTTTGCAAAAAAGTCATTAACATAACTTTTTTCTTTTTATAAAAACTGTAAACCTTAGACTATCCTCTTTAATTTGACCTATTGCACTCTATGTGCTATCTTCAGCCCTTAAGGAGTTATTAGCTCACAACCTATTCAGATCATACCGAAATTAGCCGATATTTTTATTTAAAATGACGTGTTTTCAGTTACTAAGGGAACAAATTATCTTTGAGAATAGGTTAGGAGCTAATAACTCCTTTACGGTTGAAGATAGCACACTTTACAGTTTTTATAAAAAAAAGTTATATTAACCACCTTTTTGTAAAAAAAAAAAAAAAAAGATCAAACTAAAAAAAAAAGGTAAGAAAATCTGAAATTTTTAGTTTAGACCCTCTATAACTCATGCGAGAAAGGGGTACGGGGCGGGTTGAGCAGTCGTTGGAAAGGCCATGAAGTTTTGCATACAATGAGCGCTTAACTGCACTTATTGCGATGCAGGGAGATTTGTGAAAAACTAGCTTGTTTTCTTAATCACCCTGTAACTCTGATACGCTTCATATGCCTCTGTCGTTGCTTACTTTTAAAATGTTATGATCTTAAATTTTTGAACATTGCAGAAGAAAGAAAGGAAAACTGTATGTCTTCATTTCACTGTCATGAAGATCCAAATAAATATGAACAAGTCAGGTTCAGTCAAATGGAATTTTTTATCATCTTTCACGTTCGAAGGAATCTTGCCCATACTCTGAAGAACCGTTTTATGTATTTTTAGGCAAATGCATTTTGTGCGTTTTGTTGCGGCGAAAACGTTAAATTTATGATATGGGATGAAGGAGAGGTCTGTAAATTGTATACATGTCTTAAGATGCGTTGATTTTTTTTTTATTTTAATCATGTGATTTAATCTGCGCCTCATCCTTGGCTTAAAATTTGCGCAAACTATTCTACTCGTCCTATTCGACAGAAGTCGTTTCAACTGCTTGGGAACTTGCTCACGTTCAGCCTATTCCCAAAAAAGGAGAGGGTAGCGATCACCACATTATCGACTAATTGCAATCACAATTCATTGGATATTGTTCAAAAGAGAGCCTTCAAGCCCATTGGCGATTTGGCAATAAATTGTCATATCGATTCTCTCGAGCACTGCCGCAATGCGTTGGATGCTTTTCACTCCTTTATTGCTACACGCATGACCAACGTTTCTATGCAATTTCTAGCCTGATCCCTTGTAGATTAATTGCTGCACGCAATACTTGCGCTGCAAGTCGTACACATCCTCTCACCCTTCAAAACACTTTCGTCTGTGCAGTAAAATTCCGTGATGCTTTCTCATACCAAACAGTCTATCATCTTCTCTTTTTTCTCGAACTTACAATCCACACAATCCACCGCCTGTTATAGATGAGTTTGGCCTAAGACCCAAAATACATTCACGGCCACAAGCTACGGACCACTGAATGCACACGTCTGAAGCAATGGAAATGTATTGCCAAAGTTACATTCACGGCCAAAAGCCACAAGCTACAATGTGGTCGTGACGAAGTACCTATGTATGTAAAAAAAAACTCAAATTTTGCAGCTGTGGCCCCAGTACTACCAACATTGAAGTTAAGAAGATAAAGGTGTTGGCAAGTTTTTCAATATGGCGGGAGATTTGTAATTATTCGGACTTTGTTTATCAGTGCGAAAGTTGTTTATCAGTGAGAACTTTTTCATATTGGATTGTAATAATTCTGCAGAAAAAAAAATTAAATAGAAGAAAAAATTATTATTTACAATAATACATACACATTTATGCATAATAAGAAGCATGGCTTGAGGCCTGAGACCGTGAATGTATTTTGGGCCGGAGTATTGTGCAGTCGAAACTTTCTGAATTGTTTGTAGCTTCATATTGCAAGCGAAAATTTGGAGAATGAAGAATAGAATAGCTCGGAGCGACTTGTCGAAGCAGCATCACTAAAAGTGGAAAAACTTTTACTGGGTGATGCCAGTTTACAGAAGAGGCAGCTTGCAGAAATGGACCTACAACCATTTTGAAAATCTTCCTTAATCATCTTGGCATGAAAAAAGTCATTGTAAAAATTTCAAGGTCTTCCAGTCGGCTGCAAAGCTGATAGCCACTATAGTTTCGTTTGAATCGTTACTAGATGGATTCAAACAAATTTATTTGTATTTAGTCTAGTTTGAACACTTTCTGGATAAATTGGGACTCTTCGGTACAACAGCAAAAGTGGAAAAATATTGTTATTCGTTATTTCATCACACAACTTATTGATTTAGGGCAGCAAGTTTCAGGTCTTGGTTTGACTCATCAACAGGGCCCGGAAATAGCGAAATTGACTGACTCGAAAATAACAAACAAACTAAAATCGAAATAGTTATCTTTCTGGATAAGACACATCTGACTGATGTGGTAAAATGTCTTGATTTATAGGTAGAATTTTAATTTGACTTTAATGTAATTATTATTTACCATTAATTTATATTCCTGTGTCTGTAAAAATGATTGAATTGAATTGAACAGAAAACTAATTTTCCATGTTTAGTATTGTTGATTGGGGACGATATGGTCAAAATCGTTCTCAATGCACACATACACAATGTAGTAGAGGTTTGTATCCGTATAAGTAATATTTATATAGAATGAAGCAATAAAGCATATTGTAAAACTCGAAACCCTGCTCTACAGGGTCTACCATTTTTATACCCTAGATGAAATCTATAGGGTATCTAAGTTTGTCATTCCGTTTGTAACACCTCGAAATAATAATGGTAGAGCAAAATGATTTGGACACCCACGCATAATAAAGAGTTTTCCAATAAGAGGTGTTATTTTAATTAACCCGCTATTTCGGTAGATGTCACTTTTGGAGCTGTCATTTTTTGACATTTGACAAGTAGAAACTACGCCATTAATAAAAATGGAACTATACACGATTCAACAACGCATTGAAATTATTAAAATTCACTATAAAAATGGTGAAAATGTGGCAGAGACGGTTCGTAAAACTCGAACATTTTTGGATCGTCGTGAAGCACCTTGTCGGACCGCAATACAGAAATTGGTAGAAAAATTCGAGCTGTCGGGACAAGTTAGTGATGTGAAGAATAAAACCCGTGCACGTCGCTCAAGAACAGCCGATAATATTGCTGCTGTAGCCGAAAGTGTTGAAGAAAACCCAGGTTTGTCCATTCCTCGTCGTTCTTTGGAATTAGGCATTCCACAAACGTCATTACACCGTATTTTGCATAAAGATTTGGGTCTTAAGGCTTATAAAGTTCATTTAACACAAGAACTCAAGCCGGCCGATCATCAACAACGTCGAGTCTTTGCTGATTTGGTCCTTGAAATGCATGAAAATGATCCGGAATTCCATCGAAAAGTCATCTTGAGAAATGAGGCCCATTTCCACATCGATGGCTTCGTCAACAAGCAAAATTGTCGCATCTGGGGCTCGGAAAATCCAAGAGTTATTGTTGAAAAGCCTCTCCATCCTCAACGTGTGACTGTTTGGTGCGGTTTATGGTCCCGCGGGGTCATTGGACCTTACTTTTTCGAAAATGAGGCTGGAGCAACAGTTACGGTGAATGGATTGCGCTATCGACAGATGATTAATGATTTTTTATGGCCGGAATTGGATGGTATTGATCTGGACAACGTTTACTTTCAACAAAACGGCGCTACGTGCCATACAAGCAACGAAACCATTGATCTTTTACGGGAAAAGTTTCCGGACCGTGCTATATCTCTCGAAGAGGTCATTACAATTGGCCACCGATATCTTGTGACTTAACACCTTGCGACTTCTTCCTTTAGGGCCACGTGAAAGAGAAGGTGTACGCCAACAGCCCAGCGTCGATTCAAGACCTCAAAGATGGAATTCGTGAGGCTATCGAGGACATAGGGCAGCCACTTTGCGATTTGGTTATGGAAAATTTCATGGAAAGGATATGGTCCTGTAGGCGTGGTCGTGGTGGTCGTTTTGCTGATGTTATTTTCTATTATTAACGGTATACCTTCCTCTTTATAATGAAATAAAGATCCGATCATTTATCTCAAAAAATGTCATTTTTCTTTGAATATCAAAATAACACCTCTTATTGGAAAACCCTGTATTAAAAGTTATTTTGATTTTTGCATGTCCGTCCGTCCGTCCGTCTGTGCGCACGATAACTCGAGAACGCGTATACTTATACACGGACTTTAAAAAAAAAAAGTAAAATTAAGTTCGAAAATGAGACAAACTCCTTCGTGGGGTTGCCATACAAAACTTTCGATTTCCACTATATATTTGGACACTGCCTGAGTACGCATCGATCTGGAGAGCTGAAATTTGGTACATGGTGTTTTCATTGTACTGTAAAATTGCAAATAAAATTTCAAAAAGGAATAAATCGGGCAACTCCCTCTTGGTGTTGCCATATAAAAATTTAGGTTTTTTACGCAGACCAATTCTAGCTTTTTTACTTGTTTTTCCTATGAGTTAATAATTGAAAACTATTTGGTAAGGCAGTAAGCTGCGCCCAGTGAAGTATACATATTTACCATTTTTGCGCAAAATAGCACAATAGTGCGAAAATGGCACAAAAGTAGGTACCTATAATGTCAATTAAATTTACTTCGCAGTTCCACAATGAATCACTTGTTAATTCGCTAATAAGAAAGTAAATACTTGGTTATTTACGGTAAACTCCATTTCAATTAAATTTGCGCTATTTCTTTTTTGGCAAGCAGAACAATTTAGGTGTATACTTTACTCGTCCGTCGTCATTGGAGTTGTGGTAGTTGTCGAAGTCGTCGTAGTAGTCGTCGTCGTTGCGTCGTCAGTATAGCAATAACCTTGACATTGTAAATTTGGTAAAAGTCATACTCATTTTGTTTTTGTGCAAAAGATCAGCTCTAGATTGCTATCGTTTCCTTTGTCTCCATCTATAACAAAATTGTTCATCAAAATAGCAAACATCTGAGGTAGAGAACCATGACGACAATACTTACTACAATCATGATGATGATGACTAAAAGAAGGAAGTCTAAATGTTGCTCATTTGTTGCCATTTCCCACGAATAGAGATAATAAGCAAGTGCGATGCTGATTTGAAAAAAAAAAACATCTTTAGAGGTGAAGGAGAGAACGAAGATTTTTCGTATTTTACTTATAACTAGCGAATTAACCGCAACAATTTTTCAAGTCATTGATGCAAGTAATCAGGGAACTAGGTTGACGTGGTTTATTCTTCTTTTTTATTTTTTTTTTCCCATTTTTTAAGTGGTTGAAAGTCTTAAAGTTTTTTGAATTAATTCTTTTCTTATATTCGGTATTAACATAATTTGCAGTTTTTGTGAGATTGTGAAATAAGAAGACAAAGATATCATTGTGGAGCAGTAGAGTCTTTTTTTATGAGGTTTATTTATTGAAAACTGCAAGGCTTATATCTGATCTGAACGTAAGTCGGCAATGCTCATAAATATTTTTCTTGTAACTTTTGTAACAAGAAAAGCAAGCTATTATGGCACTTAGTTCTTCTTTAATTTTCTAATCAAAACTTGAATTGAATGTACTGACGAAAATGGCAATGCAGAACTGAGTCAGTCTGATGTTGCTACCGTTGCATGATGATTTGAGGACTCATATTCTGTTTAACATTTACATACAGCTGAATCAAACATATCAGTTAGGTATTCATCTCATAGTGACATATAATGAGACTGATAATATCGAGTCAATACAAAGAAGAAGAAAAGAAAGTTGAAGAACAAAAACAAAAAAAAAGTAAAAACACTAGAATGGCTATAATTGTCAGGGCAATTTCTATGATACCCTAGCCTAGATGAATGTACCTTCGTAATCTGTGCAAGTTTGATTTTTGAATTGGTTTTTCGCATGTATTTCTAGAACGGTTCGTCGGACAGTAAAAATGATTATAACCAATTACATAGGCTTTCATATTCTCAAGAACTTTTCAGTACAATTAAAAACGCCTAGGATGGATCGTTTTTACAGTATACGTAAAAAATCTAAATTTTTATATGGTAACACCAAGAAGGGGTTACCCGATTTAGTCCATTTTGGAAGCTTTACTTACTATTGCCTGAAACAACTTAAATCTAGATGTGCAAAACCTCAGAAAAACGCGCTCCAATTAAAACGTGCTAATGGCCGTCTAATAGAAAGCTCTACACATTCTCTCTCTCTCTCTTGCTGTTTTATGCCAAATAAATTCTTCGCAATGATAGCTTACTTTGGTTGAATAAAAAGTTAAAGAGCTTTCAAAAAGTGTTCCGGGCTTATATGGAGTTTTGCACATCTAGTTGTAAGTTGTCTCAGCTATTGCTATGGAAACACCGTGTATACAATTTTCAGCACTCTACGTCGACGCAATCTCAGGCAGTGTTCAAATATATAGTGAGAAACATAATTTTTGTATGGCAGCCCTATAAAAGACTTTCGAACTTTTTTTTTTTATAAAAACCCGTGTGCAAAATTTCAGCCCTTTAAGTGAACGCGTTCTCGAGTTATCGTGCAGACGGACATGCAAAATTCAAAATAAATTTTAATACTATGCATGCGTGTCCAATCCATTATTTCTATGAGTTACAAACGAATGACAAACTTAGTATAAGCAAAGAATAACTAAATAAAAGAAAGGACACAGAAGAGTGTTCCGATTGTTTTCCATTTAAATGTACACGGCGAGAAAAAAAAATCAAACCCTCTTTGAACATTTTACGAATAAGACAAAAAATGTGAAAGCGAAGATTACATGCAACGAAATGGGATGGCAAATGATTTATTTTCGTAAAAAAGAAAGAATGGGCGGAGTTTTCTGATTTTACGCTCATAAAATGTTCCCGCGTTTTTATGAAAACACGATTTTCAGAAATTGTTTCAATGTTTTTCGCAGGAATTCTAATGTTTGTTAGTGTAATCCTATGATATGTGAACAGCACGTTTTTCTGTTTACATTTGTTTTGCTCGAAAGAGATTAAGTGGGGGAATCTCATGCTGGATTCGGGGAATTTTATTTGACAGAAATTTTGCATCTCCTTTTAGTCCGTTGTTCATTGCGAAATTTATCTTTTTGTTGCCAAATGGAGGTAGGGTTACCCAATGTACATTATTATGAATAGTTCGAAATAATTTTGAAGGTATTCAAGAAGTTTTTATCATTCGGGTAATCCTCTGTTTTCTCAATTTTTGTTTTGAACTCGTTGTCTTAGTCGCACTACAATAATGCATACCCAAGTTCTTTTCCCCCATTCATGCAAAAGACAAAAGTATGAGATTACCTCTTTCAGTCTAAAAAACACGGAAAATTTCCAATTTTGTTCGCCTCTGTCGCTACTTATATTTATTTATACTTTGGTATAGGTACCCTATGATTTCATCTAGGGTATAAAGATGAAGTAGAATAAGATGAAGGAGAAGTAGAAGTAGAACCAGAAGAAAAAGTAGAAGTAGTAGAAAAAGAAGAAGAAGAAAATCAGTGCAGATATTATTTCGGGTACGTTCCCATGTTTTTCTTATGTACTATATAAGTGCTGTGATGTGTTGGCGGCATCCAAGGTATACAAGGTATTCTCATTAAAATTTCGACACTAGAGATGTGACGTGTTTCGTCACATTTCTAATGAAAAGACAGAGTGAGGAGAGAGAATATTGTGTTATTTGTACCGTACTTTCCTATACATTCGGACGAAAACGGCGGAACGTGGTTCGTAATGAGAATACCTTGTATCTCTGTACCGTGGGTGGCATCTCTACTGATTTGCTCCACTTTTCCTCTTCTTCTTCTACTTCTTTTTATTCGTCTTCGTCTTTTTCTCTTTTTTTTTATTTATTTTTGTAACACTTTTTACATAATTTTTGGGATTGTTTTTCCCAACAAAGCATAAACGATTAAAGCCTTAAAGCTGTTCAAGGCTTCTCCTCTTTTTACTAAACACACTGTAAAAAGGCACAAATTGTTACCACAAAGCTTAGGGAAAATCCCTACCTTTTATGCATATTCCCTACATTTCTAGGGATTTTTTCCCTAAAAATTGTGGCAATAATTTGTGCCTTTTTAACAGTGCATCTTCGGATCTTGTTGCAATCCTTGATTTTCTTTATTTATGGTGAAATGATAATACCGGCTTTCACTTTTATGCTAGGACTGTTTTAGGAAGATATCTTGGAAGATATTTGAATTTGCACCGACTTGTAATCCCTAAGTCGTTATTGTATGTGTCCAAATGGAATTCGCTGCATTCGGCCCAATGTTGTAGTTCATCTTGGTATTTCTGCTTGTCCAAATATAAAAATAGCATACATACATTGAATACTTAGTAAATCTAGTAGACCTAGAAAGAATCCAATCGCTTTGAAGTCTTCTATGATCTGCTGATCCCAACAGTACCTACTTGTGGTTTATTACAAGTTGTTCAGTGAATTCTTGACGCTATCATACTACTGCTTGAATAAGATTCAGTGAGTTTCCATAGGAAATGGGAAACTTAGCTATATAATGTACAGTGATAGATGATGAGGGAATATATAGATATATTGAGCCTATTCCGGGCAACGCGTTATAGTGACTATAGTCGCTTTTTGAGTTTAGAGTAGTCAAAAAGTAACTTTTCCCCTGCACAGTTAAAAAAATTTCCCTAAAGTGAGTGGTAACAATTTGTTCCACAAAGAGAAAGGTCCACCTTGGAAAACGTAGATTCGGTTTTTATCCCTAAAATGTATGGAATATTGCCTAAAATTATAGATGGCACAAGAACTAGATGTCGCATGGCATACTAGAACAGAGTATACAGATTATGAAATGGGTAGTGCTATCTGGAATAGACCATAAAATGTTTTAGGGCGTGCCGAAAGCAAATACTTTTATAATAGCAATTTTGTATGCATTTAATCGACTTCCTCAATACTACGAAAAAATATGAATCATTCGACGTATCCATCAATGCAAATGTTGTGATCCATTCCGGAATGAACCACCCAGCCATATAACATTTGTATACTCTGCTCAGATATTGCATGCGACATCTAGTTCTTATGTTATCTATGCTAAAGTGTATGGAATTTTAAATTTTTATTGTTTTTTTTTCCCCCTAAAATGTTGGAATATTATTTTTTTTTTGTATTTTTCCCCTAAAGTGTACCGAATATCCCCTAAAATGTAGGGAATAGGTGATAGTTTATAACTAGACCTTTAAAAAACATAAGAATGAGATGAATAGCTCATTTCTTATGTGCCATTTACTACCATATATGTTTTTTCATTAAAAAATATTTAGTATGGAAATTAGTGTTGGGACGCTGGGCACGCTCAAACAAAATAGTGAAAAACAATATATGACTTGTTTACAAAAACAATGTCTGAATTATATTAACGAAAATATTCATTGAATGTTCCATTGATTTGGGGAAATTAACTAATTTTCCGTTTCTATGAGAGAAAGTGACATTTATTATTAGGAAAAAATATGTCTTAAATTTAGGGAATTGTCCTATATTTTTACAATGTAGCTTTTAACAGAAAAAAGTCTTCAGAGCCCGCGCTATAATCACACTATTGAAGTCACTTTCTTTGATAGCACCCGGGACTTTCATGTTTGAATATGTGGAATGTCAAAGAGGATTTAAAATTGAATTAAATAAGTATAAATATCTAACTAAAATGCAAAAAAGAATATTATTTCATTCATTACGTTTTAGTAGTTTTAATTCATTGAAGTCCCGATCTATAAATTTACCGACAAACAAAAACCGAGTTTGTTTTCTGACTGTGTACCTCTGACGAGTACCTATGTCATCATACATATGAATATTTTCTTTCAAATCGCTGTTTTTTTGTTCAGAGCAACCAAGTTAATTACGCTGTCGTCAAATTCAAAGAGTTATTTCAAAACGCTTTCGAAGTCACTATAGCGTGTTGCTCTGAACAGACCCATTATATCAAGAAGTGCGTTTTTACTAGCCTGACGTTTTGAAAAAATTTACCATACAAAAGTCAGTTGAGTACTCAGAAGGCTCCTGCTGAATTTTTGTTACAGTGATCTTTCTTTTTGTTTTTTAATCTTAGAGCTACGGGGGCAGTGTGACAGCGACTTTTTGAATAAAACATATTTTTTTTTGTCAAAAAAGTATTTTATTTCTCAACATAGCCTCCTTTAAGGTCCATACATTTACTCCAGCGTTTTTCCAATTTTTTTTTATTCCTTCCCAAAAATAGATTTCTCAATGCCTTCAAAATAGGCTTTTTGTTTCAGTGATTCAGTGTTTCCGTTAGACCCAAGTCTCTTAGCGCTGCTCGCTCAGCCATTTCTTCAGGTTTGGAAACAAGAAATAGTTGCAGGGGCTAAATCTGGAAAATATGCTGGATGGGGTAGCAGTTCTTAGCCGAATGTATGAATTTTTGGCATGGTGACACACTTGAGCACCGGTGCATTGTCTTGATGGAACAGCAGTATTTTCTTCGCCAAATGCGGTCGTTTTTGCTTCAAATCAATATCGAATTTGTCCAAAAGCTCTGAATAATATTCGCCGGAGATCGTTTTACCCTTTTCAAGGTAATATATGTGAATGACTCACGTGTATCCCGAAAAACTGGTCAACATCTTGTTGGCCGACAGACCCACCTGTCTTGATTGTTCATTGGTCTCTGGTGTATTGTTACGAAACGACACAAAAACTTGTTCGGATTGCGGCTGAACATCTCCAAGTACTCCTTTGAAATGATCACACGGTTGCGCTTATGATAGAGTATGAGCAATCGCGGCACCAATGTGATGTGACCCGCTCAGTTGAGATCCCCACAGCCTCAGACAGCTCAAGACCTCTTTTGGGCGACTTGAACGCTCGCTGTCACTTGGTACGCTGGTGCGACCACAACTGAACTTAGTAACCCACTTCTTTACCATTGCAATTGAAGGTACAGAGTCTTCATAGTATTTATCAAGCATTCCCTTGGTTTCGGTGATAGATTTTTTTACGCAAAAAATAATGCTTAATCAGCACACGAAATTCACTTTTTCCATTTTCGTTAAAATTCACGAAGTTTTCTGCTTTCAATGGCTGTCAAACACAAACAAAATGACAAAGCTTGCTCAAATTTTGACAGTAGTCTATTAGTAATAATGGCAGTTAGCGGTTAGCAGTGTTCATTTAAAGTTCCTGCGCGGGTAATTCAAAAAGTTACTGGTTTATCAAACTGCGCACGTATATAGGGTGTCCCACACTAATAGGTCAATATTTGGTCAAATGATTCATCTCGTCCAGACAAGTAAAAAATTGTATAGCGGTGGGGGGGGGGGGGGGGCAAAATGCCACCCTGTCGAGTTACGAGTTACAGGGTGATGAGTAAAATATTCTCTTTTATATTTAAACACCATATATCTTCAAAAGTACACCCTGTACGGTCTATTTAAAGAGGAGACTCTGGGCTTTCGAAATTTTGTAAAAAAGGTGTACGTTAGTGTGGATATTTAAGAGAAAAACAAACAAAAAACGAAATTTTGAATTTAAAGTGTCATAATTCTGGAGGGGGAGGGGTACAGGGGTGGTTGCGCAGTCGTTGGAAAGGCTATGAGGTTCTGCATACAATGTTCGTGTTAGAACAGACCGCACAGAGTGTTCTTTTGAAGTTATAGGGTGTTTAATGATAAAAGGGAATATTTACTAATCACTCTGTAACTCGACACACTGACATTTTGCCTCCCCCTTTGCCATACAATTTTTAGTTGCCTAAACGAGAGCAATCCTTTAGCAAAATATTGACCTATTATAGTCTGGGACACTCTGTATAACTTTTATTTACTGCAACAAAGTTATCCTTAAGTTCGGAAAATGTTTGTGGACAGGATTTAATAAACTCTCCGCTGACGAACAAAAATTTATTCTATCCTGTCCTGATTGAACGGAATAATGATACCACGCAAACAGCTCAAATCGCCTCCGGGAAGAGCTGATCGAATACGAATATGACACAGCGAAGCGTACCCTTTCCACCTACTTCCACCGTGATCTATAAAATATCACTGTCATTACAGCATAGTGCGTTCCTCCTAAGAAACTCCTCCCTACTAATGAGCGTCGTAAAGCTTAAGCAGTTGTGTGTTGATCGTGTAAAATTCAATAAGTCAAGAATCGCCTTACGTGTTCTAGGATATATATGCAAGCGTGACTCTAAAGGATGCTTACGCAATTATTGACTGAAATGATTTATAGCACGAACATTTTTTCATCATTAGACCTAATGTCGAAATCTTTGCGGTTTTCACTATTTTGCTTGACTGCTTAAAGCTCATCGCTCTATCAATTGAGCATGTCAGACGGATTCATTCGGACTTGTAAGTCTAGCATTCATTGCAACCGTAAATCTGTGGCCTATTCTTTACGCAATTACTTAAGTATAATTATGCACCACTACATTACAGTAAATGATTTATACTCTTATACTAATATACTAATAGTATGTTTATTGCCTTGATGATTATGCGATTATCGGTGGATTTTATGCAAAAGCCTTTTCGAAGCATCATGCCATGCTCTCATACACAATAGCCATTGCACATTATGTGGCGATGCAAGTCTAGAGTTGTAATCATAAAAGGAACAACAAAACGTTGTTGTGGTGTGTTTACGTGAACTGCTTGGGAGTCGGGGGAAGAGAAGAGAAATTACGTGTGTAGAAAAAAAAGCTGTAAAGTTGTTAAATCTGAATTAAACACGAATGTGAACGCATTGCGCGGCTGCGCTTAATAACTTCAAGCAATATGTACACATGTATGTATGTATGTATATGCTACTGAAATTATCCCACTCTAGACACAATAACAACCTATAGCGCAAAATAATCTCCGCTTTTTTTTTTTTTTTTTACCTTTTTTGGCAGAAATTTTAGATAGATTCCAGTGCCATCCTTGGCTGGCCAATATGAGAAGGCGTAGCCGGCACTGCATCTACAACATCATCTCAGCAGAGACTTCTTATACCGTCAAAACTGATGGAATCTGCAAGAAGTCGTCGGCTGTATGTGGGTTTTGTTGGCGGAAAGCTGTTGTAATATGTAACCTCCTCGGAACTATCTTTGCAATTAATATCGCCCAGATGTAGTACCAAATTGGGTTTATGTTTTGACATTTCGCTCAGCGATTCATCATTTCTTTATAATGTAAATCTCTGGTGGCCATGCTAACCAACAACAGTTGACGCGAATTGCATCTCTATAGTACTACTATTAGTCGCATGGCAATAATCTGAATCCAAGGAAACATACTATAAACAGATGACGATGTGCTTTGGCTGGTCAATGGTTTGCAAAACACCCACACAGGAGGCTCTTGTTAATTTGCGCCTATAGTGCACAGCGTTTGTTAAGTGTTCTTTTTTTTCTATTGTACTGTGTATACTCTCCTCACTACACACATATACATATACGCCAGGAGGTTGCATTGTTAAATTTAATTAATTACATCTCCTTTTCTTGGAAATCTTTTTGTCAATAATTGGCCGTTCCGGCATTTGACCACATGAAATTATGTTTTGATTTGGCATGGCGAAAGCCTAAGCCATTTTTCGCACCGTTTCTTGTTATTATTATGATTTACAAAATAATTCTTTTTCCGCGCGGGATATTATTCAAGAGAAAATTTATAGCTGAATAGAGCTGGCAGAATCACTTTATTTCTGCATCTTAAATGGAATATAATTAGTAAAAATTGATTAATCTCTTGTTAGCACACACACTTTATTGGTAGGTGTTTGAAAAATTGAACTGAACCTACGGCCGGCGGCGCGGGTGGACGGCACGACGGATATTATGAAAATTATGGTGTGTGTTGGCTTTATGATGATGTCTTTTAAATTTTAATTGTGTTGGCGCAATAGCAAAAATATTTTAACATTAGATAGTTCTTAACTGCTTAATTTTAGTAATGGTGTCATTAATGTTATACGCGTCATTTTAATGTAATTATTCATTGGGAAATGTTTATATATGCGCATCTATATTTATGTAGGTTTTTAATGTTGGCTTGGCACTCTGTTGTTTTTATTAGATTAATGTTGTGAGTATTTTGCCAATAGCATTAGAAAAGGTGATATTAGAATGAATAGTAAGTCTGAATATGAAATTTGTATAGAGTGTTGACGATTTTTCAAAAATAAACAAACATTTATTTTACACATGTTTATGTTAAGTTTAAGGTGCCACTAAGATAAACCATAGCTTTACAGCTTCGTCTCCTATTATGATTATCTATTCCTTATGAGAATAACTTGCTAACTCCCCCCCTTCCTGGTGTCGGCTCACGTAAGGAGTTCCTATTGTTTTCCTCCTGTTGTATCCAAGCCATAATTACCTCCCAATATAGCAGGTATGGCCAAGCAGCCAGCATAGGGTCACCGTGCAGCCATGCTGTATGGAACTCTCATCTAGGCTATCTTGCATGCTGATGCAGTTAGCTTAGATTTTACCATCACAGCGTCCTAATCCTTAATGGCTGGCTGTCTGGCTATCAGTATACATATATGCAGATGTCCAAATCGGCACACAGCTTTAAATCGGACTTGACTTCATATGAAAGTTTATTGCTTTTTTCTTGTGTTTGTAACAATAATTTCATTCAGTATAAAGTAAAAATAAAGTATAAAGTTTTTCTTATATCCACTGACATTCCTAGATTTTTCAGTATTATGTAAAGCCAAGAGCTTTTTAGACGCAGAGTAAATGTTCGGCTATTTTTTCCTTTTCAATACAAAATCAGGAACGTTTGTTATTAACTTTGCCTATCGTTGTGAAATGATATCTAAAAGCCAGAATAAGATTGATACTAGCTTGAACTCCGTTGTATTTTTGAACATACTTGTTTTCCGACGATTTCACCCTCTCCTCAAAAAGCTTGATTTGTGTTGAAATGTGACTTTTTGGATGACCGCTGAAAAGCTTAGAACCGACATATTCGGATACAGAAACAACAAAATTTTGAAATACAATTAAATGTGGCTTTGTGATATCGTCAACTATGGTATGTACTTACTCTGATGTTCCACCTTTTGAAAAAATATGTTTGAAGTGATTTTACGAATAAAATGTGTCCGTTCTGTGATATGGAGGGACTTGTGATTTTGCGTAATTTTTCTTCCAATACTTTGTAATTTCCTTGTTATACAACTTATGAAAGTATCTAATATTTCCAACCAAACTAATCACCTTATTAGCGATCGCCAATATGGCTTTCGTGCTGTCCACTCTACTGGAGATTAACTAGCATTCCTTACCGAGCGTTGGAATCAATGTTTCCATAATTTTGGTGAATCTGAACTCATCGCTAAAGATCTCTCGAAGGCCTTCGGTAGATTTTGGCATCCTGCTCTTTTAGCTAAACTTCAGGCATTAGGTTTAGACCCTCTTTTCTCTTAAAGTGTATTGAAAGTTTTCTCTCCCGCAGTTCAATTCAAGTTATTTAATCCATGCCGGTGTACCGCAAGGTTCTGTACTCTCTCCTACTCTCTTCCTCATTTTTATTAATTTTCTGCTAGCTCTCAAATTCAATCTTATTCATAGTTTTGCAGACCACAGCACCCTTGATTTCGCGTACTCGTTCGGCTCTATAGCTGATTCCCGTAGAAATGATATAGTTGACAAACGAAGCCATATGTTCAGTTCAGTAAACGATGACCTTACAACAATACTCGTTTGGGACAGAACGAATCGGGTCTTGTTTAATGCTTTCAAAACGCAATATTGTCTGTTATCACCAAACGTACTCCAACATCCGCTCAACCCATTTCCTTCGATGGAGAGGATCTTGATCTTGATATCGCTATCTCTTTATCATATCTTAGCGATTGAAATATTCAACAATCTTAGTTGGGTCCGATCATAAATCGCGATGAAATACCTGGACTTCTTGCAAAGTTGCAAGAAATATTTTACTCCATCAGACTTGGCGCAAATCTACACGTCTCATATCAGACCTAGATTAGAATACAATTCCCATATATGGACAGGGACCTGAACGTACTGCATTGTCGGCGTTCGACAAAGTCCAAAAGGAGGCCTTCCGGCTTACTGACGATGACATATCAATAGCAACTATTGATCCCCTAGAGCACCGGGCGGCGTAATGTCGATTGTCTATATATTTTTTAACGTTACTTTTATGGGTATTGCTCTGACGTAATCTCTAGCCTGATCCCTTGTAGAATTCTACCTATGCGCACCACACGAGCCGTAACCCGAGCTCACTCTCACACCCTTGAAGTCAAATTTGCCCGTACCGTGATATGTTGCGATTCCTTCAAAAACAGGACAGTACGAATGTGGAAAAGTTTGCCATCATCTGGTTTCCCCCTTAGATATGAGCCGTATACATTCAACCCAATAATACTCAATTCCCTACACCTTCTTCCTATCCTACCAAGGCTGTGGGTGTTTTTCAACTAAACGTATCTCCTGTTTTGTTTAAGACCACCAATTCAAAATCACCCTGTGCGGTGCCAAAATATGCAAAGTAAACTGAGTCCAAACTTTAACAGATAAATTTCTCAGTCAAAAGTGGTGTCGCAATACTTCCAGTTCGTTTGTTGTTTTTCGCGATGGACTTACACGTGAACAGAAAAAGAGTGCCATTTTGCTATATTTGCAAGGAAAATCATAAAACTAAATTTGTTGTGAGCTACTTGACTTGTGCATAATGCAAATTAAGAATTTTGTATCGCGTTCCATATCAAAAAATTTGGTGAGACAGACTGTACAGAAAAAACGTTAATCAACTGCGACATCTTCGAAGAAGCTATACAAAAAGTGGAGAAACGCTTAGATGAACAGAATCATCAGAAGAATGATGAATGAAAATTCACAATAAAGGAGTGAAATGCATGTAACATTGCGACAGCGGTAATTTCACTTGTCGCCAATGATCATGAATGCTGTCTTTTGGGACATGTTGCTTTGGACAGGTTGCCTGGCGACTTTTCGACTTGATGTCCCTAAAACCAATTACAGAGCCAAAGAAAGTTTTTCACGCAGCTTCCAGAATAGTTGGAAGTTTAATTTGCTTAAAATACAACAGATGGCACTGCCAAGATACGACTTATAAGTAAGAAACGATGTATCTCGCCAAGCTCAGTCACTCCCACGAGATTCTTTTGATAAAAGCATTTAGGAAAGCACAAAGTATCACCATCAAAAGAATTAGAACATATTCAGTCCAAGAATCTTACAAAATAATTTACAATAGAAAATTGCATACTTTGAGGCAATTGATAGAAAAAGAAGATACTTACAAATCGTTGCATTTTACACCCTGAGGTTTTTGGGATTTTTCAATTCGATACAAAAAACTGGAGTTGTCAAAGAGTTTAAAAAAACTGATTTCAAGGTCTCATTTTCGATTTTATAAGCTTTGTAAAACAACTGTGGCGACATACACATGTAGGTGATTCTCCAAGTTTTTGAATGGGGAAAAGTTCTATTTTATGGCATATCAATGATTACCCTCTCCTGTTCTGTTTCATAAACGGTTTGAAAACGTATACGTTTATACTTAGTTTTTGATTTCTAGTACCTACGTAGATAACAACTATACCTGTATTTTTTTTATATAGACCCTCTCCTTAAAAACCCTAAAATTTTTTCTTTGGCCATAGTTCCTATGATATAATGAAACCTGTGGTTTACTTATACTTTAATTTTGTGTGAAATTTTTTTTCTTCAACATATTGCAGACGATATACTTAAAGGGCAAACACAATTCCACCGGTTCGATCCGATTCGTATAAAAATGTCAAATTTGCTTATATTATGTATGAGACGATATACGTAGATGCAATTGCACCCAAACTGAATCGAAGTGGATCGCATCGAAACGAAGGAGTTGAGCAAATTACAATGTTTACGGATGACATAACCTAGAAAAATCATCTATAAAGATTTGTTTATACTCAAATATGGAAGAATAATATACGACAAAAAATGTTTACATGTATGGCTGTAAAATGGACAGAGAAAAGTCAAGTTTTCGAAACCGAATGAAACAATTGTGCTCATACATCCGCTAGAATTGGGCTGAATCGAATCGAATCGAATCGAAACGTCGGAACTGTGTTTGGCATTTTATTTACATACATACATACATAAATATCACCTATTCACTGAACTTTTGACTTAACAACCTTTACCCAAAAAAAAATACTAACAGGATAATTTCGTTTTCAATAAACTTGTTCAACTTTACCTTGGAATTTTGCATTTTAAGCGATAACAAAAGTCTCTTGTAATGGCGATGTTATCGATCAAACGCGGCAATTACATGTCTTACAAAAACAAAAAAAAATCCCAAAAACTTTTGCAATTTTTATTGTATACTCGTTCCAGAATATTTTAGTGAAAATATCTTGGGAACTATATAAATCTGGCACATAACTGATGTTACTAGCTCGGTTTTGGATATATCCATCGAGCACGAACAAGGACGATACCAGAATTGAAGATGAATTATTAAAGGTTGATAAAAATATTTCCTCAAACCCGTCCATAACATTTTTGGTGCGCCGCCCTGGGCTTCATGAAAAGTGCGGACAATTTTATATTCGGGGAGTGTATCTGAGTGGCACTGGATATTGATTGTAAGATTTTTATAGGGCACAGTCTTTCAATGTATAGATGTAGATGTTTTTGTACTGCGTATATGCCTATAATAGACAAAGTTCAGGGAATGTTTCGTTTGTGGGCGAAGTTATGATTAAGTTTTAATTACTTTTTCGGTAGGTAGAGATGAAAGTTCACAACAGTTCACTAAAATATTAATTATAGTATGTTTTTTATGGAAATCATAAATAATAATATAGGGCAATTCGTAGTTTCTATGGATGTATGTATGTACATAGAACTGTTCCGGCACTTGAGTAGGTACTACAACAACCGAATTCACGAGCGAGAATTTTGTAAGTCCTGATTATTTTCGGTGTGTTTACCATAAAACTTGGTCATATATGTATATATAGATTGTGTATAAAAATTGTGGTAAAATCGGCAAGAATAAAAATGGTCGTTCTGTGGCAGTACCTAAGTCCATCAGATAAATTAGGCTTTCGGGCCCTTCCTAATGCGGGGATAACATTCGGTTACGGGTAAACATGCCATTTATAATTGTCTGCTTTCTTAAGGTCAAGTTGCCAATTACGATAGTCATTGGGGGAAATCAGCGTAAAATAAACACAGACAATTACGTAGAATGAAAAGTGACAATTTGCACTTATAATGCTTTAAGTAGGTGTTCAATATTTATTTACAATAGCTTAACAGTTTTGTCACAACCTCGGGAGCAGTTGTCGAATTTGTCGAACCTAGTTTCTGTCGTATATTCTTTATTCATTGCAAATTCATATTAGTTCTTGTCATGGTAAATGAAAAGGATAAATCAAAACAAACTATGATGAAAACCAAAATACCATTGTGATGAAAAGTCAAAATATTTGACAAAAATATACGACAAAAAGTACAACAAGAGTTCAGAATTAGTAGCATTGTGGATTCCAGAGTTGGCCTCTTTTAATGAGAGAGAACCTATCCTATTTCAGCAAAGAATCCCAGTGATGATCTTCAATATTTGTTGTAAACACAAATATTAGAATTCTTACAAGGTTTATTTAAGAATCTATGAAAGATCTAGAACAACAGTGTTATACGAGAGCCAGGCTTTGAGCAAACATTTCTATTCGATGGAGAGCATCATAGGCGGTCAGGCTAGTTAGGATTATGTCCAAAGAAGCAATTCGCACAGTTTTGAAAAGGTTAAATGAAACTTTGACGATATACAGAGTGGGCCAAAAGTCACCATGGGGGCCAAAAGTCACCATGGGGGCCAAAAGTCACCATGGGGTTTAAAAATTTAATAACTTTTTCGTTTATATATTTTTTTTATTTTTTATTTTTAGATTATATAAATAACATCTGGAGAATAAATAATGGAGAGATTCACAACTGAACAAAGAACCAGAATAATAGAATTTTATTACTTAAATCAGCGATCAATTATTTTAACGCAAAGAGCATTTTTAAACCCCATGGTGACTTTTGGCCCACCCTGTATTATTCTGGTTCTTTGTTCAGTTGTGAATCTCTCCATTATTTATTCTCCAGATGTTATTTATATAATCTAAAAATAAAAAATAAAAAATAAAAAATATATATAAACGTAAAAGTTATTAAATTTTTAAACCCCATGGTGACTTTTGGCCCCCATGGTGACTTTTGGCCCACCCTGTACTTGAATTTTTGAATGGTCATGCACTTTCTTGGTCGCTGTGATAATAGTCTCACTGATCGAAACAACGATATTTTTGAAGGGCAGTTAATCAAATTGGACACAATGGAATTCATTAATACAGTGGAAAAGAAGAATTTGGCAAAAATTCGGATTTTCGATCTAGGATGGTTCTCAGAATTTATATAGCCGTGTTATGTTTGATTCTTGCCTACGAAGTATTTTCCTCGTCGCCCAGTAAGAAAGTGTTACAGCTGAACCAAATAGAGTAGAGTTCAAAGAATCGCTTTTGTATGTGCTCGGAAAACAACTTTAATATATGCCATAAATGCAATGCTATATCCACTTCCTCCTGGACTACGTACCCCTTACCAGCCATTAAATAGTGCAATCAAACCCAGAGTCTGGTTGCTGAAGTGGTCAGCTCTACGATCACGAGAATATCTTCAGTGTTCTGTTGAGGGGAATGGCTGCAACCTTCATTGAATATACGAGTTAGACTTTAACAATGGTTTCACTCTTTTAGATTCCTACAAAATGTGAATGGCAGAATAATGAACTCAGAAAATATTATGTTCCAATACTTTCCAATAAAGGTTCCAAAATGGAATGAGATGCACAGACATCTTCTATATATGGAACACTCTGGATATGAACGTCCTATCAAAATTCTAGACAACTCGAACGTCTTCTAAGTGGAGGTGTTGGAAGTTATGAGAACTTGGTTGACGCTTAGGTATAGGTTTCAGATGAAGAAGCATAATATTGTCATTTTCATCCTTAATAGCGCTCGAATAGGCTACTATATCATCTAATATCTCACAATATTCAGATGTCGATACATTGCCACTTTTTATTGGGCTCTAGGGAAACACCATTTAAGGTGATTTTGAGGGACTGTCAACAGTGGCACACTGGGGACCTACCCTTTGAAAAAGGTCTTCTTACATGGTACACGGATGGGTCCAAAATGAAAGGTAAAGCAGGCGTGGGCATATATGGGCTAAGGTGCAATCTCGCAAAAGCAACGGGGGCCTCACCAACCATTTTTTAGGCAGAAATCCACGCGCTCTGCGCTCGCGAAATAATCCACAAGAATATGCGTGGAGCAAAAATATACATAATATCAGACAGCCATCAAGCAGCACTTTTAAAGCGTTAAACTCGTTTACCTTCGAGTCTAAGCTGGTTTGGGATTGTCTTACCGTCTTGAAGCAACTGCCCGAGACAAGTAGGGTGACACTGATCTGGGTACCAAGATATGAAGGCATTAAGGGAAACGGGATTGCGGACCGCCTTGCAAAGGAAGGAGCCAAATCTCCGTTTATTGGCCCTGAGCCTGTCTTTGGACACCCAAAGAGTCACCTCTCAGCTCAGATCAGGCATTGGGAGGACAGAACTAAGAAGGAATACTGGGAAAATACCCCGGGACTGAGACAAGCGAAGAAGTTTATAAAGTATTCGAAACAGAGAACAAAAGAATTCCTCACACTCAGCAGAAAGGAACTAAGGCTCTTAACGGGCCTACTTACTGGACATTGCCCACTTAGATACCATCTTAAGAATAAGAAGATGGGTAAGGTCGATGATGAGACCTGCCGATTCTGTATGGAAGACGATGAATTCGCTGAACATGTCCTGTGTGACTGTGAAGCTCTGTGCCGCATGAGGTTAAGACATCTAGGAAAGGCATTTGCACTGCCAGAGGATGTCGGAAAAATGGTCCTCAAGAATATTATAAGCTTCATCAAAGACCTTAATTCGATTGGGTGCTCTAGGGCATTTAGGGGTAATGTCACAATAGATCTTATAGGTCGCGGTGACAAGATGAGAGGCAGGATTCCTGTCTGCATCCTCCGTAATTAATAATAATAATAATAATAATAATTGCGTTCTAGGACACAGGAATATAAAGGGCATCGGCTACAAAAGACGTAAAAGAGGTTTCTTATGTAGTTAGATTATCTTCTAGTAATTTTTACTCAAATAAGATTCCAGTTAGAATAACCAAAATACCTACGCTACATCCTTTATCTGTATTGTTTAATATAAAAACAAAACTGTCGAGAAGTGGAACCCTTAATGATATTGCCAGATTTATTACTGTCAGTATTGACTAATTGAGAAGCATGCAGCTAGGTCTGCTGCCAGCTAAAAAAAAAATGTGGGAGACCACGGTCTACTTCCTATTTTACTATACGGGGCCGACACTCTCTAACGTCAGGCATAGTGTCCTAACTCACCTTTTCTTCAATCTTCTTAAATAAATTAAAAAAAAAAATAGTATATAGGTATATAAAAAATATAATCAGCTTCCTAAACTTCAAGGGCTCGATTTCAAGGATTTGAAAAGATTTAATCCTTAGTAGAGGGACTGAAATTATATGCCTCCAAAGTTCTTCGACTATCACAATTGCATACAGAAAACACGAATCGTCACACCTCTATTAAGGGTAATTGGCTAATATTCCGTTCTTTGTTCGCTGCAATATTACAGGAAATAGCAATAAGAATCAAAAATTTTACAACAAATTGTACATTACCTTCATGATGGGATGTTATTCAAACACGACGTTTTACAGACAGCGGTTGTCCATGGTTCTCGGCTGAAATCAAAAGACTTATAGCTGAACGTTACTACTTATATTACAGATGTCGTAGATTAAGATCTACTGATATCTACAACCAATATAAGATTGTACATAATAGGGTCAATTTGAGGATACGTTCAGCTAAGAGGAAATATTATGAATCGAGATTAAATAATTCTTTACCTTTGAGAAAATTATGGGATAACCTGCGTAGGGCTGGTGCCTGTGGCAAAGACAAGTTCAATTCAAACATTGATCCCAATGTAATGAATATGCACTTCTCTAATATATATTCCTCCTTTGCCAGTGGTTCCCCACTTCAAGGCGCTGTGTCAGATACTAGTGCTACTAATGATCTGCCTACTTTCTGTTTTAGATGTATTGATGCTGAGGAAGTTATTGCTGCGGTCAGAGCTCGTAAGTCAGAAGCAACCGGCCCTGATGGCATTCCTCCTAAATATATAAAAATTCTTTTACCTTGGATATTCCACACTATAATTAATATTATCAATACCTCCATCACTATTTCTCAGTTCCCTTCTAGCTGGAAGATCGCAACGGTGGTGCCGGTCGCTAAAACCAATAAAGCTAAAGATCCTGGGGACTTCCGACCAATCAGCCTGTTATGCTTTCTAGCCAAAGTTATGGAAAAGCTATTGACGTGGCAAATCGTTCAATATCTTGAGACCAATAATATGCTAAAGTCATGCCAATCGTTCGACTCGGTAGGCTACTCTAAATTATTATCTAAGTTGTCCAAAAACTTTCAATTTCATTCAACTGCAGTTTCCCTTATCGGCAGTTTTCTGTCTGGCAGGTTTCAGCGTGTAAGAATAGGAAACAGTTTTTCTGATGCCTTGCCTCTTACTCGTGGTGTACCTCAAGGATCTATTTTGGGCCCTTTGCTTTTCAGCATTTATATTAATGATCTTCCTGAGGTTATTGAGGATTGTAAAATTCACATACATATATGCTGATGATGTGCAGTTATATATTGGTCGTTCCATTGGTCTAATGGAGCATTGCATCGACCGTTTAAATTCTGATTTGATGAATGTCTCGAGTTGGGCGACTAATAATGGTTTACAACTGAACCCCCAAAAATGCCAATGCATTCCATTTTATCGATGACCAATTGAAGTTTCTGATTTACCGCCTATATTTCTGGATAATCAAGTGTTAGAATTTACTGATCGTGTGCGAAATCTAGGGCTTTTTCTCAACTCCCGGATGAAATGTTGTGATCAGATTAGTCATATTTTGGGAAAAGTTTATGGTTGTCTTCGACGGTTGTGGTTGTTTTCTGCAATTTTACCTTTTAGCATTCGTTCAATGCTAGGTCCTGGCAATGATCGAGTATATAGTTTCTGTAATTTTAGTTTGTTGTTTGTTAATATTATATCTTTTTGTATTATATAAACCTTTATTTTTATTTTTTTATTTTTTTTATTTTTACTTATGTCTTATTTTACATCTTATTTAAAGTATTTAGTTTAAGTTTTTAGTAAGCTAGTTAGTCCAACGTTCTTTGTACTAAAAAGATGTGTAATCTTATTGTACGTTAAACCTTTAATAAATCTAAATCTAAATCTTTCCAGGAAGAGTAATTGAGAATTGGTGAATTTAAGATTTTCTAATGCAAGTCCCTAATTAGATAAAAAATACTTGGCTAACGTTATTTTAGTGCCCATTAGAAGGGAATACAGACCTTGGGTCGGTGTTACCACTGATTACAGCGAACTAATGGGTCTCAGCTGTCAGCTTCACAAATAGTTTAGATCATCTGACTTATTATCATATCCATGATGAGAAGTCAACAGTGTTGTATTGATAAATGAAAATTCCTATAGAATTCCAGGGAGTTAAAATAGTCAGAGTTCTACTACCAGCTTGTTGAAGAAATTATTACTATTTTGCCTTCTAGCAAGATCAGAAAATTCACATAACAATTGCTGAATGATCTCCACCATTTTCGTTCAAACTAATCATTGTACGAAGTGGATACCTACCAAAGAGATATTTGTCTTATCACAAGAGTATTCTACTCTAGACACACAGCACGATCTAATGAATCATTAGTACTAACTATTCATTAAAATGCCGTGTGTCAAATAGTACAGGGTTTTCCAATAAGAGGTGTTATTTTGATATTCAAAGAAAAATGCCATTTTTTGAGATAAATGAGCGGATCTTTATTTCATTATAAAGAGGAAGGTATGCCGTTAATAATGGAAAATAAGATCAGCCAAATGATCACGACGACCACGCCTACAGGACCATATCCTTTTCATGAAATTTTCCATAACCAAATCGCAAAGTAGCTGCCCTATGTCCTCGATAGCCTCACGAATTCCATCTTTGAGGTCTTGAATCGACGCTGGGCTGTTGGCGTAGACCTTCTCTTTCACGTGGCCCCAAAGGAAGAAGTCGCAAGGTGTTAAGTCACAAGATCTCGGTGGCCAATTGTAATGACCTCTTCGAGAGATAACACTGTCCGGAAACTTTTCCCGTAAAAGATCAATGGTTTCGTTGCTTGTATGGCACGTAGCGTCGTCTTGTTGAAAGTAAACGTTACGTTGTTCAGATCAATACCATCCAATTCCGGCCATAAAAAATCATTAATCATCTGTCGATAGCGCAATCCATTCACCGTAACTGTTGCTCCAGCCTCATTTTCGAAAAAGTAAGGTCCAATGACTCCGCGGGACCATAAACCGCACCAAACAGTCACACGTTGAGGATAGAGAAGCATTTCAACAATAACTCTTGGGTTTTCCGAGCCCCAGATGCGACAATTTTGCTTGTTGACGAAGCCGTCGAGGTGGAAATGGGCCTCACCACTCAAGATGAGTTTTCGATGGAATTCCGGATCATTTTCATGCATTTCAAGGACCCAATCAGCAAAGACTCGACGTTGTTGATGATCGGCCGGCTTGAGTTCTTGTGTTAACTGAACTTTATAAGCCTTAAGACCCAAATCTTTATGCAAAATATGGTGTAATGACGTTTGTGGAATGCCTTGTTCTTGAGCGACGTGCACGGGTTTTATTCTTCACATCACTAACTTGTCCCGACAGCTCGAATTTTTCTACCAATTTCTGTATTGCGGTCCGACAAGGTGCTTCACGACGACCCAAAAATGTTCGAGTTTTACGAACCGTCTCTGCCACATTTTCACCATTTTTATAGTGAATTTTAATAATTTCAATGCGTTGTTGTATCGTTCCATTTTTATTAATGGCGTAGTTTCTACTTGTCAAATGTCAAAAAATGACAGCTCCAAAAGTGACATCTACCGAAATAGCGGGCTAATTAAAATAACACCTCTTATTGGAAAACCCTTTATATGGCATTATAGCTCGAAAATCAGATGATAATGAAGTACACTAATGAAGTGTTTTCCTCCTTCATTATAACTATAATGAGGAAAAATTTGCTAGATTTGGCATATAATGTAAATCTGGAGCTCCGCTGTGCATCTGCCGATTTGAAAAATAAGAAGAAGAAATGCAAAGAAATGCAAATCACAAATTATATTATCAATATTTTTTTAAATATAATTTTTTTCTCATTTGGAAATTGTTAAATTGAAAATAAAATTAATAAAAACAAAGTTTATCGCGTTAATTGGATCCATATTGCTTCTTTAATGTGATAAGTTCATCAAAACCAGTTTGACAGTTCAACTTAATTAAAGAAATGGCTGTGTGTCTGCAGTTTATAATGAATCATTATAGAGACTGATGAGTCGTTAGTTATTTCTTCATTAAGAGTGCTGTGTGTCTAGGGCATTACTGATCTTTACATCTCACTGATAACAGAATAGTTGCTATATCAGATTTAGATCGAATTCGGTTCTCTTCCCTGTCTTTATACACCTAGTAGGCTCGCCACAAAATTACATTTTCGCCAGCCAAACAAATGAGTAGTAAATTCAGAATTGGTTGGTTGTTTTGTTAGAAAATCTAGCACACCACTCTTTTGTACTGAGCAATATTGGAAAATAGTTCGTTTAAAGACTGCTTCTCGTGGTGCGTAATAGGAAAGATCTATATAAGCTGAAATGAAAATGAATGAAAAATGAAAAAAAATTAAAAAAAAAGAAGTCTGAAAGACCTCCATGAACCAACAAATCCATTATCCAACTTGATAATTTCACAGCATAAATGTTATAGTGAACCGCACAAGCTACATACAATGGATGAATTCGATTGATTCTTCTGTGATCATCACCTACAGACTTCCGAGTCTCGAGGCTTTCATGGCTTTCATATGTCTATGCAGGCACTGGATAACATAAAATTATTTGGCCTTTAACCTTTGACTGCATTTCGCAGTGATTTTCCACTTTCATGATGTATTATGATTGGTCTCACGAGGTTATGCTGAGTACTACATATATATACCGACGATGCATCCAAAGTAGTGGTTTTAAATAGAGGAAAACTCATTAGAATTGATAAAAACAACAACGGCAGCTGCAGGCTGCAGCAGCTACATTAATATCAACAACAACAACAACAAGCATATAGAGAGCACTGCAACAGTCGCAGCTGTTTTTCCATTGTTATAATCTGCTCTAGAGAGCTCTAGTATATTACCTACAATCGTCGGCGTAACACAAATGGAAACTGCCAATGAAAATTGATAGGGGCGCATGGCCTGGGTACTAACTATGGCTGGCAGCTTTCTATTGCTCAATTTTCCTCACCTTACATCTTTCTCTATTTTATAATAATTTTAGTGTGGTGATGATGATACGAATTGGATAGTTCTCTATACGGTTTGTTGGCATTATTTACCTGTAAAAAGTGGCCGTTTGCGTGTCAAATGTTATATACGCGCGAATAATGTCTTTCAACATTTTAAAGAAATGCGGTAGTCATCAAGATCGCATGAACTCATGAAGTGTGGTTGGCGTGTTTTTATTTTATTTGTTTCTTTTTGCTTCTCTCTTTTAATTTTTCCTACCAAAGGAAATTGAATGCAATTTAATTGATTGATTGCCGAAGTAATGAAATAATCCCTCAGCTATTAATCGACACTTTAGATTTTGTGAAAGTATATGTATGCTGGAATTATGCACTATACTGCCATTATGCCGTGCCGTATGCCGTATAGTACAAGTGAATTGTTGGAAACATTTTTTTTTCTTTTTTAAATAAAAGAAGGGTGTGGACGACTCTCCATTATTATTGAAGTACGGATAAATGGAAATTTTTCTATTAGACGATAAAACACATCTGGAATGTACCTAGTATGCACAGTACACATGTGCATATATATATATATAATACGATTGTGGTTATGATAAAAGAAATTCATTGTACGCAGATAAATTGACTTTCTATTGCTTTGAGAGATTATTTGGAATTTTGATATGGAGGATAAAGAATGATTTGATCAAATAGTTCACCTATGACTTGGATACTGTTTTGAAAGATTTCAATGGAGCGTTGAAAAAGAGAGAGATAAAGTTATTGGTGGAATTTATCGGAGGGATATGATTTTCATTGAATTTCCTGTACAAGGCGCCTTGGTCCCTGGGCATTATGAAAATAATAAAATAGAACAAGTAGTTATTTCATTTTATTGTCATGACCCGACCTACCCTAAGCTTTAGACAAATTTTCAAAAGTATCCCAGTTCTGCAATGTTGTTGCTAACATGAAAATTTACTCAATTCTTTATGAAGGAGAATAATTTTGACAGAATTGGAATCAATAAGGAGACTCTAAAGTGAACTGAAGGCTATCTAACAGAAAAGTATCTGATTCAGAGCGATTGTCGCTACCATTGTAGGTCTCTCGAAAGTTTTTAGGAGATTAATGATTGAAGACAAAATTACAATAAGTAAATTGTTTATAAGCTTCTTTGAATTCGTGCAGCTGGTTGTGCCATGACATCTACAGGTATAGCGATCACTTCCTCGAGACTATACTAAAGCCAACTTCACGACAGAAATTCCATTTTGACATACACTATTTTTTGTACAAATGGTTCCGAATTAGAAGAAAAGACTGAAGCGGATATTTCTCCAGGATCCTTGTATGGAGATGGGTATACACTTTTTGAAAATCATGTCACGATTTTCCAGCCGGAAATCAAGGTCATTCTGGAAATGGAAATACATCTCCTTAATTCTGATACACACAATAAGGAAATTGCCATCTGCTCAGACAACCAAGCTGCTGTTAATGCCTTGATAAATCCCTTTGCGACCTCCCAAAGGAGTGCTGGGGTATATTTCATTATCTTTCTCGGTGTAATGAGATACTCATTCTGTGGGTGCCCCCAGGTCACGAAAATATAAGCGAAAACGAAAAGGCGAACGAACTCGCTCGTATTGGAGCAGCCTTAGAGGCTTCCCCTCCATAATTGCGATTGCTTCAAAACCCTTTACTTCTAATATTTTGTCTTGGGCCAACACAATTGTCTTTGGTTAAGATGACACCACGGTCAGAACAACAAATGTGCCAACGTTCTTACTGATGTAGCAACTACAGTAAGATAAGATTATAGAAGAGCCAGAGAAAACCCTCCTGGTTTGTTTATAAGACAGCACTATCAGTGTGCCCTGTAGGTCTGAGGACGTGTTGTATTCAATGGCTCAGTGGTGAGTGGTTGAAAATGCGCACTATAACCATTATGTATGAATGCAAGCAAATGTGTGGGTGTTATACTGAAGAACAATCAGGATGAATAGAAAGAATTGCCGAAATGACGAGCTTTAAGCCTTAAACAGACGACGGTCATTGGAGATTCGAATCCTATGTAATACACGGTTTATAAAACATTCCTAGAAAAAATTGTTTCTATACGACTGTAATAGTCGTCGCGGCCGTATTTAAAGCAGGGTTTTCACAAGCAAAGCTACTGCCCCAAGTATACATAATGTCGTTTTCAATCCCTCACCTTCTCTTGACATACCCACAAATTTACTTGCGCCAGTACGAAAACGAGTTCCACTCACTTCAAACTTTTAGCGAAGTGGAACCTGAAAAATAGTCAAGTGTATGTATGTAGTCATGTATAAAATATCATCTGGTGTGGAACTTGTGAAATGTGAACAGATTTTTTTGAGAGAAAATGGTTTTAAGTGAAAAATTAAATATTGAATAGGTCATAAAATGTGCAGCAAGTCATTAAGAGCAATTTCGGAGAAGAAAAAAGGAGTATGTTCCTGAAGTAAGGAATAATATTTTTGCTACATAATTATCTTCTTAATTTAAGAAATTTCTTACCGAAAAATTAAAAGCACTCCCTTTGTATAAAACCCAAAACACAATGTGTTGACATTTCACAAGTTCCACACCAGCTGATAGTATTATTGACTACTTAAATAAAAAAGAGTACCAGTTGCAGAAAACGTACACAATTTGACTATTTCTCAGGTTCCACTGTGGAACTTGTTTTCGTACTGGCGCAAGTAAACTAGTATGTCCAGAGGAGGTGAGGGACTGAAAACGAGATTACTTATGACAGTAACTTCGCTTGTGAAAACCATGCTTGAGTCTTTAAATCGTCAGGGTTCAGACCTAGTTGGCGCGTCTTAAACATATTTTTAAAGTATTGTAAAGAAAGGCTAAAATAATTACTTCGGCTTAGAGTGTTTCTTGAGAAGCGTTATACTACTGTGTCCAAAAAAATAAGGTGACATTGCATTTATATTGAAAATTCTTTATTTATTCTTTCAAATCAAATTCATCGCCTTCAAAGTAATCCCCTCCAGATGCAATGCACTTATGCCAACGGATTTTCCAATCTTCGAAACAGTTAAAAAAGTCGATTTCAGGGATGGCCTTCAGCTCCATCTTCGCGGCGCCTTGAATCTGCTCTATCGTCTCAAAACGGTGTCCTCGGGGCGGTCTTTTGAGCTTGCTGAACAGCCAGAAGTCGCACGGCGCCAAATCAGGTGAATACGGAACGATATGAGTCTAGTTTGTGGCGAAATGGTCACGAAGAACGAGTGCAGTGTGAGACGGCGCATTCAATGATTTCGGTACCAGTCGAGATTTGGCGCGTTTGAGGCCCAAAGCATCCTTCAAAATGGTATTGACTGTGCCTTTCGATATGCCAATATCATCAGCAAGGTCTCTAATCGTTAATCGACGGTTCAAACACCAAATCTTTAATTTTTTGGACGTGAGCTTCGTCGGTTGAGGTTGACGGTCGCCCAGGGCACTCTTCGTCTTCGACACGTTCACGGCCTGCTTGGAACTCACTATACCACTTGTAAACATTTTTTTTTCGACATAACCTCATCACCAAAGGCTTTCTGCACCATCCTCAACTAATCCGCATCAGAAAATTGATTCCGCAAACAAAATTTAATGCAAATTCTTTGCTCAACAAATTTCGACATCGCAAAAAAAGAGAAATTCACTTTTAGCAGCTCACAAAACGAAGCGTATCTCAAACACTAATGAATATTTTGACGTTTGATTTGGCAGGGATGTCAAAAACAGTCCTACCAACCTAAAAAAGAAACCAATTCGCCAACTCCTTTGATGCGCGCAGTTTAAATTCAAATGTCACCTTATTTTTTGGACACAGCAAACAATTTAACGAATGTCCGCAACAACGAAACTTAGGCAACAATAAAGCTGCACATGACAATACGAAACATGAGAGTAAATGTGACAGAGCCAAACATTATTTATGTTATCGAAGCGATATAAAAGCGAAACGAACGCGAATATAAATTCTGTTCGCTTGTATTTATCTTACATAAACACGTGCATGTGCGATGTTTTGTGCCCCAACTTCTGAGAACTTCACAGTTTCAAGATTTTCGGTTCTATTTTTCCAAATTAGAAGCTACATTTATGGGAGGGAGACTGGATTAGATAGGTAGGTACCTACAGGCATAGATTAATAAATTATATTCATACGTATGGATATCGCTAATTTTAGAGAAATATTTTCATTCGCGAATCGCTAAAGTTATCGTTACAGTAGAATAATATTCACTTTGGATGCATTTAAATTTATTAGATTTTGTCGAAAAAGATAGGCAAAGTGAATCCGATGTGATATTACCAATTGTGATACAATGTTCTGTCAACATTTGCTCACGCTCGAGGTTTCGTTTTCATATCTCATTTGAATTCACTAACAAAATTTATGTTCTCCACTTTGTGATATTTTTGCGATTCGCATTGGCTTCGCAATGTTTGCTGGCTACTTTCAGGGTTCACATACACATGAAGGGACTTTTTGATAACCCTGTCCTGTATTCGGTTGATGGGTGGGAGGAGATTAAACCCGTGATTCATTTTCTCTGTCCGGCTCTCTGTTCAGTAGGAGTTACAGTTTCCTTGGATCACTGCTCCTCCTAACTGATCTCCATCAAGCCGGAAGAAATGGTTCGAGTTCAAATCCTAATTTTCGTTAGATTGTCCAACTGGGAGGCATTGTTAGCCTCGTAAATATTGCGAGTGAGCAATGCGTCTTGTAGTGTGATAGGTTCAAGAAATGCACTAGGAATTTCAAACTCTTTTCAATCTTATCTAATCCATACTAGTTTAATTACATAATGATAGGTCTATATCAAGCTGCAAGACTCATTTATTTTTGGAAATTACATATGATAGTTTATGCGCTTTTTGTTGTTGCAACAACCGTCCTTACTCCACAAATTATTCTGGAAGCTAAACTCATTAAATAAAGACCAAACCAGTATACGTCTAGGACAACTGCTATGACATTTCTGGAGACTAAAAATCAAGGTTAGTTAGACAGAAAAATCATTTTCTGATCAGATTTTTTTGAACATTTCACTCAATGTTGATTTGTTACTTCCTTATCTAGAGGTTAGATGTCAATTTCTGTCCGAAATCCTCTAAAAATAGTATGGACAAATTGGTCAAACATACTGAACACTTACGTAGGGTCTCATAGTCATAACTCCTTTTCACAATTCACCAAGTATAGTTTTTTGTCGTATGTCACTTTTATTGTTTCTTCTTAAGTCAGTCTCATTTGTTTGATTATCATCTGCAACTTCTTTAGTCAGCCTGTTGATTGGTTTTATCCTTTCCATTTTTGTGTCTTCCTCTATTGAAGAACTGTTCTTGTTTCGTATCTAAAAGTAACTACATACATAAATGTCTTCAATGAAGGTTAGAATTTAACTATCTTTTGATGCTCAAATTCTGGTTCCTTGACTATGACTATGAGAATATTTCAGATTTCCATGCACAATTTTCCTTTATTGGCACATTTTAACAAAAATTTTTTTTATTATTATTTTGTTCACAAATTCACATCCATATTGTCGCTTTACAATATGAATTCGGGATCGAATATACAAAATATACATATCCATGTCCGAACTCTTAGTCAATTAAACAACTAAAGGGTTTTCCAATAAGGGGTGCTATTTTAATTAGCCCGCTATTTCGGTAGATGTCACTTTTGGTGCTGTCATTTTTTGACATTTGACAAGTAAAAACTACGCCATTAATAAAAATGGAACGATACACGATTCAACAACGCATTGAAATTATTAAAATTCCCTATAAAAATGGTGAAAATGTGGCAGAGACGGTTCGTAAAACTCGAACATTTTTGGGTCGTCGTGAAGCACCTTGTCGGACCGCAATACAGAAATTGGTAGAAAAATTCGAGCTGTCGGGACAAGTTAGTGATGTGAAGAATAAAACCCGTGCACGTCGCTCAAGAACAAGGCATTCCACAAACGTCATTACACCGTATTTTGCATAAAGATTTGGGTCTCAAGGCTTATAAAGTTCAGTTAACACAAGAACTCAAGCCGGCCGATCATCAACAACGTCGAGTCTTTGCTGATTGGGTCCTTGAAATGCATGAAAATGATCCGGAATTCCATCGAAAACTCATCTTGAGTGATGAGGCCCATTTCCACCTCGATGGCTTCGTAAACAAGCAAAAAGAGTTATTGTTGAAAATTTTTTCTATCCTCAACGTGTGATTGTTTGGTGCGGTTTATGGTCCCGCGGGGTCATTGGACCTTACTTTTTCGAAAATGAGGCTGGAGCGACAGTTACGGTGAATGGATTGCGCTATCGACAAATGATTAATGATTTTTTATGGCCGGAATTGGATGGTATTGATCTGGACAACGTTTACTTTCAACAAGACGGCGCTACGTGCCATACAAGCAACGAAACCATTGATCTTTTACGGGAAAAGTTTCCGGAGCGTGTTATATCTCGAAGAGGTGATCACAATTGGCCACCGAGATCTTGTTACTTAACACCTTGCGACTTCTTCCTTTGGGGCCACGTGAAAGAGAAGGTCTACGCCAACAGCCCAGCGTCAATTCAAGACCTCAAAGATGGAATTCGTGAGGCTATCGAGGACATAGGGCAGCCAGTTTGCGATTTGGTTATGGAAAATTTCATGAAAAGGATATAGTCCTGTAGGCGTAGTCGTGGTGGTCATTTGGCTGATGTTACTTTCCATTATTAACGGCATACCTTCTTCTTTATAATGAAATAAAGATCCGATAATTTATCTCAAAAAATGGCATTTTTCTTTGAATATCAAAATAACACCTCTTATTGGAAATTCCTTTACCATACAGATTTTTTCGGCCGCCTAGCATGAGATTATTTTTAAGAGGCTTTTAAATCGAATAAAATATAAAATAAGGCTCTTGGGTAATCCATACTTAATTCATAATTGCTTAATTCATACATATATCAGTTCTATGAGACTCATTCAGTCTGTAGCTGTATAGTAAATGATTTTGACCATACTTACCTACGTAATTTTTCACACTCCTTAACTAATTTATGTAGGCTGCTGACATAAACCATCTTCTAACAAAACGAACACAATGGCCAAACGGAAAGTTAACACCATCGAATGGACATAAACAAATTTCAACACGCGCGATTAAAATGCCTTCCACAACGTCTTCCGGCTAATAATTCCCTTTTACTCATAATGCGGCCTGACTATTTTCGAAGCATAAATTCCATCTAATTAGGCATAGATGAAGCTAATTATGCATTTGCTGCCCATTAGAAAATTTCAATTCAAAAGAAGTTCTGAAATTGATGGACACTCGTCAACAGCAACATGCATAAAAGTCTTTATAGAAGTTGAAAACAATTGAGATATGCGCGCATATGTTTGTAGGTAAATGTATAAAGAGATAATTTTTTTTTTATTTTTCTTCTTATAATTCAACAAACTTTTGACCATCGCACCATTTAGAAAAAGATGAAACCTGCTTGAAATGTCAAAGTTTTTATATGAATCCCGAAATATTACGGCGGCAATGATGAATCATGAAATTTTTGCTACATGAATTTCAAAGATTGTCGTAAGCGTGATATTATGTGACATGAACTTGCGTAAGAATTTCATTTTAATTAATGAGGTCCAATTTATATCAATATTTTTGTCATGTTTTTTCATCAGTACATTTCCCGCCTAGCCTATATATCAGCGTATGCTTAATCGAACTTACTATGTAAGAAACCATAGGGGGTTTTTAATTACACATAATTACGGACTTTTATCTGACCTAGCTGAACTGGCTATTTTAACAGAAGTTATATGTAGATGCGATCAGTTAATGCTTCAGCTTTTGCTGTTCATATCAAACAGCTATTACTCCCTTAAATGACCAGTAATGTGTATGTTTCTAAGCAATTTGAAATCTAAGACATAGTTACATGAGCATATCTTGGACATCATGGACGGGGGGGGGGGGAGGGGGGAATAGAAATTGTTTGCTTTACAAGAATTTAATTAAAATCTTGAGCTTTTGCGCAAAACGATTAGAAGTGAAGGAATACGATTGTTATGTATTGTGATTGTGTAAAGCTACATATATATGACGTGAAAGCAGGTGGCTATTACGGAGATTTTTTATTTATTTTTTTTTTCATTTAACTATGATGTATGATGCGCGTAATTGTAAGTTACTGGGAGGACTTTTTCCTGCAATTATAAACTAATTTGACTACCATTGATTTTAAGTGAAACAGCATTGACGCAATAAAAAGGCGAAAGATTTCAATGAAATGCTCTTTGATGTGTGCGCAAAGTGTTTCATTTTTTTGTAATAATAAGTATGAAAAAAAAGGCAAAATCTCTTCTTGAAGGCTTTACTTAGCAGATGTAGACGCTTTTCATCTTCATCTGTTACTTAAGGTATACCTAATAGGTGGATTGAGGTAATGTTGTTCGCATTACAATTGGCTCGGTTTTTACACTGAGTTATAATTACTTTTTAAATTAGAATGCCAGCTGAACTCAGGTCCTTGAAGAGGGTGATCAAAGTATGATTTATTCTTTCGAAATTTGAATCCATGTTCTCTTGCTAGATAGATATGATCGGTAACCACTTATCCATGCCGATTCTTGTATGTCTGGAAATAATATAATTATTATATTATTCTCTCTCTCTTTCTCTCTCTCTCTCTGTCTACCTCTCTCTATTTCTCTCTATTTCTTTCTCTGTCTCTCTTTCTCTCTCTCTCTCTCTGTCTACCTCTCTCTATCTCTCTCTCTCTATCTCTCTCTATCTCTCTCTCCACTAGCCTCTATCTAGTAAAAAAATTGGTATGTTCTGTTATCTAAATAAGACTCCGTCCATTTTAAACAGTATCACGGAGATCGAAGGCTTTACTAAAGTCTGCATAAATACAATCTGTCTGGTAGCCCTTTGCAAACCCGCCAATGGGATCCGAGACAAATCCCAACAAGTTAGTGGTTGTAGACCTGCTCGAAATAAAGCCATGTTGGTTTCAAGAGAGCAAATTCATGCAGGAAATTGAGAGCTAAGAATAAATTATGGATTCAAATAAATTGGGCATGCAAGATAATTTTGCAATAGGCCTATACTTAGAAATATCATTTTTACTACCTTTTTTGTGGATGTATGATAAAAGAGTTTTTCCATAGCTGCGGGAAACAACTAATATCGAGCGATTTTTGAAAAATATTTCTTAGCGGAGCTAGCAGGGCAAGGGAGGCTGTAAGGATCCCATCAGGACCAGTTGTGAGGTCATTTAGAAGCCCATTAATATGATCGTGTATATCCTCTTCTGAAATTAAAGGGATATTGAATGAAATGAGAGTCGTTCATAAGGCTGAAGTTGCTATTTCGAGGTTGGAAATTGGATGACGAAAATGCATTGTCGAAAAATGAAGCAAACATTTTGCAAATTTCAGACGGATCATCACTAGCAGAATCCTTGCACTTCATGGTTTCACAATTTGTGAAGTTTTCTATTTCATAACGATATGTAATTAGTAGAGGGAGATGGTATTTGTCAAGAGCAGACATTATAACTGGGCAAGGTTCAATTAATAAGTTATCCGCTTCAGTAAAAAAACCAGGTCTAACTGCCTGCTCATGTAATTTTTTACATTACTGATTTGGCTGAGACCAAGAGATGAGATAGTGTCCAGGAATAGTGATTCTCTTGTTGTCAAGTGATTAAGAGGAAGATAGCCAATGTAATCTACATGGAGTAGTAGTAGTAATTCTTCAAGAGGATCCTTCGTATCATGGATAAAATTTAGATGTCGAAATGAGCAGGTCGTAAATATTCTGACCTTTGTCATTAACAATATTTACGGAGTCTGAAGGAATATAGCAAGAAATAATGTATAAGTCAGATTTTAAGAGAGATAGCTTAAGAGAAATAAGTTTAGTGTCGAGAGTGTTGGAGAAACTGGTAATCGCAACCAGGCTACAATTAAACTGGTTTTTATAGTCGTGAAGTACGCCGCCGCGCCGTCACGAGCCACAGAATCAGTATGTCTATCTCTTCGAAAGATTTGATAAGAATTGTCAAGGATTTCAGCATCGCGAAAGCCATGATACAGCCAAATTTCAGTGAAAGAAACTATATCGAAATCAGTTGCAACAGAGGATTTGAAGATTTGTTCAGTTTTTTTGTACGAATCCCCCTTACGTTTTGATAGTAAAGGGAGAGCGATTTGAGTTTTTTGGAATATCGCTGTTTATTTCTGATGTATTTCTAGGTTAGCGCCCGAAAGGTACGAACAATTTAGTAAAAGTGCCAGAAGGCTAAAATGTAGAATCCAATAACTTGTCCCGCACACTTCTCAGACGGTTAAAACAAAGCATACAATCGGTTTAGAGCTTTTACTAATTTTACGACAAGAAATACCATCTGTTGTGATATTTTTAGACTTCAGATATTTCAGTGTGTCCTCACACAACGTTTCTTCGCAGAAACGGGTGCCGAAAACACTCGAAGGCTTTGGTACTGCTCTCAAAGGGCCAACAATACCATTACCTAGAGACCACACAGATTAAGTATCATTCAATACTGCAGAAACAGATGCAGGTGTTAGAATGGTGTTATCAGAGCGTTGACTCTTAGCGTTACTTAAGGCCACAACAGCTGAAGCACTCGCACTAGGACTAGCAGCGGTCAGGTGCAACTTAGATCGCTTCCTTCGGCGCGACTGCTGCTTGCGTCGGGGCTTGGGGGCGGCAGGCGACTGAGTAGGTGGCACATCTGTAGAGAGCAAAGAAACATCAAGACAAGGCATATGCCCATTCACAGCAGGCGTCACGTCAGTCCTTAGCAGAGTAGCAGACCAACCCGCAAGATCATTCTTGACCAGGCGGATATTGTGCTGAATATCTTCAAGGATTGGGTTGGCTCCAGATGGTGAGAGAGGCGCGTCAGTCCTAGACGTTTTTATTGTACAGAAAAGTTCTTTAGAATATGAAATCCTATAAAATTGGTTATGATCATTTTTAATGTACGACGAACCGTTCTAGAAATATACATGAAAAACCACCTCAAAGACCAACTTGCGCGCAAATGGTCTTAGACTAATTCTAGCTTTCTTACTTGTTATTTCCTTAGTTTGTTTTTTTTTTGTGTGCTGAATCCCCCTTTTAAAATACAATGAAAAACTTTATTCACTCACATTACCTTAAATAAGGAGTGCAAAAAAAAAATCGGAATTGTTCTGTCGAGTCAGTTGTAACTAAATATAGTCGGAGAAAACACATGTTGCTTTCGTCCACAGTCCATTTACATTTGGTATATCGATCCGATTAAGAATGTACGAGTCCGATAAGCTTCATTAAAGGTCAGCCCAAAGAAAGCCTACAAGTGTCAATAATTTTTATAATTTAATGGTCATGGGAAAACAAGGTTGCGTGTATCTAAAGGAATTCGATGTATCAAGGTTTAGATAGCATTGGGAGTGGAAAGTGGATATACATAATATGAATGAGTTAGGACTGTACGTTTGCGTGCTGATTAACCTTTTGGACGTTAGCACTAACTATAATTGGGTGTGGTGTTGGGTTTCTAGGCAAATTCATAGTTTAGGAATACTCAAATGGCACATATACGTTTCGTGCTTTTTCAAAATATACTACACAGTACATCGACACGAGACCTTGGAGAGAACAATAGTCTCCCGGCAGGCGGAGGTACTTTGAACCCAAAAGGGTTGGAATGAATTTATGAATTTTTATTAAACGATTCATATATGGAAAAATGTATAAAACGTCTGTTGTTCGTTTGATAATAAATCAAAGAATTTATGACAGCGACAAGATAATATCCACCCAAATACGGTGTAGACCTACTATACATATACGTAATATATGATATCTTTTAAAGTCCCGTTTTTCTGCTTCAATAAGAATTTAAGAAAGAAATTTTACGAAAGCAGCTTTTCTATCGCATCACTGAAAATAACAACCTAAGATGGTGACATTTTTGTGCACATTCTCTGATATCATCAGTGCATATCTGTGACAAGCACGCAAAGTATTAAGCTATCACCTCATTACAAACGTATCTCTATGAAAAACTTGAAACAGTTTCCATCCAGTCCCCCATCTGGCTGGCTGACTCTTCTTAGACAACTTTGTCTGCATTGAAGATGTCTACCTTGACCTTCGCTATGTATGCATGTATGCATGCATATACATATATATATATAGCGATCTAAAATGGTCTGCCAAGTATGACTTTATTTGCGTTTGTGCACTACTTCGATGTACCCATCCAGGTGTAGCAGAAATAAAAATAAAAGTCTGCGCATGATATGTGCACTTATTTATGTATGTTTATAACCAATACCAGTTATGAGCAAAAGAAGCATATGAAGAAGAGGATTTTTATAAGAATTCCATGCGCGTCGTAACCTCTTTACGCATGTGCGATATAATTATGCCAGTAAGTTTCTGCGTTCTGGTTTAAGTTACATTCAACCATAAATGGAGGTTACCATACATACATTAGTATCTTCTAAAGGGTAAAGATGCATAAGCCATTAAAGCGTGAAGTTTTTTTTTACAGCTGCCAACTGGCTTTTAACTACGCGTTGGTGTTTATAACTTGAAACTGCCAATTTCCTGGTTGATTTTATCCAGTTGACCTATTTCTCAATTCAAGCTGAAAATTTTCTGATGTTCAGTGTCCTAAATTTATATGGGCGCATGCGCTTTCTTTCATTGCCGTTTACTTTCACAATTTTTGTTTTTAGCTCTCCTGTGCCCTTTGGTTGTTGCTAGAGCACTAAAGGCAATTTGAATTTATTTTTGGCTTGACGGTGGTATTTACATAAATCTGTTCCAAATTTCGAAATTAAATTCAACGTAATCTCTGCTAAATTTGATCATCATAAATCTGAAAATTATTTTTGGTAGGTATGCCACTGCCGCCCGCCATATTATGAAATTGTGTTTGATATTATTTAAGAATTGATTTCGAAAAGTTCTAAAAAAAAAAACTGATTTAATTTTACTTATTTTATTGTATTTCATATGGAGAACTCTGGGTAAAATTAATTTCTATATTCTAATTCTTGATAATTTTTAAACTTTCTGCTTTCCGTTATGCTGACTGAATCCGGGTTATATACTAAGGAGTGGTCCAGAAAAAATTGACCCATTTATTTTTGTTTGCAGTAAAAACACTAATGGCAATTTTTTTATAAAATTTCTATATTGTTTCTTACAACTTAAACTTTAAAATACAAAAGTTATTTCTAATACATTATTTGTTTTGGAAGAATGTTTTAACCCAAGTAACAATTTTTCCAATTTTTGTGACTGAAGGTGATGGGTAGTTTTATTAGGGGTATATAATGGTTACTCGGTTATATAAGAATTTCAGTGGTTATATAAGAGTTTTATAATATTAACAATTGGTGATGTAGTTATATTAGAGTTTTTTAGGTTACTAGTGGTTATCGTGGAAGTAAGTTACTAAAGGTTTTATAAGAGTTGGTGATGGAAATGTTTCAATCACCGGTCTATATAACTTAGAGTAACCATTACTAGAAGGTATATAAGAAAGTTTTATAATTGTTTTGATCACCACGTTATAAACTTATTGGTAATAAGTGTTTATTACGGTAGCCGTGGTTACCCTTATACAACTCGACAACTTTCAGTAATTTAGGTGACTTTAATAAAAATTGGGAGCTTTCGGTAATACATATCCCACTATAAAATATCGTAAAATTTTTTTGTGGCCCTTTAGTAACTACGGTGATCGTTATAAAAACAAATTACTTTTAGTGTCGAATGGAGCCATTATAAAACTGTTTTTATTTATATAACATAATATAACCAAAGGTTATATAAGAACACTAACGTCTGTTTTTTGTGACTATAATTAAGATATATAACATTACCAAAGGTTACATATTATGACTAAAGGGTATATAAGGACCATTTTCGAAGCATGGTAGTGCCTTCAGTTTACATAATAATTCTAGAAGTTTTATAAAGGTCATTCAGTTTATATAAAACTACTTGAAGTATTATAATGGTAATTTGTTCATTTAAGTACAAGCCGCCATTTTTTCATCTGTCCATTACAGATAAAAAAGAAAATGTCGGTTAAGCCAATTTTTTAAATTGCAGATATATGGCTTCCGTTTTATTTTTATATGAAGAAAATACATCTTTTTATGTACATAACATTTCTAAATTATGTCATGTAGTTTTTATGATTTAATATCACCTAAGAGAAATTTATAAATTTTGTCATATTTAATTAAAATTATTAAAAATTGCTTAATTTTGGAGGGGTCTGTATTTTTTAGAAGTATCTATGATGATATTCACAGTAAAATTTTAATTGCAGCTGAATTTCACCACATATATGCCGAAAAATTGTACTTCTAAAATGTAAAAATATTAAACCCTTACATTATAAAAATACAATAAAAAAAAAATCGAAATTCTATGTCAAGATAGGTTTCGTAAATATTTGCATATTATTGTTTTATAAAGGTAACGAAAATTAATTTCCCTAACATTTCAATCACTGAAAGTAATCCGTCTGAGAATTCCAAGCGTTGTGGAAACGTTACCATCACCATTATAAACAAAGTTTATAAAGGTAACCGAAACAAATAAATTAATCGAGGGCACCTTGGGTTATATAAGGGTTATATAAGAAGTTATATTAAGGTAACCAGAATATTTTGGTTACTCATTTTATAAAACTTTTTGTTATATAACGTTACCTAAATCAAGGCACGGCAACCTTTATATAATCCTCCATTTAAGCTCTATTAGGGGTTTATAGTGGTTACAAAGACGTTTCGAGTACCAGTCTATATAACTCAAGTTATATAATTTGGTAGTGGAAACTTTACGGTTACTACTATATAAAAAAAATTGTTTCTTGGGAACTTTGTTATTCAAGCCGCGCATTATATTTAGAGCAGTTGTATTAGTAACATGTCTATATGCTCTTTTCCATTTATTTCTGAAATCAACATCATTTTTGGCAAATTTCTTTGTTGTTCTAAGCTCCTTTGCATTAATGCCCAGTACCTCTCTACTGGACGAAGTTGGGGGCAGTTTGCTGAAATGGCTTCCGTTGGCACGATATTGACCTCATTAGTTCTGTACCATTCCATCGTTGCTTTTTCGTAATGACTGGTGGCGAAATCTGGCCAGAAAATAACAGACCCTTGATGCTGTTGAATAAAATGTAGAAGTCTTTTTTGAAGGCACTCTTTGATGTACACATCTAAGTTTATTGTTCCTTTGATGATAAATTCACTGCTTCGTAAACCGCAAGAACAGATCGCCCGCCAAATCATGTACTTCTTGGGAAATTTTTTCATTCCTTTTGTTGAAAATTTTCTGGATACTCCGCTCCGACTTTTTGCAGTAAAATATTCGTCACCTGGTAGCTGCGAAAAGTCAGCTTTGCAATAGGTTTCATCATCCATAATGACACAATCGTATTTCGTCAGGTAGTTCTCATAAAGTTTTCTCGCTCTGCCTCAGCTGCACTTTTTGAACCTTATAGCTCCTTAATCCACAGATTTTTTTATATCTGTGCACTGTAGACTTTAATGTTCCTGCCAATGTCGCCATATTTCTTTCCGAAGTTCCCGGTTTCCGAGAATAAGTACCCTTCATCTGTTTATGACGTCTGGACGGGATGGCCCTGGTTTTCTATCTGACCCACGTATCCTTTCTATTGACAAGCCTCGCCTATACTTGGCTATTGTCCTTTTTACCGTGGAATAACTTGTATTCAGGTCTTTTGAAATTTTTAACAATGAAATTGTGGGATTTTCCAAATATTTGGACAAAATCATTTCACGCACTTATTTTTCGCTTCGAAACATTTTAACTATATATTTCACTTCCAATACACGAACGATTCATATAAACTCAGAGCTCAGTATTTTTCGAATATTTTAACAAAAAAATCCAGACCTGGATTATTGTAATTTTGCAGGTATAAAAATAACTTAATGGGTCAATTTTTTCTGGACCACTCTTTATATGTAGACATTGTGAAATTGTATATTAGTAGTAGGAATTGTAATTGATTAAAGTAATCTCGGAGTGCTAGTAGTTCGTCTTACATTAAAAGGCACCAGTAGTGTGACACACTTTCAGAAAATTGATTATCTTTTTTTCATTTTTCAGTAGTACATACCTTCAAGAATGACATAACTAAAATTTCAAGTGTGTATCTCAACAAGCTTTCGAACTACAACCTTCTAAAAAGCAGCTGCTCATTGGTTAAAAACGTGCGTAAGATAAGGGCCGTACCTGAGTTATTGTTCGGGCTTTATCGGCATCGTAAATATTATAATAGAATTTGGGACGCTATGTATATGCCAGTCAAACCTTTCGTACATTACCTGGAATAAGAGATTAGCTCTAGGTATGATATTTATCAATTTATTGTTGAGGTCATTCCCTTTAACTCGTACACGAATTTGTCTATATATTTCTTTTTTATTATTTTCGACACTCTCGTAGACCCACTTTTCGTCATCACAGCGAGCTGAAATTTGGCACACAGGTTCATGTCGCGTGACAATTGAATCTATCAAAATTGAACCGAAAATTTCCATGCGAAACCTGGAAAATCGAGAAAAATCATTTGAAAATTTGGTACAAATTTGATTAGTGATAAATCTGTTTCAGGAAAAATGCACGGTTTTCCGATTTTTCCGACAAAAATTTCCGGAATTTTCCGACTTTTCCGGAAAATTTTCCGATAAAAAAGTTTTCTAAATTATGCAGGATCAAGTTATCTATCAACTGGCATCATTACATTCTCTCCGACAATGGTGAAAACTTGTAGAAAAAATCGAGGAAAATTCATGTAAAACGCTTTTCAGACCAAGGAAGCGTTTGAGCGTTTTTCAACCTAAGACAAAGTTGTAGAGCGAAATGAGTTGCAAAAAGTTGCTTTTGTAGAAAACTTCGTGGAAAAGCGGGAAAATCATCGGACAAATTTTTATCGATATGATTAGTGATAAATCTGTTTCAGGAAAAATGCAGAATTTTCCAATTTTTCTGGAAAATTTTCCGAAAATTTCTCGACTTTTCCGGAAAATTTTCCGACAAAAAGGTTTTATAAGCTATGCGGAATAATTTTTTTTCGGTCCTACTGGCATCAATACTTTCTCTTCAACAATCATGAAAACTTGCATGAAAAATCGAGGAAAATTCATGTAAATTTTTAAAAAAAAAATTCTTAGTACCTAATAGGAAAAAGTCTGTGGAAAACATGGAAAATCGGGAAAATTCAGTAAATCAGTGTCTTTTCAGCCGTCATAAAATTGTTTTAAAATATCTCCATGCAGCACGTAATAACAATTTAGTTAACGTGAAAAGGGCAGAATATAAAATAAGTAAAAAACGAGTTTTCAAACAAAACTGAGGCCAAACGGCATGAAAAAGTAGAAAATAAACTTTTCTTCACACACAGAGGTGGACTCAGGTTTTATTCGCTGACAATCACCGATATATTTCAGTATGATCAATCAGAGGTAATAAGTGATTTGATTCATGAAGAGAAAGAATATTCAAGAGAAATGTCCCAATCAAAAAATCTGAGTCCACCTCTGTGTGTGAAGAAAAGTTTATTTTCTACTTTTTCATGCGGCTTGGCCTCAGTTTTGTTTGAAAACTCGATTTTTACTTATTTTATAACAATGAAATCAACATTTTTATGTTTCAATGCGTTTTTCTTAAAACGACATTTTTCGAATTTGGTGCAGTTCTCACTCGAATGCAAATCATCCGATAGACTTGAATCTTATTTCATCGTATTTAGTACAGCATGACCCTCCAGTTTTTCGATTGGATAAAAAATGTCAATTTGCCAGACAAAAAAACCATCAGATTTTTAAGCGTAATTTGGAACTTTGTTTTCAAAACCCCGCCATTTTGTTGTTTTTTTTTCATAATCCTGCGTCGTGGTACAGGCAATACTTTCTAGTTTGTTTAATGGACTCTTTTGATTTTTTAATTTCAGGCATTCTAAAGGCCGCAATAGCTGCAGCAGTGAGAGGGCTTTTTTTTGCGACGGGCGCATAATTCACTGAAAACTGAATATTTTCATACAAAAAAATTACTGTATGTGTATAAATAACTAATACCTACACAAATATATCTTTGAAATTTGAAACCATTCGATGCAATACTTTTCTTTCAAAAAATTCCCGAAAATCACCTTTTTTTTTGGTAGTCCCACTGGTGCCACGAGTTTTTTTGAAGACTCTAATCGTTTGGCAATTTTCTTTTTATACCCTAGATGAAATCATTTGCCATTCCGTTTGTAACACCCCGAAATAATGATGGTAGAGCCAAATGGATTGGACACTCACGCATAATATAAAAAGTTGTTTTGATTTTACATGTCCGTCTGTCCGTCCGTCCATGCGCACGATAACTCGATAGCGCGTATACTTAGAGAGCTGAAATTTTGTACGCGGACTTTAAAAAAAAAGTAAAATTAAGTTCGAAAATTAGATAAATCGGGCAACTTCTTCGTGGGGTTGCCGTACAAAAATTTCGTTTTCCACTATATATTTGGACACTGCCTGAGAGCTGAAATTTGGTACATGGTGTTTTTATAGTAAATAATAAAAAATTTAATTTAATAAATGGACTAAATCGGGCAACCCCTTCTTGGTTTTGCCATATAAAAATTTAAGTTTTTTACGTATACTGTGAAAACTAACAGTCCTAGACATTTTGATTGTACTAAAAACTTCTTCAGAATATGAAATCCTATAAAATTTCATTTTTTCTGTCGGACGAACCGTTCTAGAAACATATGCGAAAAACTCACATAAGCCATTCTCAACATGTAAAATTAAAAATGCTCGAATTCTTATTGGTTGGAAGTTGGATTTCAATTTTACCTTTCCTGACGGTAATGTAGGTACTGCAATTGAAGAGCTAAGAACTTACTATTAACTAAACTTGGGATTAAAATTTGATTAGAAAAACGGGCCATAGATATAATTAATTCTCTAAATGGGCTCCGCACGAAATAACTCCGCACTTAAAAAATTAAATAAGTCCGCAAATTTGTTAAAGATTTTATTTTTGCAGAGTTATTTTATTTTGTGCGGATTGATTGCATTTTAAATTTTTCGGTCTCAGTGCATAATGAAATAAGTCCGCAAAATTAGATAGGAAATAAATCCGCAAAATAAATCATTTTTGCGGATTAATTTCTTACTTTTTGTGAATTTTGGAACGGTAGATCAAAGCAGTAAATAATTGTATCAAAGCAGTAAATAATTGTTTGGGGTGCAAATAATTAGCAGTAAAGATTGCTCATTACGGATTTAGTTCTAATATAGTTCGGATGTTAATAGGTGTTTGTTTTTTAGTGAAGTAAAAATGAGTTATGAATTTTGTAAAAATTAGTGGAAAAAGAAGAAGCTAATTTACATTCTCACAGAAAAGCAATTATTTATAATAAAAACAAATATTACAAAGATACAAGAAACTATAAATGTTACGTAAAAAATTGCAGTGTTAGGATGATTGGCAATCGTCTTGAAAAAGTTGAAATTTTTAAAATCACATTCATCTGCTGAGTCATATTAAAAATGATTGTTTAGAATAGCTTTCAATGATTTTTGCTTTGCTTCCAATTTAAATTCATAAATATCAATATATTCAAATTGGTGTTTATAACATGCCTCTGATTTTCTATCCATCAATATAAACATAAGGGTAAATATTTGAAAAACTAAAGCAATTACAGATACAGGCAGAAAAAATTGCTTAATTCGATCGCAAAGAGGGGAAAGGGCGCGACGCAAGGGCACCGGATCGCGTGAGGTGAAGCTTAAAAACATTACAATTATATTAGTTTAAATTTGCGAACTTATTTCCATTTTTAAAACTAACCGCCTTTTTACATTTGGAAATAAGTTCGCAAAATGAAGAAAAATTCAAAAATACGGCGGTCTTATTTCCACTTTTCTTGCGGAGTTATTTCCATTTTAATTGTCACGTGCGGAAATATTTCCACTTTTCTTGCGGAGTTATTTCCATTTTAATTGTCACGTACGGAAATATTTCCACTTTCATGTTGCGGATTTATTTCATTATGAATTAACACCGCAATTTATGCGAACTTATTTCATTTTTTGAGTGCGGAGTTATTTCGTACAGAGTTAATTCATGGAGCCAAAAAATGGTGTCCCTTAGAGTTCTATTTTGGGACCACTACTTTTTACCGTTTATATAAATTTCCTTTATGTAATAGGGCGATAATGTTTGAATGTATCTTTATGTGAATGACATATAGGTATGTACCTATGTATATGTACAAACCCATATTGACCTTGTCGAAAACATAATTTATTGCATGAATGAAATTAATTTATAATTAACGTCATCAACCTGTTACTATATGATTTTTGATGGCTGTTCTTTATTGTGTTGCTATTTATTTATTTTCTGTCGATCTAATTAAATATTTCATATTAAAACTATCGGACAGTCTACCATTGTGAAAACATCAGCATTTGGAATTGGTTAAAAGTATTATATACTGAGTTAATTAAAGTACAGGCATTCCATGATGTTAGAGATTTAGTAGGAGGAACATTGCTGATAGAATTCACTTATAGCAATTTGCTGCAATTAGATGTTTTATTATTATTTCCGAAAAATCTAGATCTTCCCTGGTATTTAGGAAGAACTTCCGAAAAAATCTAGATCTTCTCGAACATAGAACATAGACATGTAACTAAATGAGTCATAATATCAAAAGTGGAAGAAGCCATAAATAGGTAATGAATGAAATGAAAAATCTGACCAAAAATAGACGACAAAAGGGGTTGCTATAACAGTGTTGGTGTAATACAGTATTCCGCCCTTAGAAGTGATCCAAAAGTCCGGTTAAGAAAACAGTGACAACAGTATAATGCTGTACAAAGTAATTATACAAAACTACATCACCATCCAGAACGAAAATAATAATAAAACATACCAGGAAAGATCTAGATTTTTTCGAAAATTCTTCTCAAATATCAATCCTTTGATACTATCCCGTCGTAAGTCATGTATCAAAACTTTTTCTGTTAGAAATAATGTGTTGCATTTTCGTTAATTTAGCATTCTTCGACAGCTTTACCACAAGGAGGTATAGTGTTCACTTTTCTGTTCCTTTGAAACTTTAAACGATATCTAAAATATTTATCCATATGCAACCTGACAACACTTCCTTAGATCCCGTAAGGTATATGTATGTGGGTTTGATCGGCACATTTTAACAGTTCGTAGGATTTTTAGTCTCTTTACCTCTAGGCGGACCACAACCTTTAAAATTTCGCCTAAGTACAGGAGTTGCTCATTTTGGTCATTATGGGGCCAGCCGAGGTCGGTTATTTCAAGCTTTCATGTGTGGATATTTATCTAATTAGTACATATACTGTTGCATCCATTTTACATTCTCGTAGATATTATACCTTGAATACGAACTACTATTTTTAGATACGGATACTTCAATGTTGATTCGTCAAAATTTCACAATATTTCAGTATAGGTACACGAACTATAAAATTCCATGAAAATTTGGTGGAGTTTTATGTTGGAGCCCCAAAATTTTATTTCTTAATTATTTGGAAATACGGTACAGATCTTGTTGAAAGTGTATAGATCTCTCGTTCACTTGCCTCAGAATAATATTTGTTTAGAATTTCTTTTACGAAGAGGCATCCAACATCCAACTTTTTTTTTGGGTATAATTCACTGTGAAAAAAAAAAAATTGTGTAATTTTACTACGATGTAAAATGACACAAAATGTTCAAACATTTATCGTAATATATTTTTCATGACGTGTAAAATTACTTTCCCTTTGTGTAAATTTATATGTTACTGTTTACTGAAGATAAAATGCGCAAGCATTTTACCTTCTCTTCTCTTTATAAGCAAGAAAAGGAATTTTTTCCCTAATTACAATACAAAAATAAAAACTTATCAAGATGGACCCAATTGGTTTTATAACGCATCTATAGAAAGTATTCATACTCTTTACTTATGTTAAAAAGACATAATCTCTCAACATTATTTTACATATTTTTATTCGTTATTATATACATAATACTTTTGTTACCGATACTTAGTAAAAACGAAACAAAATTTAATTTGCTCACATCTGTAGCAACTGAAATCTAAATAAAAAGTACGCTTGCTTGGAAATCTTTTATTAAATAATATAAAAAATACTATGGAAATTGCACTGCTGTTCATGGTGATTTTACTCTTTCTGTGTAAAATTGCCCTTTGATAAGGAATAATAAATTTGAGAACTTGAATTACACATCTATCATCGTTGTAATTACATATGTATGTGCAGTTGTTAATATTTCGTTGTAAAAACTTCTTTTGAAATCATTGGAAAAAGTACACTGTCAAGTTTTGTTTGTATACACTATTTATCACTGTAATATTTACTTATTACTAGTGTGTCGAATTTTTGGTTCTTTATTCACTCACTATTATGTTAACTTTTTTCATCAATTGAATATTAAATAAACTTAAGAAAAGCCCAGACTGTGTTTGCAACGCGTTCGAATCCCAGCATGTTTTTTTTTTTTTATTATAAAAAATTACAAAACGCGTTCGAATCCCAGCATGCCCTTTTTTAAAATATCTAGAATTGATCTGAGACCAATTCTTATGATATTCTAGATCAATGCCTGTCAGTACGAAATTTCGTATGGTAAACACTAGTTGAACTTGGTTGGTTTTCGAAAATCCGATGTGTAAATGCACCCTCTGTAACGAAGTGACTCATTCTCTATAGCGAAAAAATTTGCAAAACAATGCTTATTACAGGTTGCCAGATGCTCACAAAGGTACCAACATTTTCGAGATTAAGTGCCTAAATTTCTGTGAATATCGGTTTTTTAGAACATGTGAGCTTCTTTTCTTTGTTGTGATTATTATTACTGTTGCCTTTATTGACCACGGACTGAATCCGGGCGTAAAGTATGAATCATATTACAAATCACGTTTTCATATCCGTTTATCGTTTCAACCAATGAAAACATTTTGCACTTTATTTCCCTTTAAGCAATAAATTTTATTTTGTCCATGAATTGCTACATAATTATTTTGTACTCATTCCTTATAACGAAAACTCGATATAATGAAAGAAATTGCTCGATCCCTTGAGTTTTGTTATAGAGAAATTTCACTGTATTTGAATAACGGTTCGTCGGACAGTAAAAATGTTTATAACCAATTTCATATGTTTTCATGTTCTGAAAAACTTTTTAGTACAATAAAAACGTCTTAAGACTTATCGTTTTCAAAATGTACGTAAAAATCTTAAATTCGTATATGGCAACACCAAGAAAGGGTTGCCCGATTTAGCTCATTTTTAAAATTATATATACTATTTTTATGAAAATACTGTACACAATTTCAGCTCTTTACGTTCATGCGTTCTCGGACAGTGTAAAAATATATATTTTTGTATGGCAACCCTACTAAGGAGTTACCCGATTTGTCCCATTTTCGAACCGATTAATGTTTTTTTTTAAAGCCCGTGGGCAAAATTTCTGCTCCCTAAGTACATGCGCTCTTGAGTTATCGTGCAAAAATCAAAATAACTTAATATTATGCTTCCATTTTGCGTTACAAACGGATTGACAAACTTAGTATATATGATTTCATCATCTAGGGTATAAAATAAATTTTATTTTATTTTAATGCTGGTAATAATTTAACAAAATGAATTGAAATGAAATGAAACTAAAAAAATGAGACGTACGCTATTGGTCGTTTCATTTAAAACTAATTAGAAGGCATCTGTTTCAAAATTTTCATTTTATTCGGTATGAATGCTGATTTTATCACTTCGTTATCAGAACAGCTGTGTTTCGAAGCTGAGCCTCACAGTTCTCGAATAATAAACGTAAATTAGCTTTTACTACCAGCAATATTCGCAAGCTGTCAGTTGTTAAACGATTCTTGGTTCAAGTTAGTGTGTTTTCCATATAGCTACAGTTACAGATGATTTTATTTTAATTCATATTCTTCAATTGAGCAAATTGCTAGGAATAGTAGAAAACCTCGAGACGAGGTATCCTTTCTATTTGGCCTTAAAATGTTAAAACTATTGGTGACGAAATGAACGTTTGATATCGAAAGGATATTGCTTGCAAACACTTACAAAGTGTTTTTTTTTTTGGTTTTGTTATGGTAAGTTGCAAAAATGCTTTCCTACAATTTCTACACTTTACTATACCTTACTATACCTTCTTATCATCTGTATTAATCAAATCGTGCACTTAACAGTCGACCGTCTCACCAGCACGTCATTGCATACAAATAATATAGTTATCTTTCTCTTCGATTGCAAAGAAGAAGATTTTTTTTTCTCGAAATCGGAGATTTGCAGAATCCATATACATTGAAAAAACAAATACAAATAATTTTTCATATATTTATTGCATCCAAGACTATTTCAGAACTTATTGAGGTCTCAGTTTGGCTCTGTAATTGTATGTTTAAAAACAGTGAACTCTTAAAAAGGCGAAAAATCCGAAAGATCCGCGTAACTTTTGAAAAATTTCCGGTAAGTTTCCATGTAGTAAAATTTTACTCATAGTTTTATTGAAATTTACTATCCCAGCAAACAATTTCTCGCATTTTCACGGAAGCGAAAAAATTCTCGAAATGGTAAAATATATGAAAATAGGAAATGAGAAAAGAGCTGGAGGACCTTAAGATAATTTTACGTTTAGACGAATCCACTCGCGCTATTTCGAAAATATTTCGTATCGGAGATTTTTTTTTCGATTTAGTTTTAGGTAATAAGTTTTTCGATGATTTTTCACTTAAAGAAAATGATTTGTAGCTTTTCTCGTTAGAAATTAGTTTAGCTAGTGCGAAGACGTAATTGCAGCTACTAAAATATTTATACAGGGTGTGCCACGGAAACTTACCAAATACAGTGCTATAGATCTCTAAGAATGTGATGGCTATTTGAACTTTTTACCTGTGATTACGTCTCCAACGCACAAAGTCAAAATTAATCCTATTTTCCGATTTGAATACGATTCGTTTTCTAAAAGAAAAATCTAGTACAAACACACCTAAATCATTCGATATACAGGGTGTTTCCGCCTAGGAGGTCAATATATGTAGCAGCAGGAGGAGTACACACCTAAACAAAAAAATTTTATGGCAAAGGGTAGGGAGGGGGGATGGAGCATATCAATCGTTTAGAAGTTACAGGGTGATTAAGAAAAAAACCTAGTTTTTTTACAAAACACCCTGTATCTTTAAAAGTACAGGGCGCAGTTAAAAGACTTTGTGGCCTTTCCAACGACTACTCAACCAGAGCCCGGTACTCTTCTCATCTCAAAAGTTATTGTGGTCTAAACTAAAAATTTCGGATTTTCTTACAATTTTTTACTCTGATCTCAATTTTTTTTTTCTAAAAAGGTCATTAACAAAACTTATTTTTATAAAAACTGTAAATTGCAGACTCTCTTTAATTTGACCTTTTACGCCTATTCTATTCTTTTCTTAACCACCCTGTAAGTCATGAACTGTTGATATGCCCCCCGGCATACATTTTTTTTTGTCTATGACCTCCAACTCTATTGACCTCCTAGGTGGCGGAATACCCTGTATAAGCCGATATCGAATTTTTATGATTCAATATGCCGTTCCTTAATTTTCGTTTTCGGATCGAAATCAATTCGTATTCGACTTCCATATCGAAGTATAGCTTAGCTGAATTTATTTCGCATCGATCTCGAAATTCAATGTTTGCTGAAATGCTATGAAAACCCAGCAAACATTGCGAAGCCAATGCGAATCGCAAAAATATCACAAAGTGGAGAACATAAATTTTGTTAGTGAATTCAAATGAGATATGAAAACGAAACCTCGAGCGTGAACAAATGTTGACAGAACATTGTATCACAATTGGTAATATCACTTCGGATTCACTTTGCCTATCTTTTTCGACAAAATCTAATAAATTTAAATGCATCCAAAGTGAATATTATTCTACTGTGGTAACGATAACTTTAGCGATTCGCGAATGAAATTATTTCTCTAAAATTAGCGATATCCATACGTATGAATATAATGTATTAATCTATGCCTGTAGGTACCTACCTATCTAATCCAGTCTCCCTCCCATAAATGTAGCCTCTAATTTGGAAAAATAGAACCGAAAATCTTGAAACTGTGAAGTTCTCAGAAGTTGGGGCACAAAACAGTGCACATGCACGTGTTTATGTAAGATAAATACAAGCGAACAGAATTTATATTCGCGTTCGTTTCGCTTTTATATCGCTTCGATAACATAAATAATTTTTGGCTCTGTCACATTTACTCTCAATGTTTCGTATTGTCATGTGCAGCTTTATTGTTGCTTAAGTTTCGCTGTTGCGGACATTCGTCAAATTGTTTGCTGGGAAGGAATAAATACTATGTGTGAATACAAAAGTAATCATCATTCGCCTGTTCTGTGTATTTTGCCACAGCTTATGCATTTTGACTCTATTTATCCCAGCCTAGTAAATATTACGAATAGAGATCGAATCGAAAGCGACTCGCTCAATCGAAGTTTCACTTCGATCTCGAAGCTGTTCTCGACTCGATCTTGAGCCGAAAACAAATGAAAAAGAATGCCAATTCGAATCAAAATGACGTCTCGATATCAATTCGTCTCGTCGATCCTTTTTCGAAGATTTTTCGTGTGTTGGTATTATATATTAGGGTTATATGAATTCGGGATTTCTTCGTAAAAATTACTCGATTTCGAATTGAATAACCGAGTAAGCTACGCTTTGTGAAAACTAGTCGATCTTCCATTAAAATTAAACAAGTAAACTATGAGAAACATTTTTATGCTCTCAGCTACTCTTTTCACTATGTAGTTTTTTTTTTTAAAGCTGAATACTTGAAAAGAATGCCGCTGCCACGCTTGCGTTATTATGCACAATGTAAAACAATCAACAAAAAATCATTTGTGTATGATCAATAGACATAAAACATTCCAATGGACTGTGCTTCTCCTAGTTCATGGCGCAGCTATTTGATCTATGTGTTTTGTTATTTTTACTTAATTCGAGGTTGGAAATTTGTCAAAACTGGGTAAACTGATCATTGACTGCAATTTTTTTTTTTTTTGAACTTCGGGCATTACCTATTCTGTGTTGTTGTCTAGTATCATTTAGCACGGCTAAACCAAAATCACTTCTTGCACCACATTGTTCTTTAAGGAGCTTAAGACAAAATAATTATTATATTATTTCGTTCAGCTGCGAATCTAATCTTTGTTGTCATGTTTGTTTCACAGTGGTTAAATTCTAGTGGAGTCAGCGAGGTCACTATTTTGACCGTATTTTTTTTTTGTGAAATTTGTAAGAATCTATAATTTAATTGTATGTAGATGTTGGCAGTTACAAAAGGAGTTTGTGGTGCCCAATGCACCCAAAGGATAAGATATGCATGGTAAAGGTAGTATGCTTATGTGCTGAAGTTACACAGGTACTCTGAGCTTCTGATGATTGTGCGTGTACATTAAATAGCCTGCATATACAGCCTATAGTAGTCATTGCATATATACTAATACATTGGTAGCTAAAAGATAACTGGCGTAATCTCCAGCCTTTCCAAACTCGAAGGGCGGATCTTAACCTTCTCGTGGTCCAGTGCCGTCACCTTGTGTGCTAATAAAATTAAGCCCGGACGGAGTCAACAGTTTCGTCTTTAAAGGATTCTGCATGGAGAATTCACTGGGTGTAAACATGTCCTTATAATATAAGGTCATGGATTACGCAGCCATATCAATTTAGTAGCCGACATTACTAACTTGGTACCACGGGGTTGAGGAGCCCTGGATAGTTTAACTATTGTTTTACTATTCACTTCAACATGGTTATAGTCCCCTTAATGGAAGCATCGTGGCGGTTGTGGTAACCCATAAGCGGGCAGATAGAGAAAGTATCAGAGTTTAACTTGCGTAGGTGCACATACTCGCGATAATGGGAGAAGTATGTCGGATTTGAGGTATTTTTGCTTACGCATTGCATGCTTAGATATTTTGCTCTCAGCGTGGAGTTGCGCAAAATGGGCCAGGCGCCGTGACCCACAAATCGGCTGAGATTTTAAGATAGGTTTCTGTTCTACCAGTAATTCGGTCAAACTAGGACTCATAGTCGCAGAATATACCCTGTGTCATCAGAGCGCTGATTGCCGCATTGTAGTTAATTCGTGCACTTAGAGGGCCGTGGGATTAAGACATAATAGTCATGTGTTCACGTAAAACCACTGGACTATCTGTTTGTAGAAGTTAGCTTACTCTCGATTTATGTGGAGAATTACAAATAAGGAAACCCTGATGTACAGATACAGACATAATGCACTTCAGAAAAATCTTCTAGTCCGTATGAATTTGCATTTCTTTACTATTTTTCATGCTCTCTTTTCATAGCACTGAAATGTTTGAAGCTTGAACATTTGTGTTTGTTTAACTGTGGTTGAAGTCACTTAAAAGATTTTGATGCCGTATTCTAAGGCAATAATAACCTCTTCTGTTTTCTAATAAAAAGAGTTCTTCTAATCCTTACTCTGGCGGTATTCTGTGTGCACAAGTTTGCATTAATAAAAATGATTCTACATGAAAACATAAAATTCACAATTAAGTATTCGTTAACGCCATAAAACGTAATAATAAAATTCTTCTAGCACGAAATAATAAGCGATATAAACTTCTGTACATAATCAGTGAGTATTACAGCAGTAACAAATTTACCAGCAATACGAAATTGAAGGGCGTAATCAACTACGTAACAAACTCATCACGGAATGAAAATGTCGCCTTTTTTTAAACATTTATTTTATGTTTTTTTTTATATATACATAGATGCGTTGTAAATAGATATCTTACTGTAAGTGAGCTACAAAGCAAGTCACAAAATAGTGACCCATGAAATTACTACTGCTTCCGGTCAACTTATTTAGTCTTAAAATGAAGCTCATAAGTATAAAATTTGCAATTTATGAGCAGTTTCTCTTTCGAATAGAAGCCACTGACAACGACTTTAAGTTATAAAAGTCGACACAGCAATAAATAACGAATAATGAAAATAAATTTTTTCTTTTTTATGATTTCGGCTATATTTTAAGTGTCTTAAGAAAATATTTTTATACTTTACGCTAACGACTAACGCTACAAGTAGTGTGTGTGTTTACACGTAAAGTAGATAAAATAGAGCCTAGAGGTATCAAAAAGTAAAACACACAAAAGAGAAAACGACCATTAAACTCCATTACTCGTGCGACCACTTGGATTAAATCGAAGGAAAATTTATTGTGCAACACTGGCACAATTTTGTTTTTATTTACTATTTCGTCATGAAAATGGAAATTGTTTTTTTTTTTTTTTTTTTGCTTCTTTCTAATAATTACGACATTAAACAAGTCAAGAGCAATTCTTTTGTCTTGAGGTGATATATACATATGTAGGTATGTAAGTAGGTACGATGTGCGGAGAAAATTTCTAAAATTATTTCTTCATGTGACCATGAATTTGCTTTTCTTTTGTTATGAAGACTATTCCCTTTTTTTCAGTTATATTTTTACGTCGTAATGTTATTGTTAATTACGTTTTGAAATCAAATTGATTGAGAGCTGATTGCGGTTCAGTTGTAAAATCAACAATTTTTCAATGTTTTGCAAATTAATACATAAAGTAATTTCATTATAGCTCAGTGGTGTTATTGTTGTATTCGTGATCAAATCCGCCCTTGTAGACAAATCAATGAGCTTCTCATGAGTAATCAGATGAACGTCATTTTGAAATTTTTTCGCGTTTGAATCAAAACCGGGAAAAAAATCATTTATTTACTTATTCACAGATAGTGTGCAGGAAATATTGCATCTCTTTTACTTATTTAGAAATGAATACTTTGCTTCTCTTTTGTGCATTTTACAATATTAGATGAGCACTTCGATGAGTACATAATGAGTGTCACGATGAACTTATTAATGAGCATGTCAATGAGTGTCATGTACGATAAGCGAATCTGATTCTAAGATGGATTTCATATATTTTTCCGACTTCGAACTCCGGTTGCAATCAAACTATGAGACGCTGAAGCGTAAGGATTTTGTTTTGTTCAACATATGGGCGACAGTCTTTCCACGGAAGAACAAATCAAAAAATTAATTTAAAATCAATAATTCAAAAATTGAACTTAAAATCCGATAGATCATAAAAATAAATTCAAATTTTCCTAGTAGAAATGTCATCTGACACGGTGATGACAAGAATAAATATTTATTTATTGCTTGTTTAGTATATAAGGATCATGATATCCAATGAGCCCTTCGATGAGATTTACTGAATGCTCATTGGATGGCTCATCAGGACTTAATTTTCTATATGTTTCTTCATAAATTGCAAACACCTTGATGCTGAAACGGTTCAATGGCTTCCTCTTCCATCACGACAACGCCCCGCCACACTTCGCTTATGATACGCTAGTTTTTTGCGGATCCACCGTACTCTCCAGATTTAGCACCATACTACAAGGTGTCTCAAAAGAAAGTTTATAATCGATTAGCATATTGTGTAAACGCAACACATCTGAGGCGCGCGGGAGGTATGTCAATCGATTGCCTGGTTTCTAGGAATTTAGTCAGTATGGAGCGTTTTTCGGGAGCGGACCGCGCGCGCTGTGTGCGAGAATTTTACAAAAACGGTGATTCGGCGACTAAAGCACGGAGAAAATTTAGCAGCCATCGTGGTTTGCATAACTTGAATGACGCGCCAAGTGTTCCCCTCATTCGAAAATGGGTCAATAGGTTTGAACCAGTCTCAATACTGGAAAAACCGAAATCTGGACGACCAAGGCCATCAAGAACAGACGAGTCCGTGGAGAGCGTAAATCAGTCTGTTCGTGACGATCCGAACCTTTCTATTCGTAAACGCGCAAGTGCTTTAAATTTGCATAGATCATCATTACACCGTATTTTACGCAAAGAACTAATACTGCACCCCTACAAAATCCAATTGGTGCAAGAATTAAAGCCCCAGGATAGCAATCATAGGCTTCAATTCGTTAACCAAGTTACTGAGCGCTTTTCAACATTTAACAATATCTTGTTTCCCGATGAGGCTCATTTTCACCTTAACGGGCATGTGAACAAGCAGAATTGCCATTACTGAAGTGCAACTAATCCGAAACGCAAACACCAGAAACCCCTACATTTCCCTAAAGTAACTGTATGGGCTGCGATGTCGGCGAGAGGAATAATCGGCCCCTAATTTTTTGAAGACGAAAGGGGCCGGACAGTTACAGTCAATTCAGAACGTTATGTGAAGATGTGAGACGATTTCCTGGTACCTCAACTGCAAAACTTTCCTGGTTATCACCGAAGAACATGGTTTCAGCAGGACGGAGCCATGTCACATACGTCCAATACGTCTCTGCAACGAGTTCGTGAAATTTTCTCCAGCAAATTGATCTCCAGGAGAGGTGACATAAATTGGCCCCCACGCAGTCCTGATTTGAGCCCTATGGACTTTTTTTTATGGGGGGATTTCTCAAATCAAAAGTGTACATCAATAATCCGACTACTCTGGCGCAGTTGAGTGAAAATATCCGTTACGAAATGGGAGCCATCACGGAGTCTACATGCCGAGCCGTCATGGGAAATTTCTCTGTTCGTTTAAATGAGTGCCGTCAGCGTAATGGATTTCATTTAGATGACGTTATTTTTAAGAAGTAAATTCCTAAGCTGTGTATTTTAATAATTAATAAAGATTTTATCGACAGACGTCAACCTTTCTTTTAAACTGATAAATCAAACATAAACTTTCTTTTGAGACACCTTGTACTTCTGGCTCTTCCCAAAAATAAAAACTGCACTGAAAGGAAAACGTTTTTACACCTTTTTCAACAATTAGAGGGCCACGATTGAGCAGCTGAAGGGCCTCCTGAAAGAAGCCTTCCAGAAATGCTTCCAATCACGGAATCAACGATGGAATAAGTGCATCGCTAGCCACGGAGAATATAAATTAAAAAATATTAATTCAAATTTGATGTAATCTTATTACTTTGTTTGTAATAAAACCATTCACCGTATTTTTTTTTTCACATCCCGTATATTGTTTGTGTCCTCTATTCACTTCAAAAGCTATAAACAGCGCTACTATGGAAGCATTTGAACTAATCAGAGCTAATTGGGAACATTCCCCGAAAAACAATTTTTGGTACCTTTAATCCAAGATGGCGGACCGCGAGGACCCCCGTCAAGGGTGAAAGCTTTTATTTTTCATCGGGGCTCGGAACTAAATAACATATATGTATAAAAATTACACACATTTGGTAGGGCAGCCTTAATCTGGATTCAGACCAAGGCGCAGCTGCATTACAGTATTTATTAAAATCATTGATGACATTATAAATTCAATTGTTAACAATACTTTTAGTACTGCTAGACTTCTCTAAAGTCTTTAATTAAATATAACTTCTAATTCATAGCCTTAAGACTGTCTTTGAATTTTCAACATCTGCATGTCAGTTAATATCTCTTTACAGTCAGCCACAAATTGTTTTCTGTTTTCAATAGCGGTTTCGAAAGATTTTTGATTCAGTTTTTAAGAATCACTCTATAACTTTTGGATGAATCTTTAATATGCTCCCATTCGTTTAGAAATTTTAACTCAAAGAGAGTTCTTCAAGGAAGTATACTATTGCTGCACATACTTTTTACTGTCATCAATAATATTTTTGTGAATGCACTTGCTAACAACTCACGTAACATAGATTGATCGACTCACCTGGTTCTGGTTCCTGGCCCACCGATAGTAGGACTTTAACAGAAGTTAATACAATTGTAATACACTAGTCTACCTAGTATGAGACTAAAATCAGCGAAAGAAAAAAAAATTAATTAATACAAGATCCATCTCCAAGACTCACGTAGGTATATAATGAGAGAATGGAAGTAGGTACATAGCTAAAATATTCTGTTACCTTTCGGGAGCATAATTGCTAAATCTTATGATTCAGAAGAGGAAATAAATATAATATAATATAAATAATATAAATATAAATAAATGAAGAAATGTATAATGTTGAGTAATAGACTATTCGTTATATCTTTCATTATAGGCCCAATAGTATGTTGACATCATCATTCATATACGGTCTTAGAAAAGAGTCTTGAGGGACCTCTTGATTTATAAAAGTATAGTAGAAAGTTCTCTTCTGGCACCGCACCGTTGTGATGTGAGAATGCTGGAAATACCTGGGGTTGGTTAATAGAATAGAAGAGCATTTATTAAAAAACCTCAGCTTACGCTACGTCACAAACTTTAGGTACATCGAGTTTATCAAGTAATAGAGGTAATAACGAGATAACAAAATCAGATTACATAAAGTAACATTAAAGTATAAAGTTTACAATTATACTAAATAATGTATAAAACATTAAATACAAAGGTATTAAATAATAGATTATAGAGCTATAAACTATAAACTTCTATACTTCTCCACTTTTACCCCATCCATCTCTTCTCATTTTTACCTTTTTGCCTCTTCTCTTCTCTCCATCCTCATTTCTTCTCCTTTTAAGAATGAGCGTTGAGGGTTAATAGTGAATTTACCAGGGGGAGAAGATTGAGAAGAGCAACCTGCGTGGGAAGCAGGTGATGAATCATACAGGTTTTGTTGAGAAGCTAATATCAAAAGTTGTTGCCCTAAAGCGAGCGTGAATCGATCGTATTGGAAATTGGAAGAGACGTCCGCAGACTGCCTGTATACATATATATGTTTTCCTGTGTCTGGTTAAGACACGCAGAATAATGTTGGCTCGTTTAAGTTTCAGGGCTAGGTGGAAAAGTTCAAGCTCATCCGTGTCCAAGTCTTCGTTAACAAAGACTCTTGCATCAGAGTTGCCGGGAATAATGGAGTTAAGTGTATTTTGCTGCGAACGAAGTTGCTTGATGTATGCCTGAAAGAACGCGGCACAGTCTTCTTCCTTGAAGAAACGAATAAGCCTTTAGGTTTCCTGAGTTTGTGTTGCAAGGAGGATGGGGGGGGGGCGTCTGAAGGGCTCCGCCTTCTCAATGGTTTGGTGGAAGCTCTGGAATCTCTCAGGCATATTACTGAGAATTAATGTGCGCCTCTTAGTACTAATCCGAGAGTAAGATTTGAGTATTTCAACGTCTTTACTAATCCTCAAGATAACGTGTGATTTGATGTGATCAAGATCTTTGCTAAGCTTCACGATTTCAGAGTGGAGTGAAAGGATGATACCACTGGACAGCGAATCAATCTTTGTATTTAGCTCGACAAGTGATATCTTGCTATTCTTGCCTGGGACAACCGGGGTCACAGAGTCACAATTTAGGTGAGATTTAGCCATATTAAGGCAGACCGTGCAAATCCAGTTGACACTCTTGTTTTTTATAAACAGTTAAATAATCTACCACAGAGATATTGACACAGACCGAGTAAAACATGCTCGAACAAGCATCACAGGTTATCCAGGCGATAGTCTTCTCATTGCCAACATTAATCGGCTCGACCTCAGCTCATAAAAACCTCAGCGCAAAAAAAAAGCCATTTTTTTGGTTTTTTTTGAAGGCAATCTATAGCAGTAATCAAACCAATTCTTTTTTAAATGATAAAACACATTTTTAAGAATACATCAAAATTTTTTTATTGAAAAATATCAAATATTCGCCGAGTAAATCCTCTGGTCCGTAAAGTACCGCAAAAAACACGCCCTCCGCGGTACGCACTCCTGCTTCATCTGTAATCATCCAAATAAAAAAAAAACAAAAAAATTTAAACTGGACATTATAATCTAGTCTTTGTCATATACGATTTTGAAAATATCGATTTTTGACAAAATGGCGGACATTTGAATTTACATAGCGATTTTTAGAAAAAAATACGATTAAAAACAAACTAAGCCACTAAAAAAAAATCAATATGACAAAAACTAGGTAATTATGTGTAGAATAAGCATAAAAAAAGATAATTGCAATCGGTTCATTAGTTTTCGAGATATCTTGCGTACCGATTTCAAAAACATGATTTCGAGAAAAACGCGTTTGAAAGTTGACGTTCAAGTCCGAATTTTCTGCTTCAAATCGATTTTTCGGCGGAATTTTTTTCTTCGACCGATACTTATAATGGTTCTAAAATTTTCGAGAACCTTTTTTTTATCCATTTTTCACCGAATATATTATTTCCGAATGAAAACTTTCGATATAACGCCCGGTTACGCTGACGATGTTACAATAGGGGCCGACGGCGTATTTCTACCTGAATTTCGTTCGGCCGCTCGGCGCTGACTAGATCGGCCATAAATCCGTTAATTTTTCTAATTTTTTCATGATGCTTTCACCAGATATTCTTAAGAGGTTACGCTTGAAGAAAGGCCAAACAAAACAAATCGAAAGTTTCGTAATTTCTCGGTGCGTTTTCCCCCTTAAGTAAATTTTTTCGTTTAGAAAACAACTTTTTTCTTATGTTGTTTAGTAGTTTCGTTAGATGATGTGTGTTCTTCATTCTTTTTTTCCTCCAACAAACATGCATATATATTCTTCTAGTTAAAGCAATTAATTCATCATCATCTGTCAGGACCTCTTCGTCGGATATTGTTTCATCTTCAAGAAGAGCTGTTTGACGATAGAACATTATCTAACAGTTAAAGAATCCCATAGCACATAAAAAATGTTTTAGGTCGCGTACTCAGATTTTAGATCTCCGGCCCAACTTCCAACACTTATAACCACTGAAAAGTATCTTGTACTTTTAATAATAAAATAAAAAATATAAATAAGAAATTAATAGCAGTCAATGACAAGCATTATTTTTATGGTTCAGTCCTAGGGTTATAGAATATAAGGGCTGGTGTACATACGTCATACTTTCATATACTAATAAACTATTTTTTTTCTACCATGTCAAGTTAGTCGGATGTACGTCACGACTTAAATGTAAAAATCGTATTAGGCATACCTTGTAGTCTGTATATCGTAGTTTAATCCCATCTGAAAAGCAAATTTTTTTCTCGTTTGCACTTGATTTTTTTTTTAATTATTTTGTTGCTTCACATTTTTTTAAATCTAATAAATATTTCCAAAAACAAAAAAAAAGTAGATTATGCTCATACTCATCTGATACACACACGAACTATTGGAATTTTTATTTTTTTTGATTTCATTGATTTCATATTTATCTTTAACATAAATTTCTGTAATTTACAAAAAAGCCTTCAGCGCATTAATGTAAGTACTACGTATACGAAGAGATCTTCCTCCCACAATAAAAAAAAAAACCAACAACATCCCGTTCACCTAGTTTCCTTCAGAAGTTTAATAATTATCGAAGCGCATATTTAGCCATTATCACGGTAATTACAGAAGAAGGGCGTTTGTTGATGGTCTGCTGAATGTAGCACAACTATAAGCAACATAAACTTAATGAAATGCCTTCATATACGCACATACATACAGAAAAGATTCCACTTTACTTCGATAGTTATGGAACCTAGTTCTCATCGTTTTCATCATGACATCGACTTCCATCCCGTGACGGATAATTCAATTATTTACTATCGGGCGCAATCAGGCAAATCGAGGAAGTCTTAGGAGCGGCCCTCACTCAACCGATTTAGACTCCCCGAGAATGTCAGGTGGGACTAATTCGAATCAATAAATTCAATAATGAGCTTGCAGGTGAATAATGAAATTATTGACCGGAATATGTCAATTTGTCAAAACGGATGAAGAGTTGGAGGGGGTGGGGGGATCTATGCTGGAAGAAGGCAATCCGATTTTAAATCGAAAGAATCATCGACGTCAAACGTTCGATTTCATTGTGATGTGCACCTGGAATTTACGTTAAATTTTATTTTTTTATAGGCGGCTTAAAGAGTATTAGAAACGTGTAGATAATATAGGTAGGTATTGATTATACTATTTTAGAAATCTAATCTATGTATATATGAGTTCTGATTATGCAAATCGATCGCTTTAATTAAATATACCGACATATATTGATACCTATACGTATTGTATTTAAATCTATTTCTTTTGTTTATTACCTTTTGGTGGCTAATTATAATACCCTTTCTGTCCCACTGTCAAAATCACAGTCACAGACGACGATAGTTATTGATAAAAAAGTTTTGTTTTTAAAGTGGTCAAAGTGTATATAAGGACTTTACTTTTTTGAAATTAAAGGCTACTGTTCGACATTCGCACAATTCAAATTATAAGTGATTCAAATTTGACATTTGATGTTAGTGTTAAGCAGGGTTGTAAATGAGCGGACTCATTTATCATATCAACTCATCGCTCAACTCAGGATTTGAGTCCGCTCAATCATTGAGTCCGCTCAACAGTTGAGCGGTGGTTCATCGCTCGAAATGTGAGCGGACTCACTGGTTGAGCGGACTCAATCGTGAGCGGACTCAGTCTTGAGTGGACTCATTGCTTGAATGGACTTGAGCGGACTCAAGTCTTGAGCGGACTCACTGCCTGAGCGGACTCATCATTTGAGTTGAGCGGACTCAAATCATATTTGAAATAACATAAAGAGAATCTGATTTAATTAAAATTGAAACTGAAATTTCAATAAAATAAAAAAAGCTTATAAAAAAGTCATTCATTATATTATATTTTATTAATTTAGCTTTTGCTAATTTTCTTAGCCAACATTTCTTCTTCCTCCTTCCTTCCTTATTTAAAATATGATTTGAGTCCGCTCAACTCAAATGATGAGTCCGCTCAGGCAGTGAGTCCGCTCAAGACTTGAGTCCGCTCAAGTTCATTCAAGCAATGAGTCCGCTCAAGAGGACTCAGTCTTGATTGAGTCCGCTCAACCAGTGAGTCCGCTCAAATTTCGAGCGATGAACCACCGCTCAACTGTTGAGCGGACTCAATGATTGAGCGGACTCAAATCCTGAGTTGAGCGATGAGTTAAGTCAAAATGTGAGTCCTTTACATCCCTGGTGTTAAGAGTGAATGCGGCGCAGTAATGTGGCGCATAAAATACCAACTCACGGTTTGTATTCGTACAAGAACTGTGGAAGGACTGCATCGGTGTTGCAGTTGATATGAGTTCCAAATATAATATGATGCACTCAGCATTACTTCAAAAACATTCGCGTATGCGACAAAAGCGTTAATTTAGTACCTCTGGTACACCTAAGTGACATGGACCATAAGTAGGTATAGTATAGACGTTTTCATTACTAATTCGCATGGTTGAGTTTGCAACGATAAATATTTTCATTGCTATAATGCCCATGCTCTATAATAGGTCTGCAGAAACTATCCCGGCAAGCATTAAAAGTCAGAAAATGTTGCAGCTCAATTGATTCCCATGAATGACGACTATGATGTATATTGTAAATCTTAATTGGTTTTAGGTTATAACATGTAGTATCATCGTTATATAGAGTTCTGTATGGATCATACTTGAATTGAGGTTACACTTAACAAGGATTCTAGGTTAGAGGAATGGTGGCTAGTTAGAAGGTTATACTTTGAACTAAACTTTAGGCACAGTGTTGGGACAATAGTCCAACAACCCGTCAGACTCATATATCCGAAGCTGTTTATGAGCTCAATAATTCGTTTGTTGATGACTTTCTCTAGCTCACAAAACAAGGGCTTACGTATTGCTTTGGCCCTCCTAGTAAAGCTAGCTCATTCACATAAAAAATGATAAATACTTTCCACTTCCTCTTCACCCAAAAAAACTTATGCGTTGTAGGAGACGCTTATGCCCTCAGAAGAAGAGGCCGTGTCCTGTGGCAACCAGCTGTTCTGTACATCCCATCGTTTTCTCTTCAATAATACAACCGTTTTCCTCAGGGATCGAATCAGTTATGACTTTTTACGAAAAAAGCCAACTTTACCTGTTATTCCAGACCGATAATAATTTGAAGCTCAAAAAACCAAGCTGGAAAGACTTTTTATTTTATCTGGCGAAAATAAAAAGCCAGCTTGACTAGAAAAAATAAAAAGCTGGGCTCGCTTTTTATATTTTTACCTAAAAAAAAGTATAAAGCCGTTGCGCTTGCTTTTCTAGCTTTAAAACTATTACCGGCCAGGAATAACAAGTAAAAATTCATAACTTATTCGATCCCTTTCCAGCTTGGTTTTTTTTTTTAATAAAAAGTTAAGTTTTCAAAAGCTTTACAGGAATCGAAACCGGTTTTACGAGACATCTTTTGACATATTCCACTAAATTCCACGATCATGATTTATCCCAGCTTTTTTTGTTTAAAATTGTCAAAATACCAGTTATTTTCGGTCCCTGGTTTTCATAGAAGCGGCATACTTGAACCTCCCCCCTTCCACTAAAATTAGTACATAAGCATTCTCGTTTTTAGTTATTCTATTTGGTGCCAATGTTCCAAAAGATTGCCTTGATGTCCCTGAAGTAGCTGCGAATTAATTGTGTACGAGTTAAGCAACGTAATTGCCTTCTGGTAGATTGAAAAGCTAATATTAATAGATAATGGTCAAAATTTCAACTTGAAAAATGCTGCAGGTGTGTTAAGGAATTCTGAAAACATCCGAGTCCTACTTCTTTTTTTTTACTTTGGATCCATTCGTGTAAATTGCAACGAGTAGCTTTTTCAAGGGATTCGCTAGATTATAATACCAAAAGTAAGAATAGGCCTTGATATTTGACTTGAGCTTTCAATACCTCCAAATACCAATCAACTATGCCCACTTATGGAACTTTCGAAGAGCAGCTATCTCAGTGATGATGGCAAGAAACTTATTTAAGCCTAAGATAACTACATACATACATAGATGGATCATCAGCATGGCTACCTTGATTCCATCTCCAACCGTAGTACAACAATTAACAGCCAGTTCCGTGCTGAAGCAGTCGTGTCCACAATTTTCATAGGGTTTCTATAGAATGCTATTAGGTTAGGTTAGGTAAGGGGGGTGCCGCTGGATAACCAGCCAGCCTCACTTAGACCGCCAACGGGTCCATTGTGCCCCTAGACCTCATGAGATAACCCTTCAAGCCGTGGATTTATCCTGCTTTCCTTGCGAAACTCAGGATATATCCAAGACCTTTAGCCTAGATCCATCCTGCCTCACTCAGAAAACTCAGGATGTCTCTGAACTTTATACTTTAAAGCTCCCCCAGACTTGAAAAGAAGTAGCTACCTAGTAGCCTACCTCTTTTATTCATCAGAGCGGGGCATTCGCAAAGCACATGCTTGACGGATTCAATTTCCTCCGAGTCCCTACAACTCCTGCAGAAATCGTTCGCCGCCATTCCCAGTCTTCTAGCACCCGTCATGACCTCTACTAAATTCCTGGTATTTACTCTGCTGCTGTTAAGCCGTTCCCTTGTCCTTTTCCTGTCATATGCAGGCCACAATTGCCTCGCAATACGACAGGTATCCCTGATGGTCCATCGGAGGCCTGCCTTTAAATAGACTTCCCTGATGATTTCCTCTTTTAAAACTCCGATTGGGATCCTCACGTAAGCTACAGCTGCGGAGCTATCCAATTCGGAGCCCTTTTTTGGCCAACTCATCAGCCATCTCGTTGCCTGAGATATCCTTATGGCCAGGTACCCAGCTTAGGGTCACCTTGTGCCTTACAGTCAATTCCTCAAGACTGGTTTTGCATAACTGCACCAATTTTGATTTTACCAGCCCAGCATCCAGCGCCCTTATGGCTGCCTGGCTATCAGTATATATGCAGATGTGCCGTGCGGGCTCTCTGCACATGGATACCAATGTTGCCGCCTGATAAATCGCTGTGAGCTCTGCCTGAAAAACACTGCATTTGTCAGGCAGTCTATAAGACTCGTGCCACTGGAGATCTCTAGAGTACACTCCAGCCCCTGTGCCCGCACTCGTCTTGGAGCCATCCGTAAATATAGAAATATCGGATGTAACGACTACCTCCTTCCCCTCCCAGTCACTCCTGGTGGGTATCGTTGCGTTGATACCCCCACCAAAAGTCAGGATAGTCTGTTTCTACCCTGCAGTCCCTACAGTCTACCTTCTGGAGTATATTGTAATGCCCAAAACCCCTCTCCTTCCACCAGCCCCCCGCTGCGTGGTGCACAGACACCCAGTTATACCCATGCAGCCGGCTCTCTGGATTTTTGACAGCACATCAAGGTTACAGTTCCTCGTCAGTGCCGTCCACCAGACCGTAGAGCCGTAGCAGAGCATGGGCCGCACTATGGCTGTGTACATCCAGTGTACCACCCTGGGTTTTAATCCCCAGTTTCCGCCAAATATTCTCTTGCACGTGTAGAAGGCCACACTGGCCTTCTTCACGCGTTCTTGTAGATTAGCCTTCCAGTTCAATTTGGAATCGAGGACGACACCCAAATACTTCGCTTCACTGGAGAGAGTAAGCTCCTCTCCTCCCAGCATTGGAAGTCTGAAATCTTGCACCCGCCTTCTTCTAGTAAAAAGGATTTGTTTCGTCTTCGAGGGGTTCACCTTCAATCCACTATTATTGGCCCAGCTATCCAGCTTAAGCAGCGCGCACTCGAGCCTTTCGCTAATAGAGAGAAATTTGCCAGTTACCTCTCAACAACAGACACCACTGCATGTAGTGCCGACTCTACCGATTTCCCTTTTGTATAGGCATGCTGACTACCACTGCCGCCCTGCCAAACATTTCTTATATACACCTCTATCAATCTCTCCAAGACCTTAAGCATAAAGGAGGAGAGGCTGATAGGTCTAAAGTCTTTTGCCTCGATATGGCCTTTTCTGCCTGCCTTCGGAATGAAGATTACCCTCACTTCCTGCCAGGCCCTGGGCAAGAAACAGTGCCTCAGGCAGCTCTTATAAATCGGCACTAGCCATGGTATTATGTACCTTAGTGCCTTCCGGAAGCATAATGGGTCTTAGTCCATCCACCCCAGACCCCCACCCCAGAAGCTATTAAAAATTGCCAAAATATATAATGTATAGTACACCGTGTGTAACGCGATAAGATATTTATGTTTCTGGGGCGGAAAGAATGGAGCAGGTTGTCTTTATTACGAAGCATCTACGACCCAGTTTGTCAATGAATATCTTTTTAACTCCTCATAGTGGACACACCGATGAGACTAGATTGCTGGCTGGTTGTTTGTAGTAGGAGCGTTCCTGAATATTTAAAAAGCCTTTTGAAGATCTAGCTTCGATTTTATGTAGAGATGATGACACAATCCCGATTGATCGATCAAATGTAAAAATGAACAATGCTAACCGTAGAGTTTCGGAGTCATCATTCACTCAAAATAATCGTGAAAACTGGTTGCTAGATTTCTTTTCTCTCTAATGTATGTTAGTACTTCGAAAACAATTTTTGTTTTTACTCTACCCGTATCTTCCCCTTCACGTCTATCTAAACTGGAAGCTATCGTGGACGAGATACATATGTGGATCTTCACCCAATATAAGAGAAACTTTGATTACACATGAAATGAGGGACACACGTGTTAAAGTTTTCTGTGTGATGGCCGAGATATTAGCTGTGTTCTTTTGTGTTCGCAGAACAGAGCAGAATGAAAGATACCCAAAAGAACGCCTCATACATTTTCATAGAAAAAATTTAAATGAAGCGAACAGTACAAATGGTTCCCTTAAATCGACAGAACAATTTGTTCTCTCCAATATACGGGAGTTCTAGAGCACGGTACACAAAAGAACACGGCTCTTATGTGGAAGTCTCAACACCAAAATCTGGCGGACTGGAAAAAATTAATTCGCCTAGATATTTTGCGCACCATGTTCTATGGCTGAGTTTTTACATAATCTGATCATTTAGTGCAAGGACAAACGTTCTATTTGTAGAATGCGTTAATGTGGACATTAGAAGAGGGTTTTAGTCTCGCGTGAATCCTGATTATCATGAAAGTCATGCGATGCTTTGGTGGTATCTGAGCTGCCATCCAGTTACCGTTTCTAAGTGAGACTGTCTGGAATGGAAACGTGGACTTATTCGGACTCCGGCATGAATGTCTCATGCGCAGATAAAGGGATCGATACTCATATTTTGTGTTTGTTTAGACTGGAGTTGAGTTGCTGTACTCACTTTGAATACTTCTTAATAGTTATATGCAAACAGACATTTCCACCATTAATTTCTAATAAAATTTTGTATACCTCAGTTTTGTTTTCTTCTATTTGAGAGAGCTACATGAACTCAAATAATTGCATCTCTTTGGAGACTTGAACCCAGGACATCTTATTCGACAAAATTGATTACACTGAAACATCCGTCGTGACTTCTGTTTTTTTTTTCAACTCACATGTTCAAAATACTTTTAAAAACTTTTCAAGAGTGACAGGGTATTTCCTCTGAGAATTGACTGCTGCTAATTATGAAACCTATGGCACGAAAATCCTAGCAATACCTTTTGAATGCATAGCACGGTGTATGTATAGGGTGGCGGTGAGAGCTGGGATCCAAGAGAATCATATAGCTAATCCCGTCTTAAAAAAAGTTCCATATAACACAATCAATCGTAAAAACATCAACATCATCTCAAAGTTTGTTTAAAAGTTAATTGAAACAAGAAGTGCTCTCCAAAGCACGACTGCTAGTTACCAGAACATGTTTCTCTATCTCTCTATCCACCTATTCTTGTGTTATCGATTATTCAAAAACCCATCGAATATTGCTAGTTAGAAACTATATCCAACTAAAATCAATACGAGGTCAGCAATGAACTCGAATCGTACATTTGAGGAAGTTTATTCCAATATGCCGAAGTTTTCGTTTTCTATAGAACTCATAGTATACATAAATAGTAACTAGTACTAGCATGGAATTTTCTGTATGCTATTACGCATGAGGTGGCACAAAATAAAATGTGCTGGATTACCCACAGTATACAAAGATGGATTTCCAACAAGGTGGAACAATTACTGACAGCTATAGCAATGGCAGCCGGGCGTGAAATAGTGAAAACTGAAAATCCATAGGAAATTTTACACCAACACATGAGACGTTGATTTATCTCTGATCAGGAACTCTATACGTCTGATGACTGCGAAGCGGATAAATGAGCCTTTGAGATTAACTTGAAAAGAAGTCTGGAAAAAATGTGCAGGGAATTGCACGTTTAAGTTCAAAATTGCCAGTATGTACATATAGTACGGCAGGTTTTTTACTCTTAGAGGTTATAACATTTGCAGGTACTCCAGTGCTTGGCGTACTTTCATTATACACGGCTGTAGCTCTGTTTGAACTTTTCCAAGTCAATTGAAGGTCAGCTCGAAGGCCGAAATCGTTTATGTTCTACAGTGATAGACAGGGGATAATTTAAAAAAAAATTCTGCTGCTAACTACTTTTACTACAGGTGAGATACGTGCACAAATGGATATACATACATATACTATTGGCCACATATCATGTTGTTACTCCCCATTAGTCCTTGACTTGTTGATTTTGATTCACAACAATATAGAGATGATTAAACGATGGAGGGGAGGTTTCTTCAAATTAATGAACATCTGACAAGTATTGGATTGTAACTAAAATAGACTGCGCTACCGAAATGCCAATCATGCGAGACATTCGAGAAGTTTTGTGAGTTGGAATTTTTTTTTAGGTAAATTTTGGTAGCGGTCAAGAGGGTCGTGCGGATTCATTAATTCTTTGAAAATTAAGTTATATAATTAGGTACCTGTGGGTACTGGTCATACCCAATGAGATAATACTATTGGACACGCACAGAAATTTTAAGATAGGCTTGTAAATAAAAATGAACTAAATATATACATAAATGTATATATTTTTTTAATTAATTACCACTAGGAAGTTTGACGAGTAGGAGAGATTTGTTCTATAAGACTCTGATTCCTATTGAGGTGTTGCTACTTCTAGTTTATGTCAGGTTGACACTTCTATACCTAATCTAATTGTGTGCATATTTCGCCCCACCCAAGAGTTCATCCTCAAAACATTAGAGAAACACAGGATAAAATCTTAAGTGTTCTCTGAATTATTTAGAGATGTATTTACTTCCTACTGCCCAATATCCATGAAAACTTGTGAGATATGAACGAACGAAAAATCGCAGGTCTGGTACCGAAACAAGATGTCTAGAAGTAGGATAGCATACTCGTATCTGTGTAGGTAAAGAGTCCTATATCTTACAATTTGCTAAGCTATCAACGAAACGATGAGGACATAACCAGTTTCCAAAGCGTTTACACATTCCATATCTGTAGCCATCGCTATCTTCATAAATTATGGATTGAGCTGTCAAATATTATTGGGGTAGAAAAATTATGGAACGAATTTTCATTTGAAGAAATGGCACCGAAGAGAGTAAAGCTGCGTGTATTTGTGCAAGAAAGCATGCCTTAAGCATACATACAAACCGAATTTCTCCCTACACGTCATCTTTGTTGTAAACAAATGTAAAATTTATGGATATCGAGATGTCTGGTCATAATTACTTTTCATAGACCTTGCTATGAGTTTTGCCATAAGAAATGGATATGGCTTAAACGTCTACACTGTCCATGCCATATGAAAATTGCGATGGCCATGGCATGCATGTGTAGACGCTGCGTTAATTAGTTGGGCATCTAAAAAAACTGGTCGCCCAAGAACCTGATTGATTGAAAGATTTTAAATTCATGCCAAAAGGAGGCATCGCTTTATGGCCCCAATAATACTGGATTAACCATGTCATTGGACGATAGAAATGAGCAATACCATCAATAGGGATGGTGACTTATTTTGTCAACTTTTATTTGGCGTGTCCTTTTTTATGCCAGCTAAGATACAAAAGGATAACTATGGGATCGTGGGGAGAACACGAAGCCAATTAAACGACATCAGCGCCAGAAGCATTTTGAAGATTATTTGAATCTTTAGAGGAGTAGTTATAAGAGCGATCACTATTCTGCCATAAGTGATGTACGCCAATACAATGTCATTGATAATGAACAATCATCGTATCGTTATTCAAAGAAGATTTAACGTAGAGCATTCTCGGGATAATACCAAGAAACTTGTATTTATAGAAAGATACCGGGCCAACATTAAGAGAGCCTTGCATATCAAGTAAGATCTTGTAAAGGAGTGAATAGGAAAGACTACTACAAATTGATGAAAAACAGCTATTCAAACGAAAGGGGGGAGGCACTTCTACGTATCTGTACATGTCCTCCAACTTGTCAGTGAGAGAACCTGGAACAGCTGCACTTTTGCAGAGGATTACCAACCCATTATATTTTTGGTGACAAGTTTCAAGTCTTGGTTTAACTCATCAACAGGTCCCAAATAGCGAAATTGAGTGACTTGAAAAACAAATGAAAAAATAGAACAAAGAAAAGAAATGAAAAAATGAAAAAAATTGAGAAAAATAGAATAAAAAATTTATTTAAAAAATTTAAAAAAATTTAAAAAATCAGATTCATTCAAAACGAATCAAACCTATATACGCCCGCAGTGGGCTGAAAAAAAGAAAAAGGAAGAAGAAGAAGCGTTTCGTGTTAGCAGAAAACCTTACACTCATCGGTACAACTTGGTTTTCTGCCTGCTGTAGACGCTAGAAACAGATCAAATTGATCTCCTCTCATATAAACTCAGAATAAATTCTGGGTGTGACTGTGAATTAGATTAGTCAAAAAGACTCTTATATTACACCAGCCCACTGCGGGCGTATACATGTTCGATTCGTTTTGAATGAATCTGGTTTTTTTAATTTTTTTCTTCTATTTTTCTCAATTTTTTTTTCACTTTTTCATTTCTTTTCTTTGTTTTATTTTTTCATTTGCTTTTCAATTCTCATTTTCAATATTTTGTAAACGGGTACATGTAGCGAATTCTAAAAATATACGGAAGAGACTTTAGAGAATCTAAGAGTAGGAAAGGTCAACGATAACAACAACGCTATGTGGCCCCTGATTAGAACCCAAGAGTATGTAGCTCGTCAGTTTGGAAGACTTGATAACTTGAAGAAGAATGCTTTTATAACAAGTAGCGAAATTTTCTTGGTTTGGAAAGTGTCATCCAGAACAATAAATCCCTCGGAGAGCTAAGTTTCCATCTTGTGTATGTATATTCTACAATGAATTAAAGGATTCTAGAAAGTAAGTACGGTACAGGGGCGGGATGAAAAACTTTGAGCCTAAGTACCTTTAAGTGTCAGTAATGTCGCGCGATACATGTCACTAATAGCGAATATCCACAGTAGTATAAATACCGAGTTTCATGTAATTAGTATCATTGCGCTTTTTGTAATTGAACCGTAAACATCACCATGTCTGAGTCCAGGCGCGTATCCAGACCTGCAGCTTGGGGGGGTCACAGCTAAAATGTTCGAGGTGGGAGGAAAAAGTCGGAAGTAGTCACTTTTAATTTTTTTTTTATCGTATTTAAGTTAGATATCACAAAATTCAATTTTTGGTTTGATTTGGAAAACCTGTCCATAATATTATCCACATCAATGTCGATCTCAGAGTGGACAGACATTACGGACTAATATCCAGATACTCTTTCTCGTGCAAAGATTGTAGACATTGATGTGATGCAACCTATTTTGTCAAGGCTGAAGTAAATGACAGAGAGTGAGAGCTTGCACCTTTATTCACATTCAGAGGATTAGGAGTAGAAGTGCATGATATGTCACTGACTATTTCTTTTGATGGGAACTTAATTGATCTTGCTTTCTTCTGAAAAAAGTTATCAATGTGCTTATCAGTCTTCTGCTTTACAGTTTCGCAACTATTTCTACCTCCATCGCTAACTATAAATTAAAAGTAAACGTGAAGTTAAATTAACCAACACTACTTGAATTCATACGAAAGTATAAGCAAAAGCAACGGCAGCAGGCAGAGGAAAGCGAATGGTTTTTATTTTTATAGTCGTGCCGTAAAAATTGTGAAGAAAAATTGTAGAATTAATTTTAGTGGCATTAATCCAACTGATCGTTTTCAGCAACCAATAGTGTATAAAAATTCGAAAGAAAAATGTTCAATAACATTTTTAAGAACAAAATGTATGGTTGCCAGCGCTCATAAATATCTTTACCGACCCAGATCAGCCAAGACACCTGAATCAATATAACTCTTTGGAACCATTGTCCGCCGCCATGAAAAATCTAAAGAAAAATTTTCAGATCTTTCTAAGAAAACTGAATGCTTGTGCCCCTGTCGAAAGAGAGAACCACCAGAATCAATACACCAATTCGTTTGGACTTTTGTCGGTGAATAGTTAATCATTCAAATTCTTAAAAACAATTTGCAACTATATTTCTAAAGGTACGTGCACAACATGGCGAAGTGTGGCGAGGCTATATCAAGAGTTAAAGAAATAAAATGATTGCACGATGTACTATGAGAGAATTCATAAAAATGCTGTGGTAGCGTGCGATGTGCGGAGACACCTCGATGTAAAACGCTCAAGAATTTTTTCGCGAGGTGCAGCGCACTAATTTTGATAGATGGCATATTTTTATAGGTTTTTTTCTTTGATATAATCGAAGGGGTCTTTATTCATTCTCATATATTGGAAGAATCTATCAGGATCAGTCCGAAAATCTTCACATGAATGATGAATTCGCCAAATTCCAAGCAAGCAAAAGAGCGGAAAGTACACTTAGGTCAAAAATTCCATATAGCTGCACTACTTGACAAACACAAAATTTCTACTTCTGAATCTGATGACATAATTTATACTCTCACTTCACAATTTACCAAGAAACTGAACGCCTTGTTGTAAACAATACACCTCGAGATATATCTTCACCTCGCCTCGCCAAACTGCCTAGCCACGCATCGCCTCGCCTCGCCTTGTTGTGCACGAACCCCAAGAAAAATTTAATGCTTCCCTACGAACGTAAATATTTTGAATAACTCAGGCTTGAATCAGTGTTGCTACGAAAAATCAACGGGTGGCAAGACGTTGATTCCATAACTCGGGTTCTACTGGAAGAACCGTAAAACAAAAATTTGTTAAGTCAAGGCTAAAATACAATTGCGACGGGCAACGTCAAATGACGAAAAAATCTGCTGCTGTCTAACTTCTAAAAGCATAGCGTCTTATGCGAATGCCCAAATTACGACGGGAGACGGTCAGCGGTCGACGAAGTTGCCGTTGGGATTGATCAATTTCTAATTTTTCCGTCGTCGCTGCAGTACTACCAACAAAATCAAACTAATGAACTTGTTGTAGCATTTATTTTTGTCAAGGTTGTAGGATATCGCGGCAATTTTAAAATAATGAATTTTGATGAAAAATTGATTGAGGAATTGTGAAGTCATAAAATAATTTATGATATACAAGACAACCAGTATAGGCGAGTTGACAAAAAAGACGTGGTATGGATGGATATTTCGAGGCACTCAAATACAAATGGTAAAATTGTGAAATTTTTGGCATTTAGTTAATTTCTGTATTTTAAATTTTTCCTTTCCGCACTTTGGTCCATTGCAATTCTTTCAAAATAATATAAAATATTTTCGATAAAATTTTATCATCATGACCCCTGCCCATCCCCCCCCCCCCCTGTATACGTGCCTGTCTGAGTCTTCCGAGCATTGTACTGTCATAAAATTCCTCACAAAGAAGAACAAGACGTCGACTGAAATATTAGAAGAGATGTCTACAGTTTATCGGGAGTATGGGCCTTCATTTGCCACCATAAAACGTTGGAGCCAAGAATTCAAGCATGGTTGTGAGTCGCTAGAAGATGATCCCACGATCAGGACGTCCAAATACTGCCGTTACCGACGAAAATATTGGAAAAGTAAAAACACTTGTTCGTCGAATTAAGTTGCGGCAGATAGCTGAAGTCATTGGCATTAGCAAGGAACGAATCGGCAGCATTTTGCATACTCATTTCCACATGATTATAAAGGTGTGCACTCGATTGGTGCCCAGAATGCTCACTCCGCTGGACTAGCTGCGTCGCGTTACAACTTCTCAGAAATTTTTGGACATCTGATGCGATAATTCTGACGACGTTTTTTCTCACATTGTCACTGTTGATGAAACATAAATCTGGCACTAAAGTAGAAAAATCGGCATCGAAGCTAATGGCCACTGTCTTTTGCGATTGTGAAGAAATTCTGTTCATCGATTACTTTCCTAAAAAATTGCAATAAATGGGGACTACTACGCTGCATTGTTGACAAAAGTGCATCAAATGGGTTGTCGAGAAAAGGAGAGGCAACCTGGCGAAAGAAGTTCTGTTTTTGCGGGACAATGCGCCCGTGTACACTGCGCGAGTTGCAAGACGTGCCCTGGCTGAGACAGAATTTGAAGAAATCAACCATACAGTTCAGACTCAGCCCCTACATTGTGTTTTCTAATTCGAAAAAGGCGAAGATTTTTGAGTGATGAAGAAATAAAGGCGGCAGTAGACAAGCATTTCGAAGGCAACAATTGTTCACTGTGTTAAAAGACCTTTATGATAGATGTAAGAAGTGCATTCCAGAACAGGGAGACTACATAGAAAAATAAATGTTTTACACATTTCCATCAGCATTTTTAATACCCTAAGCTCAACATTTTTCAGTCCGTCCTCGTCTGTATTACAAGATTCGAAGATCGTAATACGTCGATGAACACCGGTGGGCGACAAAGTAATTTGAACCCTTGACTCTTATAGCCCTTGACAAATTTTGTTACCAATAGATCACTGTAGTAGACATACACAACCGTCGTGACTGGCGACCCGACATAGGAGTGCAAATCAATAAATAACTAAATTTTCTGAACAATCTCTAATGTAGCTAACGCTGTACAAACTGCTCTTACCTAACCATAACAGAACTTATATTCAATTGTAAAAACCTACTTACACGGTCAATTTTATTGCGTCAATATAGATATTCGTCTGAGTGGTGTATCGAATAAAATTAAATCGAAATAATTTTTATTGAAGTCCTGTCGCGATGTTGTGCAATATTACGTCAGTCATTGGCAAGCCACAGTGGTATTAAATTGCTGATTGGGTTGTTGGTTGTCGTTTGATCTCTTTTTCCTGATTGATATCAATTTCTTTGTATTTTTTCATCCTGAATTGAATAAAATAAGAATCCAGTTGATGTAACTTATTGTTTTGGAGATATGAGCAAAGCTCCCACAAAACCTATCCAAAATTATCTAATATTCCTTCATTCGGTCTGCTTGACCTTTTAGAACTGATGATGGTAAAATGTTCAATATATGCAGGGTGTCCCTGTCTAAGCGGTTGGAGTTATTCCGTTGTTCTATTACTGGACACCTTGTAGTAGGGGACAAATATGAGCTTCAAGAAATTTCTGTATTCATCTTCTTCTCTTCAGTGAGTTCCCATCTTCATGACTCGAACGTTTTCCAACCAGCTCTTGACTCACACTTTCTCTGGCATCTTCTTTTCTTTTTCTTGAGTGCAAGAGCCAACGCAATTAGTATTATGTCAGATTTAGAATAACTCGCAGAAAATATATATCTAGGGCCATCCTTCTTCAAAGCGAAATCGTAATTGACATTATATTTATCATTGAGTAGCGCGAGGGGATACATATATTGCCTCAATTGTATTGATCATGTAAGTCAGGTTTACATCTAATATCTACAAGGAAGGTAAATGAGGAAGCAAAACAATTAAAATGGAGAACGAATTATTGATAAAAATTTAGAAAATATCGAATGGGTAATTAATACACCTCTGTGGAACATTATAATAAATATTTATTTATTTATTTATTTATTTAATAAGCAATTAACAAGAGTAGTAAACAGAGATTAACTATATATATACTACCTTATATTTATACTACTAGGCTACAAAAGAAAGTTTGGACAAGACAGAATTATATAACAAAAGAGCTACAACTAAGGCTATATAAAGAAAAGTATACAAAACTAAAAAAATAAAAATAAACTAGTAGAGCAGGAAAAATTTAAAGGTAACAAAGGAAATTATTAGGAAATATAAGTATGTGGAGGAAAGAAATTTAGAATAAGGAAATTACAAAAATAACAAAATGAAATACCTTAAGCAATTATAATCAAAACTACTAAAAAATAAAAAATTAAATTATAATAATGGAGAGCATGAAAAGAAAAGCAAAAATAGAAAAAATAAATAAAAAATAAAAGAGGCAAAAAGACAACTGAGCAAAACAGGATTATCCATCAAAAGGATTGGAATACGAGCAAAGCAAAAGGAATAGCTGAGGACAGAAATTAAATCACATAATAGGAACTTTTAGCAATTAATGACTGATCTCAAGCCGGACAAGCTTTCTAAATGCCTGTAGTTAAACTAGTTCCAAGAATATCAATATTATTGAATTTAGTGTTGTAAGACTTTTGAATTCTAAAGCCGGGCGATTTTTCTTTCAAATTAGTTCTGCATATCGGAAGTCTGAAAAGTGGCTGATATCTTGAATTGCGAGAAGGAACATTAAAGTTTATACTAGAAAGTAGTGAGTTGCAAATTATAGTACTATTCAGTATTTTATGTAAGAAGGTCATGTCCAAAAAGATTCCGCGTTTTTCCAGCGATAACAAGTTGAATTTCGGAATATGAAACCCATAAGACGAAAGGACTCAGAGGTGATGTAATTTATGTGTGCAGAAAAAAGGAGCTTGCGATCAAATATTATTCCCAAATCTTTGATCTCCTCCACCCTAGGGATAGATGTATTGTGAATTTGGTAGTCAAAGCTAATAATATCATGTTTACGATGAAAAGAGATACATTGGCATTTGCGAACATTTATTTCAATGCAATTATCGCGACACCATTTCTCCAATTGGAGTTAGTCTTTTTATAGGGAGACACAGTCAGTAACGTTATTGATGATTCTGAAGATCTTCGTATCGTCTGCAAATATTAAGCAGCTGGATGAAATTAAGGATGGTAGGTCATTTATGTTGATTAAAAATATCAGGGGTCCAAGTATTGTACCCTAGGGGACACCTGATATTTGTTTGAAAGGAGAAGGTTGTTGACCATTAAAGACAACGATACTATCCCTGTTTTGCAAGTACAATGAAAATAGCGAAATAGTGTTCGGGTGAAAACCGATCTGAGCCATTTTCAAAAGACATAGTTTGTGATTAATTTTATCAAAAGCCTTGCTAAAATCAGTGTGAATGGAATCAATTTGTTTGTTATCATCAAGGGATGAGGCTATAAAGTCAGTAAAGAGGGCCAGGTTGGTTACTGTAGAACGTCCTGGTAAGAAACCATGCTGCTGTTCTGATATGAAAGGTTTAATCTATGGTAGCAGCTGATTGTAGAGCACTTTTTCAAATATAAGCGCAAGTGCGTTGGAAATTGATATAGGACGATAGTTAATGACTAGTTTTCGGTCACTGGATTTAAATGTAGGCAAGACATAACATTTTCTCAACATTTCTGGATATGTATTCCTATTAATAGCAAGTTCAAATAGTTTGCTAAATGGACCGGCAAGGCTGGATGCGCATTTTTTGTACACAATACTAGGAATACCATCAGGTCCAGGATTTTTATTGCAGTCAAGTGAGTTTAGGATACTTAGGACAGATTCAGATGAGATAGCTGTTAATTTAATATTAGAATAGTGAGAATTCCGAAGAGGAGTGAAAGTGTCGGGTTGTGTGGTAGAAAAAAACGGAAGTGAAATGATTGGAAAACATATCGCATATACGCAAAGGACAAGTCGAGGTTTCATCATTAAACGCTAGTTCTTTAGGGTATATGTATATTAGATCCTTTCAAATTCTTTCTGAAAGACCAGAAAGTCTTTAGGTTTTCATTGAGTGAACGCTCAGTACTTTCGATGTATCTCATATAACATTCCGATGTAAGAGATTTAGATATTCTTCTAAAGTTGGAAAAAGTTTTGTGAAATTCAGGGTGTGGATTAGATTTGTATAGGCGTCTAAACTTCTCTTTTTCCTGCAGGGCTTTAATAAGTTGAGGACTGTACCAATTTGGGAAGTGATTACGTTTGCGAAATGACGGTATGTGCAAGTGTATCCCTTGTTTAATAATGTCATGGAATTTCTCAAAAGACTTGTAAAGGTCATCTAAAATGATTTGGGAAAAGTCAAAACTACTGAGGAATTCATTAAAATTATCATAGTTACCTTTTTGAAAATTTATTGTTTTGACAGATATATCTCGAGCACATTTAAGATTCGCGAGATGCAGGCTTATATCTAGAGGAGGATGGTGAGAGTGGGCTAAGGGATGAATGGATAACCACATTGGAACAATAAATATTTGTCCAAAAAAGATCAAGAAGCCTGCCATTAGAGTTGAATATCTTGTTAAATTGTTTCATATTACACAATTCCATATTGTTTAATAGAGACTGGGAAGTATTACTAAATGAGTCAAGGGGGCGCATACAATCATTAATCGTGTCTGGGATCCAATTTAAGTATGGCAAAGTAAAGTCTCCTAAGAAAATAGAAAATAATAGGGTGAGGTTCGTGGTTTAAAATGATCAGATTTAAAACTTTCAATTCAATTCATACTAGTAGAAGTAAGGAGACATTAAGTGTGCTCTGAGTTTTGGTTTAAAGAGAGTCTCCTCCATACGTGTTTTAAAAATATCTATGGCAACGATTTCTGACACTGTTATTTTCAACGTTTGCATGTTTATGATCGTTGAAAAGTTGTCTTTGTTCAAACTAAAGGAGCAACAGCTATTAGTGCCGAGAGCTACCACTTTGGAGGATTTGAGTCCCTTAAAGACCTTTTTTAAAACATTTAATCAGGCATTAGCATGCATCCGCACGGAAGAAATAGCTGTCGTTGCAGTCAATGTATGCATCTAAAATATATAAGTTTTATTTCATGGAGTCAAGAACAACTTCATTATTATGTAGTAAGGAAAATATAGAAGGACGAATATTGTTCTTAACACAGACTTTTCGTCAAACAGAGATATTTCTTCCTGAATGAAAATTTACTGTGAAATTAGATCGAGTCTTCCGTGCAATCCTACAGTGTTTTTTCTCTTCCGGATTAAAGTGCACCAACAGAAAGGTTGTTGTGTACTAACTACTCTTGTTAGGAACATGGAATTTTTCAAATCAAAATTGATGGATGCAATGAAAACGTTGTACCCTATTAATTATATAATTAATTTTAATTCCTTTTTAAATCTTTATTATTATCAAAAGTACACTCTGCAATAAATTACTCAAAATAAATTGCCAACAAACAAACAAAAAGTTGTTCGTCTTCAATCTTGTATAAAACAAGTTTCAAAATAAGTTTTCCGGTGCTATCGCTTTCCTCTATCTATATACATAACTGGAGTAAAAAAACATAAAGAGTCTGCAGCACCTACTTTTTCTTATTTCCGGATAATCTCGATGGAAACCATGTAGCCATACACAACAACTGTCTGTCTACATCCGATGTGACTCTATATCTATTTAAATCTAAACCAACAAGTTAGTTATAGCTGCCGGGCCGCTCTGTTGGGAACGAGAGTAGTGATGTCCGAGTCCACAAGGACTTGTAACTCTGTCAAAAAAGATTATTAAATAAATTGTACAGAAACTATGGCGAATTTAATTCCCGACGGATGATAGAATAATGATGGCCTACCAGGTAGGTGCACCACAGATCGGAAATTTGACGAGTTATTTATATTTCTAAGACTAAAGTGTATGAGAAATTGGCGTTTTTTTTAATTTTATTGTTGCATGCATAATGTATGAAATATACAAATAAATAAATACCTGTACTGTATTTTGTTGCTACTTTTTTAGCCCTGAAATGATAGATAATTATACTTATTTTTCCATATGCATATATAACTATAACAGCACTGAGGTGAAAAAGATAAACGTGGATAAAGGGGATTACTTAAGTTATTTCTATTCTTCGAATGCGTTGCGAATTTTCTTTCATCATCATCAGATCGTGTGAAGAAAGCATGAAACTGGATTTAATTCAAAGCTCAGAGTCGATGGCCTTTAATTAGATGCACAACAATCTCGAATAAGATTTTTGCCATATAACCAACCGAATTCAAGGAAGGAAGAAAATCTTTTGAAAGTTGAAATTTCTTTTGTTGATATTTTTCTTCCTTCATTTATTATGTAATAAATATAATTATTTCGTTTGCAAATTTTATCAGAATGAATAGCAATAGAATAATTTCTATTATGGTGATAAATGAGATATTTTATTGCATGAAATTAGATACATCTTGTTATAACAGAACATTTTTACATAAGAATATTTGTAAAAAAAAAATTCTTTCGCAATATAATTCATATAGTTACTTGTTGTGCTGACACCTTACCAGTGCTGGTAGAAGTGAGCCCACTTTCTGCAGTGTATTTCTATGAACATAGTCACTCCATTTATACATGTCAGTGGTTATGTCATCAAATCGAGTCATCGTCGATTTTATATTCGTGCGAGACGTTACTGGTTTTTGTTCTACTTGCCCAGTCTTGTTTGTATGTTATTAGTTTGTCTAAGATTCTGCCTTGACGCGTGAGTACGGCACATGCTTTGACAGTTCTTTGCGTGCTTTAAAACTTAACAACAAAAAACGAGTTGATACTTATGTACAAGACTAAGTCTTAAGTATACAAGTAAATAGAAACAAGTACTTACATATGTTCAAGTACTAAGTAGGGGCATTTCAAAAGTAGTATTGAGTAATAAGTCTTAAGTAACGAAAATGTACTTTAAGTAGTACTTATGTCTTTTTTTATTTAAGTATTGCCCAAACGAGGAATATAATATGATTTCTGTCAAATCAATTTCGGTAGGTGAAAAACGAAAGTCTATTTATTGTTTGCGTATCAAAACGAAAAATTATCCTGCTGCCACCACTACTACGTGGAAAACGGAAATCTAGTATAGTTGTACGTAAAAAAGCGAAACAGACCTAGTTGGAAGTTTGCAACGGACACCCCAATAATCCAAATCCTTGGTAACTTTCAGTTAGACTAGTAATTATCAGCTCTAAGAGTCGAGACGATCTGACCGGACAAAGTTCACCCGTGCGTGGGTCGTGGGATGACTAGAAAAAATTTCTTACTAAACAGAATAGGGGGATTAAGTTATAATTTTGAAAAAGATTTTATCAGGGACTAGATAATGAATCTTTCAAGCATTGCTAGGGTTTATCAGACTCTCTTCTAGTAGTAATCCAATCGAATCGTGCTTGTACAAAAGTCTAATAGGAATATATGTAACAAAATTTGGGAAACAGACGTCGAGTTAAATAGCCCATTCCACAGGGAACCGATCATCTTGGAACCCGACCATCTCCAATTTGGACGAAATTTTCAGAGTTAATATGGAATATGAAAATAGTTCACTCCTAAATGCCCCCCCCCACCACGTGTTTCGTATTAGATGGCGTTACATCAGAACGTCGCCCTTGAAATGCCTAAGTGCCCCAAGGCTCTGCTATCTCCCCGTGTCTTTTTTTTAAGGGGAACAACACTCTAAGATTTTGAAGAATCGTTTTTTTTTTTTTTTTTTTAATACTTTGAGGTCATAAAAACAATATGCAGTTGGTCCTGCAGCGAAATTTGTTTTTTATAAAACTTCAATTATCGCTTTTGCCGCACCGCGTCGGAACGCGTGCTGAGCTCACTCACCACCGTTCACCAAGGTGTGCAAATGCTGTAAAAAATGCTCATACAACCTTAGATGTGTTTTAATCGAAACCACTTTTTTCAAACTGGGAGAACGGATTACTCGAAGACCTTTACATGGATCGATTTGAAATTTTTTGTACTAGCTTTACAAATACATTTTCTGTGGGAGTACGTAGCCGTTTTTGATTATATGTAACCTTTTTGTTTTATAAACAATTTACTGCTTATTTTCTTGAGCAAAAATCGAGATATTACTTCAAAAGTGCACCAATTTTTCAAAATTTGATTAAAAAAAACCCCCCTACATAGTCCCATAGCTAATAATATATTGATTATAATTTTGTTTTTTGTTCCAAGTCTTATATTTTATGAGGAAACCATTCTCCCGTGAATCTATGTATATTTGTAAAAAAACACGTTTCTTAAGATGGGCTCTGTCGCCGCCATTTTGCTCAAAAGTTATGATATTTTTTTTTATATGTGTTAAACTCTCTCTAAAGAAATCCGATGCCCTTTTTTCATACTGCCAAAATAAATGGTCAAAGCTAGGCTTTATTTTCTGTCGCTATATTGGTGTTATCCCTTAATTTGCATTAAAGATCTGTTTTACCCTTACTTTCAATCGCCGATTCAGTAGGTACCCTTGATTTAACTTATTCCATTGACACTTTTGCATACTGCAGTGGAATTGCAACATATATCAATCGAGATTTAGATCATTGAAAAACAAACTACACTAGATCCCTCCTTGGGGTAGAGCGAATCGCGTTAAATTAAATTCTTCTAATACCTAAAAGCTGTCTCATCTCTTTAAAACAAGATCATCATTTCCGATACATCGACACTTTCTTATATTTTCAGTAAGTTAAGATGGTCACACTGATATTCGTTATTGCCAGAGAAGCATCGAAACATCTTGAAGTTGTGAAAAGGTATAAGAAATATGTATTTCAGCCCGTCAAATCTACCGCTCCTCTACAAGTCCTATATCAAACCAGAATGGAATAAAATTCCTATATCTGAGCCGGGGCTGGTCGCCCAGCCTTAGCTTCATTAGATATTATCCAAAAGAGAACCTTCAAGCTCTTTACGATGTAGCAATTACTTGTCATATCTAATCGCGCGAGCACCGTCGCCATGTCGAATGCCTTTGATTCCTATAATTCCAAACATCCATGGGCAACGTTCTGATTAAATATCTAGTCTGATCCCTTGTAGATTAATTTCTTCACGCAATAATCGCGCTGCAAGCGACACTCATTCGCCCCAATATACTTTCGGCTGTACAATAAAATTTCGTGATATTTTTTTATCCAGAACAATGTGAATGTGGAACAATCTACCATCTTCTGTCTTTCCTTCAGTTTACAATCTGCGAAGGTTTTAAGAACGGCATACATCAGCCCAAAGTGATCATTTTCGTGTGGAATGGCTGATACTTAGTATATATTTTCTCAACTTTTATGTTAACTTTGCTCCTACCATTGAATGGCATGGCATTATTGTTCTCTAGCTTAGGTGTTTGTATGCGCTTGTGTCAGATTCTTACGTCAATTAAGCTGCGATCGCTATTGCATGGTAGAAAATTTTGGAATACGTCAAAATTTAGGGCTCAATTTGGACTAATTTAATGCCTCTTCCCGAACTTAAGCTCTAGTATTTTTTAAAAAAAAATCCATGGATAATCCAGCTTGATTAAATGTTGAGACTCTAAAATATTATGCACGCTATTGTGACAATATTATTTAATCTATATTTTCAGTAGTGGTGGCTCTAACTTTTGATAAAGCTGGATTATCAACTGATTTTTTTTTTACAAAATACTAGAGTATAAAATTCGGGGCAGAGGCATTAAATTAGCCCAAATTGAGCCCTAACTTTTGACGTGTTCAAAACTTTTCAATCAATTCTTTTTATTATATATATATATAAAACTACAACACTATACATATATATTCATGGCAGTGCACCAGTAAGATACAAGATCTTTTAGTAGGTACATGTTTAGAAAAAATAAAATAATACATGTGCCTATGTAATAGAGAGGTTTAAAGCTACTTTAAATACATTGCATTGGTCTGTATAATACAAAGGAAAAGCATACAAATAGAGTTAAGTACATAATTCAGATTCAGATAAAGTTTTTACAAAATACTGCATAATATTACTGATCCATACTATAATCTCAGTTAAACTGCTGAGTGACTTGACCGAATATAAACAAAATCACATAATTAAAATGCTCGTAATTCTGAAGACCTAAGATGTTCCATATAATGAGTCGCCTGATCGAGGAGAGCGAGCCTGCCCAGACGGATCGCTTAATAGAAGCAGGTAAGGAGTTCCAAAGCTTGATTGTATGAACGAAGAACGGGCGCTGGGAAGTTAAGTAGGAAAATCTGGGCAATATTAAATTGCTATTTCTGTTAGAATTGCCGAAATTGCGAATGCGAAACAAGTATGCCGGACAGCGAAATTTCATTAACTTGATCAGGACAACAAGACGCCGATAATCCAAATAGCAAAAAAGGCCAAAACCAAATACAGAGTTACTAAAGGGCGACACATGGTCAAATCTACGCAGATTGAATATGTATCTGATCATAGCATTAAAAGCCATCTGAAGTTTATGTGAATTATTGTAATCAAGATGGCCATACACTTCACACCCGAAGATGAGCACAGGAACAAGGAGAGATCGGCATAAGAATAATATTGTTGCAATAGGTGTAAAGTGACTGGAGGGCCACAGAGGGCTTAAAGAACCATAGACTTTACGAATTACAGCCGAGATATGATTATTCCAGGTTAGAGTATTTTGTTAAATATAACTCCAAGATTGCGAGCAGTCTCTGCAAAAGGAATAATTTCCTCTCCGATCATGACAGGAGGGAAGCCAGTAGTGTCAGTATTGGTTCTGCTAATTAACAAATAGTTAGATTTACTGGGATTAAGCTTCAGGACATTGACCACAGTCCAACGAAGAATGCTTAGTAAGTTGTCATTAATGCAACTAGTGGCATCTTCAATAAGACCAAGCGGCCTTGACAGGTATAGCTGAGCATCATCAGCATATAAGTGAAGCCTGCTATGTGTAACACACTCGAAGATATCATTAATGAACAACGAGAAAAGTAAAGGACAAAGAATCGATCCTTGGGGCACACCAGAACAAACTCGCAGAAGAAACGAAGAAGATCCATTGCAGAAAACACTCTGAAATCTATCAGTAAGATAATTGAAAATCAAATGTGTTGCAAACGCCGAAAAATTAAATTTTGTAATTAACTTCTTACAAAGAAGATTGTGATCGACTACATCAAACACCTTGGAAAATTCCAACAAAACTAAAATAGTAATATTATCGGCATCAATTGGCCGTCGAATATCGTCAGAGACACTTAATAGCGCTCTCGAGCAACTGTGACCAGGGCGAAAGCCAGATTGATGTTCATGAACAAGACCGTGTTCATGTAAATATTTAGAGATTTGGACCGAAATTAACTTCTCAAAGACTTTTGATAAGATTGGCAATATACTATTTGGACGATATTCACAGGGATTAACACCGCCTGTAGTTTTAGGTAGAGGAATGATTTTTGATTTTTTCCAGGAATTAGAGAAACGAGAAGTCGTGAGACATAGTTTGAAGATATGAGTTAAGGGGACGAGAATGTAAGGTAAACAAATTTTTATGAATCTAGGTGATATTCCATCAATTCCTGTGGCCATAGATTTTACACGAAAAAAGGTATCAAGCACTTCGTCAGGATATACCATAGAAAAACTAAAAGATGAGAAACTGTGGATGGATTGAATTAAGGAATAGTTCAAAGGAGAAAAAGTGGAAGAATTGGAGGAATTAGTGAACAATGTAAACATCTTATTAAGCTCATCCGGATCTGGTATCGTATTAGAAAATTTTTTAGCTTTGATAGGCTTTAAGATTCTTCCATAGACCTTTAGACGGCAAACTAACTTTGACCATTAATGAATAGTACTTCTTCTTAGCAAGGAGTATAGCACAACTTGCCCTATTACGAAGGATTCGATAGTCCTCCCAAAATTCAGGAATCCTAAATCGCTTCCACTTCGCAAATGCAAAATCCCTAGCCGCCATTAATTGTCTGATGCGGGATGTAAACCAAGGGTATTGCGGATTTACAATATTCTTTGTAATGAGAGGAATATATTTATCATGAAAATAGTTTAATGAAATATTTAGGTAATCAATTTGATCATTAACATCAGTCATATAGTAAACAGCCTCCCAGGGAAACATTCGAGCTTCGAAGTCAAAAGCTTGAAGATCAATCAAACCATATAGGCGAAAAATGAAAACGAGTTTGGTGAATAAACTTTATCTGGAATTAAATCATACGTAATCATATAATAAGATCATGATCCGATATACCTGGAAGTGATAGTGGAAGTAGGGAAGATGAACTGCTTGAAAAATGACGGCCCCCGCTTAATTGACATCAGATTCTTACTAAGTAATTTAAAAAAGATTGAGTAGTGGAATTAAAGTAAACATTCGAATTTTGACATTTCTGTGCTTTCTTTCTAAGCACGACAGTACATACCATCAGCGGATTACCCTTAACTACGGAAAAACAATTCTTTTCCTTTATTGTTGCTCTTTCATTTCGTAATTGGCTTAGTAGGTATTATGGCATCCAAGCTTGTAAATCTACAGTATCTGCTGTAACAAAGCAAAGCAACAGTTTTCTATATAATCATATTACGATGTCATTTGTACAATTTACTTGTACTAAAGGTATGATTCAAGAAAATTTCATAACATACAAGTATTGTTGTACACGGCACGGCCCGATAAAACTTTCATTAAAAGAACTTTCTCATAGTCTTTACTTTCTTTTCATATTACAACAATGCCAAAACATTATAAAATCAAGGCATACCTATCATGTTTACTTCATGTCAGTGCCAGGCTCTTTCACTAATCCATCATGGAGCTAATTGCGGACAACTTTATAAAGTACAGACAAGACATAAATTGACCCTTAACCCCCTCTAGCCTTGCTTGCTTGTTTATATTTCTACGTTTCATTTTTGTAGATTAATTTTTTTTTATTTTTTTTTGCTTTATTTCCATAGAACTCAATTAAAAGTAATCATCAACGCTGTGATTTATATTATGTAATAAAGCTGAATGAGGCACGGTCCAGTTTGTCTGTCACGTTAACAAATTCATTCGATTTATTTGATTCTTTTGAAGCGTGAATGACCTCGGAGAGTGATGTTTCGAGTGTGCTCAATAAAATAGCACACAAGACAGTGTTTTGCTCAAAACTGGGGTGTTAACTATGGAATAGAAGGAGGAAGGGTCAGTAGCATAAATATATTAGTTTTAAACATAAATTACTGTACATACATTAATTTTGTGCTACACATATCACATAAATTTAGTGCACTCTTAAGTGCAGTCGTATCGTACATATGTGTGTAGTTGCGATCTGTATTTTCTGACATGTTATGGAAGTCGTAGACATTCAAGAATCGAACTTAGCTGGAAGTTTTATGTTTTAAGGTGTGAACATATATTGCCGACATGAACAATAGCTAACGAATAGCTACACATGATTCTACTCAATTTATTGTGAATAATTGAAACTAATAATCCCAGAGTTGTGTGCACGCTAGATTTCATTTGTTGATAAATATTACAATCGAAGGCGTTATAATTGTTGGGAACTTTTCGAATAACGGAAGGAAACGCAGCCACATCTGATATCTGACGTACTTAGGTGTTGTTGCAAATAGTACACAGCATGTACTCCCTGAAAAAATAAGAAAAAAAAAATAAAAAAATAAATCAGATCAAATGTGTTCTGTATTTCTTTCAAAAGTGGCAAATATCGAAAATTACGAATTGAAATTTATATTGCAAATTAAGTCTATAATCGTATTGTAAGACAAGGCACTCGGTAAAATCTTTAAGGTGATCTTGCGGCACTGATCGTGAGTGACTCAAATGTAAAACCTGTCCAAGTACAGTAATGGAGAGGAAGGGGATGGGAAAAATAGAAATTAATTATTCAACCGCAAGTATATACATGTGCTGATGGCGCTGAATAAATTAAAATTAATTTTAATGAACACCAGCGAAAGCAGCAGCAGCAATGTGGACGCAAATCGTTTTGATTTCTTGACCTTAGTTGCAAAAAGTACGTAGTACTAACATTTACATACCTGTGATTGTTTTTTTTTCCTTTTTTTTTATGGTAGGTACAGTGCGCCCAATTTGTTATGGCTGCCAATCAAATTCTTCGGATCATTTTCAAATGAATCAGACTAGGAGGAGGTTTAGAGGTATTAATTTTGTTTTGTTTCGTGCCAAATAGATTTTTGAACTCTTAAGTATTTATTGAATATTTGGTGGAATTAAGTTTTTATTAATGCAAATATCCTGCTGTGATACTTGATATTTAAAGCTCTCAATATTATATTTAATGTGATATAACTATATATATATATATATATAATTTGTATATAATTAGTTGCACGAAAGGTGATTGAATAACTCTTGTGGTGCAATGATTTTGAATAAAAGTTGAAATAAAAATCGTATTTTGTTTTTTCAGTCATTCAGAGATTTTTGAAAGGATTAGAAAGAAATAGATATTTCTTTTAGTGACCTTATACATAGCAAATGGATTTTATTTCACCTAGGGGAAGGGAAAACAAACTTCATATCTGTTTCTTAAGAATGGACGCAATGAACCAACCAGTTGGTAGAATTTGATTTTTATTTTTTATTTCAAAGTCCAAGCTGATTCATTTCATCGAAACTTAAACCCGAGTCCTTTTGCTTTATAGTTGACTGCACTTGTCATATTCGTCAGTGTATATTTGCAATACAAAAAAAAAAAAAGGGGAGGGTAGAAATCGCTCTTAATATCGACTAATTAATATCAGTTGTATCGACTCTATCGAAGTTAGCAATCATTAATATAAAACTAATGAGCTATCTAGAAACTATAATCACCTTATCAAGATTGTCTGGGCACTCATCTACAGATTTTCTGAAGTTTCTTGCACTACCAGTAGAAGTACCGATTTTCGAGTTTCGCCAACTCTTAATGGTTCTTTCCTTGTTCTTTCATTTATGGCACAGCTAACATTAGCTGTGTTCTTTTATGTATCTTGTTCTAGAACTCTCATATACTGTAGTTCTGTTGATTGCAGTGAACTATTTGTACTGTTCGCTTCATTTAATTGTTTCTGTGAAAATGTATGAGACATTTTTTTGTGTATCTTTTGTTTTGCTCTGCTCTGCGGACACAAAAGAACACAGCTATTATTTCTTAACATGCATTGAATTAATATTCCCGGCAAGATAGACAGGAGTGGTCAAATCTATTCTGTTATCAAGAAAACATAAAAATTCCTAAGATTTGGTGTAAGAAATATTTCATGACATTATCGACTTTAGCGTTCCTCTACAATCTCTTCTACATAAGATCTACAATAGAATATAACTATCATATTTGGGTAGGGGTAAGTTGTACAGTTCTAGCTAAGCTATGTACATATATTGATGACTTATGCTTATTGACGACATCCCTACCGACTCAATCGATCATCGCCTCAATGTTGAATATATATCGCTCTTTTGTAGTTATTTCTGTGATTATTGTTATTGTTCCGCTGAACTGTTTATTTATTTTTCCCCGCACACAGGAATCGAACCTACACTATTGTTAGAATCGATCAAATATGAAGAATAGAAGAATTGTTAAGAACTTTTATTTTTAACGATTCTAAACCTGGTTTCAAACCCCGAACGAGGCGGTTGTTTTTTCCTCTTGTATTTATGATTTGATTTAGAATTGTTAAAAATAAAAGTTCTTAAAAATTCTTCTATTCTTCATCATGAACTGTTTAATCTGATTCTTTGTAGATTAAATCACTTCAGTCATGCGGATTGATTTACTCAGTGTCAAAAACATTCCGAAAATCGGATTTGATTTCGAGTAAAACCGATTCTGTATACCCTGATGCAAATACAAGTTTAGATAGATAGCTTAAATTTTTAAAGATGTTTTTTCAAGTTTTTTGTACTTCACTAATTTACTTTGGTTTTAGGTATCTTCTCCGAGCAAGATCCCAATAAAGAGGGCATCACAATGGACCATAGATGGTCTAAGTGTGACTGGTCGTTCATGCTTTTACCTTTCTTTTTAAATGTCATACAATTGAAAGAAATTTAATTATTATGAATTTGAATTTTTCATTCATTAGGGAATCAAATTCATGATTTCCAAGGGAAAGAGACTTCAAGCTTAAAAAAGAACGTTCGTCTTGAGCGAAAGCTGTACTCGCATTTCACAGCGAATTGGGTAGAGTTTAATAAAATGCATTAACTATTCGTAATTTTGTTGAAAGACTCACATTTGCTTTTTTTTTCCCCTAAAAGGAAATATTTTAACCTATAAATAGGCGTTAGAATTATCGCCATCAATCAGAAGCGTTGTTTATTTTATACAAAGTTTTTAACATGAAACGTGTTTGTTTTTCATTATAGGCAATACTAAAACTTTTCAAACGACACGTTTCTCATACATATGCATTTTATTACGCCATGGCCTGTAGTAAAGAAGGCAATATATTAGATGGGTGGTTATATCAAAAATTAACTAACTAAGGTTACTCTAATTATTTAAGTAATTACTACGTGGATTAAACTCACCTTAAGGTAGCTCTGACTTTGAGGTTAAATTCTAAAAACTAAAGCCACATAGCTTTCTAAAAAATTAGCCCACAATGTTAGCTGACTAGCCTAGCCCTGCTTGATGATATAACTATACAAATAAATTTTCTCGTACAACTTGGCATCGTATTAAATCCAAAATTAAAAGCGTTACAATCTGTGTTTTTTTTTTTTTTAACTTCGATGCATGTAAACATCCATATCAAATAAATTCTAGAATTTAATAAAATAAACAACAAGTGATCTTCTCCATCTCAAACACGAACTTCATAATCTAATTTTATTCCTTTAACATTTTTTGTTTGTTTGTTTACAGAGTGAACTTTGTGAGCTTGGGTCAAGACCCGGAATGGAGTGCATGCCACTAAGAGCACCACCTGGTCCCTATCATCACTATCACGTTACAGATCAAACAAAATCTCTTCAGGAATTACAGAATGAGGTCGGTGCCTTGTTGGAATTTCGAGATTTGGTTATTGAAACATTCCCCGACCTTAAACATAAGATGGCATCAATGTCAACAACAAATACTCTCACAGGGATGGCATCATCCTCACTGGCTTCCAGGTAAATATGAAATCGACGAAAAAAAACAAAAATTAATTTTTATTTCAAATTTAGTCTTTTATTTTTGTATTGCAAATTATTCATATGATTGCGGTGCTGTAAGAAAAAAATAAACAGTGGGCGCAGAAGAAAATTTCACTTTCTTTAAATAATAATTGGCGGCCGACGACGCCTTACATAGTTTAAAAAGCGATGTTCTCGAGAGTTCCTTCTTCTCTCATAAGTGCCACTCTAAGAGGTTATTGCCACTGCATTTATAGTTTTTTTTTCCTTTATCTCTTTTGTGGTTTCTAACGGGCTTCGACCTCGTTCAGTCGTACATGACCATAAAAATTTGCCGTGATTAATTGGTTTTAGACAAAAACCTTTTTTTCTGCAATCCATTCTTGACGGTTTTGCAAAACATGTCCAATTGTTTTTCTTGTTCATTTTGCCATAGTATAACGGTTGGAAATATTTTCTTGCGTGCAAAACACAGTTTTGGTGAATTAATATTGTTAAATAGGTAGATTTAGAAATAATTTTGGGCTTGGATGACACAAGAAACAAGGATAAAGACTATTAAGGAACGATTTTAATTTGTTAACAAGTTCTTAGAAAAGACTTAGAAGATCAACATTTAAGTGAAATGAACTTTGTAATTTGTCGGCAAAATGACAGCAGATTTTTGGTTCTCAACACTTTATGCCTACTTTTAAGTGGGTGGGTTTTAAATTGCTATTGACCGTTAACAGAAAGAATGTTAAAGGCAATAGCAGTAGAGAAGAGAGTTAATGAATTGAACATGCAACATAGAACTGTGGGATATGACTGTGTGTTGTATAAAAAAAAACAAAAATCTGGTAAATAAATATATATATAGATTGAATAGAAATAGAGAAATAAAACTGGAGTTTTTAATTGTCAAAACTTTAAGTACAAGAACAAGGGGGAAAATGTAACAAACCCATATATGTGTACCACTCAACCTGATATGGGGGCTCAAGTGATACCTTGTGATACAAATTACAATTAAAGAATGAAAAGGAATATGGTAAGAGAATAGATGTCCTTTATTTTCGAATCAAGAGATATTGATATACCTGTGAGCATCAAATATTAGTCACCATCAGTGTTGCAAACTTCAGCTACAATCATAGCAGATGTAACGTTTGCCTACAGAGATACCCCCTAGTATAGAATAAGTTAGAGAAATTTTGAATTTCCGCCCAAAATATTTGCATTAATTTTAATTTATTTTAATTCTCAGCACTGTAGCAGTGTATGTATTATTTATGCTGACAGAACCCACCGATAGTGATGTAAAAGTTCGTTGTATTTCATTTCTGGACTCATTTATATATTAAAAATGCTTTGTTGGATGGAGGGTGGGGGGGGAGTTGATTATATGCTTAGGGCAATGCTGCCCCCGAAAGAACTCGAGTGGCAAAATTGGTCACCATAGATCAAAACTCAAATCTTGATACATCACAATCGTACCTCTGCTTCTGTGCTCTCTACCAAATGGGGCACCAATGCTTGTATCAATTCTCCGCTTAACTTCATTTTCAAAACGAAACATCAAAAACCATAAGTGGGTTATCTTGAATTGACATCTGCGCCCCAGATATGCGTCTATTTCGACCCTTGATTACCGATGACAGATAAATGTTGCTTAAGTTTTGTTTTTCATCCTGGTTGAGGCTTCACTTGTGGAAAACGGAATTAAAAAAGTACGTTACCAACTGAGTTTTGTTTTTAATTTTTTTACTCCTTACTAAATGCACCGCCAGCCCCGGTATCAACCTCACATTTTATCCACAATTTTCTGACTTCCATAAATTCTATGACGAAGCTTTTCACAAGGTTCGATGCTTAAAGCAAAATGCAAACCTAACTGGACTATGAACTACTCAATCTTCTTAATTTAAAAGCAAGCAAATTATCATTTCTCACATATATTTATTAAATTACTGGTGCTGTACTCAGCTATTGCTTTCCTTTATGACACATATTTCATCAACTTATATGTAGCAAATTGGCAATGCCGATGGTATAGCGAAGCTGTAAAGAATTGTACAGGAAATCTGACAGAATGAAGACACAGCAAAAACTGAAGTCTAGATCTACCTAGTACATTTCGAGAGTAAACAGCTTCGGAGAAATAGCTCAACATTTAAATCCTCTTGTCTGCGGTCTGTCAATCGCTCGTCGCAAATGTTTATTTTCGTCTCCAACAAAGGAACTCATTATCGTAAATAATTGGAAATCATCAAGGATACGTCAAGTCATGCTGAGTTATGATTCATCTCATATTGGTTGTATTGAATCGTGGAACAAATTCTTCATCATAACTTAGCTTAGTTTATCATGAAAATTCGTGCCAGTGAAAATCAATCGTTCTGGTATGCCCAATCTCCAATAGAATCATTTGCGTATTCGCGAGTTTCAAATTCTTTTCTTCACATATCCTAATGAATCGATGTAAATTTTAATAGCTCTGAAGTAAAAAAATAAAAAAACCAACTGGTGGTAAGCGATTGGATATTCACTAATGGTGAATTCTTTTCAACAAAACCGAAAAGGCACTGAACTGAACCAGAATCTGTCAGATCTACACCGATTTAGCCCTATCCCGAACGGGGACAAGCTGATAAGAATGCAAGAAAGGAGAATATCCGAAAATGCTCGTCGTTTATGATTTTAATAAAAAAAATAAACCACTGCAATAAAATAATTGTAATGTCCACACATCCGTACTTTAATTACAAATACTTCCGAATTGACGTTTAGCTCCAAACTATAACCACGAATTTCCATGGAACAAGAAAGTTCAAAACCGGAGTAGAAACCGAACATAGAACTGCTGTGAAAAGAACGTACGATCGGAACCAGTTCTATGTCAGTGTGGTGAAGACTTTGGGTTTAGGAACCGAACGAGTTACATTTTAGTTCAGCTGAAAAGAATTCACCATAAGTAGGGTTTACAAACCAATACATAGTATGCCGAGATTTTTTTGCAGTTTAAACCGATAGACATGGTTTGCAGCTTAAATATTTCGTCCTTAGTTCTGTAATACAAGAAATTGGAATAGAAATTTTGTCGAAACTGTAAGACGGAAGTAGCGATAAAATAAGTATATTAAAATGGCGGCCTCTAAGTCTGAGGTATGTGAAATTAAAAGTTTTGGAATGGGAGAATTGGCGTAATATCCATGAAAATCTTTAGCAGAAACGTGTCATCCATCCCCCTTCCAAAATCATAAATTGAAGATGGTGGGCTATGAGTATAAATGTGGTTTTTAAAAGTTTGGAAAATAACGTTCAAAGATTTTCAACTCGATTTCATTTATCGCTCTTACCATTCAAACACGTGTTTTAAAAAACCGATTTTTTTTTATTTTTAATTGTGTATAGAGCGTTGCGTTTTATATCCTCATCTACATATGTAGGAGATTCAAGGTTATAGTTGTATTTCCAGCTAGTAAGAACAATCTATTGTAAAATGAATCAAGTTCAACTCTGTCTTAAAGAAAAGACATTTTGCAAGCTATTTATCCAAGCATTTGTTGCTCACATAAGCGCTTCCTATTTAATATTTACCCGATTTCGTACTAGTACACAGTACGGTCAGCGGCGGCTGTGTTTACGATTCATGCTTTTAGGGGCTTTTACAAGCGATGTTAAGATTGTACTGTTAGCTTAGTTTCGCTCCTACCTGGCAAGTTTGTGTTTAGATTTCACCAGCTGAATTCCTCATACCTAAATATCTCACCACGGCTTTCTTTTAAAAAATTAATTAAATATGCTTTCGCTATCCATTTGGTGTTACCAGAAGTACCACTCACTTTGTGCAGTATTCTATAAAGAATTCATTTGCAAGTTCATTTACCAATTTTTATCACACAAATGAATACTGTGTTTAGGTAAAAACAAGCGCGTGCATGATCACAAGCTATAAATATTTACAAGTATAAATCGTAAACGTAGTCTAAGTGTAAGAATTGGTGACCAGAGACAGACACTTTGGTGTCCAATGGAGTAAAATTCTGGTGCGAACAAGATAGCCTCCTTCCCCTTTACAACTTATATAGTATTCCAACAACTTTTTTTATATATGAATTAGTAAAAATTCAAGGGAACAAAAATAATAATAAAATAATTTTCTCTTCATCCTTTCAGACGAGAATGGGAGCCAGGAATACGAGTAAAACGTAAAATAACACAAAAAGAAAACGCTGAAATGTCATCTTCGTCCTTAATACGAAGTAGAAGTAACTCGCATAGTGGTAAGAAAGAGCCAAAGAGTGGTGAGGGTAATGGAAGTGTTGTTCAAGATTCTGGTTTCTCAACGGAAACGAGTTCGTCAAAAGAAGCGCATAGCGCTTCCTCGACAACAGGTGCTATGCAGGTAATTAACATTAATAACAATAACAAATTTCTGTTGTACTTCTTTAATAATTTTCTATCAATAAATCCAGGGAGCTGTAGCTACAAATCGTTTGCTAATCGATGCTAACGATGAACTGCTTAACCTTTTAGATGTGATCCATAGAAAAAGTAATCGACTTCGAGACGAAGTTGAACACTTACAAAATTTAGAAAGAAGTAAACTTAGGAGCAATGTGAATAATTCTAGCGAAACTAGTTGTTTAAATAAAACATTTCAAGATCATGTGGATAGGTTAAACAAAGAAGACATTCAAATTCTACGAAAAGAAAGGGATCGTCTACTTGATAAATTAGCTGAAATGGAGGCTGAAACATTAGCAGGACGAATAAAAGCGACTAAAATGCAAGATCAATTTGAAGAACTGTGCTCAGTGAAAAAGGAATTAGAGGAACAGCTTAAGTTAGCGCTTAGTCAAAAGCTAGAATTGAATTCAAGGTTACATGAATTACACAAACAGTATGCAAGTAAAAGTTCATCAAGGTAATTTTTATAACAACATATACGTATATATTTTCTTTAATTGTTCATATATTCTCATTACATATATAAAATTATAGTAGCCAATCAGATTCGACAAGTCATCGGAATTCGTCAACAACAACTGTTGTATTAGCAGGAGTTTCTATACACCAGCAATATCAACAGCAGCAGCAAAATCTACAATTAGGTGCCTCAACAGGTCGTTTGATAGCATCATCAGCATCAACATTTACACCTGTTGTAGTCGATCAGATGAAGAATTTAGATGATAATAAAAACTTCTATCCATTCCATAGTAGTGATATCAAACAAATTAGTAACGATCTTAAAAATTTGGGTCGTCTAGATGGTCTGGTTAGTTCACCGAATCGAGTTAGTAAAGTTCGGATGACAGACTCAAAAAAAATTGCTGCCATATTGCTGGAGACGAATGTTTTAGAATTGCAGAGGCATTTGCTTACCCTTACAGTACAAAATCAGGTGAGTAAAAGAATTTTTAATTCTACAATTTATGTCATTCTTTTGGGTCCGTTATATTCTGAGTTATGTATTGCTAGATAATTATCAACTGGGTCGTTTTTTTTGTTTTCAAATAACATGCTAAAGTTTTTATTTATTTCCTGTACTATACGTACATCCAGGAACTGTAAACCAATCGTAAAGGTCTATGGACAAAACTTCTTGTTACACTCGATATTCATTCAATTCATTATTTACTATTAACTTCACTGATTATTTCTACATTGATTAAGATACAAGGCATTCAAGGTCCCTTTCGACATTCTCTATTCCTATATACAGGGGGATTCCATCTCTCCTGGCATGCACGTGAGTTCTGTCCAGTATCACTTTCGGAGTCCTATCCCATGTTTACACTCGGAATTTGTACAAAGCATCAACGAGTAAAAAGGGAGCCCTGAAAATCTTATTCAGTTCATAGTTCGCTCCATCTCATAATGGCTAATTTCCAATAACTCACCGACTACCGACAGTTCATCTACTGCTTCTTGAATTATCTGGCGGGTTTTGATGATGATAAATAAAGTGAAGACCCGCCAGATAATTCAAGAAGCAGGAGACGAACTGTCGGTACTCGGTACTCCTAGTGTACTCGGTACTCGGTACTCGGTACTCCTAGTGTAAACATGGAAAGGACTCCTAGCCTACGGGATGCCATGATATAAGAAAGGCCAGATTATGTCACTAATACTATTTATTCGGAGGGGACGTCTGGGCGTCTGATACTCTCCACTTCTCAGGCTTTATTTAAACGTATGATTATTATTACAAGCAGAAGTATTGTCTATAGAAGAATATGCCAATATCTGTCTTAACAGAGTTTATCAATGGTCCAACCATCAACATCCTTGCAGGCAGCCAATTCTATTCCCAGGAATAATTTGAGATTATCTGCAAAATTTTGTTATGGAGATCAACAAAATCATCTTCATGTACATACAAGTATACCAAGAGCAAAACTGCGGTTAAATTGCTGACGCCTTAGCAAAAAGAGAAGTAAATACTCCCTTTATTGAACCAGGAGGATGATTTTGATCTTTTGTCGTACTATTTAGTAGAGAATTTTGAAATATTTCGTCGTACTTTTTTTTTCAACGCAGTTTATTTTGTGTCTTCACTATTATCTACCACAAAATGAACTATAATGAATTTTCGATGAACAAATGTCAAAAACACGACTAAATATACGACAAATTAGTCAACTAGTCCAGAGGTTGTGACAAAAATTTTACACTGATTCTACACCTAATTAGAGCATTACAAGTGTTTAAGTTCGAAATAATATTTTGAATTTGTAATCTGAAGTGTCATTTTCAGTTCATTCTACGTCATGCAAGGATTGCTGACCTGAATAAAAACACGAAAAAATCAGTAGAAAAGTTCATTTCATTTAGTCGTATATTTTGACATTCAAGTACGACAAAAGATCAGAATCACCCTCCAGAGCTAAACTATTTTGCGGCACTTCAAAAGTCCACCTTAAAGCTGTCCTCGAAGATAGGTTGCAAGAACCAGGTAAAAAACTTTATCGCTGCGTTTGGTGAAAAAAAAAACTGCTATTTATTAAGCAACCAACAAATAAAAGTAATGTATAATGTGCATCCCAAAAAGCTCCTCGTGGATCACTTTATGGAAGAGACACAACAGATCAATTTAGGTCGCGGGGTCGGCACGGTCGTAGTGGCTTAGTCGTCCTATACTTTTAACCTTAACCTAATCTAATGGCAGGTTCAATAAATTTTTGACATTTAAGTCGTGACACATAGCACAGGCAATTTTTACATGGTTGCTTATGGAGAGAAATTAGTTAGAAGCTACAGAGTAAATGTGAGTCCAAAATCTAAAACTCCTTTCGCGCATCTAATCTTATCTTATCAGCAAAAAGTTAATATTTCGCTTAAAAGTTTAGGTCGAAAACTATGCAAACTCTAGAATGAATGTAAAAAACGTGTAAGCAATTAAATATAGTTTTTGTAAATTTTTCCAATAAATTCTTGAAATTTCCCCGCAAAGTAATTAGGTATAATTCCGAAGTTGACAGCCGAGTAGACATTCCGCTGTGTGTGATTATTTCATTCACCACAAGTAACACCAGCAAAAATTTCATAACGTCATCACTTTCTGTCTAAATTACTTTATTTAATGCGATTCAAAACATTCCTTCGAATTTTATTAATATTATCTCCTCGTGGTAACATTTACGCACACAAAATAATTTTTGGGATATTTTTAAACGCAAGAATTTTATTATATACATAGCTGCCATAGGAGCTACAACACTGTTGTACATATATTTTGCTGATATCAATATAATGGTGGGACGCATTGGAGCGTATTAAATTACCCGTCGCCACTAGGCTATCTATCGTATTCTCAATCAACCTGTTAATTTACCTATAGATTGACTTGTTTATTGTGGAAATTTAATATTATTCTTAACCCGAGCGTTATTTATGAATGGCGTACTGTGTCGTTTTGTTTGGTCGTCGAGTTAATAAGATTTCCTGAGAATATTGTTTTTTTTTTTATTGCTTCAATATCTTTTGCTCTATGTATATCAAACCAATGCGATTGGATTATGCAATTTTTGGTTACAACACCAATGACAAAAGTAAACTCGGTATAAAATATTTCATGTTGTTCATGCTGTCGCCTAATCATTGCGGTCGTCTGTTGGGTGTTGTAATGTAATTGTTGGACCTAAATCTAAATATCAAAATAAATTCTCCCCTCCATTTTGTGTTGGGAAGTATCTATAACAACAATTAAAAATCTACTTCTATTCAATCTCGAAGATTCTCTGTCTAAATTAACTTCTTGGTGCACTCAATCACTGGTGAGACTTGACAGAACAAAGCGAAAAGAGCGGGCAACAAGTTAATCGACAATTTCCGTTTCTGGTGCTAGTTATATTGTGTATTGTATTGAAGCCCCCATGATGAGGCTTTAAAAAAAAAATGTTGGGTAATTTATTCCCTCCCTTCAGATATATTTCTGTATCTATTTAGTCTCCTCTAAAGCCGACAGCTAAACTTTATGGACATTATCTTAAGAGCTCAAAATTAAGTACTCTCTAGTCAAGTAAGGAACATCCCCATAAAAAGAAAGAAATCTGCGAAATTGTTTTATTCAAATTGAATAGCCAAATGAAAAGGAAATCGGAACACATGGAGCGTGTGTACGGTCAAAGAAGATTGATTGTAAGAAAATTAGTCGATCCGACAAATAACGAACATACTCAATTTCATAATATTCTCAATGTCTTTGCTGGAAGGATGAAAATATTCGAAAGCAATTTTTTTAGAAGACACTTTCACTGAGAATCTATGTTATTTAATTTAGAAAAATTTTCAATTAAGTAAATTAGAAACAGAATAGCTCGGTCGTTGGGTAGAGTCTTAATTTCTTAATGGAAAGAATTAGCTTAACTCGAACCGTATGTTTTCGATTGTTTCCATTCTCGACTCTTTTATTATTCCCCTTCTCTTAGATCGGTTTTCTTAATTTGCTTCACTTTGATAAGCACTCACCGCACTGTGACGATGACTTGTGTGTTGTTTGTGTGATACATGTCCCAATAAGTCATGCATAGATATACGTCTGATTTTATTAAATCTTGGAAAATGGTATATTGTTTAGTGGAGGCGCTGATACCTATAATTCTTAAATAAGCCTTAATTGGTTCAATATATATATAGAGAAATGGAATTCTCTATTAGGATCTTGATTTAATGGCGACGTACTCATGCACAATTAGCTCTTTGGAAACTACCTATACTTTTGTTCGTATGTATTAGACATTTATAATCTATAAATTCAGGTGTATTCCTAAATAAAGTAACAAGTCCTAGGAAATAATCAAATTATTGTAACGTGGAAAACTTACAAATCTCAATTGATCTTTTAGGTACGCAGTGTAATCTGTGTGTAGATAATTTTATGGAGTTTCAAAAGTGGTTTCTGTTGCAGAAACTTACCACGAGTATAATCGTGTAAAGAATTACGGTAGGATAATATATGATCATATTTTTTAACTTTATGGATAAATTTGATGCAATCATTAAATACCAGGTTGTATCTCCTGGGACATACTGAACTCAACCAGGGCAACACTAATCTTCCATTAATGACATAAAAGAGAAGAAGAAGTGAACTATCAAGTAACATCCATGTGTTGTAGACAGATTGCTCTCAGACTGCTAAAGGCGAGGAAAAGAATTATAAATTTTCACTATTTGTTAGATAGTAGGAAGATCGTTTACATATATACAGATAAAATAAACAAAAGAGATTGCAATATTAATCTTTGGGTGACACCATAGTTGATAGACTATCTAGCAGACAAAGCATTACCCACTTTTACCTGCTGAAATCTATTAAATAAAAAAACTGACAAGGAAAGTAACTGAAGACGACCAGAAAATTAAACATGGAACTTAACGTGTGGATCAGTTTAGAGTGATGAACTAAACGGAATATTTTTGAAATGTCTAATATAGTTAAGATTCCTAAGTGGTTCAATCAAATTACCTTCTAACAATTGTCAGGCTTCCGAAAACAAAACTGAAATGATTTAGCAGTGTATTAAATAATTGGATAATTTGCTGTGACATTAGGGGGTTGCTCCTATTGAGACTCATTGGTAACATTAAAGCATTCTTTTATAATGCCTGGAACAGAATAGGTCTGTTTGATGAAAACCCCGGGCTGGACTATTTTGTTTTTTGAAAAACCTGGGCTACCCCGTGCTTACACTGAAAATTTCTCGGTCTCAGTTGTTACTTGAGAACTGTCACTTGCAATTTGTTGTTGATTGGGACATATAAATTTCTTCTTGAGCAGAAATAAGCAAAAATTAGAAGAAAAGAAATAGAAAAATAGCTAGAGCACATTTTATTTGTATTCATCCATTTTATAAATAACTTTTTACAATTAATTTAATTCAGGAGAACTGTAAGAGAAATGTCATTAGATTTAACCGGTGTTTTAAAAACTTGTTCGATGAGTGCACAAAACCCCGGGTAAATTTGGGGAAAATGTGCACCATGTTTTACACGGTGCTTTCATCGGACAAACCTAAAAACAAAGATAAGGTTCGGAACTAATTCGCACCACAAAAACAAACAGAATACTAATAAGCTGTCAAATGTCAACCTTCCGTAATTGCTTGGATAGTTGGATAGCTCACTTCATGGCATTGAATAAAGAACTAGTTAGTTAGTTAGTTATTTATTCAATGCTTCATGGCACAGCCTTAAGCCTGAAATACAATGAATGCGAAACGAAATTTTCGACAACATTTGTCGTCATTGTGTGTTGCAGACGTAGTACAATGAATACGACATTGTTGTTGTAATTTCATGACAGTTGAGTTGCGTCTTGCATTTTATAATGTCTGTAGACATTTTTTATTTATTTTAAAAACAAGTACAGTAGCATATTAAGCTTATACGCTTTTATGCCAGATTAAAAAAAAAAGGTACGCGACATTTTTAGAATTTTGCTCTAAATTGTACTGACGACATTATCGCGTCTCGTCATTTCATTTTCTTTCCCCCTAATGTCGTAACATGTAGGTATTCAAAACTTTTTTTGTCGTTGTCAATTTTATGTCGCATTAATTGTATTTCAGTCAATAGGCGATACAGGACGTGTTGTGTTTACTGCAGTAAGCACTCACTTCGATGCGTGAATACTGCAGTAACGAAATACTGGATGTACAAGTGATATATGTGTGTGCTTATCTCTCCTTATGGCTATATGTCTATGTGGGAGTTAAAATCAATGCATGAACAAATGTTGAGATTTAGGGCTTTCCAAAGTTAATTGAGCAACGACTTATTTATGCTAGACCCTAAACACATTGGAATTCAAAAGGATACAGAGCACTATTGATCTATCTAACATAATCCCTTACATAAGTCGACACAGCATCTCCTGTCGATCAAGTCGTATCATTTCGGAATAACATATAGCATATTATAGACACCAGAGAAGTTGATACATCTGAGTTGAACAATAATTCATTTACTAGTAGTACTGCATTGATATCAGACCCCGAAAATATTTCACATAGATAAATTTTTGAATGCAGACTTTTTAGAATTGTAGCTACCAATAAATATTAAGATCGAACGTCTGTTTACATAATATTTGAGCAAGATCTAAATGGACTAAAGTAATCCACCATTCATATAATTTATACTCCCATATTTTCTAGACATGATCTCTTTACGTTCCTATGAAGCAAGTGATTTTTTCATGATATTATTCTTATCAAGACTTTAGCTACGTTAAGCTTGTTATTAGTTTTTTCTAGCGCCCGTCTTGATCTTTCTTGGGTAAATTATTGTGCTGATCATTGCAAGGTGTTCATTGATTTGCGCACATATTTTTCTAGATGATATGGAGTGCACATGTGGCGTTTAAGTTTATCCGCAGGGTGATTGGGAGGCAGTTTAGGTCGATAGTTCGGAAAATTCAATAGCTAAATCAGCTCCAGGCTTTGTAATACTATGTTTTTCTTGAGATCAATTTCCATCAGGGATTTCGACAAAAACTTTTGTTTCCCAAACACATTATGTATGTATATCCATTTTGTTTAACATTCACAGAAAAGCTCTGAGTTTGTACTTTTAACATGAATAAGACCAAATTTAAATATTTACCAAAATACAGTTCTTTCCTACATTTCTATTTCGTTTAGAGAAGTTATCAGATCTATCGCCCAGCTAGAGACATTTTGTTCTTCTGCACTTGATAATACCAAAGTGCGTTGTTTCCTAGTTTTCCAAATATAACAGTTGAACAATTTACAAATATAGGTTGTGTAAGATCTTCCAGCATCAATATTGTATGCTTATACCAAATTTGCGCTGTTTATTTTAAAAATAAAGGAGAGTTCGGGTCCAATTTTAAACTTCATTAGAGCGTCCTAATCTCAAGTTCAAGAAATCCGTTATGTACTCTCAACCTCTCCGCAAGCCATTCGACTCTGTTTCTGGTGCAAAATTACTCTCAAAACTAGGAATTAATCAGATTGATCAATGCTTTTCTGTCTAATCGCAGGCAGGCTGTAAAGATGCAAAATTCCATCTCCTCTCCATTGTATCTTCTGGCGGATGCTCCTCAGTGATCGATTTACGTAAAGAGAGTAAAATTATAAATTATTGCAACACAAAATATGACAGGAACAGGCGGCCAGCTTTTTCTTCAGCCTCTTCATAAATGACTTACCGTGTGTTGTGTTGGTCCTTTTAAATGATAAGTGATCCACAAAAATTCGCATCAAGGTGACATATATATATATATATACTGTCACAATATTATTAAATTCCTATGGAGCATTGTCGGATAAGTTTTTGCTTTATTATTTTTTATGTTAGGCACACAACTACCAGCCACAAACAATTACGCTTGCCGACCGACTATTTCTTTCATAGCGATTATTCAGATTTAATGTTTTTATTCGCTATCACAGCTTTAAATATTCAGATCAGCTATGGAAAGTCTATGGAATATTATAGCATACAGTTCCTAACTAAGCTCTCTAACTTTTAGAGGATTCAAGGCCACGAACAGTGCCCACTCGGTATTAACTTGCTTCGTACAATAGCTCAATGTCCTTAACGTGTTATTATTTTAGAACAGTTTGTCTAAGTTGTTATGGTACAATTACTCAGTTGGAGTAATCAATTTGCAGCTATAGAAATTCTTTATTGATAATTTTCGTTTATTACAATATTGTTTAATATCGTTTTATTAGAATTCGTCCAGTTATACATGTATTGTCGAAATTGATGACAGATTATACTGCTAGTTGAGCTTCCGCATTTCCATTACGACTAGTAGGTTTGTAGTTAATCACTATAAGCGTATAACCACAGTATATATCATACAGTAGCCCAGCTCTGTCAAAATTGTCAACCGAGTAGGATGCTTATATAAAGAGACTATACTTTCTCTTTCAACAGTTTTAACTAACACAATAGTCAATATCTAATGCAAAGGTTCCTATGTAAATCTAAAGTGGAAGAAACAGAACTTACAGCATGCACAAACTTGTACTAGAGGAAGAGGGACAAAATGACAATCAAAACTATTTCTGCAAGAAAAAAAAAGCTGAAAACAATTTGTTCCACTTCCCATGCCATTCGGCTTGGTAGAAATATCAAACTGTCACAAAAATTATTTCCTTAGAATATGTAGCAAATAGGAATGGTTGAATCGTGTATAATTCGTGTACATGAGCGTAGTTTGTCAAAGCTGTGTGGATGATTGTAGAATATGATTTTGTTTTGTGAGCATATTTAGTCAATTTAAAATTCTTTTGTGAAATTTAACAAAATTACGGAATCAATTCCTTTCAAAACTATTTATATTTGAAGTTTATTTAGTGCAAAGTTTTATAGTACCACTAGTGACTATTAAAATCATCATATCAATTAGAAAAACAGAAATGAAGTGCTCGGTCATTGCTCGCAAATATAAATTGGATTATAAACTAGGAAAATCCTGTTTGAGGCAACTGCATTATCTAAATTATCTTTTTTGTTAATAGAAGCAAAGATTTATATAAATTAATTATGTGAATTGTTTCAAAATAAAATAGAAAAAGAACAATTTTTACCACAGATGCTCCGCTCAAAACCTTTGTTTACTTTTTGCAAATTGACAAGTTGCTTAAAATAGGGATGGCGTGTAAACACATGTAAAAATGGACTACCAACACAACCAGAAATTCATTAGGCAAAATCTAGCTTATCACCATTCCTATTTGCTATATATTCTAAGGATATTATAGCCATTTTGCCTGTTACACTGTCCATGGAACGAACACCACTTTGCAATCAAACAGCTGTTTGGTAATGGAACAATACATTTGCAGGCTGGTGCTGAGATGTGTACTTACATAAAACTAATACTTCCCCCAACCATCGTGCAACTAGCTACTGTTCGTTCATTTACAACCGTATCATACTTAATACTTCCCTCTTATGGGAGAAATTTTGATTTTTTTTTTGTAATTAAAATTCTAAAATTCGCTTTTCAGTAGTTTGTTCTAAGCTGGGCTACTGTATGAATATACTGTGGTATAACCCTGCATTTAAATCTTGAGATGAAATTTTCAGTAATTTTCTTCAATTAAATTATTGATGCGGAGATTATATACAGGGTGTCCCAGATCGAGATACTAATCTTTCACAGGATTAAGATTAAGTGAAATGCGTCATTTGAGAGATAGGAGAAGTTCACTTCGGAATAATGTATCATATGATGATTAGGATGACTTTACATTTCACTTTTCTTTCTCTCGAAGAATGTTTTGCTATTATATACTTCAGCTATCACCCTGTGAAAGATTACTCTCTCTTCCTGGGTCACCTTATATACATACATACTCATGTATGTATATACTATTTCGAATACTTCTTTTTTTTTATATCACCTTATCAATAAATAAATCTAATGTAATCAACCTCTTGGCCTTGCTTCTTAGTTTCCCAAAACTGTGGATCTCATCATAGGATACCCCTGCTATATCTCATTAATGTTCTTTCCGAAACCTTACTAAAGGAGTGCATCAATTCTAAATAACTCGCGATATTGTGAGTCCAATTGTTTAATTTCGTAGGTTCTTGTTTCATTTTTCACACATCTATATCCTTTTATACGATCGAACTCCAACTCAACCTTTTTACGTACAAATATCTTTACCTATTTAACTAAAATATTTTTTTTTCTTTCTAATTAATTACTCAATTTCTTGCAATAATTTTATTTGTTTCAATTTCAGGTCCTTACCCAGAGACTGGAGCAGGCAACAAAAGCAAAAATTGTTGTAATGAAAAACATGGATAAATCCAAGGATGTAATTGAAGATCTCCGGTTTCAAGTAAAAAAAATAAACTCCCATTTAACTTCAATAATCTATAATAAATTTTCCCCGTTTTTCTTTCTTTATTTTAGCTTGAGGAGAAAAATATTGAACTAGAAGGAACAAAGGCTCAATTACGAGTGCTTGAATCAAAAAGTCAAATTCCAACAAAATTAGATTTAAGTACGGAAACAAATCGTTCCTCATCAACAATAATACTTTCGTCAAGAGATTCACCAATAATATCTACACAAATTTCAACACCAAGCATGAAAGCAATGATACCACTTCCAATGGATGAAATTCAACAGCACAGCAGTAGTACAGAATCAGCTCAAGATCATACAGAACGAGAATCAAGACTTGTTATTGGCGGTATAGAAACACCAAAAAAGCGTCCAAGTAAAATTCCATTACTCGGAAGTAAAGGATACTTAGCACCGAAACCGCCGACGGGTCGTAATAATCAAAAAAGTCCTGGACCTGGTTCAAATAAAAGTTTAAGCCGAAGTACAGGAAGTCTTTACGGCAAATCTGGCCCACCATCTATACGAAGAGAGAGTACACAATCGTCAAGCTTGAATAGACCAGAATCAGCTCAGAGTTTACGAAAGGATAGCTCATTAGGAACAAATAGCCGCAGTTCATCATCATCAATTCCGATTTCATCGAAATCTACTCCGTCCCCACATAAAATTAGCAGTTCACCGCTTCCAAAACCGAAACGTGATTCGCTAACATCACGTGTTCGTCACTTGGACTCGCTGTCGCGTGTGTATAATTCTCCAACATCGCCGACATATGGCAACAGTAATAGTAGTAACAATAGTAGCACTAGCACTAGTAACTATAGTAATCAATTAGTGACAGGCTCTACAACAAATCTACACAGACTCACATCAAGTTCGAAAAAAGATTTGAGCTCTAGTTTTACACAAGGACAATCGCGCGATCGTAATAAATCAACTGTATCGGTTAGACGCGTTAGTAGTGCTTCGGTTGGACGAAATGCAACCGTTGAATTACAGCAAAATGAAACGGACAATGGAAAGGTACGAAATTTGCGCTCGACATTGTTGGGTTGGCTAAAAATTTAAAACAAAACAAACAAACAAATGAGAGAACAAATTTATATAAAAAAAAAGTCATGGACCAAAATTATTTTAGTTCCCTTTTTTTTTAACACATAAAGTCAAGTCACCACACAGGCACACTCAAACACACAGGTTTCTTTCAAGTTTCTTTGTCAGTAGGTTTTAAAACTTTTTCTTATTCCATTATTTGTCTTTAATTGAAAACAAAAAATATTTACTATCACACCAAATAGAAATCATTATTAGAACTATTATGCCAGTTTTTACATGGTACATGTAATTTTGATTAGATCCAGTTTGATTTTTGATTGATTTTTAAACTTTTTTTTTTTGTTTTGTTTTTTTCACATTCAATACTTATCGAAAATTTAATTTTTAACTGTGAAAGCAATAATGTTGTGTTTGTTGTGTGTGTATACATTGAAAAAAACAAACGAATCGTTATTATTGATACCATGTGGAACCGACGATCGTAGTGTGTTCTCCACGTGACTCTCTTCAACGCATTTTCTTCGTATTCATCATTTACTCTCTTTGGGAGTATTTAATCACTGTATCTGACATGAAAATGAGAAAATACACAGGTAGGTCGCATATTTATTCTTCTAATTAGTTAATGTTAAAATTGTTTTAAATTTTAAGTTTATTGAAATTCTTTAGTGAAATTAATTGTGCATTCGTTAATACATAATTCGGATTTGGCTTATATTTTAAGATATTTCTTTCGCTGCCCACAATGTTAATTTTGAAAATTTTCCCTGCAAAATATTGATTGTGTAAAATTACGACATTCTAGTTGCCATTGATTTTTGGGGAAGAATACTAGTCACACTAAAATAGTTTATGTTAGTTAAAAAAAAAAAAAAACCCCCCCAAATTAATGTTTAACCTCTTTCTGGTATTTGATTTTTTAATATCTGGAGTATGGAACTAAAAACAAAATATATTTTTTGAAAAAATCGAATTCTACAATTTCTTCGGTTAATTGATGCGCACTTTTCATAGGGAGAAGCAAACTATCCTCCTCTTTCAAGTTGCTGTTTTCGATGTCAGTCACTGCTGGACTGCCTTTTGCAAAAAATTGTTTACTTGCCAGGAATTTTCGTCAAGTGAAAGTCGATAGGTAGCTCAACCTGCACTGAGCACTGCACATACATAATTATAATATTTTTCCTTTTAAAATCCTACACTTTACTTCAATATTTCCCTGAAAAGTAAAAAGTGTGAACAATTATGATAACGTCTATAGCATAAAGCAATAATTAAAAAATTTTCGTTCGAATGACACTCAGACACACAGTGCTCGTGTCATTCGGACGTAAAATTTACTACAAATTTTAGCAAAAAAATGGAAGTCTATTGACTGCTACTCAAGCAATTGAAAATTAATTGATAAGAATCTCTACAGGTCGCAGTCATCAGACTTGCACTTTTCACAGTGTTAGGCGTACTGTATTTATTGTAATATTTATATTACATGCCATATATTAATATCGAAGTTGCCGAATAAACATACAGCCCGCGGGGTTTGACTCTTAACGATATTTAAGAAGAGCAGCTTAGTGAGCATTAACTCCTTTGAAGGTAAGATGGAGCGGCTGTTGAAGCGCTTACTCCAAGTGTATAGATGGGGAGCAGCTATATAGCAGAACACTAATAAAAACTCAGTGTTACTTCCAAGACTTTCTTACTGAAAATCACTTCTTTATTGGTTCCGTTAATTCTATTTATATAATAGGAAAAAATCTACTATCCGCTTAATCGAAAATTATATCTAAATTAATTCTACGGTGCATATTTCTATAAAAGTTGTAATATATCCGACCTTGGATTTTTACTTCGTGAAGAAATATTTGACCAGTATCTATGCTTTGTTTACCGAAGCATATTCGTGCTATTTGTGACTTGCGTCACAAGGTATTGCAAGATATTGCAATCAGGCATACTACATTATATAATTTATAGGAATAAATAAAGCAAATACATTACAAATATATGAAAATGAAATTTATTAGTACAGGGTGTATATTTATTTTCGGTTTTATATTAAAATATTGTTACGAACTAAGGCCAGGTTCCTTATTAAAAACACAATATTTCAAATATAATTCGCAAATTCTCTTTATTACATTCTACTGTTTACTTTTATACCATTCACAAACAATTATCAATCAATTCTACTTATCGCTAGTACTGTACTTCAAATTACCGCAATCCAAACAGAGCACGTTCGCTTGTTTACTACGTTTACTCACAGATAACTAAATATAGATAAAGAATGACCTAAAGCTTTGTAGTACAGACAACAACACTTTGCTTTTTGTAGCACAATTATCTAAACAGTCTTTCATAACTTAAAGCACTCGTATGCAGTGTATGTTTTGTATACACACTATTAGCAAAAAGCAATACTGGAATTTATACCCTTTACCGCCGAGAATACTTTTTGCATTTTCACACTAAATGTTTTTTCTCACTTAAAACACTTACAATTATGTATTGCACTTAAGTCCTCAGAAAGTAAACTGCACAGTTCGATACTCACACAGTCGAGTGTTGCGAAAATGTTAACGAGTTTGGTTGATCTCGATAACGGCAACTGTGCTTCTGATAATTCAAAATTCCTAGATGTGTCGAGTGTTGCCATATTGACAAGCATGCTAATTCATTCCATATATATATATATAAATATAACTACCAAAATCATATATAAAAATGGAATATAATACAAACGGCAACAACTTACATGTGTTTATGTTGTGAGGTCCACTGCATAGGCACCTCCGTGTGTTCCGCTAAGCCACTAGTTTATTCAAAGCAAATTCACAAACCCATTTAGTGGACTACATTATTAAACAAAATCTCAAAATTCGAATGCCTGACTCTTAGTATGTTATTAGGAGACTAACACTTTTAGTAAACTAATTAGACTAGAATTTACCCGATGCGGAGTTATTTCAACAGAACTAATCGTGGCTACTTATCTTCAATAGGTGGGGTAGATATTATGTTTGATGTGACACTGCTCCAGCGAGCTTCTGTATGAAGGAAAATGCCAACTACCAATAATTAAAATTTTCGATGTTGCGCTGCGGATTTATGTTCTTGCAGATTATGTAGATACTTCGCACTGCGGCCTGATGTCTGCAGATTTGTGCGCGGAAAATGGTTATATAGCCTCGCAGATTACGTAAATAATTTCGGAGCCGAGCATTTCCAGCGGATGGATACAATTTTGCAGGTTACGTCGATGTAGGGAATTTTGTAACAAAACCCACAAACTAAATATTACGGCGTTACCTGGTGATCAGTGATCATGCCTCCAACTTCTCATTGAGGTTATAAAATAATCGGCAAAAAAAATCTTTTACCTACGGTCCTTGAATTTTCATACTCTCGGTGGCCTAAACTATATTAGATGAACCTCACCACGTTAGCACAGCGCAAAAATTCTTGACAACCCGCAGAGGATTCTTAATCACTGCAGCACGGATTTCCGAACGGAGGAAACTATTCTCTCTTCGAATATTATTTTAATGGTTTCGGATGATTAAAGAAACTTTTATTTGTATGTAAGAGGGAACTTCACTATACACAGTCTGTAATGGCGACCCACTTTTTGTGCCTTCCTTTTCGTCTAGCAAACAAATCTTCTTTTCTTTTCGTGTTATCGCAACCGCCGATCTGGTTCTTTCACCCCCGATGTCGGTTGTGCAGCATAGTGCACCATATAAGCTGCGATTATCTGATTTTCAGCCAGATGTCGTTCGCACTGTCAGGTGGCACTTGGTAGCATGGTGCACCATAAAGCTACGACCATAACATCTCAATCCCGATATCGTTTGAATAATTTTTAAAAATCAAATTATAAAATTTTTGGGAGATATGGGGCTATGAATAAATTAATTTTAGGAATATTTACGAGTTTCGCTCGGTGGCAAGGAGTAGAATCGTCTTGAATATGACCTCCCATTCCTTCGGGAGATGCTCCTCCAATGAAGGTATCATGTTGTCCTTCAGGATAATTGTGTAGACTTCTCCATTCACGTTATCAGTTACGAAACGAACACATCCCAGTCCATGATAAAAAAGCACCCTAATACCACCTGATCTGCAGATATCCTCATCATTGGCAATACGCAGTATTCAGAGAAACTTTTCTCATATCTACATCGAACATATTGATCAGAACCATAAATGATAAATTTGCATTCATTGGACCACAAAACTTGTCGCCAATTCTTAGATGGCCAATTCATGTGTTTTTTGGCACAGCTGAGACAAGCCAATTTTAGAAGAGGCTATTTTGCGAGTGTTTTGCTAGTAGTGGAGCCTTACGTAACTTCCGACGCATTTCCAATATCTGTACAATTTGCCTCACACTTAATCCTTCCTGAAATAAAACATTTCTGTTTGATTTTAATTCACTTATTAATTGAACCATAGATGGCACAAGAACTAGATGTCGCATGGCATACTAGAGCAGAGAACACAGATTGTGAAATGGGTAGTGCATTGTGGAATGGACCAATAACATGTTTTAGAGCGCGCCGAAAGCAAATGTTTTTATAAAAGCAGTTTTGTATACACTTCAGATAAGAAAAAATATGAATCAATAGACGGATACATCATTTCAAATGTTGTGGTCCACTCCGGAAGACCACCCAGCCATATAAATTTTGTATACTTTTTTGGTACTGCATGCGACATCTACATAGTTCTTGTGCCATCAATAATTGAACGTACATTTTGTTTAATTTAATCATTTTTAGAAATACCGCCTTACTGATTGCACTGATTGACTCGAAATTATGAAATCATGAATAATTTATGAATGCCTATTTGGCTACGTTGTTTTTTTTCCTAGGAAATAGAATAATTTTTAAGTGGTGTGGCGTCTGTGGTCGCTACTGTACATCTGATTTTGTCATAGATATTTCTAGTTTATTGAATCTTAACTAGTCGTAATTTTGCGCATCGACCTAAAACTAACGTCATAAAGTTCGATTATTCTATAGATATACATATATATAGCTACTGATAAGAGCTATAAAGAATTTTTCTGCATTAATTTGGTAAAATGCATACACAACCAAAACACAAATCTTAGCGAAAAAATTTAACTATTAAAATATAAGCCAAAGTAAAAATACATAATATTCTAAAGTTCATGTGCAATTTACCGGTTTGTAGAATAAATCTAATTAAATATGCGACCTATTTTACGATTAGGCAAAATATTTTAAAAATAATCTTTATTTTGTGTCAATAGATAATATTTTCCTGTGATTTAACAAAATCTTATCATGTCTCATCAAAATAACCAGTGATCAGAAGAACATAACTAATTCCCATCAAGTTTTTAACATTTTGTTTCCTATATATATATTTTCTACAGTTTTATGTATATTTATTATTGTTTTTTTTTTCTAACAAATCAAAATTGCAAACAGAAACGCACGTTTATCTCTAGTTAAGAACAATTTTTGACTAATCCAATTAAACAACAAGAAATGACATGAAAATTAAATTTTTGTTTATGTATATGCGTACATACCTACATACATACATATTTAGTTACGAAATTTTATTTCCATTTTTTTTTTTTATTTACATTTTATATACAATTAGTAAGCTCTAAAAAAAGAAACTAGTCGCTAAATTTAGTTTTGTATAGTAAACAAAAAACATTTTAAGAATTGTCAAACTTTATATTTATACATAAAAAAAACACAATAATTAGAAAAAGCTTCAACAGCAACTTCACCACAACCAGTTGATTGAGACGCTCAATGAGAAATTTAAGTGGATCTGTTGAAAGGGGCTGAATACATCTACAGATGGTGCTGTGTTGTTACCCACTAACTAAAAAAATACTGATATTCAGGCTAATTGGACTATTTCGAAAAAAAAAGTACAACAAAATTTTTAAATGCAAAAATACTATGAAAAGGCATGGAAGCAATTTTTTTCAAAATTTTCACAATAATACATAGCAGTCATCTGGATGAGTCAGTCATTGGATAAATTGTGTAACAAAGCCAAAACAAAAATATGATGAATTTTGAATGCGTAAAATTTATTGTCTGAAAGAAAGATAATATGGGTACGACCGTGATGTGTAATCTTATCGAAAATCGTCGAAATATGACATTGTACGAGGATTGAAGTCTACACGGCTACTTGTCTACTATATCTACTGCTACTATTACCACCACCACCACCATCACCACTATTCATACTTTGCTCCCATTTCTCGTAAGTCCCAAGTTCCCTTTAAATTGTTTATGTCAATTTTTGTTATGCAAATTTATTTTCTTTATATTTTAATTTTTTCGTTTTAGTTTAGATGTTTTTGTTTTGTTTCTTTTTCAATTCCATTTGTTTTGTCATTTTTTGTTTTCATCCTTTAATTATTTGATCATGTTGTCGTACTGTGCGCTTTTTTTTATTGTAGAATTTTAAGTAAAACTAATTTTAGTGCATTAGTTTTAATTTGTTGTAGACTTGCCTTAGTGATGCTTCTTAGTGCACAATTTTCATGGACGACGGAATTTTTTTTTTATATATTCTTATTTACAATTTGATTATTCCCTTAGCCTCCTTTTGTTGTAAAAGTAAATATGTGTTTTGAAAAGATAAACTATCTAATAAGGAATAGAGGGGTTAGGAAAATTAGATATTTGATGTGTATTCGAGTGGAATTCCAAAATGGCTAATTGTGTAGTTTTTTATTTTCTTAATGTTTACTTAATTCCAATATTTGTGATTCATTTTTACTCTATGGATAATTTGTCTCAGTTAACAGTTAATGACATCATTTCCACTATTATTAAATTATACAGCTAACCCTTTTTATATTTGACAAGAAATTTCAACTTTTAATTTTTTTCGTTATATGTAAAGTAGCAAGTGACTTGTTCCAAACTCACTCGTTGTAATGAGAAAAGTCGTATCTCGTAGATTGGAAAAATGCAATATTATCCAAGGTGTTTTGTGTGATTAAGCTCCTAAAGGAAAAGAAACGCTCGTATATTAGCATAGTTCAATAGATAGTAATCTAAGAATAAATTCAGACACATATTCAAATCGTATACAATCATTCTATGTAATATTTTTTCGACGAAAACTATAGCTATCCAATTTAAGAAAACTCAAATGTTCAGAGACAAAGTTGAGCGAAATTGACACATTTCACGAATTTTTCATTTTCTTTATGTCTTTAATAATTTTTTAGAAAGCTAGAGTACCTGTATACCACCATATACCCCTAAACTCGCCATTAATTAGGATGAGTCAGTAGTCAGGAAAAGTTTCAATTCAGATAACCAGCGAAATCTGTACGCAATAGAATTTACTATACGTAGGTTTGGGTCCTCTCTATACTGAAAGTGAAAAAAGTTATAGAAAATTAGCCTAGACTTAGACCACAGACCACATTAGAGGCATCTAGCGTAAAAGACAGAAACTCATCATGCGAAATAACCATACAATTTAAGACGAAAAATGAGTATATTTGTATAAATTAAACATTTTTACCGAGAATTAACTCTCTTACTATTTTACAAAATAACAAAATAAAACTCAAAATAAATTTGCTTGTAAAAATGTTCACAAAGTAATGATCCCAACAAGGAAGATGGCACTGATCAATTTTGGGAAGGCCATACTTTGTTAATCTTTATGCCATGGAGGTCATCAGCATATAAAAGTGGACACTTAGTTCTTGAATGAAATCTTATCTAGAAAACGGGATTGAGTTTTACTCTTTCGAGACTCATATAGAGTCTACAGACAATTTTTCAACCTACTGTATTAAGTAGAGAATTAAAATACAAATACCGAGGTACTGTCAGTTTGTTGGCTTAAAGCTGCAAATCAAAATTTCATGAAGAAATTCTGAGAGTATACTGTGTGATTTGATCAGCAGTACAGGGCGATCTCGTCAGGACAACAATAAAACCCTGAAATGCCTGCTGTCTACACTACAGTAACCGCAGATGCCCAAACGTTGATGCTAAATCATATAAAGATTTCTTACAAAATCTAACTATGCATTATTTTAAGATAAAATAGGTTTTCTTCACAATTTAAATGATTTTGGGCATTTCATTTTAATTATCTATCATCGATGAAGGAAAAAGTAGTAAACCTAAAACTCGTTCTTGTGGAACACTATAGGATTGCGACAGTACATCAGAATGATGATCGTTTATGCATACTACATGGATGGATTGAAAAGAGGTTGGGTCTCCGAAGGGCCCTGGAACATAAGCCAGAACAAGGTCCATTATTCACTACACACTTGATTATATCTATTGCTTAAATTAAATAAGTGCTCTAAAATGCTCCGAGGTAGCATGCTTAAAGCAGATTTCTCATCTAAATCTGGGTCAAACCCCCGTTTCTGTGAATTCTGTTGTTTTTAATACATGAAATGTTTACGGCAATACATGCTGATCAGATGCAACTGAGCCATATTTTGATACTATCGTATTAGATGTGTTAGTATATATCGCCTAGTGCAGATACCACAGTTTCCGTAGCTCCATTTTTCTTCTCTGGCTTTTAAACGTGTAAACGTGAATAGCTGGTTAAATATGTATGAGTAGAACATAATTTTTTTTTTGTGATGAAATGTTCACTTCTTTTGTATTTAAGAGAGGAAAATATAATAGCAGGACGTATATATACCTAACTAATTATTATTTAACCATTTTTTTCGACTAAATTGAAGGAATACTACGAAAACTTTCAAGTTGTCCTGTCTGTCTAATGCGTTGTGGCTGCGAAAATATGACCCCGTCTAGCTCTTTCAATGCGCTGATTTTATTTTTACTTTCTCTAAGGGCTAGTTAGAGTCGGTATAGTTTTTCTACAAATTGCACAAAATAATTGTATGGTAATGAAGTCGCGCGGGATAACACTGCAACTTCACACCTCTAAATTAACTCGAAGGATTTTCCGTTATAATTGGCTCTAATGTTGTCACATTTTTGTCGTTGTCTCGCTATCTTCGTTATTTTCATTTTTTTGTGTTTCTAGAATGAAAGTATTGATAATAAAAAAAATATTTTAGTTAAACCAAAGAGCTCTATAATATGAATGAGTCGTAGCTGAACTATATGGTCTAAGATCTAGGATTAATATATTTGCCAATTATGTGCCAGACTTGAATCCTAAACAAGCTAAAGAACTAAAGAAACAAATGCGGGATTTTTTTACAGTTATGTGTCCATTGGAGACTAGCTTCTAATCATTATGACGATGTCATGGTGCACCAATTATTCCACCGTCGCCCCGGTAGTTTGGCCACGGCATATTGTTCATCCTGATACTAAAGTGGTTTCGCTGTAAAGAATTTAGCTATTTTAATTACGTGCCGGACTTGAATCCTGTTTAGGTTAAGAAGCTCAGAAAATCTAAGAATAACTTTGATTCCCTATAGCTTTCAATTTTTTTGTCTATTGTAGATCCATTCAAATAACAATTCTTATGCAGTTAAGGTGGCTATTTCGCAATTAACTATAGATTCCAGCTCAGACCAGATAACTTTCGAGTAAATTTTTTCAGAATTTACTGACAATCCCATTATAAATTGGGTTATTTTTGACGATAGTATAATTCCTGCAGGTCTTTCTGATATTTTCTTTAATACATAAGTCAATTACATGAATTTCTGCTCAAAGACTATTGGTGTGATCAAGTCAAGACAACAAGGCGCTATTAGAATCAATCTAATCAAAAACTGTACACATGTTTCCATTAAATGCAAAGCTAGCATTTGTATGGAATTTTAACACGGGTGATATAAACGTAGAGTGTTGGAATTGAACAGGTTGAAAAATAATTTGTTCGTTAAGGTTTTTGTTCCGACATTTGTAACTTTTTAATTGTTGTAGAAGAAGAAATTTCAATTGTTGAATATCATTGATTTAAAAGTCAACAGAGATAAGTGAACGCTCTTTCATAATTGCAATCGAATGTTGGTCCTTATTATGCCAGCCGGATGTTCAAGTTCGAAATTGACTATTGGTGATGTCTTTCATGCACCTAACATCCTCCACTGAAAAGTTTATAAATGTCACTATGATTCAAAGTGTCTTGGATAGTCCTTTTGACATACCTACTCGTAATTTGGAAAGGAGTTTTACATTTTATTTAAAAACACTATTGATGATTCTCGACCAATTCTAATGCTTTTGTCAAGTTAGAGCTTTCTATATAACTAACTTCATCTAAATGTAAAATTAAATTATGAAATTACTAGCCCAATCTCCCTATCTCAACTTTATAATAACTTACATGTTTGTTTGGTGTTACCTACCCGTTCCCTACAGGATGTTTGAAAGGCAATTTATGTCGTGAATATCTTGCATGCAGTCGAAGTTATTTGTTGTTTTTCTTTTTTTCAAAATGGATTTGTATTTCGTTTTTCACATTTGCAGTTAATCAATACAGAGTGAATAAGTGAATAATATAATATAGATCTTCATCATCTTCTAGTTTCTACCATAAATTTATTAGGTAGAAGGAAGATGTTTCCTGCTTTCAATAGACTAGTTAAAATTGTCAGGATAAGCCCCGTAAACGATATGATTTTCTTATCATGCAAATATTATTAAGAATTTTTTTTTAATGTAAAAAACAATCTCTCGTCTATAAAAAATCAATATCTCGACTTTTCAATTTTCATTTCAGATATTTTCGAACATAAAAAGGCGTTTCATGAAATGGTTTCAGAGCAATACCAACAGCTTCAGATATACAAGAAGGGGAACAAATCACAAGTAGAAAACATAAGATTGTCCCTAATGTGGGAACTACATGCATACATTTTCTGTTATCAACATGACACAAGTTTTACATACTTCTTTTTTGTATGTAGTATAAAAAAAGGCGAAACTTATTGAGGAGTTTATTATTGGAACTATAAGAAGAAGACTTAACTAAATTATTTTATCTGAATAAGCCAAAAGTTACTATTTATTCACTAAGCAGGTCTTTAGGTAGGGAATCGAATGAATTAAATTTTGTGTAAAGATTACAATTTATTGCTTGACTATTTCTTTATTTGTTTTTTTTGTCTTTTCGAAATGAAAAGTGATACAAATCATAAATTTTTTATACTTTCCTTGTTTTTGCGCATGCCTTGTGGATCCTTTTTTTTTTAAGCAAAATTTTCGTGTGAATTGGCGAGGAATATGCTTCAGTTGTTTTTGTATATAGAGTCTTTGTGGAGTTTTGAGATTATTCAAAGAATGAATAAAACCGTCTTTTAACAACGTTGTACAACATAGGTACAATTTTTATCTGAATCCATTTTTTTGTAGATCTATTAATAAAAATATTTTATATTATTTAAAGAATGCAGATATTTGAATGAAATTGATACATACACTGCGGATCACTTAATTACCCTCACTTCAAATATTGACCGAATTCAATACGTTTTTACGTAAAACTTCAAAAAGTTTATTTTGTAAAGATTTACACAAATTTTGCAAATAATTTAATGGGATTTTCTCAAAAGCATCTGTAATTGTTGTAATAAGAACTTCACTATTGTCAAACTGCCTTTCTTCTGCAAAAATTTTTCGTGATAGCCATACCCAAACATTCTTAATTATGTTTAGGTCGACAGAAAGTGCTGGCCAATCCTGAACTTCCACGTTGTTGTGTACAAATCATTGTTTAACACGTCCTGCTGTCTAGATGGCAGCGTTATCTTGCTGAAAAATCAATCGTCAACAATTGACCGTTTCGTGGAAATTGATTTTCTGTATTTCGAAAAGTTCAATGTAGTCTGCTGAAATCTGCCGACCTTCTAAGATAACTAAATCTATTGCGCAATAAGTTTTTGCCCTCAGAGATGAGAACACTGTTTAATCACTCTGTAAACTGTCCGGACATTGGCTGAAGTTCCAACTAGCGGATGCAGAATAATTTGATGCTTCGCTCAAAATTACCCTATGTTTTCATTCTGTTATTGCTCTTGCGGTGGTCTTGTCGATTCTCTGGGAGTAATAAGAATTGAAGCAGTAGCTTTTTAACGATTTTCTCTAGTTTATTACGAACACTAATTAACTTTCTTTCTTCTCTACAAATCTTTACACTTTCGAGAACCGACACCAACTGAGCAACCTGATCTACCGAATCAGCCCTGCTCCTCACTATACAACCAGGCGGAAGCGGCTTTGACTCAGTGATCAGCGCAATACTTTGCAATTATAATCACAAAGCATTACGTTAATCATTGCCATCAGCTGGAGACCCCAGTAACTGTACGTAAACAAACAGTAAGCCCAACTGAGTATTCCACTATGCAAAGTGGGTTACTTAACCATGACCCAATGCTTAATTACAAACAGCGATGGACGCGACAGTTTTTAAGTAAACAATTCGCAATCTCCAAGCATTTCAATGTGCGAAGCTAGTTGTGCTGCTAGTTGTGATGTCATAATTCCACCAATCTGATATTGGGCCAAAACAGCATTTTCCTTAATTTTCGGGATCTTTTCAGGAAATTGTTGATTGCCCAATCTTTGTTCCCTTTTGTCGGTTAGAATAATTTTCTTACTTAAATGCAAGAATTTCGCCAATTTCTGTCTTAGTTAGTGTTTTACCTCGGCCCATATTTATTACGATGCAGAAAAAATATCAGCCACTCCGATAAATAAACAGCAGTAATAAAAAAAACAGTAATTTATTTTGAAGCAAATTACTCTTTGAATGGTCATAAAAATCTGGTGAGGTAATCAAGTGTCCCTGTTTCAAAGGCTCAAAATGGATCATGGAAATTTCCACTTATTTTTTTTTTTCATTTTCACATCTTCGTCACCGAGCAGCATGTAACAAGAGCTAAGAAATATTCTTGTAATGGTTTCAAAGAAATAACACCCCTTACATTAGGCTATCTTATCGTAATTGGTTCGATATGTTCGATATGGTTCTACATTATGAATTCGGTCAAAATTTCAAGTGACGGTAGTCAAGTATAAAGCATACATATATGAAACAAATCGAAAACCAATCAAACAACTTAAATTGCAACAATTCATGATCCTTAACTATAAGGATCACTAATCTAATCTATCATAGAAAATCAATGCTATTTTGTAACTTTGGAGTTCATATTTCTTTATTTCTCGGAAGCAGGTCTTTAGCGAACATAATAGACTGATATGTGTCCGTGTCAAATTTGTAAAAAATAATATATTTAACCCTTTACGGGCGATACTTACATTGAACCTTTCTGAATCCAAGTCTTCGTCTTGCCAGTAACGTCGCACAATAAGGCCTGCCATTATAATAGTTAAACGAGGACGAAGCTAATCTGTCCGACTTCGTCTGTTTAGATCGATTTCGACAGCCAGTGAATAAACATAACATCACATATACACAATATCAGCTAATCAGATATTTTTAATTGTTATACTAAGTAGCAAAGCTTTGTGGCATAAACATAAATTCGGATAGAGCTTGAGTCGGTTATACGTCACTAGCTATTTAGTAGCTGTTATAAGAGGACGAAATTGAAGACGAACAATTTAAAAACTAAATTTGACAAAAATTATGTGTATGATGAACAAAAGTGAATTATTAGTTTATTAACTAAAGATATTTTATTGAAGTATTTCAAATCTTATAGTTTGGTATATTGGGCATTTGTATCAGCCCAGATTATACCAGGAATATTCCACTTAGATTTTTTATTAGACAGATGGAAAATAAATTGTACTGTTTTTATCTAAACTCCGCTCCATATTGCTGACTGTTTTTGTTTTGTTTCCCGAAAATCTCCAAATAAGATCCATTGGTTTTTAATTGAATATCATTGCGTGTTCGTATTATATAATTGAACTTACAAATTGTAAGTTACAATGGAAGTCTCCAAACTGCAGAAAAATAGTTTCGCCACCATTTCAATGTTTCGCAAATGAAGCAATATGAAATAGTCCGCATGATATGCGACATCAGCACTTTCCATATTGGTCATTGTAATCGAAAATCACTGATGGTTTTGTAACAAATTGACGGACTATTTCAAGTTTCACTAAGTCAATATAGTTGAGTTTAGCATTGTAATCGAAGCCCTTAAAATTTTTTCTCTATTATGGTTGGCTATAGTTTGTCCTATCAATAATTTGGGCTTCTTCATATCTATACGAATGCTTTTCTTATTTGTCATTTTTGTTCCGGTTAGAAAACATTTTCGCTTCAATAGCTCAGTGACAAACACTGGATTGGTGTAAGTTTTTTTGTTTGTTTTTGTAAATATATGTTAAACGCAAGCTCCAGGAATTTAGTTTAGAAGATTGTTATATTAGATGAAAAACTATTCTGCTTGTTAAAGATAAGTTTAATTTCATTGGACTATTGATTGTGATTATTTTTCCGTAGTGAGGTACAAATGTAGTATAAGAGAAAATGTAGTCCGAGAATCTGCTAGTATATAATATTCTCATGCCCCTTTTTTCGGCTTCGTCTTATCAAATTACAATTACAGCTAATGACAAGATTAGCAATTTGTTTTCAATTTTTATTAAAAGTAAAACAATACGCATATAACTTCAAAATGGAAAGAATTGTTTTATGTGCACCAAGTGAAATGGAAGAATAAACATTGCTCAGAATACATAAAAGGAATCTTAGAGACAAGTGCAATGTAATATCTCTTCCTGATACTTTGTAATTAAATATATTTCTCGTTTGCAATGTGTAAACATTAAAATATCTATCTAATATAAGTTTTAGAATAAACAAATCAGTGATTGCATACGTATTAGGTGAGCTAGGAAGGTGAGATGCGTGCCACTGTAAAAAGTGGACCTCGTCCACAGGCAGCTATCAACATGGAATAGGGATAAAATTTCGACATTGCTATTGCTCAGTCAACATTCTCAAAAGTTTTGGGGGAGTTTTTCCGGGAGTGATTATGTGTGTTGATAGTACACAGATTAGCATATTATTAGTGAGAGACAATAAAAACCTTTTCTATAGTAGTAAACGTTTTTTCAGCTTAAATGTACTAATGGTAGATTTCTTAAAGTAAATTACTCAAATACGTACAAATTGGAATTTGGAGATTTGTGACCATAAACAAATATAACGTTTTTGTTGACAGTAGACATCAAGGGACTAGTAACGATTTTCATATATCGAAAAATACAGAAGCTAGAAATTATTTTGAGCACCGTTATAGGAATGGATAAAGAGGATCTTGGATTTTGTTATGGAACTATAGTTGAGTGAGGACATGATAGATGCTAAGTCCAGACAATCAGCCGAAACTGATAGATCACTCTGTGACAGCTGGTGATGCAGGTCGGCACGCTAGCACCTCAGCTTATGGGCGGAGAGTGTGAGGTGGATTAACCAAAAAAAACCTGCGCTGCCATGCACCATATATAAAAGATATCTTGCCTAAATAAACGAAGAATCAAGAATCACACCTCGTGTAGTCCTAAAGGGACTACTGCTTCACATCACTTACCTTGAAGACGTTGGCAACGATCAGCTTTAAGCGATCCTGCTCAGCCATTCCCTGACCTCCCACGAAATCGCGGCACATGCTTGCAATGTTCCTAAGAATCTGAAATTGAAGTGGATGAGCGGACCTATACGACCTTCATCCTGATGAGGGCTGCAGGAGAGAAAAAAAACAAAACCTCTAATATTGCTAGAACAGGTACATGATTGCAAAAAAACAACCGGCACCGGATGCCTATGTTTATACATATATAGCAATATATAATTATAAAATTGTTTTGTTATTTTCAATTTGTCAACAGAAAAGAGCAAAAAGTACTTACGACTTACCAGAGTATCCTGGAAACTTCGTGTGACGTCGATGAGTACCTGGCTTATTTCGTAATAAGTTTCAAATGCAACTAGAAGAACAGTTTTGGCAAAGGACGTTCGAAATTGAAAACCAACAGAAATTCATGTAAAACTAAACTACAGACTACTAATTATATAGAATATAAAATCCATCTCACATTCTTTTGATTTTAAAGCAAAGAACCGTTTTTATGACAGTCGATCGGTCAAATGTCATCAAGTGGGTTATGGGTTGTCGGTTGGAAAGAGTCGAGATTGAGCTCTGTAATCGCAAATTGTCGAGATCGACAAGCTTATTTATCGAATGAAGTTCTGAAATAAGGCTCCAGGTATAATGGGTATAATTATGAGTGATTCATCACCAACTTGAAGCCTTCATGAAAAAATGATATTTGCTAACATTCATTTAATATCAGTTCTCGTTGCTGTAACTAACTCTATCATCCTTTAAGCTACCAACATTCGGTGCAGATGGATGGAATAAATACTATAAATTAGCCAACCTGCGTGAAAAAGTTCGAATTTAGTAGTTGAATACTCTTGAAGAATTTATATATAATTCGGTTAGCTGTGTGATTTTGTCTCCTCATTTTCGCATTGTTGCAGTACCGTCAATTCTTAGTAAAGAAGAACATTTGCCCAGAAATATACAAAAATTAAGCTACGTAACCTTTCATTAGCCCAACTGCTCGAAATGGTTTGAGGAAATACTAAAAGACCGGGCGTAATTAAGTCAACAGTGTAGAGGAGGTAGAATCCACATCAGTTGTTTTTGCTCTCTGTCGATAATAAGGGTGACGGTGTTTAATACAGGATTTAGTAATACTCTTAGCTTGAAGAACTCAGCAATTTTTTATGCACAATTTTTGGGTCATCAAACTAGGTATATAAACTGCAAAATTGTAATGTATTCGCCCCTCGTTTGACTATATCTGATGAGTTGAGAGCTGTAGAGCATATGTACAGCTAAATAACATCCTTACATAACTTTTGAATTTTGACAAAGCATTTACCTAAACATGTAGACCATCCTCTATGAATTATTTTTCAATCATACTATGACTGCAGATAAGTCCTTCCACCAGTACGTACATAAATATATATGTATATTAGTGCTATAGAATATTGACGAAGGCTTTAACTCGAAGATTTGTGCTAATAATAATGCTGCACATAGCTCTTAAAGTGATATGGTGACCATCTTTAGTGATGCTATTTTGGATTTAGCATGTAACAGTCGAACTGTAGTTTATTTATTAGATGTTTCGGAGTTAATATAAGCACAAGGATCATAACGAAATAAACTTGAACAGCAGAAAAACCATGCACTTGTTTATGAATGATTGGTATGGTAACATGTTATCTTATATCATCGTTCTATTATAGCACACGAATTCCTGTTCTTAGCTTGTACCATAGCATAGAAATAAGTAGGTAGCGAATTATCCCATGACAAGTTGTGTTTTCATAAGCCCTACATGCAAATTTTGGTCTCCGATATTAATGGACTGGACTTGATTCAGGTAATTTTCGGAAGCATATAAAACACCCTGAAAATACACATTTTAGGGATTTGCAATCTTGACAATTGACTCACTCTGTATTACTTGAACATTAGACAAATCGCTTTGGGGTCATGAAATGCTATAAAAATAGATTTTTCAGGTTGAAATAAATCGATGGTGGTTTCCCAATAGCTCACAATCATATCTTTTATTTAAAGCTATTATTCTTAACAATACCTTCGACATACCTATCTACGCGGTCTTTCAGCTCCGACTGAAATAAAAACTAATACAATACAATACAATTAAACTTTGCAGAGTAAATAATTGAAAGATTTCCGCTCATTTATAAAAATGGAAGAATAAATTTTTAGAACATTCACCTAAAACTTTGTTGCATTTTTTTATAAGCTGTATTTGCTTCAATAGTTACAAAAAATATATATATATATTTCCTCTTAATCTTAATTCGGCAATATTACTTCAATATTAAGCACATTAATGAAGCATGCATGCCTAGCTATTATATTTTGTTTATATGTAGCATGACTTTTTTTTTGTTTTTTACAATTCTAACGCATTTTAACGCTCTTCATTGTCGCTGTAAATAAATCTGCTTAGCTATAAAAGAAAGAAAGAAAATAAAAACAAAATTTATTACATTTTCTTTGCATCAACACAAAACACTTAGAATATTCCAATATTTTTCTTAAATTTTAGATACTTAAATTGCGAAAAATGGAGAGCATGGATTCATTCAAAGCTGCTGTGATGATACCCAATAAACGGACACCGAATGTAGCTAAAAGTGATCAAACAAAACCAACTAAAATTCCTTCTCGTAATTTAATCAGTGAATATATAGCGAAAACATGTCCACCACCAGCTATACTGAGACCATTGAATCCGACATATGAACTACCATCACCAAATGCAGAAATGGAATTAGCCTACAAACATCCGCTATTACTATTCGATATAGACATTGATGAGGAGAAAGATGAAACAAAAGACGATACCAGCTATCAAACTAATCGAGAAATTGAAGTGAAGTATGTCAACAATTCTGTAGCAGTTGGGCATCGTCATCAATGGTGTTTTGACTCTGGTCGTTCAAATCAGTGTAAATTACTTGAAAAAGTTAATACTAGAATTGAAAAAGAAATCAATGCTTCTACAGCTACATGTGGACGAGATGGCGGCGGCATTGGACGACATATTCTGTCTCGATCCGTTTCTAATAATAGTTATGAAAGTGAAAAGATTTTGTTCTACCAACCTGTCCTTGAGAATGAAGCAAATTTTCATGTAAATAAAATCACATATTCCGATGACGATGAGGAAGAGGAAGAGGAAGAGGAGGGGGAGGAGCTGGAAGAGGAGGATGAGTCTTCCTATAATTTCTACGATAGCATTGATGATCGACGAGATGATAAAAGCAATAATATTACTAATAATAATAGAAATCACAAAAATTGTGATAATATTGTCTCCATATGCCATCAAGAAGCTGGCGAGGAAATGGCTGAGATAAATTCATATGAACGTAAAAAATATTGTTGGTCACTAGATAGTGGATTTAAGTGAGTGAAACGTGGCTTCTCTTGACGGCACTTAATAATGATCATTATTTTAAAGAAAAATAGAATTCCATACATTCCATAGTTTGTATACATATAGGAGCCATAAACGACATAAAAGCGAAGTCTCAGCAACCTATAGTAAGACACTAAAATTGTTGTTTGTGCATATATAATACACAATAATTGCCTTAACGTTTTATGTACGTTTGATAGGTAGCTTTTGCAGATTTTTTAAACTTAATTTTTATATCCGTATGAAATGGAGAAGTGCTTAGAATACGAAATGAAACTCTTTCCCAGTAGGAAATTCAGATTCGGAGCATTTAATTTTCTTAAAAATTGATATTGGCGTTTTTGAATTTTTTTTTTTTATATTTATTAATATTTATTAAATTTCCTTATTAGGCAGAAAATATTTCTTTAAGCCCATATGCGGACTATTTATGTCTATTATGTGAAAAGTTTTCAACTATATAGCCCATAACTTAAGTAATTGGTAAAATTAAATTTACTTTACGATTTACTACTTTCGCACAGGTGGGTGTTCCCGCTGCACAGTGTTCCGACAGTTACCGTAAGGCGGTCATTATTTTCATATGACGTATTTAAGGTTAAATTATGGAGGGAAACTAATTTATTTATCCTATAAAGTCATTACATACTCAATCAAGATAAGATATTTTCTGGTATGATCACGTCCAAATAATTTTAATATTCTTATTACTTGGCTCAGCAGCTTCTTGAGAAATTTCTCCAATAGAAAACAATAATGTGTGATCTATGAATTTAGAGCCAAAAATCAGGACTATGTGAATTGAAAGAGGGAGATTGTACCAAGGATATTCCTCTTTCTTATTAATGTTATATCCTGATGACAAACATTGGTAAAATAGTGTCACATCTATCAATAGAAGTCAATTTTATGCTTTTTTATTATTTCGGCCGATATAGCAGAGTTGTTATAAAACTTCTTGTATCGTGTTACCATCATTTGATACTCCGCTATGTAGTTTGTCCACTATCAACCCTAACTTGTCCCTAAATGCGCTTTTTGTATTTTGAGCTAATAATTTTTATTCTTCGGTGGATCTAACTTGTTTGTTGAGACAGCCGTCAACTACTACTACTACTTGAATGTCGTTCCCCAAAAATAGCATTTGCAAGACTCAAGTCATTATATATTTTCTCATCCACCATTGTTAGTTGCAATGACTCACTTTGAATTCACGGTCTTGCATTTTATACGTTTCGGTAGTAAATTGTTAATTTTTTCCCTAAAATATTGCTCATCTTGCACTGTTAACTCCTTTGTTTCTCTCGCTAATTGAAAGCGAATCGGTCGGCAGTACGAGGATTCTTCCATAATATTATTTCTATTAAATTTATATTATATATATTTATATATATTTAACAAAGAAGTGTCTATGCTCCAGTGTAAGAAGCACTACTTGTATTTACTGTGTACCGTATTACCATCAAAAAGCTCTACTTTCCGACAAAAAGTACATTTCCCAATGACTCATAGAGTGAGTCCACTATTTTTGTGGCCGTATGATCTAGCAAACTCGTTGAGTCCTTTCAGTCTCGGACATATTAAAACAGTGCCAAAAATATGCATCCTTATAAACGTGCACTTATAAGAAATAGCTGCTGAGAGGAAACAAGTGGATATACAAAAAAAATTGATTACATAATCGTATAAATGTCGTAGCTGTGCGTCTTGTCTTGTTGTTCCATAAAGTAGAGATATTGAACTTTAAAAAGCTATACAAAATCTTCTCCACCGCCCATGGTATCGTAGACACTGGTTGACGATACCCATATAAAAAAAAAACTGAAAATGAAGCGGAGGAGCGAACCTATTCGACCATCACATCACGTGGGGGCTCCGGAGAAGGAAAATTTGTAAAATTCAGCACATTACGACGTTATAATAGTTTTCTTTATCTTACATCGAGCTACTTCCCACCTCAACCTGTCTTATCGGTCAATAGAGGTATAGACTCTTGTCTTCATTAGATTCTACTACCTAACAGATGAATATTATTGTTGCCTTGAATGCTAAGTAACTTCCTACTATGGGTTGAGCGAGACTACATGAATTTACATTAATCCTTGCAACATCGGATCAAAATCTGGTTACTACTACAAGATGTTAATTCTAAGGCTGACGTCTGTATGAAACAATTTGTTATTCTTCCCCTACTAGTTTATACTGCTAGTTCTACTTTTCGCGTGGTTTCATCGGGTTGTTATAGTCAGTAGAATTTTATGATAAACATGTATATTTCGGCCATTGATCTCAATTGTTTTTCGGTGCTAGACATTATATCTGAGTTTCTATATGTTCTTTCTCTCCCAATATAACCTCGGTTGTCTTGTTCGCATGTATATTGAAAACCAATAGGTCTACAAAATATCGTCGAAGAGCTCCTTAAATTTTGTCAAATAATGGTTTCAATCTTACCTAAGGATCCCTAGATAAAAATCGTAAAGGAACCAATGAAGATAGAAGTACACATACATCAGTTTTGGCATCCTTACTGAATCTTTATTTGTATTCGGACTGTCCAGAGAAGCAATCAAAACCCCATTTAGTAATTGAATACAATTTTTGAATATTATCTTGACTGCTGATTACTTTACTTTGTACGTATAAAAGTCGTACAGTAGTGTGATCAAGTTGTGCTTGAAGCCTGATATCAATTGATGTATCTGTCATGATAATCTGATCTTTATCAGTGTAACTGTCGTAATTTGCTCGCTGAATGATTTTATAAGACGGAAATCGAAACTTATCTTTCGATTTTATTATGTTGTATTGATGCTTGTGCATTTGATTTTCACAACCATTGATAAGGCCGGATCATGTAACACGGAAGGTGTGGAGCTGGGGAGATCAGAGTTCTTTTATCATTTAACTCTCTACAGGGAATTTTGTAACTCGGAATTTGTATTGAGAATTACTAAACTCTCTATTCCACTCGCAAAACTCTCGGCTGTTTTAGTTAGTAGAGAAGTAAGAAGAATAGTTCTCAACTGAGAGTATTGTCGCTTTTGTTGTATTTTGTGAAGGTACCTAGGTAGTTATCTAAAAAAATTTAAATCACGCGAAAATGGTCAATTTGGTCGTCTTCCAGTACAGATCTAGTAGAGATGCTATAAAATTTTTAAATATTCACGGTAAAGCTTGTATGCAGGATTAAATTGCATCTACATTTTGTCCCCTAATTATATATGTAATTAGTTTTGGAATCCGATTAATGGTTTTAAAGATAACTGCAATGGAAGTGAATCAGTATTTTTTTGAGGTTTTGGTACAAAAATGGACATACATATGTATATTCAACTTATCATTGTGTGGAAATGATAAGTCGTGGAAATTCAGTTCTCATTAGAAAAATGTTCACAACAGAGTACTAACAGATGTGAAAGAAAAAACGGAAAAAATATAGGAACTGGGGTGTATATGTACCAGTGCAAAGCAAGCTGTTTTCGGCGATAAAAAATCAGTTATGACGTTTAAACGATCAAAAATAAACTACAATACTCAATTACCCTCTTCTCCTTCTTTAATTTGATATCAAACATGATATGTATTTTGGACAACTCTCTATTAAGCACTTTTACATCAAAACCGAAAAACTCAATTTATTCCACTATAAAACAAGATTTTTGCTCCAATGATTTCCACATGCGGAACGTTTCGGGACGAAAAATTTTTTCGGTCGTACTAAACCTCACTTTTGTGTTTACATTGAAAATTATATATTACATTTATAATGCGGATTGGAATTTCGAAGTAAAATTAAAATACGCTTTTTTATATGAGCTCTCATCATACAACCTTTTTTGATAATTAAATTTTACTTCTATTTACTCGAAAAAAAAGTTTTCTGTTTTTGATGTGAAAGCAAAAGCGAATTTTCGATGTAGAACTTATCGGTTTTCGGTTTCGCTGTGAAAGTACGTTTAGGGGTGGTACGACCTTCACCCCAATAACTCCCTCTCCCAAAAATATATTTTTGTACTCTAAATCCAAAATCCATCGGAAAAATCTCAATGCTCTACAGTTCTTCCATACACAGTTAAGTGCCCGTTAATATTGCGACAAGAAAATTTACGGCCGAGGCCCATCAAATCTACAAATTACCGTTAATCGAAATAAAATATAGCCTATAACATCCACGCATACCGAATTACCAAAGTGATGTCTCAGTTGTTTTTATTGGGCTACAGACTTGCGACTTTAACAACGCCTGCGCTATTTTTTTTATTAATTTTTTCTAATTTCCCTTAATCTGCTCCCATTTTTATCCCCGTCGTTTTTGTCACTTCAGTAAAATTTCTTTTAGGTTTTTCGATACGGGCATAGTTAGGAAAACTTAGGACCAAGTTTATCAAGTTAGATTGTTATTTCCGATTGGCTTTCTCTCATCTCTTCTTGAAATCGCACACAAAATTATACATATATACGATCACAATTTTTATACTCTGGACACTTTCTGTGAGTTTCGATATATTTCCTCAAACAAGAAAATTGATCATCAAATTTAGAACGATCGCGCAAAAAGTATCGGAAAGGTATCATTCTTCTTGGTAGAAAAAAAGTCCGTACAGCCGCCTCCTGTAACAACAGGTGGTACCGATACATGGGAATGATAGTTCAATGCAATTATTTTTTTTCATCTAATTTTTATCAACTTTTGATTTCAATTGTCCCCACCTGTTTAGTGGGAGGCTTAGCACAGTAGGCACTTTAAGTGGTGGTAGTGCTTTACCAATGATCTGGGGATTTATAAAGTGTTGCGTGATTTTAATCAAAACCCAAATGATATTTATTAGCTATATCTGTCCTTATCAGACTGAATGTAATAAATCCAATAGCATTACATACCTTTGCAATCATGGATATTTATGACGAAAGTAGAGACATAATATGGATGAAAAGGTAGCCACTATACTCCATTTTTCTGGACTTAAGTAAAGCTTCTAACTTGATTTACTTATAATTATCTTGCTTAAAAACAAACTTAGCTAGTTCTTCTATGTAAATTAATTCATGCGAATGGCTGCCGATTCTGAAATTTGTGAAAACGAAATTGCAATATAAATGAAATAAATAAATAAATAAATAAATAATCCGCATATGAATTTCTTCCTTATCAAAATATTCTTTAACTACTTTTGCTTTTTTTCTTTCTATAAATTAAACATATTCTGAATTTCTTTCTTGGAATATTTATAACTGTGTTGATTGAGAAAGAAGCAATTAAAACAAAATATTGAATTACTGAATAATAAGTCTCCTTTTTATTATAAATTATATTTTAAAACAAGTGAACTGTTTAAACACATTATTGTAACACTAACGCATAAAATGTAACTACAAAAAGAAAACCAGTAAATACGTAACTAAAATGAATCTCTTTGTTATTTTTGAAACAATACTTGTAATTAAATGTAACGTGCGAGAAGGACTCATACACGATTAACTAAATGCAAAAAATAAATAATAAAATCAAGTGTGCGAAGAGGCAAAAATCACATTTAAGTAGATATACATATGTATGTAACTATGTAACATAAATAACATAATTATGCATTCACCACTAAGATTATATTTTGATAAAAATCGCTTAGAAGAAAACAGATAGACTCGTAGAAAACAGAACAGGTAAAATATAGTGCATAACATTAACAAATTATTTGTAATAAATTCACTTGAAATTCCGATGCTACATATTAACTATATACAATATATATATATATATTATATATACACATATATATCTACAGAAAAAAATATATTTAGATTTATAAACTAAAATTGAAGATCGAAGATTATGATAAACGAAGAATATACCTACTTACGGCGGCATATGCGGCCTCCTCAAGGAGGAGATGAAATTGTCAATATTCTTTATAAACTGTTGAGACAAATTGATGAAGAAGAACACTTTAATTAAAAAGACTTGATTTAAGTGGATATTTTATTTTTTTTTATTTTTATTTTTATTTTTTTTTTGTAAATGAATTTTAAAGAAAAACCACAAATATCTCCCCATTCCTTACTTTTGTTTGTTTGTGTTTTGTTCATTTCATTTTTGCATAAGCAAATAATTTTTTTTTAATTTTATTTCAATTGTAATTGTATTTAGAGACTTTTCCTATATATTAAATTCTGCATGTGGAATTAGAAGAATGGAAGAAGAAGAATATCATATAGAAGTTATTATAATTTTATTGTTTTTGTAATGTTTAATTTTATGATTATAAATAATGTAAAATTACTTTTCTGTGAAGAAAATTTTGTATAGAATTTTAGTTAAGCAACAATTAGCGCATGTAAATAAAAATAAATAAGAGGAAAGAGAAAAATAAAATTGTTCATTTAAAAATGATAATAAAAAAACAATAAACAATTTTTTTATTCCCAATTTCCAAATGTTGTTACCAGCGTTTGTTGGAAAGAAATATTATGGTGAGAATTTCTCCAAAACCTAGGAGGCAACTTAAAAACAAAAATTATGGGTAAGAGCGAACCCGACACACGACATCGATACGATAGGCAAGTAGTGAGAAATATTCTGTTAGTATGTTCCAATAATTTGTGTTAAGAGCAATCCTAAGAAAAATGTCTAACAGTGGTGAGATCTGTTACACTGTTATGGTCGCAGGTAGAAATGTAGCAATGAGTACGTTTAGACCGCAGCTATTTAGAACTAGTTTTATGTAAGTCGACTTACGTAGGACTAATCCGGCTGCCGTTTAGTCTACTCGTATTAAAGCTTTGACAGTTGTCAAATTTGTCAGATCTGCCTACTTCTGCACAAGAAAAATGAGAAATAATATTTTAATTTTGTGCATGCGGTGTGCACAAGAGAATAGAACATAAGAAAAAAATTAAATTTTCCAAATTTCTAATTTTTTTACCATCCCTTATGGACGGAATACTTTCTTCAATAAGTCAAAAATGTATAAAAGAATTTGTTCCTTCCTCTGACCAATCGCACTTTTTTCCTTCTTAATTCCACTCATTTTCATTAAAACAAAATAACAATTCTCTCTATGAATGAATATAACGCATTCAAGTTTGTAGAAAATTCCTTATCTGAGGTTTATGTCAACTTTTAATACTAATTTTGTAGGTCAATACCGCATCAAATATCGGATTAAAGTAGGACTAGTTTTTCGTAATGCGGCATGTTTACACCAATTCATATTAGTTCTACGTAAGTCGACTTACGTAAAACTAATTCTAAATGGCACGGTCTAAATAAATACTAAAAACTCGAAACAAATTCGCTGGAAATGACTTTAGTCACCTCATGACATAGCAACACAAAAAATTCCTCTCGAATCGGCTATATCTTGTTATCTTTGTATCATGGACTCGACCCATATGCTGTCTAAGTCAAAGTTCATTTATTTGAAACTAGTACACTCAGATTTTCTTAAGACTATGGAAAAATATCAAGTTAGCCGACTTACAGATTTGTCTGTCTATATTACAGTACAGTTTGCTGTTAAGAACATTAACTAATCAATAGCGCCTTCACGCGTCTGTCTAAGACTACAAAAGGAAGAGTACGCTTGCTCCCGGCTTACTAATAATTGTTGCCTCCTATGGCACTTAACCTACTTACAACTATATAACAAGAACAAGGGCCCAATGGAGCCCAATACATACATAGAAACCGAATGTATATGAACATATTAAGTGTGTGTTACATCACAGTTCGAATAAAACAAGGCAATAATAGTTAAGTTATCCAAGTCTAACTCAGACTACAGTGTACCTTGAATGCTTAATTACTTACATGTATGTTTCTTTATTTATGTTATTTCTATTATATTAAATTTAGATAAATTCAGTCTTGTTTATTCTATAAGGCAAGTAGGCCCAACTGGGAGCTGATTTCTTTTTGTTATTAAAATCATCTTCGGTGTGTGTACACATACACATAGTTATATAAATGAATGGGGTAACTTACCCTCTGAAATTTGCAATAGATGCCCTTTCGTAAAAGGAAATTTTCAGGCTATTTCCCGGCCCACTTTGGAAGAAAGGTTGAGAGTTATTGTGGAGTAAGTTAATTGGGGATAGGTAATAGTTATCCAGAATGGAATCGTTTCTGTTTTCTTCTATAATTTGCCTGATTAAGGGGTTGGGATGATCCATGAGCCCTTCTAGGATTTTTTGGGAGTGGGTTAATGAATATTTTAAAAGAGGAGGGATCTCAGCTACCTTATATAAGAATGCGTTGGGCTATTAGGTCTCCTGAACTTACTGATGCAGTGTCGAATAAATTTCCTTTCAAACGACTCGAGTTCCTCGGCCACAGAAGGTGTGATCGAGAACCAATTTGTGAATCCGTAGGTAAGTATAGGTCATATTAGAGTCTTGTATATCATTAGTTTAATTGCGTGACACAGGTGTCTAGAATTGAGAAGAGGTCTAAAGATTGCTGCCGCTGCTTTAGCCTTTTTTAATACCTTTCTTGCATGTTCGTTGAAACGGAGTTTGTTACTGAGGTGAATACCAAGATGTTCTATTTCCTGTGTGTTCATATTCAAGGTGAGAGATTTGCTTTCTCTTACCGCGAGATAGTGGCTTTTCCCACTTGCATTTCGGAAGCAGATTAGCCCGCATATCTGTTCATTAGTTCTGAGCCCTCATTTGCTGTAGTATTCGATGAGGTTAGGTATGATCAATTTAATGTTGTCTATCGCTTGGTAAAGTCTTTCGTGTTCACATGTGATAATGGTGCCGTCGGCGTATAATAGAGCCATCTCATCAATTCTTACTGATTCCGTTAGTGGGAAATCATGCAGAAAGATATTGAAAAGCTTCGGGCCTAAAATTGATCCTTGAGGAACTCCGGATTTCACTGCGATTAATTCGGAGGAAATGTCACCAATGGATATTGAAGTGTATCTGTTGCTTAAAAAGCTGGACAATAACTTAATGAGGCTAGATGGGCAGTTGATGTCAATTAGCTTAAAAAGTAAACCCTTATTCCATACCTTGTCGAAAGACTTTTCCATGTCGATGTCCAGGGCCACCGTACATATTTTGTTACGCAAATTTTGGGTAACTTTATTGACCAGTGTAAGCCCAGAGTGGTCTATGGAGTGGGATCTCCTGAACCCAAACTGGTTGTTGGGAATGACGTTCTGCTCTTCGCAGAAGTCGTTTAGTTTGTCGGCAATAGTTCGTTCAAAAAGTTTCCCAATGGTCGACAATAATGAAATTGGCCTAAAGTCTTGGATGCATTTAGAATTTTTTGTTTTAGCAATGGGAATTAGCTTCGCTTTTTTCCACTTAAGAGGGAAGCAACCATTGTTTGTACAGTGGTTGAGCAGGGTTGCTAATTTAAAGTCTATTGACTTTGGACACTTCCGTAGAATATAGTTGGAAATGCCGTCAGGGCCAAATGATTTCTTATTACTCAGAGAGGCCCTGAAGGAGGCAACTTGGGCTTCAGTGGTAAATACCGACAAATCGTCGGGCTTTGAAGCAGGGTTATCTGCAGAAAAGTGTATTAGTGTTCGTTTAGTCTTCTTTCTACCAGACCCGGAAGGGGTCCATCGCGTTGTGGAGTTATCTCAGAATAGAGTGTGGAGTAAAAGCTCTGGAAGGCACTTAGTTTATCATTTGTTGATGATAATTCCTGATCTTCGAACAGCAAAATGTTGTTCACAATGTCTGTTCCGAAGAACTTTCTACCCGTTATACGATCTATTTCTTTGAACGCTTGCGGAGATGGACTAATGTTTCTTGATCTATCATGAAAAGCATTGTTAAGATCTAATCTGACCCTATCTTTGATTATTTTGTTTAGACATTTGATTCTAGCTGTTCAATTCGGTATATTCGTTGTTGATTCTGTTGAGATGCCTGTGGAATATTCTTTTTAATCTTCTTAGCCACTTTTTCCTTGTTTTAATAAGTTCTAATGTGTTCCTAGAGACATTTTGGTATTTGTGCTGTTTTATATTTCTTTTAGTGGAGTGTCTTTCTGCGCAGACATTGATATCATCTGCAATTGTCTCCACGGCGGAGTCAATTTCAGCATTTCAGATGTTATTTCTTTCTGGGATTATTGACGAGTTTAGTTTGCAATGAAGCTCAAATCTGAAGGCCGACCAGTCAGTCTCAGAGTAGCAGACATATGCTCGTGGTGCCAGAAGAAAAGGGGCGAAGCCATCCAGTATGGCGTTTGACATTAATGCCAAAATGGTCTGGTGGAGAGGGAACGGTGTAGCAGGTGAAGCTGCTTCCAGTGGCAGCTTGCCCAAGGAACGAGGTCGACACCAGGAAAAGATCTAGTGTTAAGGCAGATCTAGGGAAGGTTGGGCTACTAGGGGCAGCTACGTCAAGATTCAGGAAGGGTCCGTTTAGTAGCCAGTTAGCTAAAAGATTACCATTTCTATTATTTATTGTATCACCCCAGTTCCTGTTTCTCGCATTTAGATCTCCATCTATAATTTTGAAGTCAAAACTATTGAAAAGATTGTATAAGTTGTCTAATTCGTTTACTATTAAATGGCCAGCGTTGGAGGGGATGTAAATGCATCCAGCGAGTAATTTCCTTGTTTGACCCTGGTTGTCTATAAAGGGGACTGAGATAAGACAGACAGAGCAAATACTACTGTTGAAAGTTACTTTGTCACTGAGGTTAGTTTCTGTGCCTCTTCCTTGGTCATTTCTTATAGTGTTATAGCCTTTCAGAGATAAATGATGCTTCTTATTTAATCTAGTTTCAGAGATAAATGAGATAAGAGGTTTAGTCTCTTTTAGAATATTCAAAAGGGTAAGCCTCCTCTCGTGTGATACCAGGGAGTTTATGTTGAGTGCGAAAATTTTTAAAGCAGACATTACCCTACTTTTGAGGCGGCGAACTGGAGATAATTAAAGGTTTTTTTATCCTGGGATTTCATGGCTTTATTTTTAGGCCAGAAATCTCTGATTTTTTTTTTTTTAGTTCATGAAAAGGAATTTTAAATAGATTGTTAGATTCGTTTAGGAAATCGTTTAACGTATTAGAGTCTGATATCTTAGGGTGTATGTTTGAATTGCTTAGCACGTCTGCAAAAGTTGATTGGGGATTTGATGTAGTTCGCAATTGCTTTGTTTACAAAGTTGCTTCTTTCAGCAGTTTTTTCTTTGATTTTATTTTTTAGGCTTTCTTTTTTTATTCTGAACTTTTGGAACTCAGGACATCCGCCGTAACTGGCCGGATGTTCATTAGTTTGACAGTTGGCACACCTTGTGGGGGGTCTCTTGTCCTTATCAGATGAGATGCAATGTTAAGAGTCATGATTTTCTCCACATAGGACACATCTGGGATCGTATGCACAATAATCACCCGTATGACCAAATCTCTGACAACGGAAACATCTGAGAATTTTCTGAGATCGCTTCTTTTCCCAATATACAGTAGTGAGGAGAATGACCTTAATTTGAACTATTTTCTTCAAGTCCTTCTCCGAATCCATTTGCACCGAGAATGTGTTCAAGGGGATATTAATTTTTCTCGAGTAACGAGTTGAAAATTTGGAAATATTCGTGATTTTCACGTCAGGTGCTTGGGTATGCAAGTCCTGTAAAATTTCTTCAATAGGGGTATCCCCGTCTAATCTCTTGATTATGATGGTAGGTTTACGAGCATCCTTGGGAGTAAAGGAAAATGCACCTATTGCAGAATCTCTAAATCAGGCGACCATCTCCCTGTGTAGGCCCACGTTGGCTACAAAAATTTTTGTTTTTAGGTATTCGAGGTTAACAAACCTCATTTTTAAATCAACTACATTCAATCTTATTGCTGTTCTATTAATAAATTTTAGTTAATAATTTGGTGTTAACAGCAAACACAAAAATATGAGGGCAAAATTTAATTGTTCTCTCTTGTAAAATATTAGAGTTAATTGTATTTTTTACATTTCTATTGTCATACTGTATTTGTTTATTACTTATCTCGGAAATCTGTTGAATTTCTTCCTCTACATCCATGTCGTCTGGTTCCGACAGTATTGCAAGTTTATTCTGTTTTGAGGTTATGTTTTCATCTGATGCTCCACTCTTAGACAAGTTCTCTGTTCTACGTCTTTTCCTTATTCCTTTAACCATGGTAAATCCATCTGCAGCTTGTTTGAGATGGTTTTTAGCAAAGCTATCAATATTATCTTCGTTGGAACTGTAGCATTGTTTGCTTGCTTCGTTTTGGTAATTTTTCCGTCAACCGTATTTACTTGTTGGAATATTGGCGTCTCCTTTAAGTGCTCGTTCAAATTATTAATATTATTATTCGTATGCGATTTAGTGCCAAGCGTATCCGCCTGCTGCCGCTGAGATAGCTGTTAATGATAGTGGCGTCATCCGCCATTTTGGAATTTTCAAAGTTTTTCACAAAGTCGCTGTTTAATTTTTCGATTTCTTCCTGTGAGAAGTATTGGGATGGTAATTTTAGTGCCATACCTAGTCCACTGTTGGATTCGCTCATTATGAGTCTATTAAATACTTAAATTTCTGGTTAATTAATCGGTTATTGATTAGAGTGACGCCACTCCTCACAGCCGGTTAGCCAGTGAATATACATATATCACTAATTTTCAAACAGCGCTTTATTATAATTTATTGTTCGGTTCAACTGTTAATTTATTAGTAAAACAATTTATGAAATATTTTGACTTTTTAGCCCTTTATACTTAATAATTGCACTTGTCTGTCTACACAACCTTCTTACATGACCCCTGCCTCAATAACTCGACCCATGTGCTGGAACTCAGAGAATCGGGCGGACGAAGAAGTGACAGTCGGCCATGATTTTAAATTATTAATAAATGTATAGCAGCAGAAGGTGAAAGGCAGAAAAAGTAAAAGAAAGGGCGAGTAGACAAAAGAAAATCCTTGATTTCGAAAAGAACCAGTACCGTGTTCAAAAGGAAAATACAAACCACAAATAATTAATGGAAAAAAGGATACGAGCGGCAATAGGAGAATTGGAATTTAAAAAAAATTTCCTGAGGAGGAAAAGAAAAGTCGCCCACACGAGGCCCGCGTACAGGAAAATCGGATATGTAGCCGTAGTTTAAATTTCTCTTATTAATAATTTAGCTGTGAGATGGTACCTAAAGTAATAGCTGCCTCGGTATAGAATTGGAATGATTACTGCAGGCATCAGTACATAAATTAAAATATTAATTGAAAGACTTACAGCGTGCTGTCCAAGTACAGGAGCACCTAAAAAGAAAGAGTGTCGGAAATTTTCGCGATCTGTGTCGAAATTCATGTAAATTTTTATTAAATCATATATTGAATGAATTCTTAAGACAGTATATATACCCACCAAGTGCCATCCTATCACGAGAGCATCTAGCAAAAGGAAAATAGTATTAAAGTTTTCGGTATTCCTAAGTTTATAAGAGTAAGATTCTCTCTAGGGTTTTTCACCCTTACGCTTGAAGCAAACAGGTGATATTCATCTCAAATGTGACCCCAATGGAAGTGAACGCATTTTATGCAAGAACAATTAAATTCGGTACTTTACAACCCAGAAGGGCTTTTGATAGGATGATCCAATGATCGAACAAACGAGTTTTGCCATAACATTAATTTCTCAGTAGTTTAGAAGGTCTGTTGGGCTAGAATTACCAGTAAAACGTATTTGGAATTGGTCCATGTATAGAATAATAAGGAATGTATAAAAAAAACTCAACTACGAACTACGGGGGTGATTGTAAGAACAAAATTGTCCCACATACTGCTACGGGCGTGATTTTAAGAGCAAATCTGCCCCATATACTGCCTCGGAGGTGATATTAAGAATGAAAACAGTTAAAGTTTTAATTGTATCAATTTAATGAATAAGGATGTACTGTAAGCAGCTGAATCGGACAAAGGGGCATCGCAAATCAGATGCCAGCGGTGTCATGGGCGGCCGGGGCCGGCAAAGGGATCTCAACATCCGATCTCTGTTTTAGTAGATCTTGGCTTTTCCTACAGGCACGATATATTTTTGTTCATGGCAACGTGGCAGTCAGGTTTTTGTGGTAAACCCATCCCGCACTCTCCGCAATTAGACTGAGGTCCTAGCGTGCCGTCCTGATTAGCTGTCACGGAGTGAGCTGTCAGCTTATCTTGGCAGACAGGACTTACGTCCTCCAGTCCTCACTCTTTTTCCTAAGTACCATAACCCCAGTATATTTATACAGTAGCGCAGCTTACAACAAACTACTGAAAAGTGAATTTTAGAATTTTAATTACAAAAAAAAAATACTCAAAATTTCTCCCATAAGAGGGAGCTATTAAGTATGATACGGTTGTAAATGAACGAACAGTAGCTAGTTGCACGATGGTTGGGGGAAGTATTAGTTTTATGTAAGTACACATCTCAGCACCAGCCTGCAAATGTATTGTTTCATTACCAAACAGCTATTTGATTGCAAAGTGGTGTTCGTTCCATGGCAAAATGGCAAAATGGCTGTAATAAGTTTGTGACAGTTTGATAATTCTACCAAGCCGAATGGCATGGGAAGTGGAACAAATTGTTTTTAGCTTTTTTTTTTCTTGCAGAAATAGTTTTGATTGTCATTTTGTCTCTCTTCCTCTGGTACAAGTTTGTGCATGCTGGTAAGCTCTGTTTCTTCCACTTTAGATTTACATAGGAACCTTTGTATATTAGAAAGTGACTAGTGTGTTAGTTAAAACTGTTGAACGAGAAAGTATAGTCTCTTTATAGAAGCATCCTACTCGCTTGACAGTTTTGACAGAGCTGGGCTACTGTATGAATATACTGTGCCATAACAACACAAAAGTTTGGTTCATAGTCATAGCTATGCTGAATTGATTGCACAAACCATTTGAATTTATATAGTTATACACCAAAAATTATTATATTAAATCCTCGTACTTAGTTAAACAAGTTTTAATCCTATTGCTTTGCATCGAATTATGGAGAAGACGGGTAGATGACAATAAAATTTAATGTGCTACACAGTTGCGGACTCCTTGAGTTTTTCTTAGAAGAAAATTCCTGACTTTTTTTCTCTTGCGGATTATGTTTTTCGTGTAGGCTGCAACTTTGCTTTTATACTTCAAACTTGGTTTGAGACTATAGAGATGTCCTAAATATAATATAATAAGTAATCCTTAGATGGATAGCAATATCGAGGAGAATAAATGTAATGCGATCGCTGACTACTTCCCTAGAAAAGGAACGGATGATTATTTTATTATTCATAACAAGAATTGCAAGAATTTGGGAGCTTCAAGTTTATTAAGAATTTTAAGAACATGATCTAAAATAAAGCCTAGAGCTAAGGTTCGCGCTAAGCTAAATTTTGTATGAAAATTTAGCAAGCTAAAAGATATTGGCGAAAATTTATCCTGAATTTTAGCGAGAGTGGTACTAAGGTCAACGCGCTAAATTTGTCTTTGGATTTTGATTAGATATGGCACCACCAGTAAGTCTAAAAGGTAGAAGGTATTATCATAGATGGCACAACAACTAGATGTCGCATGCAGTATCAAAAAGTATACAAAATTTATATGGCTGGGTTGTCCATTCTGGAATGGACCACAACATTTGAACTCATGCGTACGTCGAGTGATTCATATTTTTTCGTATCTGAAGTGTTGAGGAGGTCGATCAAACGAATACAATACTGCTGTTAAAAAAACATTTGAACTGGGCATACTCTAAGCCGTGTTGTGGCCCATTCCAGAATGCACTACCCATTTCACAATTTGTATTCTCTGCGTTAGTATTCCATGCGACATCTAGTTCTTGTGCCATCTATGGTATTATGTATGGAAAGCAGCTAATATTTTAAGTCTATGAGTAACATATTTCAGCCTCCTCCAGAACTTATCAATTTTCCCCGACCTCAAACTCCATTGCCAAATGAAATAAATATGTATTAAGGTACATTTTTACTTAAGAGACTGAAAAAGAAATATATTTATTTGAGTTATTGTTTTTATAAAATTTACTGTTACTGTTACTTTTTTCAAAACTTATTTGGAGAATAGTTTTGAACGACTGAACTAAGTTGTATTACATTTTTATAGAATTAAATAAACATTTAAGACTATCCAATGTCTACAGTTATTTCTTTTTAAATCTGCCACCCAAGCGAGCAATCTACCACTTTTTAGGAAAAGATCTACTACCACTATTCCTGTCCACGAAGTGGCAACCCTGTTCAAGAGTTGATTCCACATGGAAACATAGTAAATGATGAGCACGTGCCTTTTTTTTTAATAAGTTAATGCCTTTTTTATCGTCAGCTGCGGTTCTGTGCAAAGCTCTCTAAATAATTTTTTTTATGTAGATACATTCAATTAAATTCGTCGACATTTATTTTTTTTTTTAACTTATATGTATAAACCTTTTTTTTATATTCTTATAAGTCTGACAATTTATGATGGGCATTAATGAAAATGTTATGTGATGAATTGCGTTTTTTAAATTGCGACACTGAGTGACTTAACTCATTTTTTTAATGATATTTACTTGATACATAAAATTTTTTTTTCGTGTCTTCTTAAAAGTCAAACGATAATTTTTTGGTTCTGTCAACAAAAAACTCAAATTAAGCAGTAATCGTAAATGATGATATAAACTCGATTTGGGGCCGATTTCATAGTTCTAGCTTAAGCTTAGTTTGAGCGCTTAATATTTATGTATATCGACTGGTTCCTTCTTACGATGAAGTAATAGAAAAATAAGAAAAAAAACATTCCTTTTAAAATTGAAGAAAATTTATTAGCAATATCTAATTTAAGAAGAGCGATTTTATTACACGTCGGATACCTGAAGATTGACTTTTTATCCAGTCAAAAATTTCTACTTCTTAATATACTATAGACTCTGTGTCCATAATAGTCATTTTAAGAAAATTAACAGGTGACAGACTGTGGACGAAAATTATCTCATTTGGAATTTCAATGACAGTTTCTCAATGTGAGTAAAGATCATGGCAGAGTTCAATAATTTAATTAAATGTTATCAAGAAAATTTACGAGTATTTACTGTAGTTGCAAAGCATTTAGTAGAAGACAATTTTTGTTGTTGAAAGAGACCAAAAAGAGAAGAAAACGACAAAGAAATTTCTTTCATGGTCAGCTGATGGCTGTCACTGCTAACTTTATTGGAAAAACTTTCCATTTTCCAATACATTCAGCTCATTTTACTAACGGTATGTGGCACTTTTAGTGCAATTTCACTAAATGGAGTAAAATTTGGTCCATTCGTTTGACTCCATTCAATTAAAAATTAAGTCATTATGGAGACAGTCTGTCTAGGGTATTAGGAACTTTTACTAAGCATCATAAATATTATTATTAAGTAACGGATGTAGACAGAGTTACCACCCCTTTTCTAGTCACCACGATGTATGAGATCTTTTGTGATATTCCCCCACACATAAAAAAGCCAAAAAGCTGTGAAAGTGACATTCGAAAGTAATTTTCGAAACTAGTCACTTCACTTTTTTAAAGGAAACTTTTATTTTCAAAAATTAGTGAAAGAAAAAAATAAATAAAAAAAAACAATAAAAAAAAATTACAAACTGGTTCTAATAATGGGCAACTTTATATTATTATTATTATTTTTATTATTATTATTATTATATTATTAAACTTTGCGAATTTAATTTAGTACATTTAATAAAAATAAATGAAAATATCGAAGAAATATAAAATCCTAAAATAAAATTAAAAATTTAAACCTACTGAAATAAAGCAAAAATTAGAGAAATAACGTGAAAGGAGAAGATTAATTAAATGCGTGGAGCCTGATGAGATCTTTAAATGCACCGACAGATCGCGCATTCTGATAGCTAGAGGAAGACTATTCCAGAGACGGGATATTTGGACAGGATAAGAGACTTCCATAACTAATTTGTGAAAACGAGGTATTATCATATTCTGATTGCGTTCCGAAGATGTGTAGTGGAAAAATTCACGCAGATAATACGGTTTGTTTGCACGTAATTAGCTATAAAAGTTAATCAGTCCTCTCTGCTTGAGATAATAACGTATTGACCAACCTAGCAATTTTGTACGATAAGGTGAAGCATGGTCGAACCTACGAAGTCCATAAATGAAGCGGATACAATCAATAATTTCCAAGACTTTCGAAGGCTATCGAGAATAGGGTATATCAAACTGCCAAAAGTAAAGTAAGGTAGAAGGTAGGTTGGAACCAGTTTTGAGCGGGTTTCGAGAGATAAAGAGTCAGCAGAGAGCCAGAGCCTACGAAATACAACATAAACTTTACCGATAATAAACTTTGTATTGTCGCAGCATTTCATATGTTGGTTCAAAATAATGCCTAGATTTTTAACTTTAGGTACCAAATCTGAAATTGTACCATCCAAAATCATACATTGGCCGTTTTAGGGTTGAAGTTTAGGCCATTAGTTTTGGACCGGATATTTATTCTCTCCAAATCGTCATTAATGCGAGCAATATAGTCCTCAAACAAACCAACAGGTCTACTTCAGAGAGATCATTTATAGATAAACCAAATAACAAAGATCCCATTATTGAGTCTAGCCGAACGCCAGACAGAAGATGGAGGGAACAGGAGGTAATAGAATCCATTTTTACCACTTGCTTTCGCTCGGTCAGAAAGTCCCGAATAAGAGCAATAGCAGGACTGAAACTAAAGCAGCAATTGAGTTTTCGAAGCAAGATCCCAAGATCAACGCTGTCAAAAGCTTTCGAAAAATTGAGCAGTGCCAAGGCAACCAAGTTGTTTAGGTCTGGGGTAGCTCTGATATCAGTGGATACTTTCAGGAGTGCGGTTTCGCAGCTATGGTCACGACGAAAATCAGACTGCCATTTGCTTACGAGCTCTCTCGAATCGAAATGCCCAACTAATTGCATATTCATTAGCTTTCCCAGTACTTTCGATAAAAAACATAAAATGCTTATAGGTCTTAAATCTGAAGGGGCTGAGGAGAAGATTTTTTGCGTATTGGCAACACAGTAGTGGTTTTCCAGCCCCTGAGAAAAAACGAAGTCATAAGACAAGTGTTTATGATATGGAGGATGTACATGTCTATGAAAGGGAGCAACAACTTAACAAACCGCGGAGACATGTTATCTGGACCGATAGGACAAAGTTTCACAGAAAAAATTTCTTCAATTAATTCGGTAGTTATAAATATTTTGGAATCCGGTATTTTATGTATATTGCCATTTTATGATGCTCTACGAACTATAGCAATTTAAATCAATTTCCGTAACAATTCTTCATTAAAACTAAGTACATCTAAGAATAACTGTATCGAACTTAAGGTAAATATTTTACAAAATCTCTATAAAATGCTTGGGGGCAATCCTCTGACAATGGGAATGCCTATTCTAGATGTTTTAGCTTTATGCGACACAGAGCTTCACAGTCATACAGGACATGCTCAGCAGTTTTATCGTCTTCCATACAGAAGCGACAGGTCTCATCATCGACCTTACCCATCTTTTTGACATGATATCTAAGCAGGCGCGTATCCAAACCTGCAGCCTAGGGGGGTACTAAAAAGTTCGAGGGGGAGGAAAAAGTCGCTTTTAAAATTTTTTTTTTAATCATATTTACGTTGTATCACAAAATTTAATGTTCAGTTTGATTTGGAAACCCTATCGATAATATTATCCATATCAATCTCAGGGTGGACATTAAGGACTCATAACCAAATACCCCTTCTCGTGAAGAGATTGTAGAAGAAATAGGTGCTGACGCAAGCGATTTTGTCACAGGTGAAGTAATTGACTGACTTGCGACACATTCAAAGGATGAGAGTAGGAGTGCATGATATGTTACTGACTATTTCTTCTAATGGGAGCTTAACTGATCTTGCATTCTTCTGAAAATAGTTATGAATGGTCTTATCAGTTTTCCGCTTTACACTTTCGTTACTATTTCTATCTCTATCGCTAACTAATATAGCAAGTTTATCCTTCTCCTACAAATTAAAAGTAAACGTGAAGTTCAATTAAACAACACTACTTGAATTAATACGAAAGTACAGGCAAAGCAACGGTAACTACCTCAGACGAAGGCGACTAGATTTTACTTGTATAATCCTGCCGTAAAAATTCGAAAGAAAAATTGTAGAATCAATTTTAGCAGCACTCGAATTAATCCAACTGATGGTTTTCAGCCACCAATAGTGTATAAAAATTCGAAAGAAAAATATTTAAGTAAATTTCTAAGAACAAAATGTATGATTGCCAGTAGTACATAAAAAATCCAAAGAAAATATATCAAATCAAATAAGAAAACTTAATGCTTGTGCCCTTGACCGAAAGAGTGAACCACCAGAATCAATCCACCAATTCGTTTGGACCGTCGCGTCGTCGTTGGGTATTTAAACTTCTTAAGAACGATTTGCAAGTGTATTTCTAAGAAAAATTTAATGCTTCCCTACGAACGTAACATTTTTTAAAAACTCAGGCTTTAATCAGTGTCGCTATGAAAAATCCACAGGTGGCTATACATTGATGATTGCAAGAATTAGGGTTCTACTAGAAGAACTCTAAATCACAAAATTCGTTACGTCAATGTTTCTGTTGCGAGGCACCCACCAACTTGTTTGTCCTGCCATCGATTTTATGTCAGAAAATCAGATAGGTAAAAAAAATTTATGATTGCTGACCAATTTCTTAGAAACAATAACACTTTCAAATGTAGAAATCTATAGCAGTAATCGGCGCATCAAAAATTTTAAAAGCAACATAATAACTGGGCTGCTAAGAATTGCGTTCCTTTTTCAAAACAAACAACTACTAAAATAAATATGTATTCCAAAATTACTTAGCATCCTGTGATAGGTATGTTTCGACACTATATAAAACACAAGAAAATTCTAAAAACATCGTACACGTTTCTAAGACGAAGACCTACGAGCGAATGACTATTACACCCACTCCAGACTCCACTATTACTACTAAAAACAAGGCAAAAAATCGCCTAACCCTGCGCTAGCTTTCGCCGCAGATTGGAAAAGTGCGTTACAGCAGCAGCCTTAATCGTCGGCGTCAGCTACACATTGTTTCCGTACCATACGAAAATCGGCCTGTTAAACTTTTATAACTTACTCTACGTTCAGCGACAAATTCAATTCACCGGGATGGTGAGGTGGCGCTTTGAGAGGGGTCATGACCCACGTAACCCTCCCCCTGTATACGCGCCTGTATCTAAGTGGGTACTGTCCAGTAAATAGGCCCCGTTATAAGCTTTAATTACTTTCTGTTGAGAGTGAGCAATACTTGATGAAATTCTTCACTTGCCTCAGCTAAAAGGTGTCCAAAAACACGCTCAGGGCCAATAAACGGAGATTTGGCTCCTTCTTTTGCAATATGGTTGTCCTTAATGCCTTCATGTCCTGGCACTCAAATCAGCGTAACGTTATTTGCTTCGTAAACGAATTTAACGCTTTAAGTGCTGCTTGGCTGTCCTGATATTATATATATTTTTGCTCCACGCATATTCTTGTGAATTATTTCGCGAGCATAGAGTTCTATGGCATGTATTTTTGTCAGGAAAATGGTGCCTTTGCGAAATGGTATTTCGGCCCATACCTACCTGCCCATACGGCTTGTTCTATCTTGCATTTTAAATCCATCTGTGTACCATTTAAAAGATCCTTTTTCAAATGCTAAGTCCCCAGAGTACCACTGTTGACGGCTCTCTAAGATCCCCTTGAATAGTAATTCAAAGTTGTGGCGTTTCGGCATATCGTCTGAGATTGGGTTGCTATCGATCGGGTCCTCTTGGAATTCTTGGAGCACTTTTAGGTGTTTCTGTACTCAGGATATTTGCCCTTTGTAGTCTAATTGCACTGAGGATGGCCTCATTCCTAACATGCAAATGTAAATGGAGTAGGTCCAGTATAGCCGATAAGACTGCAGGCGTGCATGTACGCATAGTGCCCGTTATTCCCAGATATGCAAGTTCTAGTTTTTCAAAACTCGTTTGAGTTGTATTTGGATTAGTTTTTGGGCACTAAACGAATGCAGCACATGTGAAGTAACACATAGTACTGTCATATTAGGCCAATCCTCTTTAGCGCTTTTAAAGTTCGTTTTTAATTTGTTCTATTTTTGTGTTTCTGTTGCACGTCCCGAAAAATTGCACCACCAATCAGTAATAAGCAAATGTATTGGACGTTTTTAAAACGAACGCGACTGAATGAAAATAGAAATTTCTATAATATAAAATGGACGTTTTATGACGTTTGTTTTATCATAGGAGCACATCGTTTTAAAACGATAAATCTGTCACGGTGAAGGCTTGTAGTGGCTTAACATACAGAAAAAAGATTGTTTTTTTTTGTAGCAATTAATTAAGGTAAAAGAATGACTGGGAGAGTAATGAAAATATCCGAAAACGATATCTCAGAAACGAATAACAGAATTTATAGACGGATTCTAATAGAACTAATAATATATGGAAGTTTTTTGCTCACAGTTTCAATAGGTGAATTTTGCTGTTATCTCATTAGCAATTTCCGTGTTTTCATTTCAATTTCGTTTTTCAGTCGTTCTCCTAAGTAGGAGTTTTTATATGTATTACTTCTATGAAATGATTCAAAATACTTTCATCAAGAGAAGTTTCTTTGGAAAAAATGATATGGAACGTGATTTCGAATCGATCACAACTGTAGAAGATTGGTGGGGATTTGTAAATATGGCTATTATAGAGGGAATCCCCGGACAAATTATAAATCCTGAAAATACGCAAGTAAATACTGAGAGTATTTATGAAAGTATTATTTTAGGTCCACCTAGACTTCGTCAATTAAGAGTAAAAAATGGAACATGTGAAATACACAAAGAATTTAAGAAATACTTCCGTAGCTGTTATGGGCCGTACTCTGTTGAAAATGAAGATATTAATTTCAAAGTAAAAACTGGGTAATATATTGAAAAGTATAATTTACATGGAAAAATAATAAGTTTCTTTCTTCTGTAGTACGACTAAGTATTATTCTTCATCAGAAATTGATGGAATGCATACATGGGGTATACTACATTTTTATAGAGCTGGTGGTTATATAGAAGCATTCACCTTCGATACTGATAAAAATCAAGAAATTTTAGAGAAATTAAGGAAAACTAGATGGATTAGCCGTGGTGCCAGGCTAGCAATTTTAGAATTTACCTTATACAATGGAAATATGAATATGTTTTGCACCGTAAAGTATATTGTTTTTTTGAAAAAAAATTTCATCAAATATATTTAATGGAAATCTGGAATTTTAGCTTCAAAGTAGAAATTCCTCCGACGGGCAGTCTGGTACCATCATATGAGGTGCGTACTTATCGATTGACCTACCTCTGGACTTCAATGGATTATTTCTACTTTGTTTGTTTTGGGATTTTTATTCTACAAATCATTTATTATTCCGTAGAAGAAATATCTGAGATGTATAAAGAGAAATCAAAGTATTTCAAGCAATTCTGGAATTGGTTAGATTTAACGATTATAGTGGTAAGTTTTGAAAGAATCAATTTAAAATAAAATTTTAAAGAAATATAGTCAGCTTGTATTATATTTCTACTTAATTAGTGTTAAAAGTTATCTTCACATGCTTTTCTAATATACCTATATATATTTTTAATTATCTAAAATTAACTTTCTTCTTATGCTTGACGATGGTGCATTAAATAATTTAATGAAATTCGAAAGCCTGAAGATTACAACATTCTCTGCAAATATAGTTGAACATTTTGCACAAACAAAGATTGATAAAATCTAGGCACTATATATTGCTAACAATAAACAATACATTTTTTTTTGCTTAACACTCAACTAAATAAGTAGATGAATTCAATTCAAGTCAAGTCAAGTCAAGTGCAGGGTTTAATGTGCGTTTAAAACTAGTTTTGCCTTAATTATTTTTAAATTTAATAACACATTCAGGCTTTATATTTTGTTCATTTTTCCCGAATGGGAATCGAACCCATACTTGTTAGAAACGATTCTAAATCAAATCATAAATACTTACAAGAGGAAAAAAACAATCGCCTCGTCCGGGGTTTGAAACCGGGATATTCCGCTTGCCGGGCGACTGCTCTTACCACTAAGCTAACAAGACAATGATTTTTTTCATCTTGTATTTCTTAAGGCTTAAACACAATTCCGACGACAGAGCGACAGAACGACAGACGACAGCGAAAATTTCGTTGTGAAACAGGCATTCGAAAAATTGGGAACACAATTGCAACGACAGGCGATGAGCGACGATTGTGAAAGAAGAAGATATTGAAATTTCATTTGTTAAATGTTTCGAGCGTTTTAAAAGGAGATTTTTATCAAGAATATTTTATATTATATTGAAAGAAATGCAATGAACCAAAGTGTGGAAAAAAACTGAAAATGCGGAAATTAAGTAAATTAAACGCTTTGAAATATCCATCCAACCCACGTCGTTTTTGTCCACTTGTCTTGTCTGTCTTGTAAACCATAAATTATTTTATAGATTTCGCATTTCCTAGATCAATTTTTCCTCAAAGCTCATTATTTTAAAATTACTGCGGCGTGCTACCACCTAAAAAAGACAAAAGTGAATACCACAACCATTTCATTCGATTAATTTTGTTGGTAGGACTGCAGCGACGACGGCAAAATTAGAAACTGATCAATCCCGGCGAAATTGTCGTCGATCGCTCAACGTCGGTCGTCGCAATTTGGTGCATTCGCATAAGATCCTGTGCTTTTAGAAGTTTGACAGCGATATATCGTCGTCGTTTGTCGTCTGTCGTCGGAATTGTATTTAAGCCTTTAATTTGTAACTAGCCTACTAAGCCACGTTTGCTTTCAGCTGATATTAACCAGTAACGATGAAAGCGCACAAATAAATTGTAAATTCAATTATACTTATATATTTTTTATTTTGGTCTCGATTTAATTTGGTCACTTTTGTCACTTTTTGTTATATACTGATGCGAGGGTTGCCTTTGGTTCGTTATTTAAAACACAATATTAAATATTTAATATACAAGTTCTTTACTTCACTTCTAATTTTATACAATTCATAAACCTTCAATTAATCAACTCAACTTTAATTATCGCAATCCAATTAAAACACTTTTGCCCGTTTATTACTTTCGCTTGTTAACACTGCGACATCTAAGACAAGACTCTTTTTCTGGCAGTGACAACTGTTATATTATACCCTCGAAACTCTCCAGATTTTTCTGGAGTGTTCTATTCCAGAAGCTTCTTGACTATTCTATTCATTCTATTCCTGAACCTTCCCGAAGATTCCATCATCGATTCTCCGAACCTGAAGTCGTTTACTCTCCATTGCCAGTAGATGTCACCAGTTGTCTCTATTGCACGTAACAATACAGTTTTCTGCCTGTCATTAAGGTGCTACAATGATGTTTTATGATTTCGCGTATTTAAGGTGGGTATGAGGGGAAACACGAATGGCAGTTTGGGGAGTTCTGGAGGTTGACCAGAATTTCTTGTGGAGTCTTCCATCGCGGCTCTCTGTCTACATAAGACGTCCTGCGATGTTGTTGATGGCTACTGTTCCGAAGATCTATTTTCGATGGTATGTCAAATTCCTGCAAATTAAGCAAAGTATTTCGTCAGTAAAGTAAATATTCGTACATGTTGAAAAGGTGAGATATATGTACGTGAATTTTCCAAAAGAGTATGCGCGTGCCATCAGGTCGAATATGAAGTCATTTAAGTAGATGCAGGCGGTGTTAGTTGTTACATTATTCTCAAAATCAAAACTACTGACTAAACCGGTTACGGGCTTCCAAGACATGATTGATTGAAAAAGAGGTTGAGATCCCGAAGGGGGTCCCCCGAACGTAGGTCAAAGCAAGGCCCATTGTTCACCCTCACAACCGGACGCTCTTATAAAGTTAAGTATTGGTGCCCAGCCCTCCCTGCCGGCTTCATGCAGCTCGTCCACGAAGTGAGAGTCAAGGAATCTATATCGTTTTCCTGAGAGTGCCGGACAGAGTGACAAAGAAAGTGAATCACCGTTTCAGATTCCTCTCCGCAACGGCTGCATATAAGATCCTCAACAAGTCTCATCCTGTGTAGGTGACCCCTGAAAAAGGAGCGCCCATCGAAAATAGACACTAGAGTTCTCAGCGTTGGCTTGTTAAGTCTGAAGAGCATATTCGTTAGGTTTATTGGTTTGGGTTGGGTTTCCCCCACAGTTCCTTTGTAGTTGTGCCCGAGGGGTACTTCAACCAAAGGCGACTGCGTTGATGGTCAGTCCAAGTTGAAATAATTGAGACAAAGTGTTCTGATGCAATCCCGATTATGGAGGTTGGTTCTTCCGAGGCTGCACCAAGACGAGCAAGCTCGTCCGCCCTTTCATTCGCGCTAATATTGCTGTGCCCTAACACCCACTGAACACTTACCCTGTTTTTTCGAGAGAGGGAATTCAGGGTGGTTTTACACTCCATTACTAGTTTGGAGGTTATAAAGGGTTTACATAAAGCTTTGACAACTACTTGGCTGTCTGAGCAGATAGCTATCACCTTGTTCTCAGTGTCTCGAGCTAAGGAGATGCTGTCCCGCTTCAAGAATAGCCTTGCCTTCTGCCTGTAGATTCCAGGTGTGATAGATTGCACGAAATCATAAATGGATTCGTGTGTGGGACTCTTCTTCCAGAGTGAATCCAGCCATCTTAGCTCTGCAGTTGACGTCCCCTGCTTAATATGTATTTACACCGGGTGTATGTTGATGATAACCTCAAGGGCCCGAGTGCTAATTGACTTTAGAGTGCCGCTTGCGCTGAGGATACACAGTCTTTGAACCTTCTCCAAAATCTTACGACGATTGGCGAGTTCCATTGATATCCACCACACCACAGAACCGTAGAACCAAGACATGATACACAGCATGTGCATTTTGGTCATTAACAAACTTTCATAAGTGGTGGATGTGCGCCAACGTAAGCTTGAACCGTAGGAGAAGTACCTACTATCCAAGACAAAAACAGAAGTCTATTGGAAGACGAGCAATTACTTTTCTTCTTTTAGTTTTCTTTACACAAGTAAAAAGTTATGACATTTTCTCTTGAAAGCGTGCTTATGTAACAATTTTACCCCTATGTCCCCGACTCAGTAAGCATGAGCAGTGCTGGTGCAGGTAAATGCGTAGACTGCAATCAAAGTGAAGAAGGAAGGGGCCAAGTTGCACCAAGTAAATTATAATACGTTACAGCGCTTTGTACAATGAACACAAGCCACACCAAATGGTTAATGGTTCACAAAAACTAGTTGATTACAAGAGCCGAAAAAGGGGTTTTCAGAAGAACAAAAAAATGGGCTAGCATTATATATTAAAACAACCGATGTTAAGAAACTTCTTCTTTTGAATATGGCAAATAGCGTTAAAATTTCAGGCAATTAACACAAAAGTGGGTCTGCTACTAAATACTGATTCACATCGTTTTGAAAGTTGAGTTACGTCTTGTCACTTCGAACATCTGAAGCTAAGCAGAGAAGTCAGTTTTAATACAATGAATTTCAGCGATTTCTTTGAAAACTTCGACAAAGTTTTCCATCATCACAAATTTGAATGTCAAGATGTTTGCAACGTTGACAAAACCGTTGCGACAACTGTAAAAAAAAAAAAAAACTTCTAAAATTTTGACAGAGAATGGGACAAAATAAGTTGGAACGAGCATATCTGCTGAGAGAGAGAGCATAAATAATGATGGCCTTACTGTAAATTTTAAGTGGATATTAAAAAAACAAAAATCAGTGTTCGTTACTCTCGACAACCACATACCTATTATACTTTTCCAATGAAATGTTGAATTTGTACAAAAATAATAATATCGCCTTCCACACTATCCACCTCTTGTAACTTCTCGATCGAAATGTTGAACTACGTAAGTATTACTTTAATACTGCTTGTGATTGGTAGTCAGAACGGAATCTTGGACAGACAATGTTTATTTATCATCTTACAGGTATCATCAAAACTGCGTTACCACCAGAAATATTGTAAAAAAAATATTCAAAATGACTAAATCGACCGGGTACTGAGGAGTAAATTCTGGCCACTTTTAACGACTGCCCGTGGAATTTATTAGTCATTTCGAAGCAAATTTTAGAGGTACCTAAGTGCAGCCTTTTGAACTCAAATGGGTACTCTTGAGGGTATAAACGGTATTTACGGTATGAATAATTTATTTTAGGGTGTTTAGGAACCCCACAGAATAATTTACTGTATCATCAGTCTGTAGTATTATCTACTGAGTTCACAGAGTTATATTGCACCTCTTCTCCTTCGAACGTTGAATTTTTGAATTTTTTATTTTTGCAACGTTACAGTTTAATGGGTGCGTTAATAACTTTTCGTCCATATAAACTTTGACACTCCTTTTCACCACTCTAGGATTTGAATTTCGAATATATGCGTCTAATCATTTTTTTATTAGATTATTCGTGCAACGACTTAGTCTGATAAGCGCGTTATTTATATTTTTTCCATATAAACTTTAACACCTTTTTTACTTTCTTGGGGTCAAGAGCCTCGGACAGTTTCTTAAGGATCCGGAAAACTACGGTAAAAATTTAAAAGGTGAGGGATCCTGAGAGAAGCATCCAACTCAGCGGTAAAAGCGAATACTATAGCTTCAAGAGTTGGAGCTTAAGTTCTGCTCTAGGTTTACGAGTGAAGGATCATTCGCCCATTGTCCATACTTGCGGCGTCAAAAACTGACACATAAGGGAGGTAATGAAGAAAACTTAGGTGAGGCTAACCAAGTGTCGCGGACTGTTTGTATATATGTGAGGAAGGCGGGGGGGGGGGGGGGGGGGAGAAGTCTGTGAAGCGAAATGCTGAACAAGGTGAAAGCTGTATAAGAGGAAAGCATGCATACTTGATGGAAGATATTTGTTGGTTTGTTGTTTTAGTTGTTCAAGTTGTACTGTTGATCGCTTTGGCATCTTCCACGAGAGTACGTACATTAAGGTAGTATGGGTGAAAGATACCATATGCACGAATTGGTACTTCTCACGGCGAGATAACTATACCTTACTGAAATAAAAATTGTAGGGCTTTAATGATAGGAGGTCATTATGCAGAGAATTTAAGTGCTCATGATAGTCAGAATAATAAAATCTCAGACATAGTAGTGAGAGGAGAAGGACAGACATAGCCTCTTGGGCAGGGGGCGAAAGGATGGCTTAGTTGATGAGTAAGTTGATGAATAACGGAAATCAGGTATGTATGTTAGTAGTGTTTATATGGTTAGTATGCATGGTGAGCTATAAGATCCAAATGGTGAATCTCGAAGCCTATCCAGATTGAATATGGGCATATCTTAACCTTCATGTGGTCCCATCTGAGAGCGCCCATAAGGGTAAAAGTACAATTCTTTTAGACGTTACTAATAAGATCTAGGCCCGAACGGTGTGACCAGTTCCGTTACAAAAAGGATATCTTGCATGAAGATAGACATTGGGAGTATTCATGGTCCGTTGATCATGCTTTACGAAAGCCATACCAAATGGGCGGCCCTACATTGGCTAACTTGGTACCACGGGGTTAGAGGAGCCCTGGATAACAAGGATTTATCCACCTCAACTTGGGATGGCCCCTTGATGGGAGCATCGTGGTGGCTGTGGTGTTGGGCGCCGTGACCCTAGATCGGCAGAGATTGGATAGGTCTCGCTTCTACCAGTAAGTTGATGTCATGCTCTATTGGTGCACTGGTACTCATTGTTATGACATGAGGCCGTTGATTGTCGATAACAATCCGAGCTTGAAGAATGCCGTCAGATTAAGCCATACTCCCCCTTAGAATCTATAGCTATTTAAAGATTGAAGCTATATTCGTGAAACATGGTAGGAGTAAATGAATCTAACTTTTGAGTCACCTTATGGATTTTGGTAGTTCTTTAATTTTTTAATAGCTTATAAAAGTACCTTTAAAATAAGATGCTACTTATTATATTTTATTTAGGGATTGCTTAGTTAGTATTATATAAATTTAGTTTTTTTTTTTAATTCAAATTTCATAAATTTCGTTACTTATCTCAATAATTTTCGTTTATGTGACCAAGCGTATTGTCCATTATTAAAGCCACAAATGACCTCTTTCATCAGAAAAAAAAAACGTATCCCAATGCCTGCAATAGTATAAGTATACATATATAACTATTCCTAGCATAAGCCTGATAGAACGACTTCAGGGGTTACCACTACAATCATTATTCTTTTATTCTATCGGTGAAACTGCATGTACTTCAGCCCGTAAAAATGCACTGAATCACAACGGAAAGCTCTGTGCATGAAATGAAACAAAACGAAAATCGAGATATATTCCTTCTTGCCAGACCTGGGCAATACTTAAGTAAAAGGAGACTTAAGTACTACTTAAAGTACATTTTGATGTGCCCCTACTTAGTACTTGAACATAAGTACTTGCTTCTACTTACTTGTAATTAAGACTTAGTTTTGTACTTAAGTACCAAGATTTTTACTTAAGTATTTCTGAGTCTATTAAGTACCTATAAATATCTAACTCTGCGTAGAAAAGCAAACACAATCTCTAGCGCAACTCCTTTTTTTGTTGTATATTAAAGGACGTACAGAGCTGTCAAAGCATGTGCCACACTCGCGCGTCAAGGAAGAACCTTAGACAAACTAATAACATACAAACAAGACTGGGCAAGTAGAACAAAAACCAAAAATGTCTTGCTCGATTATAAAATCGACGATGCCTCGACTTGATGACATAACCAAGGGTAAGCAAACAATGCCTCGCTCCAATATAAAATCAACGATGTCTCGACCTGATGTAGAGAAGGTCTCAATTTTTTCTTTGAAATTTACTGGAAATATTTTCCTTAGAAATTTTATGCATTATTGGAGGCGACAATTGGTGCTTGGCCGGACCTCTAATAGTTTTTATGTGTTTAGCAATGTTAGGTGAAAGTGTTACTCTACGTGCAGTGTCGAAAACTACAAAAAACTATAAATAGTAGCCACTGATTACTATACATATTATAGTTTTGAAAAGATATTTATTTAATAATATCTATTAACTGAACTCTATTAACTTCATTATATTACTGCCAACATACAAAGATTCTAAAAAAGTACTTTAATTCTGTACTGCTAATTCGATCCATATTGTTTCTTTAATGTTATAAGTTTATCAAAGCCAGCTTGACAGTTCAACTTAATTAAAGAAATGGCTGTGTGTCTGCAGTTTATAATGAATCATTCATTATAGACTAATGAGTCGTTAGTTATTTCTTCATTAAGAGTGCTGTGTGTCTAGGGCATTATTACAGACAATCTATCGTTTTAAAGGTTCATCAAAGTAAATTGACAAGACTAATATATATTTTCAGTGAAAAGACTATAACTGGAGAGGTACTGTTGTGAAAAGGGTTCTTAACTTACTAAATTTAATTAGTAAAGTTTTATATACATATATTAAATATATTAAAAGAAAGGAGATTTTTTATTTTGGAAAAAATCTATCTCTTGAATTATGCTTGAATTGTGTGATTCTCATCATTAGTTCAAGACTACTGAAATATGCCCGAATATTGTGGTTCTCTTCACTACTTCAAAACTACTGAAATATGGCTGAATAAAGTGCTTCTATTCATTGGTTTAGAAGTACCGAATACATCTCCCAAAGACTACAGCATAAAAGAAATGAAAGAAAAACTTATACGCTTCCCTTCTGAAAGTTCGGGCTTTTCATTTAAAAACGCGACGGCCGGTTATATGGGTAAGTGGTTACCCCTGATTTTTTCCCGACTGCCTATTTTTTCCATATAAACTTTAACACCTTTTTTACTTTCTTGGGGTCAAGAGCCTCGGACAGTTTCTTAAGGATCCGGAAAACTACGGTAAAAATTTAAAAGGTGAGGGATCCTGAGAGAAGCATCCAACTCAGCGGTAAAAGCGAATACTATAGCTTCAAGAGTTGGAGCTTAAGTTCTGCTCTAGGTTTACGAGTGAAGGATCATTCGCCCATTGTCCATACTTGCGGCGTCAAAAACTGACACATAAGGGAGGTAATGAAGAAAACTTAGGTGAGGCTAACCAAGTGTCGCGGACTGTTTGTATATATGTGAGGAAGGCGGGGGGGGGGGGGGGGAGAAGTCTGTGAAGCGAAATGCTGAACAAGGTGAAAGCTGTATAAGAGGAAAGCATGCATACTTGATGGAAGATATTTGTTGGTTTGTTGTTTTAGTTGTTCAAGTTGTACTGTTGATCGCTTTGGCATCTTCCACGAGAGTACGTACATTAAGGTAGTATGGGTGAAAGATACCATATGCACGAATTGGTACTTCTCACGGCGAGATAACTATACCTTACTGAAATAAAAATTGTAGGGCTTTAATGATAGGAGGTCATTATGCAGAGAATTTAAGTGCTCATGATAGTCAGAATAATAAAATCTCAGACATAGTAGTGAGAGGAGAAGGACAGACATAGCCTCTTGGGCAGGGGGCGAAAGGATGGCTTAGTTGATGAGTAAGTTGATGAATAACGGAAATCAGGTATGTATGTTAGTAGTGTTTATATGGTTAGTATGCATGGTGAGCTATAAGATCCAAATGGTGAATCTCGAAGCCTATCCAGATTGAATATGGGCATATCTTAACCTTCATGTGGTCCCATCTGAGAGCGCCCATAAGGGTAAAAGTACAATTCTTTTAGACGTTACTAATAAGATCTAGGCCCGAACGGTGTGACCAGTTCCGTTACAAAAAGGATATCTTGCATGAAGATAGACATTGGGAGTATTCATGGTCCGTTGATCATGCTTTACGAAAGCCATACCAAATGGGCGGCCCTACATTGGCTAACTTGGTACCACGGGGTTAGAGGAGCCCTGGATAACAAGGATTTATCCACCTCAACTTGGGATGGCCCCTTGATGGGAGCATCGTGGTGGCTGTGGTGTTGGGCGCCGTGACCCTAGATCGGCAGAGATTGGATAGGTCTCGCTTCTACCAGTAAGTTGATGTCATGCTCTATTGGTGCACTGGTACTCATTGTTATGACATGAGGCCGTTGATTGTCGATAACAATCCGAGCTTGAAGAATGCCGTCAGATTAAGCCATACTCCCCCTTAGAATCTATAGCTATTTAAAGATTGAAGCTATATTCGTGAAACATGGTAGGAGTAAATGAATCTAACTTTTGAGTCACCTTATGGATTTTGGTAGTTCTTTAATTTTTTAATAGCTTATAAAAGTACCTTTAAAATAAGATGCTACTTATTATATTTTATTTAGGGATTGCTTAGTTAGTATTATATAAATTTAGTTTTTTTTTTTAATTCAAATTTCATAAATTTCGTTACTTATCTCAATAATTTTCGTTTATGTGACCAAGCGTATTGTCCATTATTAAAGCCACAAATGACCTCTTTCATCAGAAAAAAAAAACGTATCCCAATGCCTGCAATAGTATAAGTATACATATATAACTATTCCTAGCATAAGCCTGATAGAACGACTTCAGGGGTTACCACTACAATCATTATTCTTTTATTCTATCGGTGAAACTGCATGTACTTCAGCCCGTAAAAATGCACTGAATCACAACGGAAAGCTCTGTGCATGAAATGAAACAAAACGAAAATCGAGATATATTCCTTCTTGCCAGACCTGGGCAATACTTAAGTAAAAGGAGACTTAAGTACTACTTAAAGTACATTTTGATGTGCCCCTACTTAGTACTTGAACATAAGTACTTGCTTCTACTTACTTGTAATTAAGACTTAGTTTTGTACTTAAGTACCAAGATTTTTACTTAAGTATTTCTGAGTCTATTAAGTACCTATAAATATCTAACTCTGCGTAGAAAAGCAAACACAATCTCTAGCGCAACTCCTTTTTTTGTTGTATATTAAAGGACGTACAGAGCTGTCAAAGCATGTGCCACACTCGCGCGTCAAGGAAGAACCTTAGACAAACTAATAACATACAAACAAGACTGGGCAAGTAGAACAAAAACCAAAAATGTCTTGCTCGATTATAAAATCGACGATGCCTCGACTTGATGACATAACCAAGGGTAAGCAAACAATGCCTCGCTCCAATATAAAATCAACGATGTCTCGACCTGATGTAGAGAAGGTCTCAATTTTTTCTTTGAAATTTACTGGAAATATTTTCCTTAGAAATTTTATGCATTATTGGAGGCGACAATTGGTGCTTGGCCGGACCTCTAATAGTTTTTATGTGTTTAGCAATGTTAGGTGAAAGTGTTACTCTACGTGCAGTGTCGAAAACTACAAAAAACTATAAATAGTAGCCACTGATTACTATACATATTATAGTTTTGAAAAGATATTTATTTAATAATATCTATTAACTGAACTCTATTAACTTCATTATATTACTGCCAACATACAAAGATTCTAAAAAAGTACTTTAATTCTGTACTGCTAATTCGATCCATATTGTTTCTTTAATGTTATAAGTTTATCAAAGCCAGCTTGACAGTTCAACTTAATTAAAGAAATGGCTGTGTGTCTGCAGTTTATAATGAATCATTCATTATAGACTAATGAGTCGTTAGTTATTTCTTCATTAAGAGTGCTGTGTGTCTAGGGCATTATTACAGACAATCTATCGTTTTAAAGGTTCATCAAAGTAAATTGACAAGACTAATATATATTTTCAGTGAAAAGACTATAACTGGAGAGGTACTGTTGTGAAAAGGGTTCTTAACTTACTAAATTTAATTAGTAAAGTTTTATATACATATATTAAATATATTAAAAGAAAGGAGATTTTTTATTTTGGAAAAAATCTATCTCTTGAATTATGCTTGAATTGTGTGATTCTCATCATTAGTTCAAGACTACTGAAATATGCCCGAATATTGTGGTTCTCTTCACTACTTCAAAACTACTGAAATATGGCTGAATAAAGTGCTTCTATTCATTGGTTTAGAAGTACCGAATACATCTCCCAAAGACTACAGCATAAAAGAAATGAAAGAAAAACTTATACGCTTCCCTTCTGAAAGTTCGGGCTTTTCATTTAAAAACGCGACGGCCGGTTATATGGGTAAGTGGTTACCCCTGATTTTTTCCCGACTGCCTATCCTTTTTCACTGGAGCTGGAAGCAGGAACCGAAAGAGTTATAAGAAATATTTTAAAAGTCTGCTTTTAACACTTTGTTATTGATATTTTATCTTCTAATGAAATAGTTAAAAAGAGAATTTTAAATAACAGTCTCATCTAAGTTTTATATTTTTCTCTCGGCTTAACATTTTAAAATGGGTTTTATTATTTTTTTCCGCAAGAAATAAACCTGTCCGAATAAGGTTCTGAAAATTGGAATCGGCAAACCCTTCTTGGTGTTGCCATACATAGCTTTGGTTTTTCACTGTAAATGGCGTTTTTTAAAAAAATTAAGCTCAAAAATAGGACCAATCGGATAACTTCTTCGTACGGTTGCTATATAATTTTTTTTTAAAAAATTAACAAATCTTGTAACAAATATATGACAACAAAAATAGAAAACATCCATTGATAAGTTTTATTTCCTGAGTAAAAAAATAAAACTCATTTTTAATTCTTATAATAGACGAAATATGTAAAACTCTGGCAAAGAGTTTTATATCGCTGTAAGATAATATAAGTATTTTTTTTAACAGTTAAAATTGAAATATAAAGAATATGTCTTACAATAACAGTTAGGATTGGATTTATATATTAAAATCGAAACTTTCTGGATTTCAACGTAGGCAGCTAGTCTAAGTGCTGTACAATATACCCCTTTTGTACTACGTTACTTCCTAGAAAACTTTATGAAAGATTTTTTTCGCTTACAAAACAATATTATTTACCGGTCCCTGGCTGGAAGACTTCCGTTCAGGCCTCCCGAAGTACATTTTCAGTACTTTTGTGCTATCAGGGAAGTAGTACTGTCTATTTGCTGTAAGTAGTATTAGCTATCACAGGTGGAGCTATGTTGGGTTCTTTAGTAACTTGATCGGTGTGCGGAAAATTGCTCGCCCACAATTGCTCGCCCACAGTTGCTCGCCCACAATTGCTCGCCAGGAAAGTTGCTCGCCACACAATTGGTCGCTAGGAAAGTTGCTCGCCAACAACAGATATCAATTTCAAATTTTATGGAATTTTATATCATAAATTGGAACATTACTGCGTTCCCGACTGCATTGTATAAATATAATTATTATACAGATACTAGAAGTACTTGTAGTTTTAAATCTTCATAATGTTGTACTTTAGTTCAGGGAAACTCTTTAATGTATAAGAGAAAAACATGTTTATTGAATTAATGAAAAGTAAAATTTTATTTGACAACATAGAAAATATAAAATTCAAAGAAGTTTTTCCAAATGAGGAAAGTTTTGTTAATTGTAAACAATTTTAAATTTAATATTTGTAATAATAAGAATAATAATGAAAGAGTGGTGAAACTAGATGGATATGTACAGTCACCATATATTTGCAGGTTAAAGTCAAAGCAAAGGTCGGCAACCTTATTGCCACGGCTGGCGAAATACAAATTTATTGCCGACCTATAGTCAAAAGGGATCAGGGGATTAACTAACGATTTTCTAATGAAACGAAATCTACCCGGCGCGATAGTAATGGTCTATTTCTTTGTTTTCCAAGACTTTGCATCCGGCTTTGAAGCAATATAAGTCAAAATATTTTGCATTTTATATTCATTTCAAATTCAGCCTGTTATTATTCAGATCGTGTTAGTGTTCAGTGTGCTATAAGTTTGTCTCTCTTCCTAAATAATAATGGCGTTAAAATTTGTGAAAAGCGAGAAGGGAAAACGGAAGTTGCTGGATAAAGGACATCTATACATCAAAGATAAAGAAAACAGTGAGAAAGTATTTTGGAAATGTGTTCAGTCTAAAAAACTTAAGTGTCGTGCACGTGTCCACAGTGTCAATAATGAAATTGTCCAATATTTAAATGAACACAATCATGCTGGCGATGCTGCAAGGTGCGAAGTCGCGGCAGTCTGTAGTGATGCTAAGTTTCGAGCAACAAATACCCAAAATGGGACACATCGCATTGTTGCTAATTCATATATTAATTTGTCGACTGCTGCGGCCGGACAGATGCCACGTATGGATAGCATGAAAAGGACAATACGAAATGTAAGAAACCCGAAAGACTGTCTACCAGCAACTCCAAATACACTTTCCGAATTACAAATACCGGAATTTTATCAAAAAACATTCGAACATTGCGCTTTTATCGAAAAAAACCGAAGAGGCATATACAAATTTTTTCGACGAGCTAAAACCTTTGGAACCCAATTTAGCACCAAAGTCAATTATGGTTGATTTTGAGCAAGTTGCGTTAAATGGTTTTAAGACTGTGTTTCCAGGAGCGTCCCTTAGAGGGTGTATTTTTCATTTTACGCAGTGTTTTTATCGCTGCATTCAACAAAATGGTTTGCAAAAGCGATATCAAGAGGATAGTGACCTTGCGCTAAAAGTAAGAATGATACCTGCTTTAGCTTTAATTCCCGTTGCAAATGTAGAATGCAGTTTCGAAGATTTATGCGAGAACGTTGAGTTTGAAGATAATTTGCAACCTGTATTGAATTATTTCGAGGACACGTGGATTGGTAGGCCGAATCGACGTTGTCGTCGCAATCCTCGATTTCCTCTGGACTTGTGGAACTGTCATAGTGCCGTTCAAAATAGCTTGCAAAAAACCAACAATTCTTGTGAAGGTTGGCATCGTTCCTTCACTGAACTAATTGGTGCACAGCATGCAGGTATTTGGAAGTTTATTGCCGCATTAAAAACTGAACAAAGCATGAATTCCGGAAAAATAGAACAATATATAAGCGGCTGTGATCCTAATATGTCAAGAAAAATATATCGTGACTGTGCGAAAAGGATAGAAAGAATTGTAGGCGATTATCCAATAATTTTTGAATATTTATATTGTACATATTTCGCTCATATATTGAATTATTGTCACTTAACGAAAATAATGCTTTGGTTATTTAATTTTCTTTATTAATATTGTTTTATTTTTATTTTTGCAATAAAATTATATAATTATATTATTAGTAAAATAATTTGTTGTTTTAGCAACCGTAGGTTTAAATAAATCATATTCTTAATCTTCTTTATAAATACTTTTAGTTGACGACAATTGTTTGTGAATAATAATTGAAAATATATGTTTATGTTATGTAATAAACGTGTTTCTTAATCTATATTATCTGTATTCATGTAAATGCAGATGTGTTAGTTATATGCGAGCAACTTTCCTGGCGAGCAATTGTGTGGCGAGCAACTTTCCTGGCGAGGAATTGTGGGCGAGCAATTGTGGGCGAGCAACTGTGGGCGAGCAATTTTCCGGTAATTAACTTGATCTGCAATTGCTTCAATCATAACAGGCAGTGGGGCACTAATTTATATATATATATAGATTATTTTGTAGTAAATAGCTTAGCCCAAAATAGGATACATACTTCAAAGTTAAACAAAAAATATTTCAACAATTTCCGATAATTATAATGTGACCGGGAATAAAATTTTACGCAAATTTAGACATTCAATGAATTCAGAAATATTTCTCTTTTTCAGATCGGATACTTGTCTCTAGTCTACATAATTGTGCGCTTCTTTTACATGAACCAATTAATGGAAAAGTATAAGAAAAATCCAAAAGTTCATTTAAATCTCGACACCATTGGATTTTGGCAATTTCATTACAACAACATGATGGGAATTTGTGCATTTCTAGTTTGGATAAAAATCCTCAAATACTTAAGTTTCAACCGGGTTATGATGCAATTCAGTTCGACATTAAGCAGAGTAATTTATTAATGTTCTCATAACCAAGTACAAACTTAGCACTTTAATATTGTTTTTTTTTTAGTGCTGCAAAGATCTTTTTGCATTTGGATTTATGTTTGCTATAGCATTTATTGCATTCGCTCAGCTTGGTTACCTTCTTTTTGGAACAGAGATGCGCTCATTCATGAGTTTCTCTGGTGCTATATTTACTATGATGCGAATTCTTTTGGGAGACTTTGAATACGATGCTATGGAAAAAGCCAATTGTATATTAGGCCCAATATTCTTCCTAGTATACATAATTTTTGTATTTTTCATATTACTGGTAAGGCGATTTATCAAATTAAGTATAATAGAAGTAGATTCCAGTTAGCCTTACTATTTGAAATTTTCCAACAGAACATGTTTCTGGCCATTATCAATGACACTTACTCTGAAGTTAAGTCGGAGGTAACGACCGATTATATTAAACTAGGTTCTTACGTTAAGAAAATATTAGGAAAAATGTGCAAATGGTGTTGTTGTGGACGAGATATTTGTAAATTCAAAGATTATGAAGACGAAGATTCAATTGAAAGTGCTCCTAAGTCACAAGAACAGCCAAAGCTTTCATCTTCACCGAAAACACAAGAATCGGCTGTTGCTGGCAAAAAACGTATGCTAGAATTGCCTTCTAATGAAAATTTGTCACCTAGACAAAGGAAAGTTATCAGAAAGTGAGCAAACAAAAACAACACAGTCAACATTTTTTTTTTTAATATTTCCATATATTATAATATTTTACACACACACATAGATATTTTGAAGCGGTTGATCCAGACGAGAAATCACAAGGGGTGGCTGGGGGAATGGGAGAACTGAACAGGTTAACAAATTAAATCAGTTGAATGTCTTTAATTAACTTGAACTAGACATTTATTGCATAATGATGCTTTCAGAATGAATCAGAGAGTTCAACGGTTGGAAGATGTTATGGATAGCTTACTGGCTAGACTTGATGCACTGGTACGCCGACTTGATAGTGCAAGAATGCAAGGTCGAAGAACTTAAAAAGTGACTTTTGGATTTTAATACTGTAAAAAATCGAATTGTAATATTATTAAGCATTTTATAAGATTTATTAAAGAAATTAATGAGTAAATTAGCTTTTTTTTTTCATAAAACTAAATTCTTTAAAGGACAACTTTAACAGCAACCTGAGCTATTATTGAAAAACGAAAAGAATATTAAATTGGGCATTTTTAAGTATAATTTTGATGATATTTCCTTTGTGTAGAACCTGTTGGCATTAACGGTTTATCCATGACGTCTAATTTATACGATTTGCCTTTCATTAACTGAGGACATATTTAATGGAAGCACGTGACATTAAAAAAAAGAAAAAACGGTTGCGAGACTAAAAATTCGCTCACAAAAATGGACAAATAACATAATAACAGTAAATATGAAAAGAAATCAATCTTATGCGAATATTTTATTCACTAATAGAATTTGATACGAATTCACTTAGTGAAATTGTCTTATGATGAAATCTATGAGAATATGGGAAGTAGGCGAATTCTCTATTAATGTAAGTCATTTTATGTAATACACATTTAGAGCCGTAAACACTTGGATCATATAACAAACAGGATAGGCTATGAGGAAGAAAAACTTAAGCATTTTTCTTGATGTAGTCGAATCGCATCGATGTGTTTGTTTAGTCATGGAAGTCGTAAACTACGATATTTTCAGAGGGGCACATAATTTAGTGGTTAAACCTTATTTACATAGTTGAAGAATTATAAATTTCTGTCACCGTGGCTCGAATTATTTTTCAAAACAAAAACAAAAAAAAAAAAACTTCGCGGTATATGCATAGGAAGAAGTACAAAGCCCTAATATGTATTTGAATTTGTTATTACTCTATTCTATTTTACTCATTATGACTTTCGATGTGCATTTTATGAATAATTTATTTGATAGAGAATATTATATGTATGTTTATATAATTATTGTGCATATTGAGCAAAGTAGAATAGGTCCTCCTTCTCTTTAGCCAAGTCAAAATGGGTTCTCTTTTCTGCGTATGCATATTGTGACTTGTTTCCAGGGAGCATCACGGGAAGGAGAATTAGGTTCACGTATCCCTAGAACGCAATATACAAAATAAATATTTGTAAATGCCTCCTGGACGTATCGTGTAGCTCATTTAGTCCCCAGTGGCCTTTTAGCTTCTATTGCTTTTGGCAACTTATGTTAAAAAAAATTTGCGAATAAAACTATATTATATTGGATGTTATATGATTAAAAAATTTAGCTTTTTATCTCTAATTGTATTTTTAGATTACATACCTTTATTTTTTATTTTTATTTATAATTTCAGCTCTTTAATTTTTGTAGTTTCTCATAATGTCTTCGTGCCTTAACCGCTTCGTCAGTTAATTCATCCTCTTCTGAACTTTCCATGCATTCTTTTAAATTAAGAGGTTTTTTTATTTCTTCGATCTTCTTACACTAATATCATAATTTTTGAAATATAAAAATTTTTAGAAAAAAAAAGATTTACATATGTGCGTGCGTATGTGTATAGCAGCTTTCCATTCCTATTTTTGTCTACCTAATGTTAAATTTTATTGGCAAGGAGAAAGATTCACTTACATTCCTTATACTCACTGAGCTTGTGTGTTCTCATACGACGCTTTCTTTATATTTACAGTGCCCCTCTAACATAAAGAAGTGGTATTGAGCTTAGCGTCAGTCGTGAACAAAAGTTAGTAAAAAAAAAAAAAAAAAAAAAAAGCGGTATCCGAATTCTTAAATTAATATATCTTAAATAAAGTTTCTTTTGAATAAAAATAAAATCTGTTTTTATTACTAAGCGGTGGTGTGTAAGTACCTATAAAATAAAAATAAATATCTTTTAAATGACTTACAATATGTGACGATTCCACATAGGATAAATCGGTTATTTGTTCATCTTCAGGTTGCATGCACAATTCTTTTTCTTGCCCGTCTGGAGAACCGCTCCTAACCTGACCATCTTCATAAATCTGTTGAAAAGCTTATTTGTATTTATATCTGAAATCAAACAAAAAAAGTACCATCATTGCTGGATAAGTAGGCTGGCTGAGTCCTGCTTTCCCAAAAAAGTTTTCAGTAATTGCAATCTGGTTAGTTCCACTCGTGTTGCCACTCTGCATCTCTTCCGTTACAAAAGAAGTATCCCCAATCGCATTCTCTTCGTTTATCTCTTAGAATATAGAGCAAACAGGAATGGTGATAAGCCAGATTTTGCGTAATGAATTCCTGGTTGTGTTGGTAGTCCATTTGTACATGTGTTTACACGCCATCCCTATTCTAAACAACTTGTCAAATTGCAAAATGTAAACAAAGGTTTTGTGCGGAGCATCTGTAGTAAAAAATGTTCTTTTTCTACTTTATTCTGAAACAATTCACATAATTAATTTATATAAATCTTTGCTTCAATAACAAAAAAGATAATTTAGGTAGTGCAGTTGCCTCAAACAGGATTCCCTAGTTTATAATCCAATTTATATTTGCAAGCACTGACCGAACACTTCATTTCTATTTTTTTAATTGATATGAAGATTTTAACAGGCACTAGTGGCACTATAAAACTTTGCACTAAATAAAGTTCAAAGATAAATAGTTTTGAAAAGTATTGATTGTTAAATTTCACAAAAGAATTTTAAGTTGACCAAATCTGCTCACAAAACAAAAGCACATTTGCCAATTAATCTACAGCTTTGACAATTTCTCCATCCAGCATCTCACTTACTCCTATGTATAGTCTCCTGCTCTTGACAAATTACGCTCATGTACACGAATTTTACACGATTCAACCATTCCTGTTTGCTATATATTCTAAGGTTTATCTATAATACAGCTCATGAGTAGTATTTATTTGATATATGATAATATAAGTACCCTCGTTTCAGGAAGACTAAGTTCAATGGAAAAATTAACTTCATTTTCATTCCCATATGTGTTGCGTCTCTGAGAAGAAATATTATAACAGATAAATATATTCTAGTACATACTTAATAATGTTATACATACTGAATTTGAACAGGGATTTACGAATGTTGTTCTTGTTAATGCAGTTTGCATTGAAATGATTCGCACATACGATGCTTTGTTTTTCAAGGTATGTAATTCATCCGACCGCTTCAAGCCATTTTTTACACAAGACCTTATCTTGAAGGAAACTAATTTGCAAAATTTGGAAAAATTAAAGATAACTTGCAAATAAACGAAATTTAGTAAAAGAATCCCATTATATCGTAGTTTTTATTAATTTTTAATAATTTTAAATTTTTATTTTCTGATAATATTTCTTGGCATTGCCTTTGTATGGCTGACATAATATAAATGACGCTAAACTTTCCGTCAACTAACAATGACAATTCAATAGTAGACATACAAACCGGCATTGGAAAATATAAAATTTTTTGCCACGGCTATTTATTTTTATAAGTATTTCACATATATTTTATTTAAAACACTTTAAATTATTGTTGAAAAAATTAAACTTGCCTGAAAAATGATTTCCTACGACAATAAGTCCGGTTATTTCTGCAACACAGCACAGCACACTTTTTCACCATAATTTAAGATTCCCGGAATCTCGATTATATAAAATCTTTTACACAAATACTTCACTGCTCTTTCTCACTATTGGTAAACTTAGTATAACTAAATCACTTTGTATCACTTCTTTGAGAAAAAATCACTACGAAAACACCGGACTATTTTCGATAAATTCAAAGAACTTCAGAAATGTCAGAAGTATCGAACTGACACCAATTAAATAGCCCAGCCCGCTTGTCATTTCCCCCACGTTTCTACAAAAAAAACTAAAAATGCTTATTACACGTACACGAATTTTACACAGCCTGTCCTGTTTGTTATATGATCTAAGCGTAAACATCAAGCAGAATAATCCATATTTACGTGTAATGCACAAACACCAAACGAAGTTAGTCGCGATTTAATCCACCGGTGTAAGATATTATCCGAGATTTTCCGGGGGTAAAATTTCTATTCGAGGATTATTCCGAATAGGTGACGGATGAGCAAAATTTGAATTTAAGTGATAATTACAGCAGGCAACGTAGAATAGCAAGTTTCCGTGGCAACGATATCTCGGTTAGATGCGCTGATCTTAAATTATTTCTCTACTAAATTTTTTTTTTTAATATTATCTAAAACAGAAAACTGAATATTAAATTAATTTTGTTCATTATACTGCTTATTCAACATTTCTTATTTTAAAACATAATACCTAGGGCTTGCAATACCGGACCAAATTTTAAAAACCGGTATTTCGGTATTTCATTATATTAATACCGGGATCCCGATATTAATACCGGTATTTAAAAAAACAAAAAAAAGCGAAACTACACTGCAAAAAATAGAAAAAAAAAAATTAATAAACAAAATAAAATATTTAATTCAATAATGTATAATTCAAGACAATAAACTTTTTTTTTAAAGTGCCACAAAAGAGAAGAAAAATATAAAATAAAAAATAGTAATAAAATAATTAATAATATATAAGTATAATAAGCTGTATGTCTTATTGTTGTGATTTGTCTTTAAAATATGCCCTCAAAAATGTTAAATTATCAAGAGTTTTGTCACTTAAGCTGGATCGAATTTTTGTGCACAACAGCCCTGCTGCTGAAAAGGCTCTTTCGGACTCGACGCTAGTTGGTGGTATGGACATAAGGCAGTCATATACTAGTTGAAGATATTTTCCTCTTATATGTTCTACTTCGAAGTATGCTAGCTCCTGTTTTATAACTTTATAAAGTACTTAAGAATTCATCGTTTTTGAAATTCCACTCGCAGTCTTCATCACACTAACTTTCTTGGAAATTGCCATTTCTAGTTTTTCTTTCATTGTCATCGAAATTAGAATTTCTGGCTCAGAATCAGCAGATGATTCGGAAACATCGATGGAAGAGGCTCCTATGTTTTCAATATCGTCATCTTCGATATTATATAAGCGTTCCAATAAATTTATAATTATTTTTATTATTGTTGCGTTGTTAATTCGATTAAAAATTTCATCTTCGTCGTCATCTTCTGATTTAGTAGGATTGTGCAGGTATTGCAGTAGACTCGATAAATCAGTACGCCTTTGTTTTATACGAATAATTAGCTCTTCCTTGAATTCATTACTTAAAGCAGTTGTCTGTTCTGTCAATTGATTAAACATAAATAGTAAAGTTGCATCTTGACGACAACAAGCCTCAACAGTTAATTTGATTGGAAGAAGAACTGAAATAACTGATGATGCTAAAGAAAAATCAATTTCCGAAAATGATATTTCGGCATTTAAATTTAAATCAATCAAAGCCTTTTGTATGCAGTTCTTTAACTGAACAAAGCGTTCTAGCATGACAAGTAAGCTATTCCAACGTGTTTTAGAATCTAGAATTAAATTCAGTTCCTTTCCAAATTGTTCTTTAACATGTTTCTGTAAAGCTTTATCATTTTTCATTGGCGAACGTCTGAATAGCTTCACAACTCTTCTTATTCTTTTTAATCAATGGACCTATCTGTTCATGAATAATTAAACAGTCAATTGTATTGTTTTCTTGTAGTATGGCTAAACTATTATCATCAAGATCACTATCATTTTCATCACTTGTATACTGGTTATCATCTTCGTTAGAATTAGAATGTTCTGCATCAGACTTTTCTGTGGTGTTCAGTTCATCGTCATTTTCTAAATTTTGGTGTATCATATATATATATAAAACCTTAATGACAGCCAATTGAATTCCGTGAATTAAGCAAAGTTCTTGCCTTGCACAAATCAATTTTCCAACTTTGTTGTTTTATAGAACTTATAGATTTTGGTATATATTCATACCCTCTGGCAGCTAAACCTTTTCTGATATCCATGGAAGTGCAAAATATGTTAAACGACAAACCGTCACATGCCGTCATGCGAGCTAAAACAGCAGACAAAGAATTGCCCGTTTCAGAAATGAAAAATGTTGTTATATTCCCGCTAGAAACTTTTGTCACTCTAGAAGTTGATGGTTTTGGCTCAATTTCAATCAAAACGTTGGAGCTCGGAGCATTCCTTTTTCTAAAATTAATTTCTTGGAGTGTCTTTAGGTGGGTATACAAACCGCTTGTACTACCTCCTTGCGTCTTTATTACCTTGTTACACTTCTTACATTTCGAAATTTTTCCCTTTTTCTCACGAAGAAAATAGAACCATACGAAATTTTCATTAGTTGATTTTTCCTCAAAAACATAATTTTCCATGGCTAAAAAAAAACAGCGCTTTAACTTTAAGTAAATTACAGAAATTTTTAAATATTTGTATTTGTAAAACGGCAGAAATCTTGCTGTTATTTATTATTTAAAACAGCAGAGGGCTTGCTATTATTATTTTTAAAAAACCGCAGCGCTGCGCTATCTATTATATAAATATATAGGAAATAAAAATTTTACTTATACTACATACTATACAAACAGTTAATTTTCTCACTTTTCACTTACCTTTACCTATCTGCTATTTATCAATTGAAATCAACTCTTATGTGATTATTATGTGATTATTAATTATAATTATGATATTAAAATTTTTTTTCACTTTTATATTGTACACAAACACAATTCTCTAAATTTTCTAAAAGTTTACAACTAACTATGCGCACATAACTTCTCTATAAAATAAAAAACGTGGCTTCAATATTGAAAATTTGGAAAAATACAAAACAGTAATTTTCCATAGCAACTTGCTATGTGAATTTGTGTCTTTTTTAGTATTTTTTATGCAAACGCCCTCTGAATCTGAACTGCAGGAAAATTAACGTAAAAAAAAACAACCTGTACGTAAATTTCAAAATTAGATTTAATCTTTAAACATGACAACATCTAAAAATATGCTAATTATTTATAAAAAAAAAAATAGTTAAATAAAAATGATATGAATGTTAACTAAAAGCAAAAAAATGTAATTCCGGATAACGGTATTAAGTGGTCATTAATGCCGGTATTAAACGGTATTAAAAAATGTCGGCAATACCGGGATCCCGGTATTGCAAGCCCTAATACCTACTCTTTTATTTCAACATACCGAAAATATCCGAAAGTACTGCTGTGGCGGCTTGACGACGCGTTGCGAATTAATTTGGACAACCATACCACATTTGTAGAGTTTGCGCTAGGTACACTGAAAACTACTTTGGAAACTAAAAAGGGTGTGAAATAGTAGGCCGGTATATTAAAATTGTAAAATAAAATATAAAAGAAAATCAGTCTCATGTCAGCGGGCGAACAGCAAGTTTACACAAAAATAAAAAACGAATAAAATAATATAAAATATAAATTAGAATAAAATAAATAGTTGTTGTTATTCAAGCAGTCTACCGGCCATGTTCATGGCAAATTTCTTCTAACTATATTGAAGTTTTCCACAGGATACCCAAAGTTCCTTTTCAGTGAATCCCGCTTAGATACCTGCCACCAGCGTGTCGAGCTCTAGATAAGGTAACACGGGGAAAATTCTCCATGGTGACAGCTAGCTAAGGATCAAAAGCAGTCCTAGCTGCGCTACAGCTCCACCGTCATCGCCCAGCGTACAAGACTGGAAGACACCAAGTGGAATAATTTATGCTTCTGAACTCAGTGGACTCGCTATCGTAGATTTTAGTCTATTAGAAGACGACTCCTGTCCTTTTACGTTATCTTGCCTCCAAGCAAATCCAGTGCTAATATTGGGTATAGCGGAGTATACTCTGCCCTGCTCCACATCTTAAGAACAACAAGTGGACTGTCATTGGGACAGCTCCTCATAATATTTTTAAAATCTTTTCAGAGTGCCTGCCTGAACTTTGTGCCACCCGGATGAACGAGCGTCCTACTTCTACTGAAACGGATGCCCTTATTACCATCCCACTATCAGTTGATCTCCTGGTGGCAGTAAACTATACATCGATTTACCTGACCCTCGACCATCAACAGCAATAGACCTAGTGTCAAGCCTCAAGTTACGAGTAAGAAGTCTGTGGTTATCAGCACCCCCTTATTACCCGACCTACAAGGTCCTGTTAGGAAGACGACAGCTGGCCAGCTAATCACATTATCCTCGATTATTCATTTTACGACTTCAAGTCTACGAATTACTCGCATCACATCAAGTGCTGAATTCGGATAACCTCAGCTGAATTACACTGTCCTCTGATTAGACCGATCGTCTACACAATCCGATCTAGCTTATATTTGGCTACGTCAGATCTACGGACGGCTTCCTTGTCAAAATTTAGCCAAGACATTATACAGGCTACAAAGCCAAACTACCACATAAGCAAAAAACTCATTGTTTTACACGAGTTGGAGTTTACGACCAAAGTAAGCAGGATCATTTTCGGATAGGAATAATCTTTACACAGAAAATAGGATTATCCTTGTTGGTGTTTACGGCCCTTAGTGTGCTTGGACTAGAATTCATATCTCCAAAACAAAGAAGAGTAGGTATTACCGCAATTTTTGGCATATATTATAATAGATAACGCTTACATCATTGAAATAAAAATATTAGCAAAAAGTGGTAGTGGTCCCCAGTAGAAGAAAATATTACATTCCCTTAAGTGTAGTGCTCCCATAGTCCCATACTATTTTACTTTGGGTATAGGGTAGATTTGAAAATTTATGTCTTCATAACATAGAAGAGCACCATCGAAATTTTTGGCATGGAGGTAGAAAGTCGGTATTGCTGTAGTTTTTTATTTAGCTTCATTTGATATTTGAATTGGAAAAATCGGTTGCTTCATTCTCGAAATTTGTAACTCTTTTAGTACATTGGTGGGGGGTTGTAGGAATAAATAAAAAACTATGAGTGTGCTATTTCCATATTCCATACAAATTCTGAAAATTTCATTCCAATTGAAGATGGTCTGGTAAAAAATAAGTTCAATTTGACCGTTTTAGTTTGGATTCGTTTGATTATTATACAATTTACACTTTATGTTACCCAATTTTTTCATTTTTGTAGTTTCGTTATTCAAAGTCAAAATATGAAACAAAAAAAATTAAATATCAAACAATATAATTACAATTAATTGCTATAATTTTTATAATAGCGAAATATTCATTCAAATTTTTATTTATTTTATTAGTTAGAACATGTACTAGTTAAGCCTAGCCTAACCCGTTGGCCCGCATCTTACTTGATCCGATGGTACCAGGGCTACGTTTTGGGTGTCGTCGGTCCTCTGTAAGTTTTTCTGAAAGGGAATCGTGGGCTGAGGGAAGTGACAAATCGAGCCTTTCCCGGTCCTTTCTAAAAATTTTTGCCGAGGGCGCTGGTGCGGGTGTTTACTTTCTTGAAACTGACATTGGGTTGGAGTACTTACTTGGAAGGCACACAACTGTCTTCTAGGCCATGGCAATGGCAGCCAGCGAAGATAGTTCTGGATATGGACAGGAAGGGAAAAGACATTACTATCCCTTCGGATAGTCAGACAGCCTCGATGGCTCTGAGTGACCCTTGGATAACATCCAAATTACTGGGGGACTACAGGTCGTCCGTAAATAGCGCTGTATATCCACAACAAGGTATCCCTCCAGTGGGTTCCTGTTCACATGGGGATCATGGGGAACGAAAGGGCTGACCTTCTAGCCAGGTCTGGCTCTGGTTCTCCCTTCCTTGTACCGGAAGCCGCCGTAGGGTTTACCACCTCGGTTATCTCGTCGCTCATCAAAGCGATTGTTCGTTTAAAGCATAAGCAGAGATGGGCGAACCTAAGCACTTGCAGGTGTACAAAGCTTTTTCTTGACGCGCCTAATAGGAATTTCTCTGATTGGCTCTTGGGGTTCGGGTGGAAAACATTGCAGAACTGCAGAACACTTTCTGTTTGTTTGTCTGGCCTTTTCCCGGTATAGTCTGGATACGCTTGGATGTGTCCTGCTATCTGTGGATAAGCTGGAAAATTACCTCACTAAGATCTGATGCGCTTTATTAAGAGGACAGGAAGATTTTGGAGAGAAAGTTTTCAAGAGGTTAGCACAATGCACCACCCTGGTCTCCGTTCTTAGGATCTCTCGTCCCCTGTCAATAAAAAAAGAAAGAAACCTAATGCAACTAATGCATATAGCCCACGCCAGCTAGGCCATCTGGGCAACTTCCAGATGTGGTTTATATGATCTTAAAGCTATGCAATTCATACAATGAACTAAATACCTCAATTTTCACAAAATATGTGTTTTTTCGTTTTTGCTTCGGAGTTAACTTAAGCCCCGAACCGAAGAATAAGTTGTTCAAGGTGTTGTCGGAGTCATGACTCTCACAACCTCAGGAACTTCATTTGTATATTAATGTTGGCTGGTTTATGTTCCGGCAGTTAGCTTCCAATGGCTTTATTTGTTCTAGAATTTAAACGCAAAAAAAAACATATTTTTGTTTCGGTGATCGAATTTTTGGGGTTTGTTTGAATTAAAAAAGACGAAAGTATATGACATTACTTGTTACGGTCTAAAAAACACGAAAAATTTTCAATTTTGTTCGGATGCTTCTTATTAGGTTATTTTTACCAGAAGCAATGTCATTTTCTTTGATTTGTACATACAGCATTGAATAAGTAGCTAACAGGAAGCGGCATATCGAGTAAATACATTGTACTTGAATAAGCCACTCACTGACGTTTGGATTTCACTTAATATGAAAGTATACATTTCAAAGTTCCGGGAGTTTAGCAACTTTTTCAAGTTTATTATTATTAATAAACATTAGAAATCTTAAATAGCGTTGTTTGTAAAGCTTTAAGTGTATATTTTTATTAAAATTTAATGTTTTGTAAACTTTTTAAACTTTGTGACAGCGTGTGGCTTAACTTTTCACTCGATATACCGCTTCCTTGTTAGTTATTTATTAAATGCAAAGTAGGGGATAAGTTTAGTGCAAAACCAGTGTTGCACTTCTGGTATAAAAGTGGTCCCATTGAATATTTTCAGTGCTGCACTGCTAGAAAACTATAACACTGGTGTTGCACTAAAGTCCTATCGAAATCGTTATATTTTTGTTATACGATCTGTGAAGCTTGACATTTATTGCTCCATTGAACAAGAACATGATACCTTCAGGAGTCAGGCCATATTGTATGATTGATGATTCGAAAGCAAAAAAGAAAACATCTAGTGATTAATTACCGCATTATGATTATTTCATATAGGACGCCAATTGCCGTGCCTGGCCTTTAAAGGGTTAGATGTACCAGTCTCTTGTTAGTATATTTTAACATAAATGTAATTTTTGTAAGAAATTTCTTGACTGAGACAAAAGATCTATTTGTAATGATATCTTTTTACAATATTAACGTAGGTGAAATTTTTTTGGCTTTTATGACTATGTTAAAAACAATTGAGAACGACTTAACTTGTTCACATAGACTAATATATTTACGAATATCTTCAAGAAAGAGTACAAAAGACGCAGAAAGGGTTAAGGTGCTCCTAAATGATCTGACAGAATGCCAGATATCTGCCCATTTTTGAGGGTAAATACGTGTAATCACGATGGCAGATATTGACAGATATCTGGCACTCAAAAATGTCCAGATGTCTGCCGCAGGTTAAATCAATCATTTTTTCTATTTGGCAAATTTTTGAACATCGTCTGCCAATCTGCCCACTAAATTTTTGAATTGAACAAATATCTGTCCAGTATACCCGTTAAAAAAATAGTCTCTAGTCAAGTTCTCTAGAAATCATTTTTGAACAATAAACTTCACATTAGTTGGTGTTATCTTTGCCAGATAAAAGCAGTATTTTAACAGATGAAAAATAGCAGATCGTGTAATCAGTAAAGACAGACGCATGACAGATAAGTGACCAAAAACTATCGGACAACTCTGTGCCAGATGAAATCTGCCCGAATATCTGCTCCGTGTGTAATCAGTAGGGCAGATATCTGCTCACAAAAATTGGTAGATATGTGACATTTGCCAGATCGTTTTGGAACACCTTTACATTTTTTGTACAGACTGTAATAGGTCATTTTAATGGGAAGTAAAAAGGCTAGAATTGGTCAGAGACTCTCATGATAAACTATAGATGAATGCCCGTATGAAATTTTGTATGGTCACCTCTCGTGCAAGTTTGATTTTTGAATGGGTTTTTCGGATATATTTCTAAAACGGCTCGTCGGACAGTAAAAATGATTATGACCAATTTCATAGGAATTCATATTCTGAAGAACTTTTCAGTACAATAAAAACGTTAAGGTCTGATCGTTTTCATAGCATACGTAAAAAATCTACGATGGAGTTACCGAATTTGTCCCATTTTCGAACTTACATTTTTTTTTAAAGTCTGTGTGCAAAATTTCAGCTCTCTGAGTAACGCGTTCTCGAGTTATTTTATTGAGTCATAACTTCAAAATAGAGAAGAGGAGGGGAAAAACTTGTACACCATTGGAAAGGTCCAACAATTATCAATCTAACACATTTTAAATCATCATCATAGGTTATAACATTCAGAAGTTACAGGGTGATCTATAAAAACATACTCAAATATCTTTAAGTCGTGTTATCTTGAAAACGGTTTAAGATTTCGCCCCACCACTCATAAATTTTTTTTCTTGTTTAAGCATAGCCTTCAGCTGGATCAGATTGAAAATTTCAAACGCGTAGCTCGCGTAGCACGCGTTGACAGGTAATATCGAATATACGCTTGTTGTATAGGGAGTGTCAGATTACCAACGCACGCGACGCTCGCGACGCAAAAATCGAGAGATTTTCTACTTTTTCGTCACAAACGCGTTCAATTTAACCCCACATTTAGAAGTTTCAATAAAAAGGTGAAAGTTATTGTTGCCGGTTTTGTTTTTGTGTTAATTAATACATATTTTAGTTCCCAGGCCTGCAATGGAATTTAATGAAAAATTAATAGAGGAAGTGCAAAAGTACGAACTAATTTACAATAAAAAACTGAAAGACTACAATAATATAAAAGACAAAGCATGGAAATTAGGGAGAATGTGAAAGAAAGTGGTAAGCTCTCCAGATGCAGCTAGTAATGGTTTTTAATAATATGTGCAAATTTTCAGCAGAAACATGTAGAGTTAGATGGAAAAGCGTGAGAGACAGGTTCTGCAAGGAAAATGGCAAGATTCCATCAGGAAGCAGCTCTGAAGATAAGGTGAAATGCGTTCACTTTAAGAGAATGCTTTTTTTGAAAGAGCATGTTAAACCTAGAAAGTAAAATTCATTTTAAAGTTTGAGAGAAAATTAGTATTTAACAAAATAACAATTACAGAACTAGCAGCAATTTTGAAGGCGTATTTAATGTGGCTCCTCCTTCGCCGGATTACCAGAATTGCTTCAGAGAAGAAAGCTATGATGCTCCTCTCCATGAATTTCTTGAACCATCAACTTTCAACTTTTCTGAAGTAGTGACCGATGGTGACCCCACTCATCGCAATGAGAGCTTTCAACCATGTACAAGGACGCCAGGGCGCATACATACGGAATCATCTGCACCATCCACGTCTTCCTAGACTGTATGCGCAATTCCAACTTCCAACCAGAGGAAAAAGCAAAAAACGAAAAGCACACAATGTGATTCTGTCGATAGCGAGTTCCTCACATTTTTAAGCAAAATGGAGAAACTAGTCGATAACAGATTTGGGAATCCACAAGACAATAATGTAGATTTTTTCAAGTTATTATCTGGCAAATTAAATACGCTTCCAGAAGTATTGCGTGAAAATACAAAAATGTAAATATTAAATTTAGTCCATTCTAAAGTAATGCAAAGTAAGACTGCATAAGAAGGTTTTTTTTTTATAATTTTTTCTTTATTATTAGGTTAATGTGAAATTAAGTTTAATGGGAACTTGTCATATTATTAAGGACTTATTATAATTTTATAAAATTGCCTCACTTTTCATGGGTGAGACACTCTGGGGAGATTTATTCTCCCCCGAGTGGGAGGCAACATGTGACTTGGCCCATAAGTTTTCAACAACTTTTTCATAGTTCCTATATAGCAGTGGCGGTTCGTGGGATTCAGAAGAAGGGAAGCAATACATTTTATGTAAATTATAGCTCCGCTTTTCAGACTATTTCATTGCAACTATAAGTAATTATATATGTTTCAAAGTCAATGATGTCAATAATACACAATATAAATATTCATATTTATTCTTGCTCTTTAAAGAGAAGGAAGCCATTATCATCGTTAAATATATCAGCGATGCTATCATATCTTTCATTTAATCCATTCACAGCAAATACTGCCTGCCCCATAATTAAGCAAATACAAAAATTTCACTCAATATCCTCTTTCACAACGTACGCAAAAAATCTAATCATCTAATTCATTCTTTTCAATTCAATTACCATTATAATTATACTTAAGTATACTCGTTTGCCGGAATACTCAAATAAAACCAAGAATTCTACATTCTCTCGCAATTAAACAGAAACGTACGTAATATTAGGTATAGATAGTCAATATCTTATTTTTGCACAATATGAATCAAATATGTTTAACAAAATTTTATAATAAAAAACATTCAAACATTTATAGTCAAACGAGATAATATAATTTTAAAATATTGTTATTGGATAGATTCAGTTTTGCAATGAATTTTTTTTTTTGTAGAAAGAAAAAATTATTTTTTACATAGTACCTATAATTTATTTATGAAAGTTATTTATTTAAAAAGTTTTTTTAATATATTTTATTTTCTAATCATTACATTTTTGCTAAAAACTCATAAAACAGGACATTCAGTACGTTTACATAAATACTTGGCTTGAAATCCACTTGAACCTCAGGTAGGGCGGTTGATTGAATTAATTCCAATTACTTGAGTTGAATTTTTCTTGAATTTAATGTTCCAATTACTTAAGTTGAAATTTGGGGATTGAATGAGCGTTTTCATGATATTTTGATTACTTCAAGCATACTTCAAGTATGCTTCAAGTATTCATGTAAACGTACTGATAATCTATCTAATATATGCTTATTACCTCGCATCTACGTTCTTTTGCGAATGTTGTGATGTAATTTTTTACCTCTGCGGTAAGTATAGTTTAGAAGATTATCGCACTTTAATGTAAGTACTTCCATGCAAAAACGTTTTACATGAAAAAACTGGAAAATTTATTTCACATCAAAACCCATCGGTTAAACATATAAAATTTAAATGTTCACATGAGATATGTAAAACATTATGCGGAAGCGTTTAAAAGAAAAATCAGCCCCCGCAAGTACGTACCTCCTTTGTACATAAATTCGAAAATCACGCATTTTAAAGATATTCGGGTGAAAAAAGTCGGTTATAAAGTAAAGAAAATATGCCATTTAATAAACCTCAGCAAAAGCTTCAATTTGGTATTACGCACGGCCAAAATTGGACAACGCCATGAGTGTAGCTACCACCCTCCCCGCAAAACCCCAAAAAACGTAAACAATTAAGCCCACTGACTAATTCTAAAACAAAAAATCCCATGTAAATCCATCCACGTTTACTATTCTAAAACTATTCCTAAATTTCACAATATTCGTCACGAAGTACGGATAAATGGTATTTAAAAAAAGCTACGAATTTATTATTAACATCTGGCAGCATTTAAATAAATCGTGAGCAAGACCGACACCCACCCGCACCAGCATATACTCCAGAATTTATCAATGAAAGTTACTATCAGGGGGTGTAAATCAATTGCCAAACGCTACGCTGCGGCCAGCGTACCATAGCAATGTACGCATGCAAACTCTTGAGTGAATGTGAGTCTAAAAAGTTAAATGCATTTAACTTTTTACATTGGCTTTGTTGTTGTAAAAACGCTGTAGGGATTTCAGCGTTACTGCGATGCCAGTGGTAACGGTGTTTGATTCTAATGCCATTCCATCCATACCACGCGAATATTATGTAGCTTACTTGACAAGACAAATCGGGGTGGATCTGGTGCTGGGTGGAATGATGGTGGGTGGGTCATACGCTACATTTTGGACAGCGTACCATACAGAATGTTAGTAGAGATATAATGACATTGGGCTGGGCGGTATGTTCTTAGTTTGTAGGAGAAAATTGGGCGTTACTTATAAAATATTTCAGGTTGTGTCTAGTGATGCCAGAGGAGTAAACTTCTTTGAATTTTATACATTTTTTTTAATATTCTAAGAATATTTTAAAGCAAAATGTTATGTTTGGATTTTTTTATTTTGTCAAGGGAAGCAGTGCTTCCTTTGCTTCCAATGAGAAACCGCCCCTGCTATATAGAAATATTTAAAACTGAAGTGATAAAACGTGACTGTGCATTCCGGAATAAATAAGACTTGCTACTTATGTATGTTGATATAAAGCAAAAAATATATTCATTGTAATATGAAATAAATATATGTACATATATATAAAATGTTACATCTGCAATCGGCGTCTTTTAAATCAATTTCTTTTTTTTTGCATTTATTGATTTATTTCACAAAAAATCATATAAAAACAAACCACAACCAAAGATTAAATTCAAGGGATTTTATAGCAATAAGTGCTCCTTAGAATTCTCCAACGGGCTGTCATAATACCAAAAGCATTTTCAATTGTCCTGCGGGCCCTTTAAAAATCCTTTTTAGAGGGAATGCGGCATCTCCAACTAAATAATGTGGAGTTACCACAATTAGTATTCCCGAGAACTTTATCTTTTGGGAGACTCATTTTTCCATTAATTAGGGCTTTTCCAAATAAGGAACATGCGAAAATTCCACCATCGCTTTGACTTCCATATGCACCAACATCTACGGCTGTGAAAGTATAATTAGCATCACATATTGCTAGGAGGTGGTGGGGGACGTATATATCCGAAAGTTTCAGCCATAGAGGATGTTACAAGTTTCTAAGACTATTTCCCTTACCGTTCAAACTCCAATTTTGAAGGTCATGCTTATGCCCTGTGACAAATATTTAAAGTAAAAAATAAGATTATAAAATAAGTTCTCTTTTATTGAAATTATCTTACAACAGAGTTAGAAAAAGGCGGCATTTAGCTGGAATTGGTTTTCTCGGCGAATGCTTCGTTAATGATTCAGAAACAAGATTAAAATGGCAGTCACTTCACTAGACATTCTTGTCGATATTATAAACTGTTCCGGATCTCTTTCTTTCATTTTTTCAAATGTTCTTTCAAAGAAACCATCAACTTTTCTATTAATATTTAGTTCTCGAACCCACATGCGAGTCTTTTTTTTTTGTTTTCACTTTTTTAAAAAGTTTGTATGTTTTAAAAACGCAAAAAACTATAAAAACAAAATCCGACAATTCAGAATTACATACTCATTTTTAAATTATTAAAGAAAAATATTCACATCACTCTGGTCAAGTATTCTCTTGGTCAGCGTAAACAAATTTAACATATCTCATATGTCAACGCGTTCAATCTGCTTTGTCCTGAAATCTACATCGTGGTCCGGTGTTTTATCCCCTTCGAGACATAACCAAAATACATCAGTGGCTGATATGCCTATTCCATGCATATATTTGTTGAACTTGCAGTGTCCGGTTAAAACTCCTGTAATTATTCTGAGTTGATTCCTAGATAGCCCTAAAAGTCCAGGGTCTTCTTTACTGAAAATCCGTTGATGAATATTTTTGCTTGTCATTGATGTCCATCTCTAATCCATTGGGTTCTGGATCCATTTTCATATAGTAAGTTTCGCAAAATATCGTAAGATATCGCATAATAATTCCGGTCCGATGAGCAGCATGGATACTTTCTTCTTGCCAAAATATATACTAAAAGATTCATTATACCAGCAGAGAAAGAGTTAAACAAAGCTGCTACTTTTTAGCTGCAAGACTGGCCATAAACTTCTACATTGCACAAGGCAGCCACTAGACTGAAGCCAGTAAGGAACACGTTGTTGAGGTAAACCTGACACCATTCGGAACCATCAGATGAGACATCATCGAGTTAGCCAAAAACTGTGACACAAAATAGAATCCAAGCCATACAGTTTCTGTCCTATGTCTTCGATAGATTACAAAATCCGTAAAAATCTAAATTTACATATAATTGATATTTATAAGTTTGTTGACATAACGAATCGCAAGAAATATCTAAATCTTTTACGTAGTTAAGAAATAGCAGATTCATGAGGAAAGCCGTAAATATTATTTTGATTAAAGTGTGCGTCATAAAAAAGAATTACTGAGAAGTTTAAGTTTAAATTTTGTTTATTGCCTTTATTTTTGTAATCACAACAATTCCGTTTCACTTCCAAAAATTCAAATTTCTTTCAATAACACTTTTTTTCCAACTGAAGCAGGAAAAAATCTTAATTTTTTTACCAAAATACTAGTTCTCGTGACCGCTACATCAATACCTGTCTCAAGGAGATTCTCATCTCAAATACTGGATTGGGTACATGGATATTCTTAAGTAAAAAAAGAAGACAGAATTTATGTAAGTACATATATGCCGATTTATAATTTTTTTCCAATGAAAGTAACAAAACTCAAAATGACCAGAATATTCAGGCGGATGTAGTGGAAATGGACCAGGCGGGTACGTACGAAGAAGATGTGGACCAGGAGGGTACGGACGAAGGAGGATATGGACCAGAAAATCAGATAAAAAGAATCATTGACCTCTTGCGATTATAAAGATAAATTCCTCTTGGTGACTATCAGTTAAATAAAGGCGGTCGGATTGGGTGCGATCAGGCATCTACGGTCTTCAATTGAATTTTACTGAATTTTAGTGTTGTTTTAAATAATTGTTGCAAGAAGGATTAGTTAATAACAAAATGCAGCTAAGTTCAATATGCGTTTTACTGTTCGTAGTTTCGTGTTATGGAGCTGATAAATATTTGACACAACAACGTAAGTGTTTCTGTGTACCTACATTGAAAGGAGAGATTATGAGGATACATGTAAAATTAATGAATTTATTAGTTTGCTGAAGGTGGCTACTTATTCTTTTAGTATTGCTGCGGTTGTTAAAAATTCTAAAGTTAGATTTCTGATTATGGCAGAAATATTTCTTGTCATTTTAACGGCCACTGAAGTCTTTTTAACTAAGTATTAAAATCTTGTTCACGTGGGCAAAGGTTTCATCTACTTTTTTGTTTTGTAATTTTTGTCCGTTAACTCTTTTGTTCGTAAAAGATTTTCCGAAAGTTTTTCTCCGTAAGCTCATTTCTTCGTGAACTCTAAAGGCGTACATTTTTCTTCGTGAAACTATTCTTCGTAAAATGTTTGTTCCTGAAAGTTTTACGTGAAATTATCAATTTCACATTTCATGCAAAATTTGCACATTATAAAACAGAATTTTGTTCGTACCGGAAGGTGTACGACAAAGAAAATTTATTTACAAAATAAAAAAGGGAAAAGTAAACAAGGGATTAAAAAAAAAATCTCCAATTTCTAAAAAGTATCTTTCATTAAAAAACTAGAGTTATTGATTACACAGGTAGCTCCTAGTTTTCAGATACTATTACAAGACTCATCCGAGTGCGTGATCAAGTCTATAAACTACGGAAGTGATATCGAATTGGAGAACATTGGAATAATTATATTGAGCTAAGAAATAATGATAATTACGTCCAAGGTCCATCTAACAAAAGTATTTGTCAAATAATACTGGCGAAATTAACAAATGTGTACTGTTGTCATTAAAAGGTGAGTATTCGCTGGCTAATAGAATTAAAGTCGCAGTCAGCATTTAGTCCAATTGACCTCGAAAGGATAGCGGACGGGGTATGTTAGCATACAGATAAAGATTATACTGTCCAATAAGGTTAAACGGGTCATAGAATTTCCAGTATACCAAGGGAGAGACAACGTCATAACAAATCTTTGATATGTGTCACAAAAGAAATAAAAAAAAAAACTATATTACTTTAACAGATTTATAACAAATATTCCATATCTGATACGGTAGAATTTCACTCTATATTTAAGTATATGGCTAAAAATGGCTAAAACACTATTAAGTATAAAGATAGAGATTACTCTATAGGATTTTTTACCGGGTTAAATTTATATTTGTTCAAGAAGGAACTTTTTTTTGGATTGTCCGGTATATAGCAAAAGCTAAAAAATGTTTTTAATTTGTTATTCCATCACACAACCCATAATATTTTTGGTGATAAGTTTCAGGTCTTGGACTCATCAACAGGTCCCAAATAGCGAATTTGAGTGACTTGAAAAACAAATGAAAAAATAGAACAAAGAAAAGAAATGAAAAAATGAAAAAAATTGAGAAAAATGGAAAAAAATGTTTATTAAAAAAATTTAAAAAACTTAAAAAATCCAGATTCATTCGAAACGAATCGAACCTGTATTCACCCGCAGTGGGCTGAAAAAGAAAAATTAAAAGGAAAAAGAAGAAGCGTTTCGTTTAGCAGAAAACCTTACACTCATCAGCTTGGATTTCTGCCTGCTGCAGACGCTTTTTCTATTTTTCTCTATTTTTTCATTTGTTTTTCAAGTCACTCAATTTCGCTATTTGGGACCTGTTGATGAGTCAAACCAAGACTTGAAACTTGTCACCCAAAATATAATGAGTTGTGTGATGGAATAACAAATTAAAAACATTTTTTAGCTTTTCCTATATACCGGAGAATCCAAAAAAAGTTCCTTCTTGAACAAATACTATTAAGTATTTTTTAGTAGTATTTTAAGTATTTATTTTAGTAGGACGACTGAGCCTCTTTAAATTGGCTTTTCAAGTCGGTATACTTTGAGCTTAAAGGAAAGCGACAATTGAATTCTTTGAGATCGATACTAAAATCTTTCTTGGTGGAAGAGTTAAGCTTATAGATGTGAAGTTTTTCCATAATATCTTAGAAAGCATCCAATTAGGATTAACGACAGCTATATTTGTCACTCAAATTGAAGTGGGTATTCTTAAGTCTTATTACGTAGAAAACGATACTCACTTCGGAAAATAAAAATCCCAGATTGCTTCCGTAGGTTTAAGCTGCTGCTTCGAATTAGGGAGAACCAAGATCAAGTATGATTGAGAATTACCTTCGTAGTACCTGGGAGTTGACACGGTTGAATATCGAAAAGGGAGCCTTATACATTTACCTATTATTTATTTGCATCTATTATGTATTTTAAGATTGGACTTCATTACCTAATCCATATTCTAAAGCCTTGGTGAAGTGTTTTTGTGCACCTTCTTATAGAACACCTATGTGTACCTATAGACTTTAGAAGTGCTGTGATCGAGAAAAGGAAAAATCCAATTAATGACACTGTTGCAACTATTCAGAACATCTGTACATGTCAGAACTCCTTTAGCTGTTTTTGCAAAATATTAGACTTGTGAAGCTGAGAATTTATTTCGACAGATGCGAGGGTCTTAATATCTACGTTTAGTAAATTTTCGCAAGTGCCCAGAGCTTGTGATGAATGTTTTCGAACTTTTGATTTGTTTGCAGCATAAAGGATTTAAGAATGTTTATTGCAGTCTAATTTTAGTAGTACACATACTAATGCGACCAGGAATTGTCCGCTGATTGTCGAGATTTGCCAAAATATTACTTTAATTTTTTGAATTTGAAATTATCTGGAAACATTTGTCGAAATTTACGGTGGACTAAACGCCTCTTAAAAGTTTCCAAATATCAGCTGGCAAGTCGAAAAGCCGTTTAAAACTTCAATTTGTAGTGTTCTGATATAGGTGACTCATATAAAAGTTAATTGAAATGTGAACTCAACGTGAACTGAGCTCATTCCACTCTCTATTTGTTATGTAACATTAATATATTATTTTTGTGTGGCAAATGCTTTCAACTAAATAGTACACTTCGTCTAAAAAATCTTTCGAAGTTTAAGTTTGTTTATTGCTCGTCGCCACGTTTACTACCGGCAGGTAAACTCACTCTGTATAATCGTCCAAGTTAACCGAAAAATTAGTATACATACTTACTACTAGTATTCTAGCTAGCTAATGTACCCACCGTCTGGGTGGAAGGGTTAAAGCTTAAAATACTTACACGCGATAAGTTGAGGATAGTAGTTTTCGATTAAACGTTGTGTTACATTTTAAATTGTTGCATATTTTATATTTGTACATTTTACATATTTTTTATCAGCTGACTATGCTTCCGTCTGTCAAATAAAAGATCCAGAATTTGTAAAATGTTCCACATCAAGCGTGCAGAAGCTATTCAAACAGTTAAAGACAGGTTTGTATAATGGATTGAGTATTGCTTACATTGCTGATTTGTATATCTTATTTGAATAACAATTCCTGGAGCCGTTAAGTCTATTGATCCTCTGTTTATTAAAAAGGCTAGCCTAGGACAATCGGAAGCCGGTGCTGTTAATTTGAAAGCAGATTTAACTCAATTGAAGGTGACAGGATTTGGAGAGGCAATAGTTAAGGAAAGCAAGTAAGTAGATAGACATATAACATACCACGTAGTAGTTCTTAATATTACTCTACTCTGCACCAATCGAAGTCATATTGTTAAAACTTTTAGTGACTTCACAGCTTTTATAAAAGCTAGATGACGACGAAGCTAACATATGTATCCAATCTCCTGGCATAAGACTGGACTGAAAAGTATTTTCCTAAAAGTGCCACAATTTATGAATTGCAAATAAATTTAGAACTACCATTTGTCTCTCAAAAACATTCCCACTTTGTCATCAAAGTGTAAAAAGCGTATTGCATTCTCTGCTATTTCATAAAGGCTTGTCTTTTTTTTCGAAGCGTTTTACACTTAGGAAAGCCGAAGAAATTGTTTTGATTATCACCAAAAAACACATTTTATCATTTACTAAATAATATTCCTCTGGATCAAATGCTGAACAAAAATTGAGCTTGAAAAAGATAGATAAATAAATATTCTTAACAACAAATTTGTTGTAACAGCTAATGACGTCTTATTTACCTAACTAGCACCAGTATAAGAATTACATAATATTTACTATTGGCTTGGTAACCAGGTCAACAATAGATTTACCCTATGAGATAGATAGCGTTTTTATCTTCGTTATGTTCAATATAGAACTAAGCAAAATGAGAACTATACATTAGCTTGCTTTTCGTCTAGATTACAACAAACTTTTTATTGCTACGCATTACCATGTACCAATTTCGACAGAATCAAGCCACCCAAAAATCTCAATAGCTATTTGACTGTGTTCATGTTTTGTAAATGTGGAACTACTAAAACAGTGTCTCACTGAGCCAACTGAAATAGAATTGGATATAATCGAAATCCCCTAAAGACTTACAATTAGATTAGCAGCAATTAGGATAAAAAGGAAGCTCATATTTTGAATAAAGTGTTTTTTAATAACAGAGTTAGCGACAAGGACTACAGCTGGGAGACGAGATTCCTAGTCCCCCTTTGCCGTATCGAAGGCCAATATGATCTCGATGGACGAATTCTTCTACTTCAATTAAATGGAAAAGGAGACATGTTCATTGAAATTGGTATAACTAAAATTGAATTTCTAGCCTTTCTATGAACTTCCTAAAGCTAAAAAAACTGTATTAATTACTAAAAACAAATTATGAACTTCGTACAGAGAAATTAGATGTCATCATGTATACCAAAACCAGATTATATGAAATGGGAGAATTCACTTTTTTCAACATAACGAATGTTAAAGTTGATGTTAAGCCAGGAAAGGTGACATCAAACTTCAAAAATTTGTTCAACGGAAATAAGGAATTGGGTATGAAAACCTATAATTTGGCTCTCTTCATTTCTTTTACTTTAATTTTATCCTCTTAAATAATTTTATTTTGATTTTTTTTAATTTTCAGGGGACAGTACCAATCAATTATTCAATAAGAGCTGGCAAGATTTCTTTGAAGCATTGAGACCAACCATTTCGGAAACTATTGAAGCAACATTCTTGTCAGTTCTGCGAAGGGTCTTCGATTATGTTCCTGCAAACTTCTTTATTATCGACATTCCAAAATCCACGGAATTATATGGTTAATGGAGGGATAGGTTATTGTAAGGGATTGTATTAAATTGTTGTTGTAATTTTGTAAAAATTATACATATTTATTTAGTAAAGCACTTCACTTAGGCATGGGTTTTTCTAGTAGTCAGCCTAGGGGTGGCTCAATTGAAGATTAGCTTCTTTAGAAAATTTAGTGCTAAGAAGTGACTGCATTAGATTTTGTTACGTTCACTACTTTGTATTTTCCTCTGGCAGGAACTATTTCCTAAGTGAGTAATAGTATGTTGAAAACAGACTTTTTAGTGTCCTGTACTCAAAAGGAAAAAAAAACATAACCATTATAAGATCGCTTTAGCGCCCGTCTGTCTATCTGTCACAGACATTTTTCCACGAAAACGACGTTACACAGTAAAAAATAGCACCCTAAAGTTAGTGGCAACAATTTGTGCCACAAAGCTTAAGGCTGAATTACATTAACAAGAATTATAATTTAACAATTTTATTGCAAACCGGCAGTTTATGTACAAGCAAACAAACTCAACTCTAAAATGTAAGAGGAATTAATGTAGTTATGCCACTAACGCCAAGTTTTAATGTAACTTGCCCGGCGTTTTGTACGGCGTTTGACGACGACCACTACGCCGGCGTCGACGCTTTTAATGTAATCCAGCTATTAGTGTGTTTGGTGATAAGATTAGAGAATGGATCCACCTTGGAAAACGTAAATTAGGTTTTCATCCCTAAAATGTAGGGAATTTTCAAATTTTCTGTTTTGTTTTTTTCCTTAAAATGTAGGGAATATTCCTCAAATGTAGGGAATAATAGGTGATAGCACCACAATCCACCATTGGTGATAGAACACCACCCCCTTTAAAAAATATAAGAATGATATTTGATATTTGATATTTTATTCCATAATTCTGCTTTTCTTTTTAAATTTTCATACAGGGGATGCAATATATCCCACCACAGTACATCTTTTATTTTTCATTATTTCGATGATTTTTTCTGTATCAAAATTGTCCATTTTGTTTCACTCGAACAAACCGCTTCGAAACCAAAGTTAAAATTTGGCAAAAGTGCGCTCAGCGCCTGCTACGCATTTTGTCGCTATCATACGAAAATCGTGCTGTTATATTTTGACAGTTTGCGCTACAGCGCCAGCACCACATTCTGTTTCCCACTTAAGAAGTACGGAAGTTATGTTGGTGCGCTGGGCACCCTCAAATAAAACAATGACTTGTTTTCAAAAACAATGTGTGAATTATATAAACGAAAATATATTTTTATAAAAAAAATAGCAAAATACCTAAATTTATTTTATGCTCTCGTCCTTATATCCAAGGAAACTTAACATTTCGGAAATTTGACGTACTTTTAGGTTTTCTGGTGCCAAATACCTAAATTCATTGAATGTTCCATAGTCTAGTTACAGTTCAGTGGATTTCTAAATGAATAAAAATAGATAACAATACAATATTTGTAATCCTTTCTCTGTCCCCCATACCTACTTTTAGGGACAGGCAGACAAAAACTGCTTAATTTTATTTCTTTAAAAATCAAATTTAAGAAATATTTGATGCTGTACGAGATAAGCTTCCAAAAACAGAAATAATTTCGGGTGCTTCTGTAATTTGTTGAACTTTTAATATGAATAAAAAAGCGAAAGTAAAACTTGAAATTAAGATAATTTTCACACTCCTGCCAACAAAAGCTGACCCATATGAAATAGAAAAGCAAGAAGTCCATGTTATATACGTCAGTGGTTGAGCCCCTAAAAATTGTTTTTTTTTTATCGTGTGGGGTATCGCTTGACAGGCCTACTTTCAAGGATTCCAAATTTTTGGTCACTTGGTTATACGGACATAGCCCAAACTGTGCGAAAAAGTATCGTCCCCCTCATCTTCTAGTTTCCAATGCTACATATTAAAAGGGTAAGTAGTATTGAGTCATACATATCCGGAAAACATACGCTCTTTTCTCAGTCTTATATCTCTTACAAAAAAAAAAATATTTTTTGTGTTAACTTATAAGGCAACTCTTACTAACGGAAAGGGGATCGCCTTATCAAGCCTTCCCCGCTCCGTTCTAAAAACTTTCACCGACGCGACGGCTCTCTCACTAATGAGGGAGCTGGTGTCGGTGTTTACTTTCTTGAAATTGACATTGGGTTGGAGTACCCACTTGGAAGTCAGACAACTGTCTTCCAGGCTGAAGTCTTCATCATCGCAATGACAGACAATGATATGAAAATCAAGGGAAAGGACATTGCTATCCTCCCGGATAGTCAGACAGCCTTGATGGCTTTGAGTGGCCCTCGGATAACATCTAAGTTACTAGGCGATCGCAACAAAAAGGTGTCCCTTCAGTGTGTCACTGGGCACATGGGGATTATGACGAATGAGACGACTGACCTGCTAGTAAGGTCTGGTTTGGTTCTCCCTCCCTTGGACTGGATCCCGATGTAGGCATTGCCGCCTCGGTGATCAGGTCTCTCATCAAAGCAGATATTTGCATGAAACATCAGCAGCGATGGGCGGACTTGAGTACTTGCAGCTATGCATAACTTTTTCTTGATGGGCCTAATAGGAAACGTATATGTCATATAGTTCGTATAATAGGACTCTTGGCTTTAAATATGGTGCATAAGTGTGTTTAGTGTAAGTATGAGTAATAGGAAAAATAAAATGAATAAGACGTAAAATATCAAGAAAAATCAAAGATTTAATAAAATAATACGGTAAACATGATTATTATTATAAAATATTACCTAAAAGATGTTGACTACTTGCCCAATATTCTAATAAAATTGTAATAGAAACTGTATCTGAAGATAATCAACCTGGAAGACGTGGTTATAAACGACAAAAATACTGGAAATTTAGTTGCATGCGAAATCTATAACCCGCTCACACCTGAAACAGCTCAATTTATTGAAGATATTATTCGTCCTAATGATACATCTGGTATGCCTAAGAAAAAGTGCAAAAAGCGCAGAAAGGGTTACATTTTGGATACAGAGTGTAATTGGTAATTTTGTTCAGATAAAAATAGTGGTAAAATAAAAAAAACCCGAGTTAAAATTTTGAAATTTTAACTTTGTTAAGCCGTAACAAATGAAAACGAAAAAAATAGGGGAAAAATGTATAGACCATTGAAAAGAACCAATGATTATCAATCTAACAAATTTTAAATCATCATCATGGGATGTTCAGAAGCTACAGGGTGACAGTAGCGCACCCAGGTATTTGCTTGGCGGAGGGAGAGGGGAGGGGGCATATGTGTCACCAGTCAAAAAGGGGTGGGAAAAATAGGACTCTAAAGTCGCGTCCTGAGCCCATCTGAGTACTTAAGAACTCCTTTTTTGAAGATATTGAATTTCAAGTTTTATTTGCTAAAATCTCAACATGGACCATAAAGCCACTGTTTTCTTTATCTTCAATAGATTAATCATAATTTCATAAATAATGAAACACATTTATTTATTTATTTATTTACAATCAACGCAATTTTACAAAATTTCAAAAAGAAACCCAAGGCTCGATGCACACATCAGTGTGTTCCTCTAACAACAATCTTTATTTTATTTCAGTTCCAGGGTATACTAGGCATAATATGTATATATGATAGGTGACCTATTATATACTGCATACCCTGAAACTAGAACCAGAATTGTTAAAAACAATTTGAATTTGAAACAATAATGATTGAAATAAAAAGAATTTGAAATTCAAACAAAAATTAAGATCAATTATAGATCTTAATTGTCGTTTAAATCTCAAACTGTCTTAAAACAAGTAAAAAAGCTAAAATTGGTCTAAGACCAATTCTTATGATACCCTAGATGATTGCCGGTATGTTATTTCGTACGGTTACCTATCTATGCAAGTTTGAGTGTTGAAATCGTTTTTCGCAACTATTTCTAGAACAGTTTTATCGGACAGTAAAAATGATTATTATATTATACGTAAATAACTAAAAATTTTATATGGCAAAATCTAAGGAGGCTTAGTTAAACCGCAGATGAAAAATTTTAAGTTGTCAGCACTGCGGTAATTACGAATTTTCAAAGGAAAATTGATGAAGAAGAAGACATCAAAATAAAATATTGGTATCACTCGTTTGTTTAAGCTGTGCGCAGTTTTTACCGGTCAGTCGAATTTTTTTCCTGCGAGTGTATCAGATCCACTGACATGAATATAAATGGACTGCTTGTTGAACCAAAAATGCATGAAAGCAAATGGCACCACTTTCATATTCCTGTCTCTTTCCGTGAGACCATACTTTCCCACTGAACTGTATCGATTAGGAACGAGAAATTGCTTGTAAAAATCCTTGTAGAGAACACTTTACTTTACGTTATGGGTCATATGGTGGAGGTCATAAAATAAAGAGCCGCTGATACTGCCGCAATTTAATTTTTGCAGATAATTATACAGCATAGTCAATCTGGGGCTAGAGGTTAATACGACGCACGACGAGGGGTCAAAGGCAATGGAAGGAAAGGAAGCACATACTAGATATATGCGTAAAGGCCTAATGATCTGGACGTTTGGGGATTGACAAGGAAAATACGTACACACAGTATTACACTTACTAAATACAATATTAGCTAAATGTCCTTAGCAAGCTTAATTTTCTTAATTAGATGATACTTTCTTTGAGTTAGAATTCTTTTTTTTTATAGCTCTTGTCCAACATTGTAATTTGTCAGTGTGGAGACCCTAGTAATTATGCGCCAGGTTTTATGTTATCACACATACACATAATAGGTCCATCCAGACCCCTTCCAGAGAAGTTATGAATTTGTACGGACGTTAAAGTGAAGGAGATACTGGAGAAGTCTTCGAAACAAAATAAATAGCAAGAAAAAAAATCTAAATCAAACCCTCAAAACGCATAGCAATTTTAAAGTAGTCATTATGAGTTTTAAAATGGTATATACACTAGTAACATAAAACAGGAGGTTGAGCCTTAAACATTACCTAGGCGCTCAAAGCTCACCAAGGTGAGATTGAGACCTAAACAAAATGTACTCAAATTATATAACGTGAGGTTGAGACTTCAGCACTTATAGGCGTTCAAAAAACTCACCGCAGTGAGATTGAGGCCTAAGCATGAAAAATAAAACCCACAACTGGAAAAGACCATTAACTAAAATCCAATGACTGTACTATACTATGCTATGACTGTACAAAAATTCGGCTGAGGGCCGACAGGTTAAGCAACGATCACTTCTTCCGTGTAGTTAAGGGAGCACAGAATTCAAGTGAAGAGCTCAGTATTTTTGTTTTTGGTTTTTTTCTAACCTCGAGTTGTAGCATAAAATCGGATCTTGTTTGGAATTGGATTGGACGGAATTTTTCTCTGGAAAATCGGCCTGAGTGCGCATCTCCACACCACCAGATAAGTGCTATTATTTATTTGCAATTGATTATATTGAAATTTGCATATGGGTAGATAATAGGGTCATATTTTTTTGTATGTACATATATATTAAGTGGTAGAACGGTAAATCACTGTTACCGAATTTTTGTGAAGGTTCTGGTGAAATGTGTTGTGAAATATAATAGTAGGAGTGAAATTTGAAACGCTGTTTTTCTATACTTTCCTTTGAGTTTCGTAGTTTGACTCATTTAAAAAAAAAAAAAATGTAAATTAAAAGAAAACTACGTGGCGCCCAAAATTTTCCCACCTCAGGAATACGTGTATAAGAGGACCTCGCCCTCACCTGTATGAGGCTAGCCACCCTACGCATCAGGGCTGCGTAACAGTCTCATAATTAAAATTTATCGATACAAATAGTCCCAAATACTTTTGTGGTAAATTTGGTAAATCCCACGGGCATGCATATAAGTAAATTCACAAAAAAAATTAAATATAGCGCCAATTTACGACAGTTGGTAGCGTTGACAGTTAGAGCATAGTTTCTGAAATTTGTGCCACATGAAACAGGAGATCAAGCAGTCCACTTATATACAGGATGTCCCGTAAGTCGACGTCAAGCCGGAATCGGGTGATAGATTAATCATAACAGTTACCAGAAAAATATAAAAAAAAAAATCTAAGTCATGTATTTTTCAAATTGTAGGCATTTCTTTTGTTTTCGAGAAAATGTACACCTTGTGATGGTTTTTTAGCTCCTGTTGCTACAAATCTTTACTTTTTTTCAATTTTATTTTTCTTATGTAATCCCGAATAGTGCTTATGTAACCTGCTGCTTTAAACTCTGAGCCTACTGTTCCAGCTTGGAAGAAAATGTCACATTTTGCCGAACCAACAATAGAAAATTAATATTTCACCCAACTTTAACTGACTGTAACGAAAAAAAATGTACTACGCCAGTTTGGCAAGTGACTTTAAAAGTTGACGCATTTAATACGGATTCTAAAATGGTATAACACTTGCTACAATATTTCTTAGATTACGGCAAAACAATTTTTTTCTTCAAGAAACCCAGTTTCGAAAAATTTCTTTTCACCTACTAAAAATGATTCTAGTGTACCCAAAGCTTGCCGTAAGACCGTAACTTTAAGACAAATGTGACATTTTCTTCCAAGATGGAACAGTAGGCTTAGAGTTTAGAGTTACTTGATAACTCAGTATATTTTTTATTTGAGATGGTGTTGAGCTCGAGATCTAAACTTTTGAGCAAAGTAGAAAATTTTATATAGATGGGTAGCCTTCGTAGTATTGCTCAACAAAAACCTTAAATTTTCATTACATATATTTGAACACTGCTTGAGAAGGTGTTGAGCTATAGTGCTGAAATATTGTACATCGTAATAATTGCAGATCTAAATTCGATGTTTTCAATGTACTGAAGAGCTCTTCGAAATGTAAAAATTTATGTATTTATATGGTTATAGCAATTTTTACTGTCCGACTAACAGTTCTAGAATGAACTATGAAAATCACTTTAAGGATTTAACCTGCATATTTTAAAAACAGAAGAGTGGCTATATTTACGGCATTTATCCGGTAATTGATTTTAATCTAATAATTAATTCCTTTCAAGTCTTTCTAAGTAAAACGTATCTTCGGGAATAAGCTTCCAGGCGATCTCCCAACATGTGAGCTGATATCTAGGGATTTTAAATAATTTTAGCTTACTGGCTGACTGGAAATAGAATGTTGCTTACAAACTCAACTTTATTTAAACATTGAAAATTGGAATCTATCACAAAATTAATTTACCCTATTCTGGTCCCTAATACGGCCGTCGAGCTTTCAAAGTTTCGTTTTGAAAATTTTTAACAATGAATTTTAGAATGAATGGAATTTTTCCTTTTATAAGTTTTTTATTTAATTTACATGTGCTTTGTCCTGAAATCTACATCGTGGTCCGATGTTTTATCCCCTTCGAGACATACCCAAAATAAATCAGTGGCTGATATGCCTATTCCATGCATATATTTGTTGAACTTGCAGTGTCGGGTTAAAACTCCTGTAATTATTCTGAGTTGATTCCTAGATAGCCCTAAAAGTCCAGGGTCGTCTTTACTGAAAATCCGTTGATGAATATTTTTGCTTGTCATTGATGTCCATCTCTAATCCATTGGGTTCTGGATCCATTTTCATATAGTAAGTTTCGCAAAATATCGTAAGATATCGCATAATAATTCCGGTCCGATGAGCAGCATGGATACTTTCTTCTTGCCAAAATATATACTAAAAGATTCATTATACCAGCAGAGAAAGAGTTAAACAAAGCTGCTACTTTTTAGCTGCAAGACTGGCCATAAACTTCTACATTGCACAAGGCAGCCACTAGACTGAAGCCAGTAAGGAACACGTTGTTGAGGTAAACCTGACACCATTCGGAACCATCAGATGAGACATCATCGAGTTAGCCAAAAACTGTGACACAAAATAGAATCCAAGCCATACAGTTTCTGTCCTATGTCTTCGATAGATTACAAAATCAGTAAAAATATATATTTACATATAATTGATATTTATAAGTTTGTTGACATAACGAATCGCAAGAAATATCTAAATCTTTTACGTAGTTAAGAAATAGCAGATTCATGAGGAAAGCCGTAAATATTATTTTGATTAAAGTGTGCGTCATAAAAAAGAATTACTGAGAAGTTTAAGTTTAAATTTTGTTTATTGCCTTTATTTTTGTAATCACAACAATTCCGTTTCACTTCCAAAAATTCAAATTTCTTTCAATAACACTTTTTTTCCAACTGAAGCAGGAAAAAATCTTAATTTTTTTACCAAAATACTAGTTCTCGTGACCGCTACATCAATACCTGTCTCAAGGAGATTCTCATCTCAAATACTGGATTGGGTACATGGATATTCTTAAGTAAAAAAAGAAGACGGTAGATATATGCAGATTTATAAATTTTTTCTAATGGCAGTAGGGAAAATCAGAATGACCGGAATATCTGGACGGATGTAGTGGAAATGGACTAGGAGGGTATGGACGCAGAGGATATGCACCAGAAGGTCAGATAAAAAAAATCATTGACTTGATGCAATTATAAAGATAGACTTCACTTGGTGACTATCAGTTAAATAAAAGCGGTCGGCATCTACGGTCTTCAACTGGTGAATTTTAGTGTTGTTTTAAATAATTGTTGCAAGAAGGATTAGTTATTAACAAAATGAAGCTAAGTTCAATATGCGTTTTACTGTTCGTAGTTTCGTGTTATGGAGCTGATAAATATTTGACACAACAACGTAAGTGTTTCTGTGTACCTACATTGAAAGGAGAGATTATGAAGATACATGTAAATTTAATGAATTTATGAGTTTGCTGAAGGTGGCTACTTATTCTTTTAGTATTGCTGCGGTTGTTAAAAATTTATTTAAATCAAAAATGTGGAAAGAATTAATTGCGGAAATTCTTGAGTTTTGGTGCATAAAACTGAATTAAACAAAAATGCTCGTACAAAGTGCAAGGTGAAATTACGAGATGCTCTCGTTAACTAAGATAAATTTCTCGTACTGTTTTAACGTTTTTTTTACTAGACCTACTTAAAATGTTGGTTAAATCTAAAGTTAGATTTCTGATTATGGCAGAAATATTTCTGATAACCTGGATACAACATTCAGAAAATGATACGTGTCCTGTAATTGTAATGTTCCTCATTCAAAATATTGATAATCAGGGATAAATAGAAGCGAGTTGAGAGTTAGTCAAAGAAGTATTTAACTGCGCAATATTTGGTTTTTTAAAAAATTGGTATGAAAAACGAGTTTAAAAAGTTATTCTATTACTCATATTATTTCTCTTTGACTTTTTCGTTTTCTATTCATTACTAAAAGGAATCACAAGGAATCACTTACGTCTTTCTCTATTTGCCTTAATTGATACACATCCTATACAGTGTCACCTTCATTCAAATTGGCACTAATAAGATGATAGCAAAATCTGTTAAAGTTTTTATCTCGACTAAAATGTAGCCGAAGTCGCCTTATATTTCAAAAACTTCTCAGGTTCAAATTCAAAACTTTTGAAAATTACGTAATGGCAATGCTGTCGAAAATGTATTACATTTTCATTTTACATTCATTGTTGAGGTCTTCTTAACTAAGTATTAAAATCTTGTTCACGTGCGCAAAGGTTTCATCTACTTTTTTGTTTTGTAATTTTTGTCCGTTAACTCTTTTGTTCGTAAAAGATTTTCCGAAAGTTTTTCTCCGTAAGCTCATTTCTTCGTGAACTTTAAAGGCGTAAATTTTTCTTCGTGAAACTATTCTTCGTAAAATATTTGGTCCTGAAAGTTTTACGTGAAATTATCAATTTCACATTTCATGCAAATTTTGCACATTACAAAACAGAATTTCGTTCGTACCGGAAGGTGTACGACAAAGAAAATTTATTTACAAAATAAAAAAGGGAAAAGTAAACAAGTGATTAAAAAAAAAATCTCCAATTTCTAAAAAGTATCTTTCATTAAAAACTAGAGTTATTGATTACCCAGCTAGCTCCTAGTTTTCAGATACTATTACAAGACTCATCCGAGTGCGTGATCAAGTCTATAAATTATGGAAGTGATATCGAATTGGAGAACATTGGAATAATTATATTGAGCAAAGAAATAATGATAATTACGTCCAAAGTCCATCTAATAAAAGTATTTGCCAAATAATACTGGCGAAATTAACAAATGTGTACTGTTGTCATTAAAAGGTGAGTATTCGCTGGCTAGTAGAACTAGAGTCGCAGTCGGCATTTAGTTCAATTGACGTAAAAAGGATAGCGGACGGGGTATGTTAGCATACAGATAATGATTATACTGTCCAATAAGGTTAAACGGGTCATAGAATTTCCAGTATACCAAGGGAGAGACAATGACATGACAAATCTTTGATGTGTGTCACAGAAGAAATTAAAAAAAACTATATTACTTTAACAGATTTATAACTAATATTCCATTATGATACGGTAGATTTCACTCTATATTTAAGTATATGGCTAAAAATGGCTAAAACACTATTAAGTATAAAGATAGAGATTACTCTATAGGATTTTTTACCGGGTTAAATTTATATTTGTTCAAGAAGGAACTTTTTTTGGATTCTCCGGTTTATAGCAAAAGCTAAAAAATGTTTTTAATTTGTTATTCCATCACACAACCCATTATATTTTGGGTGATAAGTTTCAGGTCTTGGACTCATCAACAGGTCCCAAATAGCGAATTTGAGTGACTTGAAAAACAAATGAAAAAATAGAACAAAGAAAAGAAATGAAAAAATGAAAAAAATTGAGAAAAATAGAAAAAAAATGTTTATTAAAAAAATTTAAAAAACTTAAAAAATCCAGATTCATTCGAAACGAATCGAACCTGTATTCACCCGCAGTGGGCTGAAAAAGAAAAATTAAAAGGAAAAAGAAGAAGCGTTTCGTTTAGCAGAAAACCTTACACTCATCGGTGCAGCTTGGATTTCTGCCTGCTGCAGACGCTTTTTCTATTTTTCTCTATTTTTTCATTTGTTTTTCAAGTCACTCAATTTCGCTATTTGGGACCTGTTGATGAGTCAAACCAAGACTTGAAACTTGTCACCCAAAATATAATGAGTTGTGTGATGGAATAACAAATTAAAAACATTTTTTAGCTTTTCCTATTTACCGGAGAATCCAAAATAAGTTCCTTCTTGAACAAATACAATTAAGTATTTTTTAGTAGTATTTTAAGTATTTATTTTAGTAGGATGACTGAGCCTCTTTAAATTGGCTTTTCAAGTCGGTATACTTTGAGCTTAAAGGAAAGCGACAATTGAATTCTTTGAGATCGATACTAAAATCTTTCTTGGTGGAAGAGTTAAGCTTATAGATGTGAAGTTTTTCCATAATATCTTAGAAAGCATCCAATTAGGATTAACGACAGCTATATTTGTCACTCAAATTGAAGTGGGTAGTCTTAAGTCTTATTACGTAGAAAACGATACTCACTCCGGAAAATAAAAATCCCATATTGCTTCCGTAGGTTTAAGCTGCTGCTTCGAAATAGGGAGAACCAAGATCAAGTATGATTGAGAATTACCTTTGTAGCACTTGGGAGTTGACACGGTTGAATATCGAAAAGGGGGCCTTATACATTTACCTATTATTTATTTGCATCTATTATGTATTTTAAGATTGGACTTCATTACCTAATCCATATTCTAAAGCCTTGGTGAAGTGTTTTTGTGCACCTTGCTATAGAACACCTATGTGTACCTATAGACTTTAGAAGTGCTGTGATCGAGAAAAGGAAAAATCAAATTAATGACACAATTGCAACTATACAGAGCTTCTGCACATGGTAGAACACCTTCAACTGTATTTTGCAAAATATCAGGCTTATGTAAAGCTGAGAATTTATTTCGGCAGATGCGAGGGTCTTAATATTTATGTTCAGTAAATTTTCGCGAGTACCCAGAGCTTGTGATGAATGTTTTCGAACTTTTGATCTGTTTGCAACTTAAAGGATTTAAGAAAGTTTATTGTAGTGTAATTTTAGTAGTACCTACACATACTACTGCGTATGTAACCAGGAATTGTCCGCTGATTGTTGAGATTTGGAAAAATATTAATTGAGTTTGTTGAATTTGAAATTATCTGCAAACGAAATTTACGGTGATCAAAATTGCACTGAAGAAGTTTAGAACTACGTGCCTTGTAAAACCTTTCAAATGTCAGCTGGCAAGTCGAAATTACCTTTAAAACTTCAATTTGTGTGATCTGATATACAGTCGCTCACAGCGTAAATGATGTGAGTACTGAATACGAGGAAAATGCTTAAGAACTTCTAGGATATGAAAAGTATATTTATAAAAACATAAAAAATATTTCAATCCATGGTCTTATTTATCAGTTCCAATGAAAAACACAACACCAACTATCTTCATTTAACAAGAAAAAAATCATATTCATTTTAAACTCACAAAACTGCCCGCACCAAATTAAAATGCTTGCTCAGTCGCCGGATCTAAACGTCATTGAACATTTATGGTCCAAACTGGAAGAGGGAATCAGAAAACATCGGATAAGCAACAAGGACGACCTTAAAATGGCACTACAACAGGAATGGGACGACATTTCGTCTGAGTACACAAAAAAGTTGGTACATTCAATGCCAGATAGTCTCAAGGCTGTTTTAAAACAATTAGGCTATCCCACAAAGTATTAGAAATAAGTTTTGAAAAAATTAAAAAGCATTATAACTAGTGTTAAGGACTTACACAAGAGAACATCATGTGAGGTGATTTTGTGAGTTTAAAATGAATATGATTTTTTTCTTGTTAAATGAAGTAATTTTGTGTTGTGTTTTTCATTGGAACTGATAAATAAGATCATGGACTGAAATATTTTTTATGTTTTTATAAATGGACTTTTCATGTCCTAGAAGTTCTTAAGCATTTTCCTCGTATTCAGTACTCACATCATTTAAGCTGTGAGCGACTGTAGGTGACTCATATACAAGTTAATTGAAATCTGAACTCAAGCTGAACTTTGTTATGTAACATTAATATATTTTTTTTATGTAACATTAATGCTGTCAATTGAATAATATTTTGATGAAGACTCCTTGCATTTCGTCCAACAAATCTTTTGAAATTTAAGTTTGTTTATTACTCGCCGTCACGTTTACTCCCAGCAAGTAAACTCGTGAAAGACGATTGAAAAACTAGTTTGCCAACAACTGGTATTCTAGTTAGCTAACGTATCCACCATCTGGGTGAGAACTGAATTCGGTGTTTAATTGAGGACAAAATTTAAAATATTTACACGCAATAAGTTGGTGACTTAGTAGCGAAAATAATAGTTTTCTATAATACGTTATTTTACATTTGAAATTGTTGCATATTTTATATATTTTTTTCAGCTGATTATGTTTCGACTTGTCAAATTAAAGATCCAGAATTTACAAAATGTTCCACATCAAGCATTCAGAAGCTATTCAAACAGTTAAAGACAGGTTTGTATAATAGTTTGAGTATCTATTGTTTAAATTGCTGATTTGTGTATTTTATCTGAATAGGAATTCCTGGAGCCGTTAAGCCTATTGATCCTCTGTTTATTAAAAAGGCTAGCCTACGACAATCTGGAGCCGATGGTGCTAATTTGAAAGCAGACCTAACTGAATTGAAGGTGACAGGATTTGGAGATGCTATAGTTAAGGAAAACAAGTAAGTAGATAGTTATAATACTACGTAGAGTTTTTGATATTAATCTAAGTACTCCGTATCAATACAACTTTGTTATTACCTTATTTTGACTTAACAGCTTTTATAAAAGCTAGAGGACGACGAGGCTAACATAAGTTATCCAAATCTCCTTGCATAAGACTGGACTGAAAAGTATTTCCCTAAAAATGCCATAATTTATGAATTGCAAATAAATTCACAATTTCTCAGAAACTACCATTTGTCTGGCCTTCTCGAACTATCAATTAGGAGTTGCGTCATATGATGAAAATTTCGCTCGTTTTATTCCACAGTGTAAAAATCGTATTCCATCTGAATCAGATCTAAATTTCTGTGCTATTTCACAAACGATTGTCTTTTTTCCGAAGGGTTTTACGCTTAGAAAATCCGAACAAATTGTTTTGATTATTACCAAAAAACACATTCAATCATTACTAACAAATATTCCGCTGGATCAAATGCTAAACAAAAATTGAACATGCCAAAAAATAGATAATATTCTTAAACATTTTAACTGTTTGATTTTGTTTTTACTGCATAATTGAAAGGCGGTTGAAAAGGGATGTGTAACGAGTAGGGCTGCGAGATGCATGTTTAACGACAAAAATATGTGTTGAACTGGAGAAATGTTGTTACCGAAGATCGCTTTGGATCTCTCACTTATGCGCTCAATGCGCTAATCCACTGCGAAATGAAATATGGGATTTTTGACTCTGTGTGTACTGTAGTAGGGTATGAACGACACTGGGTCATTGTACAGATACAGAATATTTATGTGCTCACCCGAATCGAATATAAATAAAATCTCAAAAAAAATCCTGACAAGGGACGGAGGATGTAGAAAGTTAGCTGATTGGAGAAGTTAATGCATGCATGATGGTAGTTATTGTATGTCGAGTATTCATAGTATGCTGTAAGATTCCTGGCTGTAATCTTTAGCCTCTTTAGACTTGAATGGGCGGGCATACATATCTTAACCTTCTAGTTGTCCCCGCTGACACTTCTGTGCCAATAAGATTGTAATCCCGAATGGAGTAACCAGTCCAGTTTCATAAAAGGATATCTACATGTAAAGATACCACTGGGAGTATCCAGGGCCATATGGCCATGGAATACGATAGAGAGATGAGAGAGAGAGAGAGAGATAAAGACTACATGGAGAAGGCCCCTTGATGGCAGCATCTTGGTGGTTTTAGTGGCCTATGTGCAGGCAGAGAGAGAGTGTCTGAGGCTACATGACTTAGGCGGACATTCTTCCTTGTATAATTGCATACTGCGTCCGAGGATTTGAAGCATGGTCGCTTATTATTGTATGCTTGGATATTTAGCTTAGGGCGTGGAGTTGCGCTAAATCAACCGGGTGCCGTGACCCAGAGATTTTAGATGGGTCTCGCTTCGACCAGTAAGTAAATGGCAAGCATGCACTAGCATAACTTGTACTAATTAGTTTTTTTTTTTTTTTAATAAATAAAGCACATACATATATAACTTCTTAGTCTTTAATCTTTCATTAACACATCCAAAATATGACTGCAACTTCTGTCGATGACTCTTCCCCTCACTTTAAGCAATTTGAAATCATTTTTTAAATATAAGAAAATACTTATATTCCAAATACAACGGCTGGATATATTACTTGTAGTTATATTACATATTAGAGTGTAATGTTTAATATGAACTATAAAGTTTTTCACCTCATATTGTCCTTTTCGCGTAATACTGTTTAGAAGTGAAAAATCTGAATGTACCACCATTCTACCCTATCAATTATGAAATGATCAAGACACAAAAATAAGGACTCAAAAGTCTCAGTAGCTATGTGACTGTGTTTATATTTTGCATCTTAATGTGGAAATACTAAAACACTGAGTCAACTGAAATAGAGATGGATATAATCGAAATCGCCTAAAGACTTGCACAAACTGTACCTATATTTCTAGTAAAAGTGTTTTTTTTTAACAACAGAGTTAGCGACAAGGACTACAGCTGGGAAACGAAATACCACATCCCCTTTTGCCGTATCGAAGGCCAATATGATCTCGATGGACGAATTCTTGTACTACAATTAAAAGGAAAAGGAGATATGTTCATTGAAATTGGTATAACTAAAATTAAATTCCTAGTCTTTTTATGCACTTCCTAAATGCTAAAAAAAATTTTATTAATTAAAAAAAATTATGATCTTGGTGCAGAGAAATTAGATGTCATCATGCACGCCAAAACCAGATTATACGAAAAGGGAGATTTCACTTTTTACAACATAACGAATGTTAAAATAAATATTAACCCAACAAATGTGAAAACAAACTTCAAGAATTTGTTCAACGGAAATAAGGAATTGGGTATGAAAACCTATAATTAGGCTCTCTTCATTTTTTTTTACTTTTATTTTTATTTTACCCTCTTAAATAATTTTATTGATTTTGTTAATTTTCAGAGGAGAGTACCAATCAATTATTTAATCAGAACTGGCGAGAATTCTTTGAAGCACTGAAACCAACCGTTTCGGAAACTATTGAAGCAGCATTCTTGTCAATTCTGCGAAGGACCTTCGATTACATTCCAGCAAACTTCTTTATTAGCGACATTCCAAAATCCACGGAATTATATGCTTAAAGGAGGGATAGATTATTCTAAGAGATTGTATTAAATTGTTGTTGTAATTGTGTGAATATAATACACATTTATTTAGTAAATCATTTCACTTAGGCATGGGTTTTTCTAGTAGTCACCCTATATGTTGCTCAATTGAAGATTAGCTTCTTTAGAAAATTTAGTGCTAAGAAGTGACTGCATTAGGTTTTGTTACGTTCACTACTTTGTATTTCCCTCTGGCAGGAACTATTTCCTAAGTAAGTAATAGTATGTTGAAAACTCAAAAGGAAAAAACATAACCCTTATAAGATCGCTTTTGCGTCCGTCCGTCTATCTGCCAAAGACTTTTTTTCACGAAAACGACGTTACCTAAACATTTTAATTTAGCAGAATGATCTTGGTGACGCGCACATATTCCGACAGTCAAAGTTAATGATTTCTTTTTTTTACTTTTTAATGGAGGTTGATTTGGGCCCCGAAAAAAATGTTTTTTTGTACCATGTGGGGCGTCCCTTGAAAGGGCTACTTCCAAGGATTCAAATTTTTTTTCTTTTTTTTTTTTAGTTTAACAGATATAGTAAGTAGGTATTGACTCATAGATATCAAGAAAACTGCCTGCTGTAATTAGACCAACTTGAAGGGGATCGAGTATCTTATCGAGCCTTCCCCGGTCCGCTCTAAAAATTTTCACCGACAACTCTTTGACTAATGAGGGAACCGGTGGTAATGTTTACTTTCTTGAGCCTTACTCTGAGTTGGAGTACTCACTTGGAAAGGCACACCACTGTCTTCCAGACTGAAGTATTAACCATCGCAATGGCAGCGAGCATAGCCCTTGATATGAAAGTCTAGGGAAAGGACATTGCTATCCTTTCACATAGTCAGCCAGCCTTGATGGCTCTCAGTGGCCCTCGGATAACATCTAAATTACAAGGAGACCGCAACAACAAGGTGTCCCTTCAGTGGGTTCGTGGGCACGTGAGGATAATGGAGAATGAGAGGGTTGTCTTGCTAACAAGGTCTGGCTTTGGTTTGGCGTTGCCGCCTCGGTGATCAGGTTTCTCAGCAAAGCAGATATTTTCATGAAACATAACTTTCTCTAGATGAGGCTAATTGGAATTGCTCTGACTTTTTCTTGGAGCTTGAAAGAAAACAATTGTAGATTTGTGGTTGGCATCATAACTGGCCACAGAGAAGGTTTTAAGCAAAAATGAGACCATTAGACAAACTATTACTAATAAGACCAATTTTAATAAGGTCATCCTTGCGTCCGTCTGTTTCATTATTATTTAAATTTACCATGCAGTAAAGTTTAGAACATTTGAAATATGAAGCTAACTAAAAGGGAAATATAATTACTAAGTTTCTATGACACCAGTTGACTTAAGTTTGGTCTTGTGTAAATATTTGTCAGAATAGCAATGAGTGTTTTATCCAACACAAATCCGGCTACTTTAGAACTCAACTCAGAAGCCATCCATGGAAACAGCATCGAGTTAACTCAAGCAGCAAAGTTTAACGTTAACTCAACTCTAACTCAACTAGGGCTAAAGACCAATAAATAATCGATAGCGTTCTAACTAATTTTCCAGCACAATTTAATTTCATTTATTTTTCAGTTATGACAGGTATTTTGCATCACATTTAAATATACTCAAATTCGGTCGATTGAAGAATTTTTCAAAATTGAAACACTTAGTATAACCATTTAATGCAAAGAGCACATATATGCAATCCCGAGACGTTTAGGAGCGGAAAACCCCTTCCAAGACAATGTTGGATGCGTAAACAAAATGAGTTACCGAAAAGTGAAATTAAAGATAACAATTGTCGTGATAAAAGATAAGAACTGATTTGTAATTAGAATCGGGCGATTATTCTCCAATGTTACCGGTACTGTAATTTGTTGGTGATAATAAACAAAATATGTTAACTGTTAACGTAAATAAAAATGTAAACAATATTGCTTTTCATCATTGTTCTCGTGGAAAACATTATTCTTTTATTATTTTTATTACATGCTTTTACTTATCGATAAATATTCAAAGTGCACAAGAATTCCTGTAATTTAACTATTGCTACAAAATAATTCAAGTTTTCCATGATGCTCGTTCGCTTATTTCAGGTTAGAAAGACACTAAATATTGATTATCATTATCGGAAGATGTGAGGAGACATCTTTTGATTAGCTAATAATTTTATAAAGTTAAAAAATACTTATGCTGCATCCTAGATTGCCAATAAAGCAGGACGCTATGTAAAATTTGACACAAATGCAACTGATATGAAAATGCCTTACAAATCCAAAACTTCCATAGGTTGAAAGTGAGAAGAGTATAACATTTGTTAGCATATAACCACTTCTGTAGCTGAAGAGAGAATAACATAAAATTATAATTTACAAGAGATTCAATTACTTCAAATTATTGCTAATTGCTATTATTGCAGTTGTAAAATTTCTTATGTTGGGCTTGAACTGTCGCGAGAGGGGAAATGAGTAACAAAAACCTGTCCTCCGCACTTTCACTCTCCTCCTTTTTTGCTTATCTACGAGTCTACGCTCATAAAAATTGTTAATGGCTCGAGCACCCGTTCTCATCTTCCAATAATGCATAACAATTCTATGGAAAAAATTTCCAATAAATTACTTAGAAAAATTTGTGGCCTTCCCTACATGTTCTTCAGAATTTGTATGCATTTGGTCGGCAATGGGTGCTTGGGGGGCGTCTAATAATTTTTATGAGCCTAGACACTACTTAAGCAATAAAAGCATTCATTTCTTCATTTCTTAGAAATTTACAGAAAATGTTTCGGCAGAATTTATTATAATTCAATTGTAGTGTTGAGCGGAGATTTTAACACAAATTTCGGCACAGATGCCTCGTTACCATTAGTGAAATGTTTAAAAGATAAATTTAATTTAACTATGCTTAACGATCCTAATGAAGCTACAACTAGAGGTGGTACAACTATTGATGCAGTATTCACGAGATTTATTGATAAAATTAATTCAATATATACATATATATACATATATATATATATTATATTCGGTTCATATATGGATTAAGAAGGTTCGACCATGTCTCACATCTTCGGCATCTTTTGGTCGGTTGTTCATTGTTGTCGTATTTAAATAAAAGTAAATTGATATTCTTGTATAACTTACTTCAGTCGAATAAGCCGGAGTATCTCAGGGAAATGTTCCAATTCGCGTCATCTCGACGCAATAAAAATATAATTTTACCGCGCTTCTATAAATTAGTAATGGAAAGTTCTTACCTTGCCCAAGTGGTTCGCTTATGGAATTGTCTTCCTCTTAATATTCAAGCTGTGGGCACTGTCAATGCATTCAAGAAACTTATTAACACTCACTTAACATGATTTTCTCTATCTTTTTATATTTTCTCCACTGTCTCTCTGTATTGGAAAATAGTATAAACTTATTTGTTATTACTTGTACTTTTGCTTAATTATTCATATTATGTTGCATATATATTTTGTTTTTTTCTTTTTGCACCAATTTTTTTCTCTTGATTATACCAGAGCTGTAAAATACTCATTACTTAATGGATTTAATACCTCTTAATTACCAATACCGAGTATTTAAGAATTGGCAATTCCCAGTACTAAGCCTCTTGTACTGGAATTAAAATTTTACAGTCCCATTCCCGGAATGACAAGTAATACTTTAAAATACCGGAAAGTAATTGAATTTGCGATTCCATTACAAATATACTTACAAATTCCCAACAGTATTTAAAAAGTATTTGGCATTACTACATAATTCCTTTCAATTCTTTTAAAATACTTTCAATTACTTTTAATTACTTTGACAACTTCAGTATTAAACATGAATTATGAAATGAACTGGATCAATTGCCTTTTTACTTTTATTGTAATAAAAGCTTTTCCCTGTTTTCGATGTTCTCAAGTTGCTCAAAAAAATTGTAGGCCAAGAGGTTTGACGCAGTTTCCCAACTTCTGACGCATAAGGAAAAGCTGTGCGATCTGTGCGAGAGACTAGGGATTTCCAAATTCCCTCCCACAGATATACAATATTTAGAAGAATATTGTGTATTGATGTCCAATTGCCGCGAAGAAAATTTGCTATTCGGGTGTCTCATCCCGTCTTTAGTGACACTGAATGTAAAAATTGCAAAGGTCAGCATGTACAACAACTTAAAATATTTGAAGACAGGACAATTGCAATAAGAGATAAGTTGGCCCAAAGTTTCTCCCCTTATTTCACGTTGTCTTCAGAAGCAGACGATGCAATTATGGCATCCGTCCTGTGCCCGAAAATCAAAATGAGGTGGTTCTATGCTTTGAAGACCAACGTCAACCGCTCTGCTGAAGTAATTCAGAATTTAGTGTTTCAAAAAGTAACAGAAATGGCAACCGCTGCAGGTGAAGCCTTTGAAAAAAAATTGCAATTCCAGAATACGGATTTTTCGATTTTGACGATATTGGTAATGATAAATGTTGCCAATTCTAAATTTTTATTTTAATACCTAATTTAATCCAAACTTTAAGTAATTTATGTGGAGAGTGCAGTCAATCTACTCCAGTTGAAACACACACACCCACAACACCACCATGTACAAATTTTAATTCCAAAACGATCGCTGCGGATTTCTACCAATACATAAACGATCCTTACATTGAAGTGGGTATTTGGAACAAGTATCCGCGACTTAAACAAGGCGCACTGAAGTACAATATACACCATTGCCTTCATCAGGCGTAGTAGAGCGGTTATTTTCCTTAGCAGGCTTAATCAACCATCCGAAAAGACAGGCTCTTAGTGATTTCTCTTTTGAAAAATTAGTCTTAACTAAGGCAAACTGGAATTTTGGGAAAATTAAAACGAAATTGAAAGGGTAAACTGGAATTGTAAATTTTACTTATAAAAGTAGAAATCACTGCCAAAAAAAAATTAGGTTTAAAAACTGAAAATAGCTATTTGATGAGCCATTTCTGCTTAAATAAAGTGCATTTAACTAAGTTTAACTATTGTTTTTTAATATAATTGTAAATTTAAATATGAAGAAATAGCAAACAGTAAATATTTTCCTAGAGTGTGACTTTGTATTTTTTAATCTCTTGGCTTACAATTTTGATGTTTTCATCCAGAGAAAATTTGTTGGTCCTTCGTTACTAATTGTCTGATCGTTTCTAATTATTTTTCACAAATCATACAAATAGTTATATATAACTAAAATTTAGTTAAAATAACCTCAAAAATTTCTAGTCAATATTAACTAGAAATTTATCGATAAGTTTGACTAGATAAGAGCCAATAAACCTTAATTTTAAATATTTTCTAGTCAATTTTCGTCAGGAATAAGAAAATTCCTTAGTTGACGGTAAAATAGTTAGTATTGACTAGATGTAAATACTTTCTAGTAAATTCGTTATTAAAACTTGAGCACAAAATCTAGTCCATTAAAACAAGATATAGTAATTCTGGTAACATGAAAACTGCGGCAACAAGCAAGAATAATTTTATAACTGTTTGCATTGTCTACAGTTACTATATTTGCGGTCATATTATGCGAGAATTGATTTGATACTTATGGTAACTTAAAGTCCGAGTCATTTATGTGAGAGTTTTTATTGGTAAAAACTTAATTTCGTAAATAATAAAAGCTAATGTGGGATTTGTTTTTATTTTATTTATGTGGTTCAACATGTTGGAAAATGGGTCCATTAAAAGTACAGTACTTTTTTGTGTGACAAAATCGATAACAATGAAGAAAGTTCGATTGTTGAAAAACTCTTGGCAAATATTTTTTACTTAAAGTAAAAACAAAATGTTTTATAAGAAGTGAAAATTCGGCTATAGACATACATATTATATACGGAAAGTTCTACAAACCAATTAGATATTAATAAAAACAATGAAAGAGAGCGATTGCATTACTTCTGTCTGAAAACAAAGACACAACATCAGAGTGGATGGCAATTTAAAACTAAAGAAAGTTTTATGATGATTAATGATTTATACTCCTTCATTAATTATCAGAAAATGCTAATGGTATTAAAATTTCAGATTGACAGATATATTACGCTGAAGTACGGCGAAGATATTTCAGTGGACCTTATAAATAAATGGCACTCATTTGACTATAAGTTCCAACTGAATTAACCTAAAATTAAAGACAAAAGTGGCCAATAATTGCTTAATTCTTAATCAAGGATAATGCCGCAGAACGTAATTAATTAACACTATTTTAATGAAAAGAAAGGTTAATCATGCAGATGCTCTCAAAATCATAAATAAAAAAAAACATAATCATAATTTCAGCGTTTGATTTAAATTAAAAAATACAAAATGTATATAATCTGAAAGAATATGGATAATACGATTAAAGTCTATATCCTAATTGAAAATGACCATAAATATTGTCATTTACGGAACTAGATCTCAAGTTGAAAGCAACTAGAAATATAATTGAAAATGACTAGAATAATAATTATGCATTTTGACTAGAAGGTCACTAAAAATTTGCCTGGGTGAGCAAGAGACAAAGTTATAATTGATCTAAAACCAAAAATATTATACCATACATGAAAATAAAAGCTAAATAAGGTAAAAATCAAATTTTATCACAACACCCAGAAAAGGCTACCCGATTTAGTCAATTTTTGGCATTATGTTTACTATTTTTTTTTAAAACGCTGTGTAAAAAATGTCAGTTCCCTAAGTGGATGCGTTTTCAGGCAATGTCCAAATACATAGTGGAAAACGAAATTTTTGTGTACAACAACCTCACGAAGGAATTACGTTACCTTGTCCCTCAATTTACTCAGCTTACAATTTTTTTTTATATTTATTAGTAAACATGTGCTAATAGAAATATACTTAAGATATCTTTGGATTGCCGACCCTTGAAAACCGAACTTCAATCACAGTTTGACTAAATTCTCACTTCAGAATTTTCCTTACAAGCTCAATAAAAGTGAAATTCGCAGTGGAGCGGATATTTCAGATCCTAAAGGAAATCTATTCTTTAAGCAACAGATTCCATATGATTTAATAGGATGCTTTTTACGCTACACTTTTATTTGATCATAATTTCATTCCTCGACTTAGTGAAGGAGGAACCTGAAAGAATTAAAACCATGAAACTTGTAATTTGTCGTTTAGTGAAAGCTTTTTGTCCCTATCGACTGTTGTCGTCGTCGTTAAAATTTAAAGTTTAGGGTATCGTAGTTGAAAATAGTATTTTGATTATGTCAAACAGTGGATATACGTGACCTGGGTATAATTATTGGATGCCGGGAATGATATATGTGATGAAAATGGTGTAGTCAATTCCATGAATTTTATTGCATACATAAATTACTTCGAATATACACATGCGAATAGAGATTGATTGAGAGGTTAGGGACCTTTTTCAAGGTCCCCCGAATGAAGGCCAAGTCAAGGCTCATTGTTCACCCTCTAGACCCATGAGCGATCGCTTATAGGTCCCAACCGGACGATCTTATAAACTTTAGTATTGGGTCCCAGCACTCCTTGCCGGCATCATATAACTCGTCCAGGAGGTGTGAGCCAAGAATTCTGTAACGTATTCCTGAGAATGCCGGGCAGTGACATAGAAAGGCGACTGTGTTGGCGGTCAGCCCAGCTTGAAATGATTGAGGCAAGGTGTTTTGGTGCAATCCCAAGTGTAGAGGCAGATTCCTCTGAAGCTCTGCTCCAAGACGAGCAAGTTCGTCCGCCTTTTTATTCCCGCTGATGTTGCTGTGCCCCAGCACCCACTGCACCATCACCCTGTTATTCCGAGAAAGGGAATTCAGGGTGGTTTTGCACTCCATTAATAATTGGGAGGTTATAAAGGGTATAGACAAAGCTTTGACAGCTGCTTGGCTGTCCGAGCAGATGGCTATCTCCTTATTATCATTGTCTGAGTTAAGGAGGTGCCTTCCCGCTTCAAGAATGGCCTTGACTTCTGCCTGGAAAACCGTGGCATGGTTTTCAAGGCGCATGGAGAACTCAATTTCGGGCTCCTCCCAGAAAACTCCCGCTCCGGTGCCTTTATCGGACTTAGAACCATCAGTATATATTATAATTGGGTTTGTCAATGGTTGAAACACGGAATGTGATTCCCATTCTGCCCTGGATGGAATTCTATATTCAAAATTTCTTTCCGGCATTGTCTCGATGAGGTGGTCGCTATCTCTGTCGAGCGAATAGAGAAGCTGATATTAGAAATGCTGATCGAGATGCTATAATTAGTTTTATTGGCGATTTTAAATGGAACGGACGTATAACTGATATACATAGTTCGTGTAATAGGACTCTTGGTCTTAAATATGGTGCATAAAGGTGTTTAGTGTAAGTATGAGTAATAGGAAAATAGCTTTGCACAACATATGCAGAACGAGAGAGATATTTAAGTGGTAGATATATGAATTAGACAAGTATACGTAAATTATCAAGAATTATCAAGGATTTAATAAAATAATGCGGTAAACATGATTATTATTATAAACTATTACCTACAAAATGTTGAATACTAGCCCAATATTCGAATAAAATTGTAAAAGAAACTGTATCTGAAGATAATCAACCTGGAAGAAGTGGTTATAAACGACAAAAATACTGGAAATTTAGTTGCATGCGAAATCTATAACCCGCTCACACCTGAAACAGCTCAATTTATTGTAGATATTATTCGTCCTACTGATACATCTGGTATGCCTAAGAAAAAGTGCAAAAAGCGCAGAAAGGGTTACATTTTGGATACAGAGTGTAATTGGAAAATTTTTTCAGATAAAAATAGCAAAATAAAAAAAAACCGATTTAAAATTTTGAAATTTTAACTTTGTTAAGCCATAACAAATGAAAACGAAAAAAATAGGGGAAAAATGTATAGACCATTGAAAAGAACCGATGATTATCAATCTAACAAATTTTAAATCATCATCATGGGATGTTCAGAAGCTACAGGGTGACAGTAGCGCACCCATGTATTTGCTTGACGGAGGGAGAGGGGAGGGGGCATATGTGTCACCAGTCAAAAAGGGGTGGGAAAAATAGGACTCTAAAGTCGCGTCCTGAGCCCATCTGAGTACTTAAGAACTCCTTTTTTGAAGATATTGAATTTCAAGTTTTATTTGCTAAAATCTCAACATGGACCATAAAGCCACTGTTTTCTTTATCTTCAATAGATTAATCATAATTTCATAAATAATGAAACACATTTATTTATTTATTTATTTACAATCAACGCAATTTTACAAAATTTCAAAAAGAAACCCAAGGCTCGATGCACACATCAGTGTTTTCCTCTAACAACAATCTTTATTTTATTTCAGTTCCAGGGTATACTAGGCATAATATGTATATATGATAGGTGACCTATTATATACTGCATACCCTGAAACTAGAACCAGAATTGTTAAAAACAATTTGAATTTGAAACAATAATGATTGAAATAAAAAGAATTTGAAATTCAAACAAAAATTAAGATCAATTATAGATCTTAATTGTCGTTTAAATCTCAAACTGTCTTAAAACAAGTAAAAAAGCTAAAATTGGTCTAAGACCAATTCTTATGATACCCTAGATGATTGCCGGTATGTTATTTCGTACGGTTACCTATCTATGCAAGTTTGAGTGTTGAAATCGTTTTTCGCAACTATTTCTAGAACAGTTTTATCGGACAGTAAAAATGATTATTATATTATACGTAAATAACTAAAAATTTTATATGGCAAAATCTAAAAGGGATTGCCTAATTTCGTCCATTTTTTAAATTTTATTTAATACAGCTTGTACAAAATTTCAGCTCTCGACGTGTTTTCTGACAGCGTAATGAAAAACAAAATTTTATATGGTAACTCCATTGAGTTACCCGATTTGTTCCATTTTCGAGCTTAATTTTTTTTTTTCTAAATCTCGGATGCAACATTTCAGTTCTCCAATGACCGATTTCACAGTCCAGGCTTAAACCCGAGCTTAGTTAAGCCACGGGTGTGGCTTAAGCCCAGAGCTTAAGCCTACTCGATTTCACAGCGCTCAGTAAGCGGAGGTTTAGTTAAACCGCAGATGAAAAATTTTAAGTTGTCAGCACTGCGGTAATTACGAATTTTCAAAGGAAAATTGATGAAGAAGAAGATATCAAAATAAAATATTGGTATCACTCGTTTGTTTAAGCTGTGCGCAGTTTTCACCAGTAATCCAAAATCATCATAGCCGAATATTTCGACAGTTGGAACCGAGAATAAAAATCAACGTCATCCCATTTTTCGAACTGTTGCGAGCGCCTTATATTTTTTTCACGGGTCACACTTTGCGATATTATGTTACACATTTTATCGTCGCTTGTGTCCTCTGCATCAGATAAATAACTAATTTTTGCTTTAAACTGTTTGGTTTCTTCCTACAATGTCAAATGGAATACTGACACTAGTTGCCAGACAGTATCATAACTGCTAACTAGATAACTATTTTTCGATTGGAAAATTTCAATTTAGTTTTAAAATATAACTTTTTATATATATACGTTCGTTTAATAACAAAAATTATAATATTTAGGCAAAATATGTATTTAGCAATAATTTTCTGTGTTTCACAGCAAAATCTAAGGCTTTAGCCTTCGAAATGACGGGCTTAAGTTAAGCTTGCCTTAAGCCAGTGATGTCACTTCAGCCTTGACTGTGAAAACGAAATATTTATTAAGCGTTGGCTTAAGCTATTGCTGTGACTTAAGTCTTGACTATAAAGTAAACGCGTTCTAGAGTTATCGTGAGGACAGACAGACGGACATGTAAAAATCAAAATAACTTTTCATATTATGCGTGGGTATTCAACCCATTTTGCTCTACCAGCATTATTTCTATGCGTTACAAATGGAATGACTAACTTAGTATGTATACCCTATGATTCCATCTAGGGTATAAAAATGGTCTTATAAAATCTGCTAAAGAGCATTTTGTGACTTGGAATCGAAATAGAAATGCAGTTGAAACAAGTTTTACTCGTCCACGATCAATGGCCTAGCAATTGTTTACTATTAGTGGAAGTAAACCAGCCACAGGGGATGTTGGCCTTGGAGATGAGAAAGATTCATATATGAGTCCATTAATCCATCAAGTTATTGAACGATATTATTGCAAAATAGAAAATTACGGCACATTTCAACAAGCACATGGTTCTACAGGTTTTGATGCGCAATTCAATTACATATAGAACTGGTTGTCTCGCCGCTATTAAACCTGGCAACCAGGATTATTTCGTATCTTAATAGTGCATGTTATTGGAAAATAGATTGTGCATATAAAATCTCGTTTGACGTGAATTCGCCATTTCTAAAAATAATAAAATTAGCTGGCCATTAGAGATCACGTTTCTAGAAAATAAAACGCAAAAGTATACAGTACAGTTTTGGTAATCTGATACTAGAAGTGTAAATGCTGAGCTAATTGAATTAACGATGATGATAATGAATTTAATGATTAAGTATGATATAATTGAAACTTTAAAATTGTAAGAACGTTAATAAATTTATATTCTAATTTATTAATCATTTTATTTACACAATATGATATTTTTTTAATAATTAAATATTAAATAATGTTGATTATTGTTTGAACAAGATTTCCAGTTATATGAATAAATTTTGGATCTGAAATCACCATAATTTGGAAATGTATTATCATTATTGAGATCTGCAGTTGTTCGAGTCGAAAATTGTGTTATCAATTGTTCTTTCTTGCCTACAGACATCGTTACGAAAGTTGAGTGATATGTCACTCGTTTTCTCCACTGGTCGTTTTGATATGCCCGACATTTTGTTGAACTCCGTAAATGTCGAGTCTTACTACTCGGTAGCCACCCTCTCCGCGGTTACATGTCTACTATAATATGGTAAGTCTAAAAGGCTTAATCGTGAATATAAGGATTTGTGCAATTCATCATAAATAGTTATAACACTGATGAAGCCACAACTGCACAAAGGATATTGTCTAACTACTGATAACTTTTACACTTCACCGAAATTAGCTAATATACTTGTGCAGCATGAAATGGATACTTTTGGAAATTTGCGACTGCACAGGAAAGAAGTGCCAAAGAAATTAAAGAAGAAAAAAGCAAAAAAAAAAGAGGCAATGTTCTGTACCAAAGAGAAAAGGTATGTATCTTCAAATGGAAAGATAAAAAAGATGTTTCTACTTTGTCTACAATTAATGGTTGAAATTGAAAAGCACGGCCACAAAATATTCAAACCCAAAGAAATAGTGGACTACAACTATACTAAGGAGGTGTTGATAGAGTGGTCCAACAACTAACCAATTACCCAATAATAATAAAAAAAACTTGGTAAAAAATATTGTTACAAAATTTTTATGCATCTGCTTGATCAAATCATCTGGAACGCCTTTATTCTATATTAAAAAAATAATGGTTTAACGCCATCATCACAATGGGCCGCTGTGGCCTCCGTGCTTGAGTTGGGTATCTTCTGTTCCCCCTGTTTTTCGAAAAAAAATCATCATTTGAAGCTTAAAATATGTTTAGTACATTTGCTAATAGAAAAATACCAAAAAAATGTGACCGGGACAAGGGCTCCCAACGCTGGAACCCTATCTTTTTCGGTTGATCGAAGGACTTTTTTCTTACAAACGATACCTGCTACAAATATAGTATTTGGCTTCGTTTCTTTTCTACTTCTGAAACCTCCGCCTCAATCCGTGGCATTACATCCCGCCTATTCTGAAGGACGTGAAATTGTAATTTTTTTAGAGGAAATGTAAATGTTTTAGGGGAACTGGTTGATCGGTACAAATACTTCATGCAATTTCATAACACAAATTCTTAGTCGGGTACAAATGCACTATGTGCTGGTTTAGACGGTATTGATTTTGCACGCCTCTTATAAAATCGGACACCCCTCTTACCTATCCGATTTCTTGCGGGGCTATACCGTCTAAACCAGTCTTACGCAAAACTATTCTCTTTCGCAAATTTTTGATTTCAGAAAAATTTCACTTATTCGAGGAAAGAGAGTTAAAATGCATTAACGGGAATATGTATATAAAAATTCCGGGATTCCGACTAAATATTAAAAGAGATTTATTGCGCTAACAGATTCACAAACACATTAAGAAAAATAAGTCAAACCGCAGCGTATTTTTTCTTGAGTTGAGATCTTCTCATCCATCCAAATTATTTGATATTGTCAACATTCAAAATATTGAAAAGAGAGCACGAGGTCATTGTGATCTCATCCACTTCGAAGAAATATGGAACCTTTTCTCTAGTGATTCAAAACCTATATTTTAATTTTATTATTACGTGCAATAGAAAATAACAAAGTGGCATCTATTGGAAATGGTTAAGATAGGAGAATCGATGTTTTTGGAGTGGAATCTCTTCAGTGGAGGAATGTATCTACAACAGAATTCATTCATTGGTGAGCACCTCTCCACGTTGTCTTCTTCAATCCTGGGATTGTAATAAACTGGGACACCTTCAAAGGGATTGCAGGGAAATCGCGACGAATGTAACCAACAGAAGAAGAAGGGAGATAATAATGCCAAAGGTGGAGAGCTAGAGAGCAAGCTATTCGTGGAGAGACTAGACTTCAACTTTATGGCTTTGAGATCCAACACCAGAAAAGAAGTATCCAGTGAAATGTGGAAGTCTTTTCAAAACGTCCATGCAAACCTGAGACTAAAAATTGCGGCCCGGTGGAAGAGAGAGAGAACAACTATTATTCAGTTGGTAACTGTGCAACAGGTTGAGATATCGAGGACATGCGAACAGCGCAAAGAGTGTATCTAGACATATCGCCTATTCTAGTGTGGAAAGAAGACATGGAAAGATCCAGACCAAAATGGAAAGATATTGCGGAGAGGAGTGAGAAGCTGCAAAGCTATTGGGCAGATAGTCAAGCCAACATCAAATGTCAACGATGCTCTAGAAGAAATGCACAGTAGAACTTCTGGAGGACATTTGGGAGTGAATGAAACAATTCGGAAAAAGGACTATGTGTTATGGTCGTAGTGTATTGTATATAGCAATATGCTACACGTACTGTAGCGTGTATGTCGGCTGCTGTCCATAGCGGAAAGCGAACGCACCTTGACTGGGAGAAGTGCTTTACTCAAGCTCAAGTGACATGTCGTTGAAGATAAGTAAGAAGAAGACACTCGTTTTGTCTTGTCAAAAACGTGAAAGTGAAAGGACGTGAAAAGTTGAAGACAACCAAATCATAAAATTTCAACGGCATCGGTGGAAATCCATCCCTCATGAGAAAATTTTTCGTAGACTTCCAGCCGACATATTCCGAAATATCTCGACAGTAAGTACACTGCAAAACCCTGTTGAACTCATGGATGCCTGTTTTATGGCGATTCATGCACAAGTTTCTACCGCTCGAAGAGTTGGCAGCCGTAGTGCGAACTGGATTATCTGTTCAAAATTCTTCCATGATTCTACACCATTTAGTACAGTATATTCACCAGCAACAGCTGCAACAAATAAAACTGGGAGCAAAATCAGCGTTTAAAATAGTACTCGGACTAACATAGCATATAGATGAAACAAAAGAATCTCTACCTGGAGAATCAAATAATCTCTTCTACCAAGAATCTCTAGAACAAGCAACAAAAAATGTTAGGAAGTAAACGCCGAAATAGTATTGAAACTTCAGAACATCTCTTTACAGAAGGGTAAATTGCAGCGGCAATACAGCTAAGTACCAGTAGCCAGTAATTTAATAATAGAATAACAAGAAAAAAAAAACAACAAAAGCACGGAACCAATTGTTAAATGTGCAGCAAAGATCATTTTAAATAAATATAGCTTAAGATTTTTTTTGGTAAATCATAGCAAATATACAAATAGCATTTTCGGGAGTTCAAATTATCACTCTACGTACACAGGCTGCACCTGTTATTATAAAGGAAAATATACATACATGCATTCATTGTCTCAAAATCGAGAAAATAATGAAAAGCTTTAAAGATTCTTCTTCATTTATATCTGCATATTAGGTATTAGCTTGAATCATTGAATACAGTAATGCTCACATGAAATACGTACATACGTTCTTGTTAAATTAGATACTTACCTCAAAGTTATGTCATCTTACACTCAATTAAACTTAACTAAATTTTAATATTTAAGAGTGATTCTACACCCATATACCCAAAGCAAGCTAAGGTTGGGGATTTGTGCGCACAAGTTACTTCTTCTTTACTTACTTTGAATCTCTTAACAGCTAACAATATATTCTCATTCATTTTCCGTCTCGCATCGTACGTATATGTTAGATTATCACCTCACATCGCGGCATATTTTTGAGACTATGAAACTGGCATACACCTTTATATACACGAATTTCAATATTTAATTTCTCTCGTTTAGTTAAGGGTAGATAAGAAAAAAAAATGCATTATTATCCAAACATTTATGTACATACATTTTGAAACATTTCTTACGATAAGTTAGTCTGAAATTAAAAGCCGAAATTTATGAATTATGGCTGTAAGGCAAGATCGAGATATTTTTATATGGAATCATTTTCTTTAAATGTTATTTATCTTTACTCTATTATTATCCTAGGAAGTTCATTAATCTTAGCTCTATTTGTTTTAATGTGAAAAGCAAAATCAAACATATGCAATGAGTCTTGCCATGAACGTTGCGGCGATTTAAAATTAAACTAATTATAGGAATCAATAGCAATTTTTGTAAGAAGGAAACACTTGCGATTATAACGTGAACATGATTGGCTGAGTTTTTACTTTTTCCTTCACATCCCGGAGCCCTCTATCGCATGAGACCGGGGTCGTCTAGGCTTGCCTAGTCTCTCTCTCTTTCTATAGGTCAACAAAGGGATTTTGGACGATTGTGCCACCCCAAGTCGATGGGAGGATGGGGCTTGGCAGGAAGGCATGCCATCTGCGCCTTCAATTGAGCATAGGTAAGTGACGTAAGGGTCCCTTCAGGACCGAGTGAGTGCTGGCTCGTTCAAGTAGGCATGAACATTTTTTTTGATTATGGGTGGTGACAGCGGCAGGTATTTTCGGGAACCTCCCCACACTCTCCGCCACTCTTAGCCGAGGTGCTAGCATGCCGGCCTGTGCTATCGCTGTCATCGAGTGATCTGTCAGCTTAGGCTGGCAGTTTGGACTTCACGTCCTGACCATTCACTCTCAACATACTTTCATAACATATGGACTATATATACGAGAGGATGTGAAGGAGTGGTGTGGCAGATGCACTGTGTGTGCTTCTTTCAAAGGGCCGCCACACAGAAGCAGAGGAGAAATGCATGAGTATAATGTCGGAGTCTCATTTGAAAGGATAGCTGCAGACACCTCTGGACTTTTCCAGAAACGGATAGTAGTAACCATTATACATTAGTTGCTATTGACTATTTTAGTAAATGGTCTTAAGCTTATGCAATTCCTAATCCAGAAGCAATCACAGTTTCGGAATAAATAACATCGAATTGGATCAGTAGATTTGGTGTGATTCATGAACTTCATTCGGACCAAGCACGAAACTTCGAATCACGGACTTTCCAGGAGATGTGTAAATTGGAAAACGAGAACAACTCCACTACACCCACGATCTGAAGGCATGGTAGACTGCTTCAACAGAACATTGGTCGAACATCTAATGAAGATATTCAACTATCATCAACGACGGGCGCAACCCCAGCTAAGGTAGGTACCTAATTTTTGGAAAGGTACACCCAGAACTGAACAAAAGACGATTACGTATCGGAGCTCAGACAACGGTTAGTTGATGTACACGAGGTCACTTGAGCAAAATTAGTAGTAAATATTGATAGGTGATCTTGTTTGGCTGTACAGCCCTAAGCAATGTAAGGGACGTTCTCCAAAATTACAACAACACTGGGAGGGGCCGTATTCAGTGGTAACTAGAATTAATTAAGTGGTATACAAGAGGCAAAAGAAAAATCGTTCATCTTCGGGAAGGTTCAGGAATAGAATGAATAGAATAGTTAAGAAGATTCTGGAATAGAACACTCCAGAATAATCTGGAGAGTTTCTAGGGTATAAATATAACAGTTGTCAACGCCAAAAAAAGAGTCTTGTCTTAGACGTTGCAGTGTTAACAAGCGAAAGTAATAAACAGGCGGAAGTGTTATAATTGGATTGCGATAATTAAAGTTGAGTTGATTAAATGAATGTTTGTGAATTTTATATGATTAGAGTGAAATAAAGAACTTGTATATTGGATATTTAATATTGTGTTTTAAATAACGAACCAAAGGCCACGCTCGCAACAATATATATTTGAACACTGCTTGACAAGATGTTGAGCTATAGTGCTGAAATATTGTACATCGTAATAATTGCAGATCTAAATTCGATGTTTTCAATGTACTGAAGAGATCTTCAATATGTAAAAAATTATGGATTTAGCGTTATATCAATTTTTACTGTCCGACTAACCGTTCTAGAATGAACTATGAAAATCACTTAAAGGATTTAACCTGCATATTTAAAAAACAGAAGAGTGGCTATATTTACGGCATTTATCCGGTAATTGATTTTAAACTAATAATTAATCCCTTTCAAGTCTTTAGAAGTAAAACGTATCTTCGGGAATAAGCTTTCAGGCGATCTCCCAACATGTGAGCTGAAATCTAGGGATTTTAAATAATTTTAGCTTACTGGCTGACTGGAAATAGAATGTTGCTTACAAACTCACTTTATCTAAATATAGAAAATTGGAAATTATCACAAAATTAATTTACCCTATACTACTCCCTAATACGGCCGTCGAGTTTTCAAAGTTTCGTTTCGAAAATAAATTTATTTAATTTACATGACTGGCGTACCTTGAATATGTGCTTTGTCCTGGAATCTACATCACGCATTGGCCTCGCATTCGCGTAAGACGTGCTACGATGCTTCATGCCCTTCGAGAAATAACCTACATACATCACTGGGTAATATATCTATTCGATGTATTTGTTTGTTGAGTTTGCAGTGTCCAGTTAAGACTCCTGTAATTATTCTGAGGTGATTCCTAGATAGCCTTAAAAATCGAGGGTCTTCTTTGCTGAAGATCCATTGATGAATACTTTGGCTTTTCTGGAGTCTGTCATTAATGTCCATCTCTAGTACATTGCGTTTGAGTCCAGTTTCATATTGTAAATTTCCCTGTATTATAAGAAATACCGGAAAATGATTCCGGTCCGATGAGGAGCATGGATGCTTTCTTCTTGGCGAGAAAGAGACTAAAAGATTCACTATATCAGCGGAGAAAGGGTTAAAACCATGCGGGTTTTTTTTAATTGAAGGACAAAAATTCTACATTGCACAAGGCAGCCACTAGGCTGAAACCAGTAAGGAGAAGATTGCTGAGGTAAACCCAAAACCACTTGGAGGAGAGTCATTTTACAGAAGCAATCCAATTAGCCAGAAACTGTGACACAAAACAGGGACAAAGACATACAGTTTTCGTCTTATGTCTTCGATAGATTACAAAATCCGTAAAAATATAAATTTATATATAATTGATATTTATAAGTTTGTTGACATAACGAATCGCAAGAAATATCTAAATCTTTTACGTAATTAAGAAATAGCAGATTCATGAGGAAAGCCATAAATATTATTTTGATTAAAGTGTGCGTCATAATAAAAAATTACTGAGAAGTTTAAGTTTAAATTTTGTTTATTGCCTTTATTTTTGTAATCACAACAATTCCGCTTCACTTCCAAAAATTCAAATTTCTTTCTATAACACTTTTTTTTCTTACTGGCTTTTTGAAGCAGGAACAAATATTAATTTTGTTAAGAAGACACTAGTTGTCGTGACAGCTACATCAATACCTGTCTCAAAGAGATTCTCATCTCAAATACTGGACTGGGATATTCTTAAGTATAAAAAGAAGACGGTAGATATATGCAGATTTATAATTTTTTTCTAATGACAGTAGCGAAAATTAAATGACCGGAATATCCGGACGGTTGTAGTGGAAATGGACCAGGGGGTAGGGACCAGAAGGTCAGATAAAAAAAATCTCTGACTTGTTACAGTTATAAAGATAAACTCCACTTGATGACTATCAGTTAAATAAAAGCGGTCGGCATCTACGGTCTTATACTGGTGAATTTTAGTGTTGTTTTAAATAATTGTTGCAAGAAGGATTAGCTATTAACAAAATGCAGCTAAGTTCAATATGCGTTTTACTTTTCGTAGTTTCGTGTTATGGAGCTGATAAATATTTGACACAACAACGTAAGTGTTTTTGTGTACCTACATTGAAAGGAGTAATTAAGAAAATACAAAATATTGTGCAAAGTAAATTTAATCAATTTATTAGTTTGCTGAAGGTGGCTACTTATCCTTTTAGTATTGCTGCGGTTGTTAAAAATTTATTTAAATCAAAAATGTGGAAAGAATTAATTGCGGAAATTCTTCAGTTTTGGTACATAAAACTGGATTGAACAAAAATGGTTGTACAAAGTGCAAGGTGAAATTACGAGATGCTTTCGTTAACTAACATAAATTTCTGGTACTGTTTTAACTTTTTTTCTACTAGACCTACTTAAAATGTAGGTTAAATCTAAAGTTAGATTTCTGATTATGGCAGAAATATTTCTGATAACCTGGATACAACATACAGAAAATGATACGTGTCCTGTAATTGTAATGTTCCTCATTCAAAATATTGATAATCAGGGAGTAAATAGAAGCGAGTTGAGAGTTAGTCAAAGAAGTTTTTAATTGCGCAATATTTAGGTTTTTGGTATGAAAAACAACGAGTTTAAAAAGTTATTCTATTACTCATAGTATTTCTCTTTGACTTTTACTTTTTCTATTAATTACTAAAAGGAATCACAAGGAATCAGTTACATCTTTCTCTATTTGCCTTATTAATTGATACACATCCTACACACTATCACCTTCATTCAAATTGGCACTAACAAGATGATAGCAAAACCTGGTAAAGTTTTTATCTCCACTTTCAAAAACTTCTTAGGTTCAAATTCAAAACTTTTGAAAATTACGTATTGGCAATGCTGTCGAAAATGTATTACATTTTCATTTTGCATTCATTGTCATTTTAACGGCAATTGAGGTCTTCTTAACTAACTATTCAAATCTTGTTCACGTGAGCATAGGCTTCATCTACTTTTTTTTTGTATTTTTTGTCCGTTATCTCTTTTGTTCGTAAAAGATTTTTGCGAAAACTTTTCTCCGTAAGGTCATTTCTTCGTGAAACTTTTCTTTGTAAAATGTTTGTTCCTGAAAGTTTTACGTGAAATTATCAATTTCACATTTCATGCAAGATTTGCACATTATAAAACAGAGTTTTGTTCGGACAGTAAAGTGTAAGACAAAGAAAATTTGTTTTCAAAATAAAAAAGGGAAAAGTGAACAAGTGAATTTACAAAAAAAATTAGTTTACGAAAAACTTATTGCCAATCTCCAATATCTGAAAAGTATAATTCATTACAAATTAGAGTTATTGATTACCCAGCTAGCTCCTAGTTTTCAGATACTATTACAAGACTCATCCGAGTGCGTGATCAAGCCTATAAATTATGGAAGTATACTAAGGGAGAGACAATGTCAGAAAAGAAATTTAAAAAAAATATTCCTTTAATAGATTTATAACTAATATTCCATCTGACACTGTAGAATTTCACTCTACGTTTAAGTAAAGGACCAAAATACCGTTATATATTATTATTTTAGTAGGACAACTGTGCCTCTTTAAATTGGCTTTTCAAGTCGGTATACTTTGAGCTTAAAGGTAAGCGACAATTGAGTTCTTTGCGATCGATACTAAAATCTTTCTTGGTGGAAGAGTTAAGCTTATAGATGTGAAGTTTTTCCATAATGTCTTAGAAATCATATTAATTGGATTAAGGAGAACTATATTTGTCAGTAAGTAACTGTTTCACCAAACTAAAGGATCCTACACCCAAAGAAATACGTTCAGATGTAGTTTTACAAAATACCTTGCAACTGTAGTAATAACGCAATTTGTCCATGTTGAAACAACTGGGCAATTCCTTAAAAACAGGATTTCAAACAACAAATCTGACTTAAAAGATGGAAACCAAAAAAAAAAACAGCGCTAACTACGCACTGATGATTATCGAACCATGATGCAGATTTTGAAAATGCCTCTATCTGGCATCACGAAAAACGCTATAAGAAGAGATTATTGATAGAGGCATATTCAATCAGAAAATTCCTAAAACCATGAACAAAAAAACGGATACAGACAGGAGAAAACAAATAAAATTCTCACGAATTAAAGAGATGTTTTTTCCTCTTGACCGTCCAGCCCGAAAATCCTAAAATCGAAATTAAAGAAAACGGTCATTACACTGATATCTAATATTTGTCACTCAAATTCAAGTGGGTAGTGTTATAGTCTTATTACGTAGAAAACGATACTCACTCTGGAAAATAAAAATCCCATATTGCTTCCGTAGGTTTAAGCTGCTGCTTCGAATTAGGGAGAACCAAGATCAAGTATGATTGAGAATTACCTTCGTAGTACCTGGGAGTTGACACGGTTGAATATCGAAAAGGGAGCCTTATATATTTTCCACATTATCGTTAATACAGAAAAGTCTGCAAAATTTCAAGATTCATACAATTATAGTTGTCGATCATTTATATCTATATATGTATTTTAAGATTGGACTTCATTACCTAATCCATATTCTAAAGCCTTGGTGAAGTGTTCTTGTGCGCCTTGTTTAGAACAGCTATAACGAGCTACACTGCTGCCTTCTATACATATGTATAGAAGGCGGCAGAGCAGTTTGTTTTGTCAATTGTTCGCTTCGATGAGACTTTAATCAAATTAATGACACAGTTGCAACTATGCAGAACATCTGTACATGTCAGAACTCCTTTAGCTGTATTTTGCAAAATATCAGGCTTATGTAAAGCTGAGAATTTATTTCGACAGATCGCGAGTGCACAGAGCTTGTGATGAATGTTTTCGAACTTTTGATCTGTTTGCAGCAAGAAAGTTTATTGGAGTCTAATTTTAGTAGTACCTCTACACATACTAATGCGTATGTAACCAGGAATTGTCCGCTGATTGTTGAGATTTACCAAAATATTACTTTAAGTTTTTGAATTTGAAATTATCTGGAAACATTTGTCGAAATTTACGGTGCACTAAACGCCTCTTAAAAGTTTCCAAATATCAGCTGGCAAGTCGAAAAGCCGTTTAAAACTTCAATTTGTTGTGTTCTGATATAGGTGACTCATATACAAGTTAATTGAAATGTGAACTCAACGTGAACTAAGCTCATTCCACTTTCTATTGGTTATGTAACATTAATATATTATTTTTGAGTGGCAAATGCTTTCAACTAAATAGTACATTCGTCCAACAAATCGAAGTTTGTTTTTTGCTCGTCGCCACGTTTACTACCGGCAGGTAAACTCGCTCTGTATAATCGTCAAAGTTAACCGAAAAATTAGTATACATACTTACTACTAGCATTCTAGTTAGCTAATGTACCCACAGTCTGGGTGGAAGGGTTAAAGCTTAAAATACTTACACGCGATAAGTTGGCGAGAATAGTAGTTTTCGATAAAATGTTGTGTTACATTTGAAATTGTTGCATATTTTATAATTTTTTTTTTTTAGCTGATTATATTTCGTCCTGTCAAATTAAAGATCCAGAATTTGTAAAATGTTCCACATCAAGCATTCAGAAGCTATTCAAACAGTTAAAGACAGGTTTGTATAATGGGTTGAGTATTGCTTACATTGCTGATTTGCATATCTTATCTGAATAGGAATTCCTGGAGCCGTTAAACCTATTGAACCTTTGTTTATTAAAAAGGCTAGCCTACGACAAAGTGGAACCGGTGCTGCTAATTTGAAAGCTGATTTAACTAAACTGAAGGTGACAGGATTTGGAGATAGTATAGTTAAGGAAAGCAAGTAAGTAGAAAGTCATATAATAGACTACGTAGTTGCTCTTAATATTACTCTATTCCGTACCAATCGATCGAAGTTGTATTATTATTACCTTATTTTAACGTCACAGCTTTTATAAAAGCTAAAGAACGACGAAGCTAACATAAGCTACCCAATCTCCTGGCATAAGAATGGACTGAAAAGAATTTTCCTAAAAGTGCCACAATTTAATCATTGCAAATAAATTCACAATTTCTCAGAAACTACCATTTGCCCCTCAAAAATAGTATAAAGGTCACTGACATGTATAATATGTACTGACTACGTTCATATAAATACACTGGAGAAAGTGAGCTCACTTCTATATTGCTGACACTTTCGGTCTAAGCACCAAGTACCAACAGAGAGAACTGTAAATCACAAAAAAATAAGTGGATTCGTCGAAGGAAATGTTTATAATTTGATTATTTAGGGTTATTACTACTAAAAAGTGTTTATCAAAGACAATATATTCATCAGATACGCAGAAGAAATTCCAAAGGTTTTATTAAAATCACTTTTCGAGCTGCGTGCTCACTTTTTCAACTTTCCGCCAATAATTCTTTCAATGTTGGCACCGACATGAGAGCTTTTTTTTTTACACAAGCAATTGTGCCCACGTGAAATAAAAAGTTAAGCAGTCCATATTATATATATCAGTGATAAAGACTAACAAAATATAACCTTCCCGAACTATCAATCAACATTTCGCTTGTTTCATTTCAATCATTCTCATCAAAGCGTAAAAATCGTATTTCATCGGAATCAGATGGAAATTTCTCTGCTATTTCATTTCTTTTTTCCGAAGCGCAGTACACTTAGAAAACCCGAAGAAATTGTTTTGATTATTACCAAAAAACACAATTATTTATCATTACTAAAATATATTTTGATGGATCAAATGGTAAACAAATATTGAGCATGCAACAGATAGATAAATAGATATTCTTAAACATTTTAACTATTTTACGATTTGGCTCTAGGTTCAGTGGCAAATTTGTTGTAACAGCTAATTACGTGTTATTTACCTTACTAGCACCAGCATGAGAATTACGTTATACTATTGTCTTGATAAGGAGATTTACCCTATAAGATAGATAACATAGTATTTTTGTATGTTCCTTACGCTTAATATAGAGCTAAGCAAAATGAGAACTATACGTTAGCTTGATTTTCGTCTAGATTACAACAAACTTTCCTATCATTACCTGACACAACTAGATATGGAAAACTCCATATAAACCCGGAACACTTTTTAAAGCTCTTTAACTTTTTATTTAACTAAAGAAAGCTATCATTGCGAAGAATTTATGTGGCATAATACAGCAAGAGAGAGAGAGAATGTGTAGAGCTTTCTATTAGAGGGCCATTAGCTCGTTTTATTTGGACGGCGTTTTTGTAAAGTTTTACACATCTACATAGATGTAAGTTGTCTCAGCCATTACTATGCAGGGTAAAGTGCGGTACATTCATCATTAAGGTACATTCGTCATGATCAATTTTACAAATGAAAACTCTGAGCATTAAAAGAAACATGATTGTGTATGCCCTTGGTTTTTTTTTTCTTAAAAGAAGTAAAAAATTAATTTCAAGCTTAGAATATATAGCAAACATCACGCTAGATTTCGCGTAATGAATTCTGGTTGTGTTGGTAGTCAATGTTTTTAGATGAATTTACACGCCGCCGCTATTCTAAGCAGCTTGTCAATTTTCAAAAAGTAAACAAAGTTTTTGTGCGGGGCTCGTGCGGTAAATATGTTCTTTGTAAGACCTTCATAGACCAATGCGAAGCCGCTGGAGCGAGAGTGGGAGCGAATTTTGGCGGGACTCAACGGGAGCGAGAAATTATGAGCCAATCATACCCAGCGAAGCCGGAACGGTTTTGTCCCGTCGATCTTAAATTTGTTTTTAACTATACTCACCTTTACTTCTTGTGGGAACTACATACGCGAATGACGGGAAAAACGCTACATGATGCGAACCGAAAATGAAATGCTGTACGGTAATCCCACGTTCGCTACCTAGGACAGACTCGTCAGTGCAGTGGTTCCATATTCCGCCATAGTTTCGGGTCCCGCAAAAATTTCACTCCAATTCGAGCTACCGCGGTTTCGCGTTAGTCTGTAAAAGCCTTTATACTTTATTTTAAAATAATTCACACATTTAATTTACATAAATGTTTGTTTCTATTAGGTAACAAAAAAGATTAATTTAGATACAACTTGCCTGAAACACGATTTCCCCAGTTTATAATCCGGTTTATATATACGCAAGCATTGACCACACGCTTCATTTATGTTTTTTTTTAACTCTTAGGAAGGTTTTAATAGGAACTAGTGGCACTATAAAACTTTTCACAAAATAAACTTCAAATATAAATAGTTCTGAAAAAAACTGATTCCGTACTTGTGTTAAACAAAACTTTGCACAAAAAGCAAAGTTGGTGTTGGCTGCGACCAACTTCAGTTCAATCACAGAAGTCGGGACTTCTGGTTTGTTCAGGCAGTTGAAGCTTCGATTTAAAATCAAGTCGCAGTCGGCAGATCAGTCGTAATTGTAATTCACACTTCATGTACACGTCTTATACACGTTTCACCCATTCCTGTTTGCTATATATTTTAAGCCATAGCCCACACAGGGGAGGATATTGGCACTTTTTACGGGCGAGCAGTATTCGGGGGAAGGAAAAATGCCGAAATGACAAGTTTCGATCAGGAGGAGTACGAGCAGCATACCAATGCATACCAAGCCGGCCATTTTGAAATTGCGAAATTTCTGAAATTTTCTCATCGAACGGCTGTACGATCGTCTAGTTCAATACTGGAACAAGTCCGAAAATATATTTTGAAGTTAAGTATTGCAATAACTAGAGTACAATATTCACTATTCGAATCTATATTTGACAATTGCTGACATACTAGTGAAAACAGGATACAAATCATATTCCAGTACAGAATTGAACTTGTTTAAAAAAAAAAACCCCCCTTATATGTACAACTAATATGTCAATTGTCTCGGAAGAATTATTTTCTATTTGTTCCAGTATTGAACTAGACGATCTTGCGATTTGAGGTGATAATATAATAATTTAATAATTATTACGGGTTGTGAATTTGTGATACTGCTATTGTTTATATCAAAAACTGTGACTTAAATGAACACGCACACAATTAATTTCGGTAATTATATAAGGAACTACGCGAAGGAACATTATTGTTATGGCACGTCTTAAGCCAAATTCCTTCCTTTCCTAAAAAATTCTTGTCTGGGTTGGCCTTAAGATTTCAAATATTGTGGGGGCACATTCGTTAAATTAAAAAGGGCACAGCTGGACATTTGGAGATTCAAACCTAGTTGAGATTTTATTCGATGATGCTGAGAAGTGACGTTAAAATGAAACTGCCAATTTCCAAGCATCCTGCAGGCACATGCGTTTGGTTGCGATATACTAAATAATATTTTGATATTGACTGAACATTTGTGATTTATTTGTGTTAAAACTGAAGCTTTCATAATTGAGTTTTTTTTGTTTTTTTTTTTCAACAAATAATGTGCACACAAATAACTTCTTAACCTTTAATCTTTCACTAACACATCCAAAATTGGTCTGCAACTTCTTCATCCGACGAATCTGCTCTCTCAATAGTCGAATTTTCCCCCTCACTTTAGGCAATTTAACGTAATTGTTTAAAATTTAAAAAAATACTAATATTATGTACCACAGTTCTACCCTATCAATTATGGTATGATCAAGACACAAAAATAAGAACTCAAAAATCTCAGCAGCTATTTAACTGTGTTCATATTTTGTAGCTTAATGTGGAACTACTAAAACAGTTCACCGAAACTGCTGTCTTACTAAACCAACTGAAAAAGCAATGGATTATAATCGAAATCCCCTAAAGACTTAGATTGGCAGCAATTAGGAAAAAAAGAAAGTTCATATTTTGAATAAAGTGTTTTTTAATAACAGAGTTAGCGACAAGGACTACAGCTGGGAGACGAGATTCCACGTCCCCTTTTGCCGTATCGAAGGCCAATATGATCTCGATGGACGAATTCTTGTACTACAATTAAAAGGAAAAGGAGATTGGTTCATTGAAATTGGTATAACTAACATTGAATTCCTAGTCTTTTTATGAACTTCTTAAAGCTAAAAAAACTATTAATTTTTAAAAAAAAATTATAAACTTCGTACAGAGAAATTAGATGCCATCATGTACACCAAAACCAGATTATACGAAAAGGGAGATTTCACTTTTTACAACGTAACGAATATTAAAATGGATATTAAGCCAACAAAGGTGAAAACGTACTTCAAGAATTTGTTCAACGGAAATAAGGAATTGGGTATGAAAACCTATAATTTGGTTATCTCTTAATTTTTTTTACTTTTATTTTACCCTCTTAAATAATTTTATTGATTTTGTTAATTTTCAGAGGAGAGTACCAATCAATTATTCAATGAGAACTGGCCAGATTTCTTTGAAGCACTGAAGCCAACCATTTCGGAAACTATTGAAGCAACATTCTTGTCAGTTATGCGAAGGGTCTTCGATTATGTTCCTGCAAACTTCTTTATTAGCGACATTCCAAAATCCACGGAGTTATATGGTTAATGGAGGGATAGGTTATTGTAAGGGATTGTATTAAATTGTTGTTGTAATTTTGTATAAATAATACACATTTATTTAGTAAAGAATTACACTTAGGCATGGGTTTCTCTGGTAATCAGCCTAGAGATGGTTCACTTGAAGATTAGCTTCTTTAGAAATGTTCAGCGATGCCTCAGAATTTGATTTGTTTACATTCACTATTTTGTATTTCCGTCTGCCAGGAGCTTAGCGGAGCCTAAGTAAATAATCGCATATTAAAGACACACTTGTATCCCGTACCTCAAAAGGCAAAAGGCGTCACTCTTATAAGATAGGTTTTTGTCGAAAACGACGTGATGTAGGAATTTGAAATTTGCAGAATGATCTTTTTTTTTTAATTTTTCATGGAGGTGAATTGGGCTCCTAAAAAATGCTTTGGTTTTGTATCGTGTGGGGTATCGCTTGACACGGCTACTTTCAAAGATTGCAAATTTTTTTTTGTAAATTTTTGGTCACTTGGTAATAAAGATATAGCCCAAAATGTACGAAAAAACACCGTCCCCCTCATCAATTTGCAAAGCTAAAATTTTGATACATATTACAAGGGTAAGTAGGTATTGAGTCATAGATATCAGGAAAACTTCCGCTTTTTTCGTCAGTCTTACAGTTCTTGAAAAAAAATCTTTTTGTGTTAACTTATAAGATAACTCTTACTAATTAGACCAACTGTGGACTGAGGGTAGTGCCTTATCGAGCCTCTCAATAATTAGGGAGCCGGTGCTACCCTTTTGCTTCCTTGAACCTTATATTGGGATGGAGTACTCTGAAGGCATACCCTTGTCTTCCAGGCTGAAGTGTTGACCATCGCAATGGCAACGATATGAAAATTAAGAGAAATGACCTTGCTATCTTATCCGATAGTCAGGCAGCCTGGATGACTCTTAGATAGCATCTTAATTACTAGGGGACTGCAGGACATCTGTGGATAAGCTGTAAATCAACAACAATGTGTCCCTAATAGGAATTTCTCTGACTTTCTTTTAGAGCTCGGAAGAAAACAATGCAGATTTGTGGTTGGCATCATCACCGGCCACGTAGAAGGTTTTTAGCAGGTTAGCACAATGGGCCGTCTTGGCCACTGTGCTTGGGATCTCTCGTCGCCCTGCCTTAAAAAGAAAATTAGGCCAGATCTTATTAATAAGACTAGCTTTTATAAGATTACTCTTGCGTCCGTCCGTTTGAATATTGTTGAACTTTACCATACAGTATAGTTAGTGTTTATAGTATTTGAAATATGGAGCTAACTAAAGGGAAATACAATTACTATGTTTCTATGATACAAGTTGAGTTGAGTGGGATTTTGTGTAAGTATTTTTTAGAATAGCATATGAGTGTATTATTCAACACAAATCCGGCTACTTTATACGAAATATTTCAGCTCTCAACTCAACTTAGAAGGCGTTCATGGAAACAGCAGTTAACTTAGGTAGCAAAACTTAACGTTAACTCAACTCTAATTCAATTTTGGCTAATAGAAACATAATAAATAATAATAATTTTGTGTTGGTAGCTCCAACTCTGCCATAGGGCGAAAGAGAACTATAAAACTTGTGCCATGCTTTCATATAGGAAAATGACAATACGCTCAGTCCATTGTTATAAGTCAGTGGTATAACCATTTAATGCAGAGAGAGAAATGAAAGAATTTCTATGAGCACAAATATGCAATCCCGAGCGAAAAACGCCTTCCAAGACAATGTTGGAAAGCGTAAACAAAATGAGTTACCGAAAAGTGAAATTAAAGATAACGCTTGACGTGATAAGAGATAAGAACTGATTTTTAATTAGAATCGGGCGATTATTCTCCAATGTTACCGGTACTGTAATTTGTTGGTGATAATAAACAAAATATGTTAACTGTTGACTTAAATAAAAATGTAAACAATATTGCTTTTCATCATTGTTCACGTGAAAAACATTATTCTTTTATTATTTTTATTACATTCTTTTATTTATCGATAAATTTTCAAAGTGCACACGAATTCCTGTAATTTGACTATTGCTACAAAATAATTCCGATAAAGAATTCAAATTTTTCATGATGCTCGTTCGCTTATTTCAGTTTAGAAAGACACTAAATATTTTTTTTTCTTTTTTTTTATATTATTAAGCCAAGCTCAGGGGATACCCTATGATGCAAACCACAGCATGGCCGGAAGGAGATAGGGAAAGGATTAGGCGATATGAGGAGAGTGGCGGAGGTGCCGATGTATGTCGCCCTTAAACTTCCGCAGATTGTATGCCGGGGGAAAAACAGAAGATGGTAAGCTGTTCCACATTCGCACTGTTCGGGATAAAAAAGCATCACGGAATTTTACTGTTCGGCCGAAAGTAATTTGAAGGGTTAAAGGATGTGCGTGGTTTGCAGCGCGAGTATTGCGTGCAGGAATCATTCTACAAGGGATTAGACTAGATATTTCATCAGAACATTGACCAAGCATATAGCGATAAAGGAGCGAAAGGCATCCAACATTGCGGCGGTGCTCAAGTGACTCGATATCACAAGTTATTGCCAAATCGCCAATGAGCTTGAAGGCTCTCTTTTGAACAATATCCAATGAAGCTAAGGCTGTGCGACCAGCCCCGGACCATATATGGGAGTTGTATTCCATTATAGGTCTAATGTAGGACTTGTAGAGGAGCGCTAGATTTGACGGGCTGAAATATTTCTTACACCTTTTCAGAAATCCAAGACATTTCGATTCTTCTTTGGCAACAGAGAAGATGTGATCTGTCCAGTTTAACTTACTGGAAATATTAATGCTTAGTGACGGTGAATCAGAAATTAATGCTCCATCAAAAGAAACGGGTGAGGTTAAATTATGATCTTGTTTTAATGAGATGAGACAGCTTTGGGTCTTAGGTGCATTGAATTCGATAACAGATAACAGAGCCTTGAGGCACACCGGCATTTATGGGATGCGGTTCAGATGTAACGCCATCTAATACAACACATATTTGGCGACTAGATAGGAAACTTTCAATCCATAGTAGAAGAGGAGGAGAGAGACCAAGTGCTTTAAGTGTGGCTAAAAGGGCTTGATGCCAGACTCTATCAAAAGCCTTTGAAATATCTAGGGCATCGATTTTAGACTCACCAAAACTGTGAAGCCTGCGGTTCCAACGTTCCGTAAGAAAGATCAGCAAATCTCCAGATGAGCGTCCAGCTCGGAGGCCATATTGGCGGTCGTTGATGAGATAATTAGTTTCTAGATACTTCATTAATTTTGAGTTAATGATAGATTCAAAAACCTTTGAAAGAATTGAAGTGATCGCAATTGGTCGATAATTTGAGAGATCGCTACCCTCTCCTTTCTTGGGAATAGGCTGAACGTGAGCTAGTTTCCAAGCAGTTGGGAATTTTCCTGTCGAATAAGACAAGTAGAATAGTTTGCGCAGAGGTTTAGCCAAGGATGAGGCACAGCTTTTAATTAACAGAGACGAAAAACCATCAGGACCTGCGGCTTTGGAGACGTTGATCCCCTTAAGGACCCTGAACACATCTCTCGTACGAACGTGTATTGGCTCTTGTACACATTCGCACTGACGATGCAAAACAGGTGCTTGTGAAGTGGTTGGAAGACATAAATTTGAAGCGAATCTAGCAGCTAAAATATTAGCTTTATCCAGGGAGTCAACAATCACTTCACCATTATTAAGTAGTGAAGGTATAGAGGAACTGGTGAAGTTCTTTCTGATGGTTTTGACCAGGGACCAGAAACCTTTGCTACCTTTGCGGCTTGCCAAGATTCTTTGTCTAATATTCTGGTCAAAAAGAGATTTTTCTCTCTGGATAATGAACTTGCAGGTATTCCGTGCTGTTGTGAGATCTGCTGTAAGAATACGGAATATATTCACGCATGACAAGATTTAGTATGTTACTAAATTCTAATGTGCATTCATCATCATCCCTCGAATCAAAACAGACCGACCAATTAATTTCTCTAAGATACTTATTGAGACTTTCCCATTCTTATAGTGCCAAAGAAGCCTACTTGTAGGTGGAGAAGTTGCGCGGCACAGGTTTGAGGGGGTAAATTGAGCCGTGATTAAACAATGGTCTGAATTTCCGAGAGGGGAACCGACTGAGATGGAATATTTGTCCGGATGAGATGTTAGAAACAAGTCGAGTAAATTAGCTTTATCTCCAGCTGCATCAGGAATTCGCGTTGGTGCATCCACTAGCTGTTGCAAATTAAATGATTCACAGAAGAGTTCAACGAAACGGCCCGCAGGACTTGTGGTAGAAGAATGTCTGAGCCACGGTATATTATGAACATTAAAATCGCCTGCCAGGACTATTTCGGAAGAGGGGGAGACAGAAAAGCAGACAGAAAACCGAACTCAAATCAAAAAATTAAATATACACTTCACATTTTGACTAAATTTGGACTTCGGTGTGCAACATATTTGATATATTCAACAGGATTTTTTTTACGCTACACTTTTATTTTTATACCTTAGATGACGAAATCATAGGGTATACTAAGTTTGTCATTCCGTTTGTTGCTAGTAGATTGGACATGCATTATATTAAAAATTATTTTGATTTTCATATGTCCGACAGCACAATAACTCGAGAACACGTACATATAGAGAGCTGAATTTTTGCACACGAGCTTATTAAAAAAAAGATAAATTTGAGTTCGAAAATGGGACAAATGGGACTCCTTCGTAGGGTTGTCATACAAAAATGTCGTTTTCACTATATATTTGGACACTGCCTGAGAACGCGTCAACGTAGAGAGCTAAAATTTTGTACACATCGTTTTCATAAAAATAGTAAATATAACTTCAAAAATGGGCTAAAACTGTTTCGGCTTATTATTCTACTTCAGCAGGCTATTTGTCACTCGTGTTAGTCTCCATTGTTGTGCATTGTATGTATCGAATGTGGTGAACTGTTGACTTTTCGACCTTTTTGTTCATTTCAGGGGTCCATATATAGTTTTTTCGCTCAAACAGCACACAAGAAGCACACACACACAGCAACACAAACGTTAAAGCGAAAAATTAACCCGAACATTCATTGGTCCATTCACACCTAAGCCTTGTAAAGAAATTACTTTTGAGTAGCTTTTTAGTAATTATCTGAGATTTAAATGAATTTTGGGTAGCATTTTATTATGTATGTTAAATTTCAATTAATTGTGCATAGCCTTGATTTTCCTTAACATCATAGTAATTGAAATACGACTCATCGGAAGCACGAAACGAGGCAATGTAGTTCAGTAACAATATTTTTATTTTTAACGCTCTCTCTTCCTTTTCTGAGCTTCACTTCTTACACGAATAAGTTGATTATTTAATATTAAGATGAAATATTTCGCGATCAATTAAATCTTAAAAGTTTCGGTATCCATAACTATAATCACAATTGTCTAACTGCAACTCATGCCCAAACTTTTAAGATTTAATCTGAGTTCTAGCATTTCTTATTTTGCAATGAAACTTTTCTTGTGTATATCATTTACTTTTTAGTGCATTTTATTTACAAAGTTTTTTTAATATATTTTATTTTCTACTTTTTAGTCATAAATTGTATACACTCTCTCGACTCTCGAAACTCTACTCTCTAATTTCGACCCTGGACTCTCGAATATAGAACCCCGACACTCGAATCTCGAATATCGGTCCTCGAATCTCGACCATCGACTCTCGAATCATCAATCTCGACCTTCGAATCATCAATGTCGACCTTCGAATCATCAATCTCGACTTTCGTCTCTCGAATATCGCCTCTCGAACCTTGACTCTAGAATCACGAAGATCGACTCACGAATATTGACCCTCGAATCTCGAAACTCGACTCTAGAGCCTCGACGCTCGACTCATATCACACACGGCCCAAATTGCACAACCCCAAGGGTTGTAGTTACCACCCAAGTCCAAAACCCCCCAACAAAATTTTACCCCATCGGAAAACTCCCCATTCACTCATTCTAAATCAAAAAACCCCATGTAAATCCATCCACTTTTACTACTCTAAAACTCTTTCGTCACGAATGGCACTCTCAGGCGCTCAGACGCAAAGTTTCTAAGTCAGGAGTCTGTAAGTTGATAGAAAGTTATTAAAAGAATGAGAATTGAAGTAATATAAATAATTTTTCTTTTCAGGGTCATATCCCTGATACATCAATATATTATATAGGACAATATATTGATGTTTTGGCTTAATGATTGTTATCGATCGGGGCATTGATCACCTGAGTCACAACAATAGCAGAAATAAAGTTTTCATTGTTTCCGAAAGAACGAATTTGATGAAAATATACAAAAATCAGAAAATATCAAAAAATGGACTTAATCGCATTGACTTTTGAGTGACTAAAATAATAAATAGTATATTCCTGAGGAATGTCACAAATATTATTTAACAAAATCTTGTTTATTACCTTCACTTTTGTAATCACAATTCCGCTCCACCACTACTAAAAATTCAAGTTCAAGGTTAAGTGAAACCTAACCAAATTTATTTCCATAACACACGTTTTCCTCCTGGTTTTTTGAAGCAGGAAAAAATCTTAATTTTCTTAAGAAGAAACTAGTTCTCGTAACCGCTACGTCAATGCGAATACCTGTTTCAAAAAGTTTCTCATCTCAAATACTGGATTTGGTAGATGGATATTCTTACGTAAAAAAGAAGACAGAATGAATGTATACGCAAATTTATAATTTTTCTCAATGACAATTAATCAGGTAAATCACTGACCTCTTGAGATTATAAAGATAAACTTCCCTTGGTGACTATCAGTTAAATAAGAGCGGTCGATTGGGTGCGATCAGGCATCTACGGTCTTCAACTGTGAGAATTTTAGTGTTATTTTAAATAATTGTTGCAAGAAGGATTAGTTATTAACAAAATGAAGCTAAGTTCAATATGCGTTTTACTGTTCGTAGTTTCGTGTTATGGAGCTGATAAATATTTGACCCAACAACGTAAGTGTTTTTGTGTGACTACATTGAAAGGATAAATTATGAAGATTCAAAATATTGTGCAAAGTAAATTTAATGAATTTATAAATTTGCTGAAGGCTACTTAATTTTGAGTGTCAACATGAATTTCGTGCTTGTCTAGTTTTTTTTTTTTAAATATTCTTTATTATTTTGCGGTTGGTAAAAAATTATTTAAATCAAAACTGCGGAAAAAATTAATTGAAGAAATTCTTGAGTTTTTGTGCATATATAAAATTGGATTAAAACAAGAATTCTATTAAATGAATACTTATATGTATATATGTATGTTCAGAGTACAAAGTGAAATAACGGGCGCCTTTCGTTAACTAAGATAAATTTTTGGTATTGTTTTTGTGTGGTGTTGCTCATTCAAAATTTTGTAGTCAAGGGAAACGTTAAGCGATTTGAGGAGATCCAACCCAAAACGCTACGTTACCATTACAATTTTCGGAAAAAAAAGAAAACATTATCGATTGTATCGTGTAATAACGACTAAACTCTGTGTAAATGTCATCCTAAGTTGTATTATATGTTAGTTATCCCTGGTTTAACGTTTACATAAAAACGTATTATAATCATAATATATTTTACCTTTCCTGAAATTTTTTCTCTGATGAAAATATAGCCTTTTGGGCTAACTGTATATTCTTTTTAAAATTAATGTCTTTTTGTTTTCACTACTAAAATGAATCTCATAAAGCGGGATGTGTTTTTCCTATACATACATATATTTGAATTAATTGATACACGTATCTGCAATAAGTTTTACTTTTGCACTTGATGACTGTCACCTTAATTAAAATTGGCACTTACATGAATGATGATAGCAAAATGGTGTTGAACATGTGATTTGGCTTTAAAACCGCGAGAAAATGGAAGTTCAAAAAATTGAAGCATAAATTCCAATGTTTAAAATTTACATATGGCAATGCTATCGAAACAGCATTAAATTTTCAAATATTTTTTTTCATTTATTGTCATTTTAAAGGCGACTATTGCAATATGTTCACGGTATACAGCACTGACAATAAGAATGGACTGATCGATCTTGCTTCAAAAATGGCACAAATTTTGAACAGGCTGTGAAAACCATTTATTTCGTACAATTGTACACCGATTCATAATTTATTATTATTATTATTGGTGGATTAGAAACACTAAAAAAGATGTTATAAAATAGTATTGCTTTAAATTAAATTTGTTTAGGGAGTTAAACTTGTTTTAATTAACAGAAAAATTAAATTTTAATATTACTGAAAAATAAGTTTTTCTGCAGATTTCATGTCAAATATTATTGAGCTTGTAAGAGATAGACGTATATAAACAATGTATTTGCCTGAATTTTTATGTCAATTCCAATGCATTCCAATTAGTACTGTTTCCAAAATTGGTTACAGTTCATTTTGAGCTTGAAAGAGGCAAATAGATTTTGGCCAAAATTTGTGCAATTTTTGACTATAGGAATTAGATAGGATGGCTTAGTCCATTCTTATTATATATCAGTGGTATATAGCGTAACAAGGTATTATCGTTCGGGCTGTTAAGCGCGTGTGACGTCATGGGAATCGATTCTTAAAAAGGGAAAAATAATGTGCTAATGCTTGTGTAAATTTATTCAACTAGATCTGTTTAAAATATTGAAATAAATGCGAATTGATTTTCTTACCATAATTATATAAGCATTGAATTTGTTAGTTTAAAGTTCCTTTCAAGGAAATCAGTTCGGATTAAAACAAAGTGCCACCCACGAAAGTTTTATCGATTTTTCGGAGTTACAGAGTGATTAAGATAATATACTAGTTTTTCTTAAAAAACCCTGTGTCTTAAAACTACAGGCTGTACGGTCACCGTTAAGAACTCATTGTATGAGAAACCTCATAGCCTTTCTAATGATTGCTCAGCCAGTCCCTTACTCATCTTCTCTACGAAGTTATGTATGGCGGGCTAAAATAAGAATTTCGGATTGCTTTGCCTGTTTTTATACTTTTTGTTTTTTTAAAAACGTTGATTAACATACCTTTTTATAAGCAGTAAGTTGTGGCCTCTTCTCTCTAATTTGTCCTAGTTTTTTTTGTTTTTTTTTGTGTGTAGGCAGGAAGACGAGAGATCCTAGGCACGGACGTAAGCCAGGGCGGCCCATTATGCTAACCTGCTAGAAAACGCTTTCACCAAAACCTTCCTGTCCTCTTAATGAAGCGCATCAGGTTTTGGTGAGATAAGTTTTTCAGCGCATCCATAGATAGGAGGGCAAACCCAAGCGTATCCATCCTGCTCCGCGCAAAGGCCAGACAAGTACACAGAAAGTGTTCGGTTGTCTCAGGCTCTCCTTCTAGGCAGGACAGACACTAAGGGCTATCAACAACTCCCATTTTTTTCATATGAGCTAACTGTAGTCAACCTTTCACGTCATACTAAAATTAGACGAATTTTTTTTTAAATGACGTGTTTTCAGCTACTAAGGGAACAAATTATTTGAGAAGTGAAAATTGAGAGCTAATAATTCTTTAACGGCTACAGTTAGGACATAGTAAATAATAAATTAAGGGGGAGAGTCCACAGTTTACAGTTTTTATAAAAAACTTATGTTAATCAGCTTTTTTTGAAAGGGGCCAAGGTAAAAAGAGGTAAAAAAGTCCGAAATATATATTTTAGACCGTTATATCTTTGGTGGATAGAGGAGTACGGGGCTGGTTGAGCAGTCATTAGGAAGGCTATGAGGTTTTATACAATGAGTTCTCAACGATGACCGTACACCCTGTACTTTTCTCACCATGTAACTCCGAAACGCATAAGGTGGTCACCTTATACCATAGAATTTTTTATTTAACGAGGTGAATACTATCACTAATTGTCCTATGGATCTCCACAACGGTAATACCCTTCTTCTTCTTCTTCTTCTTCTTCTTCTTCTTCTTCTTTATGGGAAATCTTCTTTAAGAAAACTCAGGACAGTATTAAAACGAACTGTTTAAGGTTTTCAAGCTTTGTTTACGTTTTGGGTGCATTCATCCGTAAATTCCCACATGTTTTTTACTAGTTTGTTCACAATTTTAGCTCTCCTCCTGGTAATTCGAATTTTAAGAAACTTCCATCCGCAGAATTCAAGGAGTTCGGTGAAGATTCATAAAAGGCTACTAAACTAATTCTTTATGGAAACTTCATTCTAATTCAAATTAGAGAAATTTAATTTACACATTTAGTTATGCGCAATTCCCAGATGCAACAGACTAATTTACATAAAATTCCTCCCGAATGGGGAAGAAGGTTTTCGAAACTGTCGAGCATTTCGTACTAGAGATGGCTTGGAAAGTATTTCTCGAGAAGTTTTCCCGCATGCTCAACCAAACCTTGAATTTAAGGGGAAAATACAATTCCGCCGTTTCGATTCGATTCGTATAAATGTCAAATATGCTTATATGAGACATATGTGCAATTGGGCACATTACACCGAAATGAATCGAAATGGAATGAATCTAAACGGAAAAATTGAACAAATTTCAACTTTTCCCATTGAATAAAATATAACTAAGCTGGAAGCCGCATATCGTCTGAAAACTTAAGCTACTCGCGAAATGTATTAGTGTGAAACTTGGAATGTAGGTATTTGAAATTTAAAAAAAATATACACTTCAAGCTTTTTAAACATAACTATTTCAAATTTCTAATACATATTAAAACCAAATCACTTCAAAAAGTTTTGCTGAACTCCCAGAACTCTGAAATGTATATTTTCAGAAATGTTATGTCTTATCTTCCCAATCATAATTAAAGTTTTATACCTGCTTATTTTAACAAATTTTTCTCAACAGAATGACTCCGATTCCCCAAACAAAAACTCTCAGGTGAGTAATATTTGCATATGGTAATATGCCGTAGTCTAATGAATTCGAATGGTTCTGCCTGCACATTTGGCTACGCCAAACATACACACATGCAACTATTACTCAGCTGAGAGTTATTGAACGTAAAATAGTAAGATTTACTTTTTAATAAAAACTATTTTATAATTTAGTCAAGTAAGGTAAGTCTTTGGCAAGGTAAGGGGACAAGTTTAAAATTACTGGTTTTTTCTGTATGAATCCTAGTTTATGTCGACTCTATGGCATGTATAAAATCAACTCAACTCACAAAGAATTACCTGTCTTCTCCTCATTCCTAAGATTTTATACTGTATGTATTCAATATTTTGTTATATGCAATGATTAAACTTTTCTTTGAAGATTTTCTTTTGAATATTCAAGTAATCAAGTGTTTCAGAAAGTTAATCTAACTAAAATGCTTCATGACGATGATACAAAGTAATATTTGTGGTGGAATTAACAAGAACATATATACCATTGTCATGAACGGCAGAAAATTATTAATATTAATCTGTCGATAATCAAAAATTTGCCATGATTTATATTAAACTTACTAGCAATACCTAGCCGAACTGTATAGAGTCGAAGTCGTCGGTGATTAAGGAAATCGCATCTTCTTTTAGTCTAATTGACCTAGAGCAGGAGAACAGATGGGGAATGGTTGGCATAGAGGTAAAAACTATATTTTGATGGGTGCCAGGTCTAATATTCCATCTCTAACCGAATAATTTCACTCTATATTTAAGTAAAGCGCCAAAACACCGTTGCATATTATTATTATAGTAGGGGCAACATCGACTGAGCCTCTTTAAATAAGCTTTTCAAATCGGTACACTTTGAGCTTAACGGGAAGCGAGAATTGAGTTCTTTGGGATCGATACTAAAATCTTTCTTGGTGGAAGAGTTAAGCTTATAGATGTGAAGTTTTTCCATAATATCTTAGAAAGCATATTATTTGGATTAAGGAGAACTATATTTGTCAATAAGTAACTGTTTCACCAAACTAAAGGATCCTACCCCCAAAGAACTACGTTCAGATGTAGTTTTACAAAATACCTTGCAATAACGCAAATTGTCCGAAGAGCTATGTTGGAACATCAGGGCAATTCCTTAAAAACAGGATTTCAAACCACAAATCTGACTTAAAAGATGGAAACAAAAATAAAATAGCGCTAACTGCGCACTGATGATTATCTAACCATGCTTCAGATTTTGAAAATGCCTCTATCTTACATCACGAAAAACACTATAAGAAGAGATTATTGGAAAACGATAAAGCTACATCTAGTACCAGACGAGTGGTTAGATAATCTTCCACATTCCAGTTGCTTTTGTTTTTTAATTTTTATATCAAGCAATACATTAATGTTTGTAATTAGACTGCGTCCTTGAGAAAGGTTCGAGAGATCGCCCGAAACATCGGAGAAAACAAATAAAATTCTGACGAATTAAAGAGGTGTTTTTTTTCGGATGACCGTCCAGCCCGAAAATCCTAAAAATAAAATTAAAGTAAACGGTCATTACACTCATATCTAATATTTGTCACTCAAATTGAAGTGGGTAATCTTATAGTCTTATTACGTAGAAAACGATACTCACTTCGGAAAATAAAAATCCCAGATTGCTTCCGTAGGTTTAAGCTGCTGCTTCGAATTAGGGAGAACCAAGATCAAGTATGATTGAGAATTACCTTCGTAGTACCTGGGAGTTGACACGGTTGAATATCGAAAAGGGAGCCTTATACATTTACCTATTATTTATTTACATTTATTATGTTTTTAAGATTGGACAGCATTATCTAATCCATATTCTAAAGCCTTGGTGAAGTGTTTTTGAGCACCTTGTTATAAAACACCTATATGTACCTATAGAAGGCATCAGAGCAGCTTGTTTTGTCAATTGTTCGCTTCGATGAGACTTTAGGAGTGCTGCGATCGACTAAAGGAAAAATCCAATTAATAACACAGTTGCAACTATACAGAGCTTCTGCGCATGGTAGAACTCATTCAACTGTATTTTGCAAAATATTAGGCTTATGTAAAGGTGAGAATTTGTTTCGACAGATGCGTTGGTCTTAATATTGATATTCAATAAATTTTTGAAAGCTCCCATCGCTTGTGATGAATGTTTTCGAGCTTTTCCTCTGTTTGCAGCTTAAAGGATTTTTAGAAGGTTTTTTGGTTGAGTCTACTTTTTAGTAGTACACATATTAATGCGTATGTAACCAGGAATTGTACGCTGATTGTTGAGATTTGGAAAAACATTAATTTTTTTTGTTGAATTTGAAATTATCTCGAAACATTTCTCGAAATTTACGGTGGTCAAACTTACCCTTAAGAACTTCAGTTTTCTACAATACGTTATTTTACATTTGAAATTATTGCATATTTTATATAGTACATTTTATATATTTTTTTCAGCTGATTATGTTTCCGTATGTCAAATAAAAGATCCAGAATTTGTAAAATGCTCCACATCAAGCATTCAGAAGCTATTCAAACAGTTAAAGACAGGTTTGTATAATAGTTTAAATATCTATTGTTTAAATTGCTGATCAGTGTATTTTATCTGAATAGGAATTCCTGGAGCCGTTAAGCCTATTGATCCTCTGTTTATTAAAAAGGCTAGCCTACGACAATCTGGAACCGGTGCTGCTAATTTGAAAGCAGATCTAACTCAATTGAAAGCGACAGGATTCGGAGACACTATAGTTAAAGAAAGCAAGTAAGTAGATAGTCATATAATAAATATACCTACTGCGTAGATATTTTGACTTATAATAATGGGAAGAATAAGAAGATAGGACACAGCCGAACAAAATTGAAAATTTTCCTTGTTTTCTAGAAAGAAACAAGTAATTTCATATACTTTCGATTTTTGCATAAATGGGGAAAAGAACTTGGCTATGCACTATGCAACTGATTCAACGAGTTAAAAACAAAAATTGAGAGAACGTAGGATAACGCTAAAATCTTATTGAATACCTTAAAAACCTTTCAAACTATTCATAATAATGTACATCAGGTCACACTACCTCAATTTTTAAGAAAAAGATAAATTTCGCTTTGGTCAAGGTGCTGAAAGGAGATGTAAAATTTCTCTCAAAGAAAATTCTCATTTTTTCCAAAAACATCGGAAAATCGAGCATGACTTTCTCCCACTTAATCTCCTCAGAGCAAAATAAATGTAAACAGAAGCACGTGCGTTCAAATATCACAAAACAAACACAAAATGTGTGCCACATGAAATAGAAAATCGCTCAGTCTATTGTTATAAATCAATGACTCTGTAAGTACCACTCGAAGTCGTATTGTTATAATTTTTAGTGACTTCACAACTTTTATAAAAGCTGATGACGACACATGTATGTATTGCATTTTCCTAACATAAGAATATACTCAATTTTCCCAAAAGTGCTAGAACTTATTCATTGTAAATAAATTCACAATTTCTCATAAACTACCATTTGTCCTTCAAAAACAGTATAAAGACTAACCTTCCCGAACTATCAATTAGGAGCAACGTCATATGCTGAACATTTCGCTCGTTTCATTTCAAAGTGTAAAAAAGTATTCCATCTGAATCAGATATAAATTTTTCTGCTATTTGATGTAACAGCTAATGACATCTTATTTACCTAATTAGATCCATAAGAATTACGTCATACTATTGTCTTCTGGTATGTTCCTTACGCTAAATATAGAGCTAAGCAAACGAACGGCAACTATTCGTCTAGATTAGAATAAACTTCCTATTATTACATATTACTATATGTATACCAATTTCGAGATAATCAAGAGACCCAAAGGCTCAAAAATCTCAGTAGCTAATTTGACTGTGTTCATGCTTTGAAGATTAATGTGGAACTACTAAAACAGTTCACCGAAACTGCTGTCTTACTGAACCAAATGAAATCGAGATGGATATAAACGAAACCCCTAAAGAGTTAGATTGGCAGCAAGTAGGATAAAAACAAAACTTTATATTTCTAATAAGTGTTTTTTTTTTATTAACAGAGTTAGCGACAAGGACTACAGCTGGGAGACAAGATTTCACGTCCCCTTTTGCCGTATCGAAGGCCAATATGATCTCGATGGACGAATTCTTGTACTACAATTAAAGGGAAAAGGAGATATGTTCATCGAAATTGGTATAACTAAAATTAAATTTCTAGCCTTTTTATGAACTTCCCAAATGCGAAAAAAACTGTATTAATTACTAAAAACAAATTATGAACTTCTACAGAAAAATTAGATGTCATCATGCACACCAAAACCAGATTATATGAAAAGGGAGAATTCACTTTTTACAACGTAACGAATGTTAAAGTTGATATTAACCCAGCAAAGGTGAAAACAAACTTCAAGAATTTGTTCAACGGAAATAAGGAATTAGGTATGAAAACCTAAAATTTGGGTCTCTTCATTTTTTTTACTTTTATTTTACCCTCTTAAATAATTTTATTGATTTTGTTAATATTCAGAGGAGAGTACCAATCAATTATTCAATGAGAACTGGCGAGATTTCTTTGAAGCACTGAAACCAACCATTTCGGAAACTATTGAAGCAGCATTCTTGTCAATTCTGCGAAGGACCTTCGATTATATTCCAGCAAACTTCTTTGTTAGCGACATTCCAAAATCCACGGAATTATATGCTTAAAGGAGGGATAGATTATTTTAAGAGATTGTATTAAATTGTTGTTGTAATTTTATAAATATAAAACATATTTATTTAGTAAAGCATTTGACTCAGGCATGGGCTTCTCTAGTAGTCAGCCTAGAGGTGGCTCAGTTGAAGATTAGCTTCTTTAGAAAATTTTGTGCTAAGAACTGTCGTGAGTCAGAATTGGATTTTGTTATTGTTGTTGTTAAAGGCATGATTTAGATAACGAAAGTTAGAAGTCTAATACCGAATAGAAAACTCGATGAAATTCTCAACGAAATGAAGGTGATAGAAAGCATCTAATTATCTTTTAAGGAAGAAAATAGTAGTAATGTTGGTAAAAAAAAAGTCAGACCTAGACTCACTTTTAGCTGCTCACCAGTTTTAGGCAGAATTTTTACAGCGTGCTCACATATCAGATTTGTGCAATTCTATGCTCCAAACATATGAAAACGATATGGTCTAAGAAATCTCAGTAAATTTTGCGTATGAAATATAAAAATATAATCATATGCCGCATTCACATTAAGAGTGAGCTTTGAGTCCCAAGCGAAGCTCTTCACAATACAGCGCAGAGAACTATAGTTGTCAAAACAAGGCTGGTTTTGTAGAAAAGTTTTTATTACCAAGTTGTCGGTTCTGGAAATACCTTGACCTGACTTTGAGTCCCAAGCGAAGCTCTTCACAATACAGCGCAGAGAACTATCGTTGTCAAAACAAGGCTGGTTTTGTAGAAAAGTTTTTATTACCAAGTTGTCGGCTCTGGAAATACCTTGACCTGACCTTCTATTAGCTTGGAGCACTAATATTTATATAAATGGATTGCTTGTTGAACCAAAAATGCATGAAGGCAAATGGCACCACTTTCATATTCCTGTCTCTTTCCGTGAGCGCATACTTTCCCACTGAACTGTAACGATTTGGAACGAGAAATTGCTTGAGGTTCAGCGGTATTTCCAACCAAAACAGCCTTGTAAAAAACACTTCCTTCGACACATAATTAAAATTTAACAACATAAATAATCCTAAATACTTTTGTGGTAAATTCGGGAGATACCACTGACCTGCTTCCACATAATTTAAGTATAGCGCCAGTTTTCGCTAGTTTGTAGCATTGACAATGAGAGCATACTTTTTTAAATCAAAACTGGTGCCACATGAAACAAGAGATCAGTCAGTCCATTTACATAAATGTCAGTGATTGTATCTCAAAGAATTTCTCGTTCCCAATCGTTATAGTTCAGTGGGAAAGTGTGCTCTCACGGAAAGAGACAGGAATATGAAAGTTGTACCATTTGCTTTCATGCATTTTTGGTTCAACGAGCAGTCCATTTATATAAATGTCAGTGCTCCAAGCTAATAGAAAGGGTAGCTGAGGTGAAATACATAAGTATAAATATTGACGAGAATCGCAACTGGAGCAGGCATGTCGACGAAATAGCTTCCAAAATCAACCCAATATTACGTGTATTGCAAAGAGGCCCTACGTTAAAGAATGATACAGCTCTTACAATTTAACATGCACATATAGCATCGCATATTACACATGAATTACTAGCGTGGAGTCAGTGCATTCAACCCGAAAAAATTAGGGTGAAGAGATTGATGAATAGAGACCTAAAAATCCTATTCAATATATCTTGGAGAACACCTTTGACGGAATTACACGCATATATGAAAACCTCTATGCATTAATCAAATAATTTACCTTGAAAAAGCTAAATTTATTTATAAAATTGAACGTGGACTCATAAGGCATAAGTATGCATACATAATCGTTGGCCGAGGAATAGAAAAAAACTAAGAAATTAAAAGATTATAGCAACCTAAAACAAACAGAATCAGAAAGGGATATATATATACGGCGACCAAAATCTATAATGAGCTTCCTGAAGTTATTAAGGCAAGCTCAAGCTTTAATGTATTCAGTTCTAAGCTAAATGCGGCTAGTTAGGGATTTGGCCATTGACCGTGAGATTGATTGAATGAGCGACTTCTATAAAATATAGGAAAACCCCAAATTACGTTCAATATAATAATAAAAAGTACTCTTCTCTAATACCAGCTAGATGCTGTCTGAGAAGAATTTCAAGCATAATATAAGTAAATTTAATGAGTCATGCTAAAATTAGAGTGATGGTTTAATTTTTATGGAGGTGAACTGGACCCCTTAAAAAATATGTTTTTTCCTTCTGTTGTGTGAGGTATCGTTTGAAAGGGCTACTTTCAAGGATTCCAACATTTTTTTTCGAATTTTTAATTAGATATAGCCCAAAATGTGCGCACCCCCTCCCCTGATCTAATAGGAGTCTAAATCTAAAATTTTGATATTATTAGGGTTAGTAGGTGTAACAGGAAAACTGCGGCTGTTTTCGTCAGTCTCATAGTTGTGATTAATAAGACCAATTCTTGTACAGAGAATCGCTCTTGCATTCGCCTATTGGAATATTATTTAAATTTGAATATATTTGACATATAGAGCTAACTAAAGGAGAAACACAATAATCGATAAAGGTCTATTCGCGTACTTCTCGTGCAAAAACTTACTCGTGTGATGGGGAAGAATATAAAATGCATAAAAAAAAATTAACGCTTTCATTCAACTTCGTGAAAAACAAGAAGAAGAAGTGTGGAATAACATTTCCGAATTGAGATTTTTGTTACTTGTTACACTCTTGCGAAAGCCCCACAAGAGTATTGAATAGTCAAACTTGTTATGGTCGCAGTGTAGTATATATAGCAATATGCTACACTGAGCTAAATACACGTCTAAGCGACCTGTAGCAGCATGAAGTGGGCGCGAACAGTCTTCTGTATGGATGGAGATCGAAACGCGCTGAACGCACCCAAATCGAGAGTCGAAAGGGGACTGTGGAAAAAGGAAAGGAAAAAGAAGAAGAGTTTTTTTTGTGCGGGCTGAAAAAGAGGAGATTAAGGGCCGTATTCACCAAGCCATTTAATTGAAATTTAATTTAATTTCTGTTTTAGTACTCCTGTAAGAGAGGGTTAGGGCACACTTAAAATTAAATTAAAATTTAATTTGGGTTATTTTATGTTATAATAACACATATATAACTTTAATTTTAATTCAAGTGAGCCCTAACTCTCTCTAACGGGAGTACTAAAACATAAATTAAATTAAATTTCAATTAAATGGCTTGGTGAATACGGCCCTAAGACTTTTGGTAGCTTACACCAATTGCTTGTTAGACAGGCTCTTGAAGTCTAGTGAATAGACGACGAAACAAATCACTCTTGGGTAAGTAGATATCTGACTCACTGCCAGATAGGAATGACCGTAATTCATTAGGAGGAACAACTGGGTAGCTTGCCCTTTCAATAGAATGTGCTACACCTCACTGAGGTCTACGTGATGAGAGCTCGATGCAGAATCAATTGTTATCTGTCAGTCAACTTCAAACTGGCCCTATGACAGTCGAAGTTGGCTCGGAGATAACTTAGCAGGAACTATCTTGAAGGCGGAGTGCAGCGAATTATGGTTCCAGGATGAACTTGTAATTTCACGTCGATCGTAGAGAAAGTCAAAGAAGTGGAATCAGAACGAGTAATCTATTCCTTCCAAGGTAGTCCACCTGACTACCGGGGTACTCTGACTAGGTACCGCTGGATAACCTAAATATGGAGGCTCTGAAAAAGGTTAATTAAATCTTGTCAATAAAGAAGTGCATCAATAAAAGGCTGCATGTCCGGATGAATTGTCCCGTTTATTGTCATCAAACTCTTCGGTTTATCTTTTATATGAATCTCCTTATATTGGTAAACAAACTTTATAATAATATTAATAATATTGTAAGGTGAAAAACCTATCTCTCAACTGATCTGAATCGAACTAGTTACAACGGATGACAAGGCAAAAACTAATTAATTTTTTTATTTTTGTTTTTGAACATTTTAAATTGCGGCCTACTTACACATACATTTTTTAGTTCACAAGGTGGCTTTCGCTGAGCTTAGTGAAAACCTTACAAATGCAGTCTAGCTGCCCAAGGTTGCTAACGCCACGTAGCTGGCATCGTTAAGCCGTCACAGACTGCTGGCTGTGAACTAATAAGAAGAAATAAAAGTTTGATCAAGAAGAAAGATAGAGAAAAGTGTGGTATAGTGAACGAAGGAGGTAAACCTGAAGAAAAATGAAAAGTCTGAGAATTTTGTGTACTCGGATCGAAAGGCTGAGATTTTTAAAGGAAAAATATTTTTCGAGATAGGAGAGAACAATTGGGTCTGTACATCAAAGATGAACTTTGCTCCCAGACGTACACCAATTGCATTCATGTGAAGAATAGACCATAATTTTGTCGGGAAACGACATCCACTGGCTTAAAGCTATAAAATTTGGTTCATTTAAAATTATATCTGCATTGCGGTAAGATTATTTGATTTAATTATTATATTCAATATTCGAGGTATAACGGAGCAATCACGTGCCGTATGTTGAGCACATAAACTTTTCGCTCTATATATACACAATTGCAACCATGAGGTAAAAATCAACCGCTGGCCAACAAATAGCGTCTACAAAAATTGAGAAAGTTTCCTCGACTTGACATCTCTGTCGGAGAGATCGTTGAATTCATATATTTTTGATCCCGAAAAAGAATATATATATATATATATATATATATATATATTATAATTTTGTGGGCAAATGGCAGCAGCTGACTAACGTGCGAATCTCTAACGACTGGAAGCAATATCTCTAAGGCTTTGAGATCATTCAAAACATTCAAGTTCGAGGTGCTGATAAGCCATTGAAGCCCAAATTTGTCGACAAGAAACCATTACTACCTGAAGTTCCGGAAGTTATATTTGTACCGCTATGAGACTTTTTAGTGCACCTATTGAGATTGTAGCTAAAGTAGTTTATTACATTCAGTTGTTGGTGTATTTAAGTATATACGTTGTCCGTATACGAACATTGTTGAGAGAATACACGTCATGTATGTATATTCGAGTGAAGAGTCAGAATCTATTCTAATTTTTTTCACATATTGATAATTTTTCTATATCACTTTAGTAGATTCACATCTAAACATTCATACAGTTAAGTATAGATACGCTAATCATGTACAATTTTGGATAGGAGAACCATCTAGAAAGTATAATTGAATTGCAGTACACTGGAGATTGACCTCCTTTTTTTTTATAGTAGTACATAAAGGCAGACTCATGTCCACGAAAATAGGAAGATTTTAGTTTTGATATCGGCTTGAGTTGAGATTGTTAAGAGACCCACCCAAGATGAGTAAATCGAATTTTCGTGATCTAATTTAATTGCGACGTAACAGCCATAGCGCTCCAGAAGGCCTTCTCGAGACGACGTTTGCGAATCTTAAGACACTTAAAACATGTTAACAATTTAACGTCTCTTTTGTATAAAGGAAGACCCATTGGGTCTGCTCCCTTCTAGAATTATTAATGTGTCTGCATATGAAATTGTTTACGCGCTTATAACTAGATCGAATTGTTTAAATATGACTATAGATATACCTAATAAGTGCAACGGGGGTGAAATTAAGGCCAAAAGAAATTAGACAAAATTGTGGTGTACTTATAACGTAATGGCGAGTTAAAAGTTTTATTTCCCTTTCACTTTCCTGGAGCCCTCTAACATGAAGGTTGTCTAGGTCCGCTGCTCTGTCTCTTTTCAGGTCAACTTAAGGACACTGTAAAAAAATCTGCCCTCAGTGTCGTTGGGAGGATGGGGCACGCAGCAGAAGGCAGTTCATCTGCGCCTTCAATAAGGTAAGGGTAAGTGGTGTAAAGGCCCCTTCAGGGCTGGAGTGTGTGCTACGGTTTTTTTTATTCAGGCACGATAATTTTTTTTTTTTGATTATGGCAGGTGGCAGCGGCAGGATTTTGGTTAACCCCCCTTATAACTCTCCCGCAATAGCCGAGGTGCTAGCGTGTCGCCCTGCAGTCAACACTGTCCACCGAGTGATCTGTCAGTTGAATTTTTCCTATGGCAATGTCAATCAGTACGTTTACATGAATTCTTGAGTACTATACTTGAAATCCAGGGTTTTTGGTTGAATTAATTCCAATTACTTGACTTGAAATTTACTTGAAGTGACATTTACCTTTGACAACTCTCCATTAGGTTCAATATATTGGTACGGCTTTTTAGATAAATATCTTGAGAAAAGTGCTAAAAATCACAATCTGAATCATCAAAAATGATCTTAGTCTTGTTCCGTAATGTTCCTTGGAATATGGTGCAGTAACTAAAAACTTCCGGTAAATTTATGCAAGAGGGGAAGCTGCGACGTATGCAAAACTTGCGTAATTTTGTGTTCACGAGAAAGTAAGCGAACGGAACTTGCGTAAGTTCGTGCAAATGCATTGCAATGCATTGTCCCAAAAATGAATACGCGAACAGACCTAATGTATTAACTAATGCCCACAATTCACCATTTTTTCAGTTCAGAAATAAGAGAATTACCCTGAGGTCGGTCCGAAGACGTTTATACGCGAATACCGAAAAGTGATCGACAAAAGTAGAGCCGTTGATAATTCTTTATAAGATGGCAGGGCAGACCATTCAACCTGCATTAATCATGGAAAGCAAAGTAAATAATGGTAAGAGTAGAATGTTATATCAAATTATTAAAGAAGGGATGCATTACATGAGCAGATTTACTTAGCAGCTGACTTGTGTGAATAGGAAAGACGATAAAATGAAAACATTTAAATTTTATAATCAAATAAATCTCATCGATTCCTTATAATTAAACATTTTCAGTTTCGATATTTATTTGTCTTTGGTTTCTTTGGACATATTTTAAAATTAAAATCTAAATCTTTAGTATCTCTCTAGACAACCAATCCAAACCCTCATGTAGTCCATATCCTTCTGTTGCACAACTTGTCTGAATGTACCATCTTCTGCGTAACTGATCTAATCCCAATTTTTGGACCAATTCTGATGCATTCATAGAATTTGGAAGATCCTGTTTATTAGCAAATATTAACAAAACTGCATCCTTTAATTCATACTCTAGAAGTAAATTCTCCATCTCTTTTCTTGCTTCATCTATCCGATATCTATCACTTGAGTCCACAACAAAAATTAAACCCTGCGTATTTTGGAAATAGTGACGCCATAATGGTCGAATTTTGTCCTGTCCACCAACATCCCAAACAGTGAAGCAAATGTTTTTATATTCAACAGTTTCTACGTTAAAACCAATCGTGGGAATTGTGTTGACCACCTCTCCAAGTTTCAACTTGTACAAAATTGTTGTCTTGCCAGCTGCGTCTAGGCCGACCATTAGAATCCTTACTTGCTTCGGGTCGAAAATTCGTGACAAAAAGCTTGAGAAAAATAAACCCATCTCACAATAGATTGAAGATAAATAAAGACGCGTTATGCTTTCAAATGACTTTTGAATACCGACGTTTACAACTTAAAAAATTTGTGATCTTGACGTTGTCCGTTTTCCTAAAATGATTGCTTGGATAGACTTGGAAATGTCAACTTTTAAAAGTGATAATTGGAAGTGGTTTTTTCAGGTACTTACCCAAATTGCCGAAGAATAAAACGACAAACGTACTTCTTTTCTCTTTTCTGATTCTGATATCTACCCTCTACCCCAATCCCCAACAACCACCCAACACTCAGCATTTCTTCAACGAAAAGTGCGATATTGGATATTGGCGTTATTAACCTATAATTTTCAACCTTTTATAAGTTTTGTTCAAAGGTAAACAGTAAAAATTTTGTTTAGATTGTTTTCATTTTCATTTCCTTTCCAAATTGAAAGAGTTCTACAATAATAGACTGACTCTGAATAGAAAGAAAAATTATATGTCAATTCGCTGGAAACTCTGAAATTTTTTTTTTTGTTTCTCTTTGTAGTGCGGACAGACCGGGTGGTAGGATTATCACCACCACCACCACAACACATTTTCAGTTTTGTCAGGTCCCTGCAGGCGCTTCAAATGAATCTTTATATATGACCATAGCTTTAATCCGTGGATGCACTAGGTTAGCATGTCAAGTTGAATCAAATTTACTGTTAACATTTAGGAGCTGTTCAAGGTAAGAATATCACCTACACCACATTACTGGACTGAATAATGCTTGATTTAAATTTCAGTAAGCAATCACCCGGAAAATATAGTCGTGAAGCTGTCAGACAAAATGTTAGAGGATACGTGTTCACCCGCTACTTGGACTATGTCACAAATTATGACAAAGTTCTGGAGAAGAAGTTTCCCTGAGCGTACATCGTGTCTTCTTCGAGGGAGTCCGAGAATTCTACAAAGATATGAAACAATACCTGAAAATTAGTCGTATTGCGAGTATCTCAGCAAATGGACTACAGTCGCTCACTCGCAAGGAACTCGAATTGTAAAATCGTCTGCCTAAGGACATGGTGAAAGTGGCTCCAGCTTTATTATTTTCAGCACTTCCATTTGTGGGTTATGCTGTGTTTCCCATAGCGTAAAAAAATCTAAAATTAGTAGTTTTATGTATCCCAGGGTATTCTTGACATCGCACTTCACATTTCTGGTCTTTAAAGTAAAAGGCGGAGTTTAATCAATATTACCTAACAGAAAGGCTGGTTTCGATGTCTTCAAGCGAAATTGGAGGAGACTGTTAAAACAGAACAATATGGGAAGTGAAATCACGTTCTTGGACTACTAGGAACTGTATTGCCCCCCACCACGGATGGAATTCTTCTTATTCAAGATATGTTAAGACATCTTATTCATTCAATTTTCTTGCTTCAAAACATATTGTAAGGTTTGGAACGCATTGTACATTTTATATGAATTTTTATGATATCTGTTTCAGAAACTTCTTTGCCACATGCACGGCCTAAAAACTGGTATATTCAAGCGGTATCGTCTCTTTGAACACGCTTTATTATTGTACACTACATGGACTTGATAGTAATTAGAGAATGTGATGTTCAAAATATGACCAGACGCATTGAAGCAAGCTTGTTATATTCGCGGCTTTAATCCTACAAATTTGAGCAATGAAGAAATGATTGAATGGCTTCGTAGCTGGTTGAAAGTGTCCTTAACAATTACCGAACATCATATCAGTTTTTCTTACATCTGCCCATTCTTATGGGTTATAGTCATCCAAATAATTGGACGCTCATATATAAATGAAGGTTTGATAGACGACCGGTTTAATATATTGTTCTAGTCGTAATTGTGACAACAAAGTTGTAAGCTGTTTTAATTTTTTCTGTTATTAATAAAATTAAATCAATCTGAATTTCATTTATAAATATCATATAAACAGAGAACATAACGAAACAAATTCTGAAAAGGGCAAAACGACTTTTTCCCATGATTGTCCCAAAATTGTAATTTTCTATACAATATTGAGAATGTTCCCATATAGAGTATAATTGTGGGATATCACAGGGAATAAGTTATGGAAAATTTCTAATAATAAAAATAAAGTCCTAAGCACATTCTGAACACTTCCTGTTTATCCCGGGAAATTTATGGGATCTGTAGGAAAAGAAGGGATGTGTCTGAGTACCCAATTTTTTGCAGAATTTGTGTTTTAGTCATTTCGTAGAGTCTCGTTATTGCACTGCGTTTTTCTTGACAGAGACATTGTTTTTGGTTTACAATTCCTATATCATATGGATCCCTGCCTCCTAGAAACTTTATAAATACAGCAATGTCGTACAAATAACAAATATAAAAAACATTTTCTTGTACTTTTGTGTTTTTCTCGTTCCTATCTGTCCAGCAGATATAAAAGAATACAGCAAATAATACAAACGAAATGTGCTTCGCACGCGTTTTTGGTTCTCTGATTCTGCCTGCAGACTGATTGAGGACTACTTAAGTCATAGACATTTCATGGTGAGATGCAATGACTCCTACTCCTCTTTGAGACCTGTAATTGATGGTGTGCCGCAGGGAGGGAGCTGTGCTGGCACCTCTGCTGTTCACACTATTCATAGATGATGTCACCACAGTATTGAGTAATGTGTGATTCCACATTTATGTTGATGATCTCCAGATTTACTCTTCTGCTCCTAGGGATAATCTAAACGAGGCTGTTGCAGCAATCAATGGGACTCTGGCTGAGATTGCTGACTGGTCAGCAAACAATGGTCTGTCCCTAAATCCCTCAAAAAAAAAAGAACTCAAGCAACCATCTACTCCATTCGTCTCAGAAACATCACCAACATGTCTGTACTTCCTAACTTGTTTCTGCAGGGCCATAATATTTCGATCTCAACTAAACCAGTCTTGAATCTGGGTCATGGGTCTTCTAATGGATCCTGATCTCACCTGGGAGCCACAAATAAACAGGATTTGCTATCTTGGCCTGCGCTCGCTCTATGCGACCTCTCATCACATTGATGGTGCACCGGACTTTTCTATTTTTTCTACGTTAATGTAGTATTGCTCCCCATCTCTCCTGGTAACCTCTCTAAACTGTCTTTATTTTACTAGGCGGTGCTTTGTGCTTTGTCCTAAGTGCGCATTCTTTTAAATTTATGTTATTTTATTTTGATAAAATTCTAATAGGCTATGTTTAGGCAGTGTAAAAAAAGAGTGCAGCTTTTCTTTCTTGTAGCTGCTTCTCTCCGCATGGGGGTGACAAAAAAGCAGGCTGCGTCGTTAAGAGTCGAAAGTTTCTGTAGGCCGGCCGGGCATGAAAAAAACTGAAAAGCTATTGATTACAGTTGGCATGGCGAGCTTTTTTGTTTTTCTTCGCCCCGGAGGGCGGCTGCCGAATGAGCTGGCTGCACATAATAGGCTATGTTTAGGCTGTAAAATAATTAAAAACTGTGCTTTCACTTTTCTCCGCATGGGGGTGACAAAAAACAACTGAAAAATCTATTGGCTACAGTTGGCGTGGCGAGCTTTTTTGCTTTTCTATGCCCCGGAGGGCGGCTGCCTAAAGCAAAGTTGTTCCAAGCTCTACAAATGTAGATACATTAGTCGTGACAGGAACCGTATCCGAAATCCGTACTGTTCCGCAAAACAAGAAGTAAAAAACGTTCCCCAGTGCTTCTTAAAATGCTTATGTTCCATTAATTACCTGTTCATGTTCCATTAATTACCTTTTGGAAAGAAGAAGAATTTGAAGTTTATGTGTCCATTTTTGACAATTTGATTAGAAAATGTTTTTAAGTGAATTAAGAAAAATATTGATTAACTAAACTGCAGACGCAGTTTTCAATTTCGTCCTTTACAGGAAAGAAACACAAATATTCTCGACCAGCATGGAATTTTCCGCATCCATATCAGAATTGATTTTAAATGCAAGACGCCCTTGTGTCCTAAGGAAGGTGTCAATTCCTTGGAGGTGTTTCGATGATGTAACTTTAGATGAGTGGTGCAATCAATTCGATAAAGAAAATAGAGGGAAAAAAGTTGAATTTGAAAAAGCCAGTTTTTTCCATTCTAACAACCCACAATGGGAAAGATATCGAATTAAAGAAATGTTGACTTTAAAGGAATTTTTAAAACTGTCTAAAGAACCTGGTACAGATGAACATTGGCTGACTTTTAGTTATAAAGATTTAAAAGAAATGCCTGATACATGTCGCCAAGGAATGGATTTTTCATTCTGTGGGTTTCCCAATGCAAGTGATATATCTTTTTGGTTAAGTTCTGTAGGTGCACACACTCCTTGCCATTTCGACACTTATGGATGTAACATCGTCGTTCAAGTTTTCGGAAGGTAAGGTTATTACGATAATAATCGAAATGTAAATAATAGTTTTTCAATTTAAATTATTCCTAGAAAAATGTGGCTGCTATTTCCTCCAGATACGCCTTTAACGTCTGTACGAGTGCCTTATGAAGAATCAAGCGTTTATTGCTCCGAAACCTTTTACAGCCCTGGAGATTTGTCTCAATATCGTCGTAAATCACAAAATATGATAATACTCTTAATAAGTGTAATGGCATAAAGAAATTTATTTAGTTCTGAAAAGCACCTGTTTTCAATGCATATTAGATCCTGGAGATGTTCTGATTGTTCCCAACAAATGGTGGCACTACGTGGAGAGTCTGTCTACATCACTAAGCGTAAATACTTGGATACCTTTGGTAAGGTGCAAAACGGTGTTCACTTGCAAGTCGCAACAACTAACAATTCAATTTCAGCAAAGTGATAATGACGCTCGTATAGAGGAATGTATTGTGAGGTATATTGTTAATAAATTCACGCAGTCTGGATGTGACGACGAACTAATTCGCTTATTAAATCCCAACGAAGTTGCGTGAACAATTAATTTTTGTAAATTATTGTTAAATGATTTCATTCTATTCTTTCAGATTGGCCAATTAGAAAATGAGACGGTAAATTTAAGTATTTTGAATTATTTATTCCAAGAAACACATAAGAAAAACACAGAGGAGAACCTAATGTCAAAGAATTACAATTACCATTACCTGGAGGAAGAAAATGTGCTTTCGTTGGCTAGTTCTCTCAAAGCAGAATGGATTCCACAATTGCCTGAAAATGAATTTAACAATCTTATCGAAAGACAAGGTACTCGGTTTGTACCGGACCAGTGTGAGTCAACAAAGAATGTAGAAATTATAATGAAACAAGCCCTGATCAATGCAATCTGCAATCCACAATTAATTTCGAAAGCAAAGAGTTTATTTTTCAAGTATGCTGCTCTTGAAAGTTAATTCATCTTTGTAGAATAATAAAAATTTTCATAAATATTTAACGTAATGCTACATTTACACGGCGACAGTAGCTGTTATGGCACTTACATGGGTGTAGAAAGCTGAAAGATACTGAACAAAGTAGAAGATTTGTATGGAATGAAACTATTTACGTAAGCTACTTTCGCCGTGTAAATGTAGCTTAATTGTAAGTTTCTACTATTCACCCGATTTCATCCTGCGAAAAATGGAAAATTTGCATGCTTTTCACGTTTATATGAACTGTCTAAGGTTATCGATTCAACAATAAGAGCACTAGAATACAGGCAAACAATTTTTTCCTAGTTATTTCAGGATTTTTCCAATGAATTCTGAATTGTCATGACTAACTGTTTTTGTGGAAAATTACTGAGCTGTTTTGGAATTTTTGTTATCATGGTGACACAGAAGTCTGATGTTGCTCTAAAAAAGAGCTTTTTTCCATAGGATTCTAACCAAATCAGCATTATATTGTGACATAACGAAAAAGTCTAACTTCTTACGCGGCAGAAAGGATTGCGGAGAGCAATTGGAACAGATTTATTAATATAACTAAACCAGGCAAAACAAAGAGCAATGTAGCACATTTGTATGATACGTAAATGTCATTTATATTTAATCCTACCATGGTTGGTAATTGATTTATGGTATTTATTTGAAATACACAAGCACATCTATACGACGGGCCAGCTTTTTCCTCTTCCACTCTCGATTCGTTATATTTCTTATTAAAAACTGACTATCTTTAAAATTTCACAAAACACACTTGCAATCCGCAGGTTCTTTTATTTTATTGTTGCGAAAATTTGCAATTGCTCTGCTCTAATATGATTGCTTTCAATGTACATGACGAGCTCTGTTCGCTTTGGGTGAGTATGGACAATCTTTCATTCGAAACAGTAATGTAGAAAGATAATTGCTAAAATTGAAATTATTTCTTTTATGTATTGTTCGACACTTCTACTGGCGTATATAAGATGGCTTTTATTTAGTTTTGATTTTCAAGAGAGGAAATTGATGGGATATTGGGTAGGTTTTCTGGCTAAGTGTATGGGTTTTAATGAATGCATTGAAGGATTGCAGATACGTTAATGAGATAGATAGAATTTCTGATTTGGATCATCTACGAAGGATCACTGGTTTCCTAACTCCAGCTCACTCCAGCTCTGGCTCGGATACTAAGGATCCAAAATCATGGATGCAAATCATCAACGACAACCCCAGTTGGTCATGACAAGGTGCTGATAGAAAGCACGTAGTATGCGATAGGATCTAATTAATCGATACATGATAAAATAAATCTAATGTCATGCCTGGATCTATCCTATATGTTATAGGGATTTTTGTCTGCTCAACAATCAATTCCACACCGCATTGAACAGATATCTGTCCGGACCTCTCGGGTACTGTCGCATTCCATAGTTCTCGAAAAAGGAGTTGATCTATACAATTGTTACAACGTGAGCCTAACTATAAAACCAACCCATTTCATCTATGGAATTTGAATTTCAACAAGATCTGATGTGCATTGGCCAGATATTTCGATTATTATTGGGTGCAAAATAATGATTCAGTTAGCCCTGCAAGCGTTCATCAATTCAGCTGTAGATACATATATAAACAACCAAAACCCTACAAAACACCCCAAACTGTGGTATGGAAAATCTTCTTCACTGTTTTCCTTGGATAACATTCAACTCCCGCAAAATCGAATTGTTCCCAAGTGGAATAAGATCAGTTTCCAGTTACAACCAGATTTGATCAATCATGGTCTAATTCAATTTGATAATCAATATTATGTAGTTTAGGAAAATAAGTTCCCACCAATTTTCTCGAAGCGTGAAGAAGAAGCGTTTTGAATTATGTGCTTATGTGCATATGGATAATATTTTGCTCTGTCCTCAGCTTTTAAGAACAGCGGCAGTTTACCAAAAGTTAGCAGTTATTCGTTCTCATCATACAGAATTCTAGAAATGCCAAGAAATTTGTATTTTAATATGTTTATTAATTTCGTTTCAGTTTCCACCTTTATCCACAAGACAGCAGCTGCGATGCTCATGTATATGAAAGATATCATCTTATTGTTCTCAGCTATTTTAATTTTTGTCACCGTGTACTAAAATTATATACCATCAAGTTTCGGAGACAACTTGCCTCAAATGTGGTTAATTTCTACTTGTTGGTTTCTTGAATGATTTTGCTGGCTGTTAGTGATTTATGTAACTCAGTTGCGGTACGGACAGCAATTGATATTTTGTAAAATTCTCAATTTTTTTTTCTCTATTTTCCATATAATCCAACCACATAATTTATTCTTACTAATAACCATGCATATTCAATATCAATCCATATGCGATATAGCCCACTCTTTCGCCAGGATCATTACAAAAATAAGAATTCCATATTATCTTTTTACATTTACAGATAAATTTACATAATTAACTTATCCTGTCAATATGACAAGAAGTATCAATTCAAGTCCATGGCATAATGCGCGTTTAAAACGAGTTTGTCCTTAATGATTTTTATATTTTATAATTTAATTTATTGATATTAGCACATACAGGCTTTTTATTTTGGGCACTTTGTCACTCTTAATATATTTCACGAATCTTAGAACTATCACGATTGGTTGATTTTGTTACATACACCTTCGCGCGCGACACTAAGTTGTTACGATTTCGCGTATTTAGATGGGTGTTAGAGGAGAAATGGCATTGACCCTGGAAGCTTGGACAAAATTTCTTGTGGAGTCTTCCTTCGCGGGTCTGTTTCTTTATGAGACATCCTGCGATGTTGCTGGTGCGGCTACTATTTTCGAAGATCTATCCTCGATAGTGTGTCCCTTTGCTGCAAAAGGAGAAAGATATTTTCTCCAGTAAAATAAATATGTATTCCTACTTCTGGTATCAACAAGTTGAAAATGGAGGTATACGTAAATTCTGCAGAAATGGTGTGATTTTAGGCTTGAGCCACAATGGGAAACATTTTGGCAACCTCGTAAAGTATTTCGTTTGCGTAGTACCTATTGTCTGCTCTTCAACGAAGACCAGTACAAGTACGAAGTATTTTTTCCCCCTAAATTTTCAAGCTTTTTCATGTAGGTTGGCGAAATTAAGTGAGATTGAAGCAAGAGGTTATGGTTGGTCGGATCAATTGTTTGTAAGAGACTATAGGTAGGATTTGCTTTCTTGATGGTAATTTGAGCGTGAGGATTGAATTTGAGCTTGTTGGTGAAAGATATTCAAAGGCATTTGGCTTTACTGGAGAGTTTTATTTTTTGATTGTTGACTTCTATGTCAATATTGTTGGCCAAGGAGCTCAGGCTTGACCGACTTGTTGTAGTTAGTCTACGGATGCATATCATTTCAGATTTCGCAATGTTTATTTTAATGCCTCATTTTTTCTAGTCTAGTTTTACAATGTAACGAATTTTGGTGTGATTAGATGTACATATGTAAGTGAGTCTTCCGTATATAACAGTGTTGTGGAGTTGTGATTATTTGGCGGTTGATCTGACATATAGAGATTGAATAAGTTTGGGCCAAGAACTGAGGCATGTTGTGTCGCCGTGAAATTATAGTGCATGCATAGGTCAAAAATATAATAAAAACAATAAAAACGAAATAAATAAGCAATAAATAAAACTGAAAAAAAAAAGAAAAAATATACTTGAAATTACGAGTACGATACGTAAAGTAGATCTTTCATCTTGTAGAAGACAGGACCAGCTATTTCTCAAAGTTCGGAAGGCGAAAACTAAAATTAATCTTAGCTCAGGTGTGTAAATCCATGCATCCTATAATAAATTGAAATACATATAAAGACAATCATAGTTATTAGTTACTTCTTCCATTTATCTAACAAGCGGATGTAAACTAGATTATGAATACTCTCCCAAAGTATAATATGTATGTTCGTCGGTAAAATTTAAAAAAAAAGAACTTTTAATGTGAAAAGATCATTTAATTCAGAAGATCTTCGCCTTACCAAACCACGATTAATTATAATTTGTCAATACAAGGTACACAATTTTGCCAAGATTTTTGACTTCGTCCACTTTGTCGAGTACCTAGGCGAATGTGAATAAAATTTAGGTGTAAGGCTGATATACATACTTAGGTACATTTGCGGCCTTTATCATCTGACTGATCATTAATGTATATAAAATAATTCCGGCAATCCAGAAGAAATGGATATTGTTCCAATACAGACTAACCTATTTTCATATACAATCCGGAGTAAATTTTATTCATCAACCTGTATTGATATTTTTAATATCACTTCAACGAAGTCGTAAAAATATGTTCATGATGTTGTAGAGTGATATTACTAAAAATGCGAAATACTTATACTTTCGAAAAATATGTTTATTGTCCTTAGATGTTTGGAAATGTATATATGTATGTATTCATTTTAAGCCCTCGACATAACTTCTTTGACTGTCATACACACACTTCTAGACCAAACTTATCCTAATTAAAATTGAACGATTTCTGTTGAATCGACTATCACAGGTTTGTTTGCTTAAATTTAAGAAAAATGTAGCCTACTGCTAAAGTTTATTATTCAAGATCACCTGGCACAAAATGTGTTATCTTTGACTCAAGCAAAGCAAACATAATTATCTCTACCATCAGGTAAAGCATTACAGAACACATTCACTCTAGTAGGAACTTCTCAAGTGGGTAAGTAGTCTGTTAGATAAGGCTCCATTGTAACTAATTTTGTCCCATATTCACTTCCCATAGTTTCATGTAGTTGTCTAGAACCTCATGGAACCATTTCTTTTTCTCTGGTTCCTTAAAGATTATATTCAGTGCTTGGAGATCTAACTGAAGTATTGCTTCGTTCCCAAGGAGTTCATCTAGAGCTCTAAGCAATGTTCCATTTCCATGGAGTTTTAGAAGAGTCGCATATCTGAAAACGTAATATTGATATTGCAGCTTCCGTCGTGCCCATTTTTCTACAGTTGAATTTCCACTAGCTGATCGTATTTGACCCATATGTTCCGCATACCATGGGGCAAAAAAATTGTACAAGTCCAAACGAGAGGTGGCAGATATTCCACGCGATTTTAAACGCTCTTTAATCACTTGGTAGTTCATTTTGTTGTATACAAATACCTGAAATTAATCTATGTTAATAATTATAGCGACAACAATTTTAACTTACCTGGTACAAGGAATTCCCAGTTGTGTAAGAGTTTATGTAGTGTGTTCCATATGAATTCATAAAGTGTACAGTTGCCGTTGTATTACCAGGCTTAAGCTCCCGAATTCGTTCTGAAACATCATTTTCTAAGACTTGATTTGAAGGAATTGGTTTCTTGAGCTTTCCCTTTTCACGAAATCTTGCTACCCTGACTAGAACATATGAATACTCGCCACGAATAAATGACGTATTAATTCCTAGTTTTTTAGCAGCTAGATCAGCATGCCAGCCTCCTGTGAACGCCTCCCATGGCTTATCCAAGCGTTCAATAGTAAAATCTCGAAAATATGCTTGATATAATTGTCGGCGATTGTCACAGAACTCCATATGGAAGTCACCATGAAACACCCCTGGAGAATTTTCTTCGTTCGTTTCGGTTAATGTGCTCATGTCCTGCAAATAAATAAAATGAGAGTTTCATGAGTGCAAATTTTTATTTAGGATTTTTTGGAAAAAGTGCGAGAAACCCATTTTCAACTTTGGATGTTGGAGTTCGGTTTAGTCCGTTATAGTTAACAGAATTGAGGAAAAAAAAAATTTTATTATGGAAATTTGTTGTCATTTTTAATGGCATCATAAATAAAAAGTTAAAAGTGAATTGAAAAGTTTTACAAAATTTTAATAAGCGACTGTAACAACTTAATTTTGAGTTTCAAGACTCAAACAAAGTGGTTCAAATGGTGGAAGTCAATCAGGGCTTTTTATACTATCAAAGTTATTGTCTATTAGCGACAAAGCTAAAATTGTGTAACAATTTTAAAGAATCAAGCCACATGGCTAGTGAATGTAAATACCTATAATCTCAGCGGAGCCGAAAATGATGTGCTAAACCAAAAAATACTAAAAGCAGTACGAATCCAACAAGCCTAGCGATAACGCAGGCATACATAAGGCAGTAGGAGAAGGGCAAAACGAATATCGACCATTTCAAAGCTCCACACTAGCTTGTGGCACATGGCCACATTTTGTGGATAGAGACTAGAGAGCTATCGTCAGAACTGAACTCTTGTATTGGTTAGAGCTGAAAGTATCCGGATAATTTGCTATCTGGATTATCCGGAATAATTTGGATTTGATTCCTCAAATCCAGGTATCCGGATCCGGATTCATACTATGCACGAAAGGTTCAAAATTTCCTCCAGATTGCATTGTTTCATTGGGAAAATGGAAATTCGGATTCGGATCCGGATTTTAGGAATCGGATAGTTTGCAGATCCGGGTATCCGGATATCTGGATATTAGAAAATGCGGATCCAATTTTCAGCTCTAGTATTGGTAGCAAGTTTGCGGTCATGATTAGCAAAATTAAATTTTTTCGGTGCTATATTGTGATTCAAATAAAGTGAGTAGCTCAATTTATTTTTACTTGTTGTTGAGTTGAGTTGAATTATTTCTAGACATGATACTATTAATTAACTTTTTTAATTGTTCCATGTAAGAAGTTGTTGATAATTTGTAACAAGATGTTTGTTTTGATTATAGTTTGAACAGCAATTACAGGGTAAGGTGGATAAATAGCGTCTGTACTTTGCCCGGATTGATAATTATGATTATAAGCTAATAGCTACTGTAGAGTTTATGATGATGATTATACGACAAAAAATAACATCGAACATAATTTTAAAAATAGTTTGCAAAATTTAAACTTAGAATACCAGAAATTGTTCTTCAAAGGCCAGACACGACCTCTATTGGACGGGCCAGATCAGAGGATTTAATCGTCCATAAATTGAGAGATTTTATACTGTTTTATGGGAACATATAAAAAAAAACATAATATTGACGGCACTTCAATTTATGATATGGTCGATGTAATTGAAGTATACGAACAGACAAGCTCCAAAAAAAATTTCGATTACAAAAAAGAAGAAGCAAGATCGTCATAAGCAGCGCTGAAAGAGCACAACTTACAATCGCAATTTGCTTCTTTAATGCTTCTGGATTATACATATGTAACCCCATTTTGTATATTTGTTGGAAAACGTATACATCCAGGATTTCAAGACAATGTCACTGATAATAGCTGGATCAATGGACCAACATTCTTACTTTGGCTTCAGTTTTCTATTGAAACAGTGTACCTCAGGAGCGACCGAAAAATACTGTTGGTACTGATAACCATGAGACGTCTATACTATAGGGGAGACCAGGGACAATAGTAACAGCGTCTTGAAAGTAACATGCCCCCTTTTAACGTGTACGAACATAATTGAGAAGTTTTGTTCTACAGCTAAGATGCATACACTCGTGTTTTCTCATATCCGTTAGTTTTAGCCGAACATTCATATCAGCTCCACGTCGCAGAGCTAAATTTGTATATTTGTGCCACTCTTCTAATTTTGTATTTTTCTAGAAATCCATAGTTAATTTGTACCTATTGGGGTGATTATTTGTCTGTGCATTCCTGAATAATGGTTTTCTAGCTCACTATATTTTATTTCCACAATTCCTGTGATTTTTAGGTGATGATGTGTATTTTAAAAACCATGATCGGGGACAAAAGTAACACGACACCTCGGGGTGTTAAGAATACAAGTAAAGCTAGTAATTTCTTATAATTAGGTATTTATTTATAATATATATTTGAAAATGTGTCATTATAACAATCAAAAATATACAGAGCTGATATTACATTTGAATTATATTTCGTTGCTTTAACTTTGAATTATGTTTTGTTAGTTTAACAATAATAGTGGATATTTAAGTTATTTTTGTATAGAAGGAGAGAATATTTTATTCTTGCTTTTTTTTTTAATTTACAATAAAAGTTGATTCTTGTTATTCTTAAAATTATTTTTCACTTAATTTCCTTAAAACAAACAGTGGGACTTTTGTCCCCACTACGTGTTACTTTCGTCCTAGGCACCCATGATGAAAGTAACATTCGACGTATGTCCGAAAAACCCTTATAGTTCTTTAACAGCTTCATTTGGGAAACTGAACACTAGGTCCATTTATAGCGGACTGAGTCAACTTTGTGAATATATAATTTATTTAATTGCATCTTTATTAGGTACTTGACAGCTGAGCCAAATGTAAAAAATGTTACTTTTGTCCCCGGTTTCCCCTATATCTACTATACTACCAGGGACGGATTTGATAACTTGGATACCGTAGGCCTATGAAAGATTGCCTCCCTGTAAAACACTAAAAATTGAATGATCTATATCTATAAGAATTAAATTAAAGTATAAAACAACGAAAGTCGGTAAACGATAAAATTATCTCAATCTGTGTCTTTAGATACTGATGCTTACCGTTACCATTTTTATTTGTGAGTAACAATGAATTGTTATTCACAAATTGTCTTTTCCTGGAATTCTGAGCAGCGAATTTGTTTATCAAATCACCACAATCCATCCAAAGACCGTAGCAACTGTGATTCGATGCAAAGGATAGCCAGAGCGTTCAACCTGTCCTCATTTATTTTCGAGCGTAAATCATTTTTCACTGGCCGCAAACACGAGAAGCTACGTTCACCGAAACAGTTCGTAATCGGGACACAAACACACATGCGTAGAGCTATATCAACGTTAGGATAAAAGCTGTGGAGATCTTGATCATGATCGTCTCGGCAGCGAAAGCACCAAATAACCCAGTACTAATGTAGTCTGTACTGGAGTAAAATGAAAATGATAATGAACTTGGAATAAACTAGTAAGCGAAAATCCAGCTCGATGATCCAAACTTTTAATAATCGTTACTCTCCATATGTGTAAATTTTTTTTGCTGGATGCTATGGACACAGTATTGATTTTTAAACGTTGACGGCGCGATTACTAAAAACAGAAACATCTCACCAAGTTTTGGCGCCCTAGGCCCGGGCCTACTCGGCCTATAGGGAAATCCGTAGCTGTATACAGTGTTGAAATATGCAATCGGCAATAACATTATTTTTGTTTCTTTTGCTCCATCCACAACAAACAAAATGCAACCTTTCGATGTTGGTCAGAATAAAAAGTATTTTGAGCAAGACTTGATTACTTTCCAGAAAAAGTCATGCAGGAAGAATAACCAACCAATATGACATTGGAAAACTTTTTACATCCATATGTATTCGAGAATGAAAATTATGCTCAACAACTATGGTTGATCATACTGCGATCGAAGCAAGTCATGAAAGCTGAACTTTGAATATTCAGGCGAACATATATCTAACGGCCGAACAGCCATCGTCATTATTTGCTGCTTCTTCAACACCGCTTGATACCTCAACAACTTTAGTTAATTACCCACATGCGGAGTTGGTATCTAACCTGATAGCCATAAGTACAAAAATAGTAGCATCAAAACCACAAAGAAGAAGAAACGTGGACAAAAAGCTGATGTCCTAACGTCAACATCTGTTAGAAAGGTTTTCAAGATCAGAAAACTAATATTGAAGAATTATCTAATCATATTGGGTCCAGTGAGGCTAGTCCGAGCATTCTGAAGACACCAAAGATCATTGGCGTAACTAGGACTTATTTCTGGGGTGGGTCAGGTCCCCCAACTTTCATACATAGGTTTTAACAAACATTTTGTTTGCGAAGTATACCAACTCATGAGTATTCCCAGCTATTGACCAACATTTTTTATTTTTGCTCTGAGGACTTACAAGATAGCGTGTCACTTAACAAGTCTCAAACATTGCGTCACTCCTTTTTTGAATATGTAATATTCCTACGTGAAACCTTACTCCGCTGCCAAGAAAGAAAAAAAACTTGATCAGAACTTTTAATCCACTGCAGTGTGGATTCGGGGCAATTTTAATAAGAAAATCTTTTGAGATAGGGCAGTCTTTGTCGAAGTTCCGATGTTAGAGACCAGAGGAACAACGAACAGTTTTCAATTGTTTCCCATTCTTTATTATAACTCTCGTTGAATGTTATTGATTACTCGGTACAGAGCATGGTACATCGCTTATCAGTTAATATAAGTCATCAGCATTCAGTCAATTTTTGTATAACTAGTCAGTCAACAATCGGCGATCGGGCGATATTTATTGCTTATTGAGACCAACGGCGACGAGTATTTACGAAATAGTTTTAGTCGGACATTTAAATTATTGTGAAAATAGATTAGTACATAATGCAATTGGAATGAACCCAAGCGACACTCTCCTATTCTGTACAGTCCACTCCAATCATAGAAAGTAGTGTTTATTTGAAAAATAAGATTTGCACGATTTTAAAAGAAATATAAAAGAAAGTGGTGTGGTTTAAGTAACAGAGACATTTGTTTTCCACATCCCCTCCTTTCTTTCTCTCACGTATTAAGGAAAATAAATCAAAATCCTCAAGTTCTATACACGTAACTGATATGATAGTGACGTCCTGCCTAATGCCCGTATTTATTCTAAGTACCAGTACCAGGACCAATACTTCAAATCTTTTAAGTACAAGTACAAGTTCCGGTACTAGTTAGTACTTAAAAATTTTCAAGTACAAGGGTAGGTACTGGTACTGGTACTTATAAGGTTCAAGAGCTTACGAAAACTCAAATAAGAAATTTTGAAAAATCTGTAGCTAGTTAAATAACAGGATTAGGTTTTTATTTACGAAATATCATAAAATACATTGCAAAAACATTAAAAATGAAACAGAATCGTATAAGCCTTAGCTGTTTGAATTTGTAGTTTTGGAAGTTGTTCATACAGTATTTGAGTTTGCTTTTAGCAAAACAAAGGTCAATCAGATTATGATTGCCTTTGTGTAGCATTTACAAGACCTGCAAATGAAAATCAACGCTCATCAGGTGCGGAGGATCAGAGCGGGGTGTTGCACTTGATTGCCAACCTTCTCAACAATTGCGCTAATTGTCCTTCTATTTTACTGAAGGCGGTAAGATTTCTTGAGGCACTGTCGAGGTGCATTATTAAAAGTCGTATTTAAATAATTTACAAGAGCTGAAGTACTTCGTAAAAAAACCTTATTCCGGAAAATTAAACAAAGTTTTATGAAATTTTCAAAATCTCATTGATATCAAAAGTTATCAATTAAAATTTTCGCACACACTGTTAAAATAGTTCTGCAAGATTTCTGCTACAGATCACGCCTTTGTCAAAGTTCAGAGGAATCAGGGCAATCTCAGAAGAGTTTTTTAAAATTTAAAAAAGATTTTAGTAGGTTTTCTTGAAGAAAAGAGCTCGTTAAAGCTTTTTCGATTCCGATCCGAACGGATTCTAATTAAATTTATTGTACGAATTAACGATTTTTTTTGGGGAGTTTTCATAATTGCCTGGGAGGGGGAGTCCAAATGGGGGGGGGGGTACCCTGGCCCCTACCTAGTTACGCCAGTCCCCAAAGATGAGGTCCAACAACTCGATCTTCTGCCTTTGACTGAAGACTGAATAGAATGCAATTAATGCTTAAAATGGGCTCACGAGGAATGCACGTCCTATTCGGGTCTTTGAAGGAACTATAAGTATTGATTTTTAGAATTATTCACTTTGCCCGGGTGCCTTATTCACCTTGTCAAAAAGGTAATATTTTAGTTTTTACCTAAATAACGAGTCTTAGTTCATGTGGTTTTTGATACGTCAGAGTTATAGGAAGTACAATTATTATAAAAGTGTTTTCTGATTAGAATTTGTTTCAATTTTGTTTATTTGCCGATAATAGGTATATCCGTTTTGCCGATTTAATAAATTTAATAGAGTTCGAAAAACGTCTAAAGTTCCGATTTCAATTCGAATCATTTTCTAGTTATGTTTAGTTTTGAATGAAAATTTTCACCTTCGTACAAAGGACAGGAAGGCGACAACTTTCGATACAGAATTTGAATAACAGCTTACCAGTAAAATATCGATTTATCGATTCAAATATTCTGCCGTATATAATTTCGAATATGCTAGACATGCTAGAATAATATTAACGTTGCCGTATACCAAAACTATTTCACTAACTAACTATTTCATAAATTCTAGTTAATTTTTTCGTTTTCTGTATCTTGCTGACCTTATAGGAAATTAACTACATAATTGCAAGAAAATTATTTTGTAAGCCATCAATCAGCTTAGCAGTGACTATTTTAATTTCAAAATTCATTTCTATTTGCGGTTCTTTTTTTTAGATTACACTTTCATGGTCTACTGACTTTATTTGATGCAATAGAATTAAATTTAGAGATTACAAGTCTTATTTTCGTAATAAATTTCATAAGTAAAGTGTCTGGAGAAATACGCATAAAACCTGAAAATATTTGATTTGGCCCAGCAGAATTGAACGAAAACTTTTGTGATTGATATGTTGCGGAAATACAACTTGCAAAGGAACCTATGTATGTAAGAATGTTTTCAGTAAAGGATCCTGAAACAGTTTATCAAAATCATCATGGTTTGATTCCAACCCACAAATTAGATTTTTACCTCTGCTATCGTCTCCCGAATCCTTGTGAGCACGTCCCTGCCAATCAGCACCATTCAACACCTGAATCAGATTTTTATACTCTAGATGAAATCTATAGAGTATACTAAGTTTATCATTCCGTTTGTAACGCACAGAAATAATGATGGTAGAGAAAAATGGATTGGACACCCACGCATAATATTAAAAGTTATCTTGATTTTTGCATGTGCGTCTGTCTGTCCGTCCTCACGATAACTCGAGAACGCGGGTTCACTTGGGAGACCGCACACTGCCGAGTCAATTGATAGTCCAGTCAGCGACTGGTCTGTGTACTTGTCACCGACTGATTGATTTTTAATCGTTGCTGATTGACTATCGTTGCATGTGCTCATATTGCATCGCCTTCTGTCAGATTAGTAATCGAATTAAAGACGTTGAGTGGTCTTTCGATTTTCGTCAAAATTTCACAGTGTTGTTAAACACTAGGTAGCTGATTTAAAAATTCCAGTAAAAAACATATACCCTGTAGTAATTTACTGGTGGTTAAGGAGAAGAAGGATTTCAAGAAAAATTATGTGAAAGAATCTCTCCATCCTTTCCGAGCATAGACATAAATACTTAGATATGAAATTATTTACAATCTAATAAAATAAACCGAACTTTACTTAATAGTTGAAAATTTCATCAAAGCCGTAAGATTCCTAAATTCCTGGCAGCTTCGAGAAAATTCACAAATAATACGAATTTTTTTCAATTTTCAGGGTGTTCTTTTCAGAAAAGCAATAAGATCTCATCCCGTAAATATTACATGTAAATTTGATTTTTAAAATGTTTATACAAACATGTACTTTATTCAGGAAAAACTTTATTAAGATTTAACAAAAGAAAAATTTTACGTACGACGACGGCAGCAATCAACAACAATCAACTGATTGATATAAAGGTTGCTGATGCAGACTGAGCACAACAGTCGGTTCGATTCAGTCAGTTGCCACACGTCAACTCACTTCTGATTTTTTAATTGCTGACTGACGTAAAATAGAGCAATTTGCGGTGCAGAACGCTGTTGCGTATAATGGGCAAAGTCTACTGACTTTTTAGTCACCGACTACAGTCGGTGATTGTGCAGTGTGCGGCCTGCCTAACAGACAGACAGACGGACGCATAGGCAATCTTATAAAGATTCCATCTTTTCATTTTGTTGTACAAAGCTCTAAAAGGACACAAACATCAGGAAAGTAAATTTTCCTTTATCAAAATCATTTCCATGCGATCAGTAAAAATCAACTGATTCGTATTAACGTTGCTGATGCAGACTGAGCACAACAGTCGGTTCGATTCAGTCAGCTGCCAGTTGTCAACTCCCTTCTGATTTTTTAGTTGCTGACTGACGTAAAATAGAGCAATTTGCGGTGCAGAACGCTGTTGCGTATAATGGGCAAAGTCTACTGACTTTTTAGTCACCAACTACAGTCGGTGATTGTGCAGTGTGCGGCCTGCCTAACAGACAGACAGACGGACGCATAGGCAATCTTATAAAGATTCCATCTTTTCATTTTGTTGTACAAAGCTCTAAAAGGACACAAACATCAGGAAAGTAAATTTTCCTTTATCAAAATCATTTCCATGCGATCAGTAAAAATCAACTGATTCGTATTAACGTTGCTGATGCAGACTGAGCACAACAGTCGGTTCGATTCAGTCAGCTGCCAGTTGTCAACTCCCTTCTGATTTTTTAGTTGCTGACTGACGTAAAATAGACCAATTTGCGGTGCAGAACGCTGTTGCGTATAATGGGCAAAGTCTACTGACTTTTTAGTCACCGACTACAGTCGGTGATTGTGCAGTGTGCGGCCTGCCTAACAGACAGACAGACGGACGCATAGGCAATCTTATAAAGATTCCATCTTTTCATTTTGTTGTACAAAGCTCTAAAAGGACACAAACATCAGGAAAGTAAATTTTCCTTTATCAAAATCATTTCCATGCGATCAGTAAAAATCAACTGATTCGTATTAACGTTGCTGATGCAGACTGAGCACAACAGTCGGTTCGATTCAGTCAGCTGCCAGTTGTCAACTCCCTTCTGATTTTTTAGTTGCTGACTGACGTAAAATAGACCAATTTGCGGTGCAGAACGCTGTTGCGTATAATGGGCAAAGTCTACTGACTTTTTAGTCACCGACTACAGTCGGTGATTGTGCAGTGTGCGGCCTGCCTAACAGACAGACAGACGGACGCATAGGCAATCTTATAAAGATTCCATCTTTTCATTTTGTTGTACAAAGCTCTAAAAGGACACAAACATCAGGAAAGTAAATTTTCCTTTATCAAAATCATTTCCATGCGATCAGTAAAAATCAACTGATTCGTATTAACGTTGCTGATGCAGACTGAGCACAACAGTCGGTTCGATTCAGTCAGTTGCCACACGTCAACTCACTTCTGATTTTTTAATTGCTGACTGACGTAAAATAGAGCAATTTGCGGTGCAGAACGCTGTTGCGTATAATGGGCAAAGTCTACTGACTTTTTAGTCACCAACTACAGTCGGTGATTGTGCAGTGTGCGGCCTGCCTAACAGACAGACAGACGGACGCATAGGCAATCTTATAAAGATTCCATCTTTTCATTTTGTTGTACAAAGCTCTAAAAGGACACAAACATCAGGAAAGTAAATTTTCCTTTATCAAAATCATTTCCATGCGATCAGTAAAAATCAACTGATTCGTATTAACGTTGCTGATGCAGACTGAGCACAACAGTCGGTTCGATTCAGTCAGCTGCCAGTTGTCAACTCCCTTCTGATTTTTTAGTTGCTGACTGACGTAAAATAGAGCAATTTGCGGTGCAGAACGCTGTTGCGTATAATGGGCAAAGTCTACTGACTTTTTAGTCGCCGACTACAGTCGGTGATTGTGCAGTGTGCGGCCTGCCTAACAGACAGACAGACGGACGCATAGGCAATCTTATAAAGATTCCATCTTTTCATTTTGTTGTACAAAGCTCTAAAAGGACACAAACATCAGGAAAGTAAATTTTCCTTTATCAAAATCATTTCCATGCGATCAGTAAAAATCAACTGATTCGTAATAACGTTGCTGATGCAGACTGAGCACAACAGTCGGTTCGATTCAGTCAGTTGCCACTCGTCAACTCCCTTCTGATTTTTTAATTGCTGACTGACGTAAAATAGAGCAGTTTGCGGTACCGAACGCTATTTCGTGTGACGAACAAAGTCAACTGACTTTTTGGTCGGTGATTGTGCGGTGTGCGGCCTCCTTAGTGATCTGCAATTTGGTGAATTTCTATAATGCATTGAAAATGCAGAAAAAAAGTAAACTTAAGTTCGAAAATGGGACAAATCGGGTAACTCTTTCGTAGGGTTGCCATACAAAAATTTCGTTTTTTACTATATATTTGGACAGTGCCTGATAACGCGTCGACGTAGAGTGCTGATATTTTGTACACTGTGTTTTATAGTAATTGTAAGTAAAGTTTCAAAAATGGATCAAATAGAGCAACCCCTTCTGGGTGTTGCCACATAAAAATTTATATTTTTTACGTATACTGTAAAAATGATCAGTTCAAGACGTTTTTTTTGTACTGAAAAGTTCTTCAGAATATGAGAAATCTTATGAAATTTCTTATAATCGTTTCTGTTGTCTGACAAACCGTTCTAGAAATATAAGCGAAAAACACTTCAAAAATCAAACTTCCAAAGAAGGATCACCATAATACGGATACGGGCATTCATCTAGGGTATAATGAATTGGGGTCTTAGACCAATTCTAGCTTTTTTACTTATTTTTTATTACATATCTTCAGGCTTGATTAACTTGTATGTCTGCACGATCAAAACGTTTACATTAATAATGGAATCAACATCAAGCAGTCACATTTACATGCAGCAAGAGGTCTTAAATTTCCACGAAACATACTTTGATTAATAGAAGGCGTATTAATAAGTTTAAACCGTAAAAGTTTTAAGTCAATACTTCCCCAATACAAAGAATCTCCAAAGATATATTTTCGTCATCTTACTTTGACGCCATACGAGTATGTACTGAATGCTATATTCGAATACCTTATATTACGATTTAAGGATAGTATCAAGTGCGGGTGAAGTAAAATTTAACGTTAAAAATTCATAATTAAAGACGCTGCTGGTAAGAATTTGACATATAAGTGTTATGCAGAGTAAACAAATTATTGTTAACATTACTGATATATGCTCGTATAAATGTTATGTTGTTGAATTTTACACACTTTGGAAATGGGAACGTATTTACCTCATGGCAGAAAGGGTACTTGCCTGGGGCGATAGACTTGAGGGGACGGGCCGTCCGCCGGCAAGGAGGCATGACCTAAAACATGTCTAGCTGACATGAGGCGTGCAAAGAATAGGGATTACATAACAAAAATCTAATGAATATAACAAGAAATGCGTATAGAAGGAAGAAAAAAAAAAGATTTCTCAAAATGAAAGCATTTCGAAGAATGAAATCTTCATAGCAAAATAAAATTGTCCACGTGCTACCAAGACCAAATATACCAAATCCGACAATAGTCACTCATGCTTAATCTACAATGCATGGTAAAGCGACTTCGTTCAAGCGATATAGTTTGCTGAAGAATGCATATAAATATGTATGCGAAATATGAAGGTAGTGGTAAGCTGCAAAATTAAGATCTCATGACCTGTCAATTATCATAAATGTAATTTCTTTCTCGGTTTCATTGCAGAATTACATCAAAGGAAGTATTTGGTTTCAATAATTTATAGTAAACTAAGAAATTGGTTGGGACAAGTCGAATAGTATAAAATATTGCTTTCAAGATTGAATGTAGGGAAGAGGGGGGTAAAATGATCCCTCTAAGAAAAAACATCTTGAAAATGGGAAAATATTTTTTTAAATTTTAATTTTAATAGGAGTAAAAGAGTAATTTCTCTTAACAATACACCTCTTTTTAAAAAAAAAATTATTCATAGAACTTCCAAGTGATGCTAATAAGACCAGTGAATATTCTTTTAAAGAGCATCCAAATGATGACTAGGGAAGCGCTTGAATTGTGATTCTTTCAGAAGCGCTGGATTTTCATTCCAATGGGTACTAAATGAAAATATATTGCAGTGGACAGATGTTGAGGGCATTTTTATTAGAGGAAATGTTCAACCCTCTTAAAAAACTCGGAGTTGCTACAATCTGAATAAACATGAAGAATATTCTTGTAGGGATGCTTAGAAAAGCAGTAATGGATACAGGTGAGAATCTTGTGTAATTCTCTTTTGAGGTGGAAGCTTAATCTGAGAAAAAAATATTTGGAACAAAGATAGAGCAGACTTTTAGTTTTTCAAGTGAGTGTTATGAAAAGTTGATTCCCCGACGAAAGAACAATAAAAATATCCTGTCAAAGTGATCTCCGAACTGCTTTCTTTCTTACTATATTTCTACATAATTCAAAATTTCGGAATTACTTTTTTTTTTTTAGAATTTAATCGTGAATTCGATGATCAATTTGTAAATAATTATAACACTTTCATAAAAATTATGACAAACAGTTACAATTTATATCTGATAGTCTTTAATTAAGTGGTACACCTTCGTTTTATATCTTTATAAAAATGGAAAGCCTAAAAAGGAAACATCCGCATTGATTTTGCCAATGTATTTTCGGATCTTTAATGGATCCTTAAACAAATGTTTTCCATTTTGGACAAATTTTTATAAGAACCCCTTGTATCTGCTTTGCTTTAAGTTTATAATCTCGGGTTTTTAAAAATGAAAAACTCTAAATTTTTTTTTTTTTTATCCAAGTAATTATTTAATTCTTCAGTTATGTTCTTTTTTTTTCTTTTTTTCCTAGCTAATTACCTTGTCTACCTTATTCTAAACTTACATTTTTTTTTCTTAAATAATGTTGTAGCTACAGCGTTTTAGTTCAGCGAGGTCTTTCTCTTCATTGGTTTCCTTTCGTATAGGCACCTTTATCGACTAGCAATACTTCGTTATTCACCTTTTTCTAATTTCTCTGCGTCCTTCTTCCCAGATTAAAGCAGCTGTTGGAGTCTTAATTCCTTTAAAAAAATCTTTTTCTCGCCTTTTTACTTTTCTTCAGCATCCAGGTCGAACCTCCAAAAAACGGAAGAACTCCACTCCACTTTTTCATCGAGTTCACCAATCTGGATGATTTCAGCTACATTACGTTGGACAGCCTTAGCCTTAGCGAACGATTGGGTAGTTTTATGGTGCATGGGTTGCATCAATTGCTATCGTGTCGTTCGTAAACTCGGTGATTCTCGATATTATTCTACCAATATTGATTTTATTTAATCAGGCTCTTGAACCTCATTCCATTCTAAAGCAGCTCTACATGTACATCCTATGTTATTAAAATTTTACAGTTTACTTTTTACCTTAGAAACCCTATTAACTAATTACACCTTGATTTAGCTACCCTACTTTAACATATACTTTGAATCTTTTTTAACCTTTCAAACCTGTAGCTGATCATCTCAATTTAGAACAGAGTTCATTGCGTTCTGTATTTATTTCTTTGTTTATTGTTTAGCTTTACACAATTGAATTTAAGACAGCTCTAGTTGTTTTTTTGTTTCCTAACTTATTTCTTTCTTACCATGGCATCAAATTTTCGTCTCTATTATTGTTAGAACAACGAACGGTTGTTATAAGTGATGGGCTTGTAATACCCCAAAAGAATAAATTTTTGGTGGCACTGATAGTTACACGATTAACTTGTATATTATACAATATGTTCATAGTATAAACTTTAAACTATTTATAATTTTTTTCCCAGTTTTATTTTCTTAAATTTATATAACCCTCTAGCATTTGTTTGACGTGTTATTAAGTCCATAATTTAATCTTACCTTATAAATATTCCTTGTGGGCTCCTTAAATAACCACCTTTCTGTGTCGTTGTTTGATATTACTTTCATCGAAATGCTAAGGTAACCATATCGGACGAAGATGTTAATCGCTTTTCCGATGCGAAGTTGTGATTCATTGTTGGCGCCAAAACACAAATCCCCAGCGAATATGATAAGCATCAGAAGCCAACATAGACTTGAGTTTTGGCTCATTTCTCATTGAGTTGATGTGTTTGGACACCTGCAAACATAATATGAAAAACAATTAGCGATCATTTGCACTGCAGCAGCAAAAAAAAACAATTTAATTCTTATCAACTAACCAATTAAATAAAAATAATAAGGTGAATGAAGTTTCAGTAGCAGCTGATCTTGAACTTATTAGCTTTGCTTGGCCCAGTTTTTGTGGCAACCTCACTCCGTGCTTCATTTTTTTATTTGATCAAGTGCTTCGCATGTTAATTGTTTAGTTTATTATGCTTTCGTATAATGGAATTCTAATCTAAAATTCTTAAACTTAAGTCAACTAAGTACACATATTCTATGATGCATTGTAAGTACACATGTGTATACATATATATATATGCGGAAGGAATGTTGCGTAGTATGAAATAATTTTGTTTGTTTGCATTTAATATATAATTTGCGTTTTTAATGAACCTGCTGATTTTTAGCTTTTGGAAATTAGGTAGAATTGAATTAGATAAGATAAAAAAAAAACAAAAACAAAAAGTTAAAGAAATAAATAAAATCCAATCTGAATGAATTGGATGAAAAAGTGGCAACTAGATGGCGTATAACTGTCACTATTGACTAAGTGCCTAGAGAAAACGAGGTTTTCCGCATACCTTAGATATTAGAGGATTAGCTTGATGGTTCCAAGTCAGAGATTTATTAAAACCAATAATAAGAAACTGATTCTCAACACTGGAATGAGTGTGCTATAAATACCAATAGATGGAAAGATAGTGGTAACTAAATTAATGTAGTATATATGTATCACTATAATAAGTTGGACCTTGCAGGGCTTAGTTGTGGCAAGTTCTCAATACTTCATAGATATGAATTGGTAATTATCACTTCTTGCGAAAGAAATTTTCTATAGTCCACTACTGGTATTTAAATAAAAGTCTGAGCTTAAATATTAATAGAATAGTTGTTGTTCCGTTTACGAAGAAACTAACACCCTTACTTCTCTATAATAAAGAGATAGCCATTTCTACAGCGGTCAAGTATTTAGGGTTACTATTGACAAGAAATTTTTGCTTTGAATTCAAATCTGTCTAATTGGATACAGGGGCGGATCCAGGATTCCTGTGAGGGAGGGGCGCAACTTTGGTTGAAAAACAGTATAAGCTAGAAACAGTTCAAAAGTTCGAAGACTATAAGCTAGAAACAGTTCAAAAGTTCGAAGACTCTCGCCACCACTCGCAAATGTTAAATACATGAAATTTATCATTAATGTACGTGTCGATCAGATAAGTGAGTGGCTATCACTCGGAACGAAGAAAGTTGCTCAACGTTCAACTTTTGCCACTCGCGAAAGTCAAACGAGGCCTTAAATTATTTAATTTGTTTTGGTTTGTAAATAATGGAAGTGTAAAGCTTCCAAATCACCCATTGTAGTTAGTAAAAATAGAAAAACACATTTTGTTCAAATTGACGAATTAATCATAAATTGTAACTTTGCAAAATACAGGAACTAAAGGGATACGTACTTTACCTCTAATAAAGTCAAGAAAGTTTGATTTTTTTTTTATATATTATTAAGGCAAGTTAAAGGGGTGCTGAATGTCACTCTTAAAGTTTCGCAGATTGTATGTTGGAGTAAAGACAGAAAATGGTAGACTGTTCCACATTCGCACAATTCGGGATAAAAACCATCACGAAATTTTACTGCATGGCCGAAAGTAATTTTATGGGCGGTTTGCTGCGCGAGTTTTGCGTGCAGGAATTATTCTGCAAGGGATCACGAGATATTTCATTAGAACATTGACCCCGCATATAGCGATAAGGGAGTGAACGGCATCCATCACTGCGGCGTTGTTCGAGTGAGTCGATATTACAAGTTATTGCCACATCACCAGTGAGCTTGAAGGCTCTCTTTTGGACAATATCCAACGAAGGTAAGACTGTGTGACCAGTCTCGGGACCAGATATGGAAATTGTATTATATTCTAAGTCTGGTGTAGGACTTGTAGAGGAGTACTAGATTCGATGGGTTGAAATATTAGTACACCTTTTCAGAAATCCTAGAAATTTCGCTGCTTCTTTGGCCAAACAAAAGATGTGATCTATCCACCTTAGCTTACAGGAAATATTAAAGCCAAGAGTGTAAAAAGACGGTGTATCGCAAATCAGTGCTCCATCAAAAGAAATGGTAGTGAAAAGCTATGATTTTGCTACAAAGAGATGACATAGCTTTGGCACTTAGATGCCTTAAATTCGACGGGAATCAATTTACTCCAAGCGAGAACATGATAGAGGTCGTTATTGAATGATCTAATCAAGCCATCTCGTTCGACACATATGGCATTCTCTCTGGAGTCCCCAAGAATGTCAAAAGAGTAAGCGAAATCAAGGCTACTATCATAGGCAAAACTATGGATTGGATTAAAAGTACGGGAAAGTAGATCATTAATGAAAATTAAGAAGAGAGATAACAGAACCCTGGGACGTCTCGGCATCTAGTGCAACCCGTATTATGCGATCACGTAAAACACCTTCAATATATAATAGAAGATGAGGGGAGAGACTAAGTGCATTAAGTTTAACTAAAACGGCTGGATACCAGACTCTATCAAAGACCATTTAAATATCTAGAGCAACGGTTTTGTGACTACAAAACACCAAAATTATGTACGGTTCGAATGTTCCGTAAGAAAAGTCCGCAAGTCTTCAGATGAGGGTCCAGTTCGGAAGCCATAATGCCGATCATTGATGAGTTGATTGGTTTCTAGATACTTCATCAATTTAGAGTTAATGACAGATTCAAAAAGCTTTGAAAGAATCTAAGTAATTGCAATTGGTCGATAAATTGAGGCGTCGTCGCTACATTCACCTTTCTTGGAAATAGGCTGAACGTGAGCTATTTTCCAACCATTTGGAAATATTCCTGTCGAATAAGACAAGTAGAATAGTTTGCGCAAAGGTTTAGCCAAAGATGAAGCACAGCTTTTAATTAACAGGGATGAGAAACCATCAGGACCTACGGCTTTGGAGACGTTGATCCCCTTAAGGACCTTGAACACATCCCTCTTATGGACGTGTATTTTGGGTGTTTTATAGAGAATTTGAAGCTAATCTACCAGTGAAGATACTAGCTTGATCAAGCGAGTCAACAACCACTTCTCCGATATTAAGTAGTATAGGAATTGCTGAAGTTGTTCTTGATGGTCTTGACTGGGGAGCAGAAGCCTTTCCTATCTTTGCGGTTTGCCAACATTCTGATCAAAAGGAAATTTTTCTCTCTGGATAATGGACTTCTAGTTGTTCTGTGTAGTCTAGTCGACTTGTTTCAATTCTAGACATGAATGCAATTGATACGCGCGAAAAGCAGACTCTTTTGCTTTTCTTACATTACTTGTTTGAACTTATCGTTAAACCAAGAGCGATTTTACTGTTGTTGAGATATGCTGTAAGAATACGGAATGTATTCACACATGCCAAGACATCTCTAAGGCTCTTATTTAGAATTTCCCAATCAGCATTTAATTTTTTGTTTGTTTAAGGTTTTAGCCAAATATTCTACTATTGCATATTACGCAATAATAAAACTGTTTTTTCCAAAAGAAATGTCTTGCTTTAAATGTAATAACTCACTACATCAATATACAATGATTTGTTTGCCGTTGTGTTTTCAATTAAAACAAATCCCCCATCGCTTTTACCCGAATAAGTTCTGCTTCAAATTGAACGTTTCCAGAAATTTTTATATCTTTTGCAAAAAGTGCAGTAGAAGAATTCAGAAGATCTGCTGCAATTTTTTTTTGTGGTCTTCAGGGAGGGGCGCGTGCCCCCCGCGCCCCCTAGCTGGATCCGCCACTGATTGGATATGAGTTGAAAATGAAATTCAGAAAGAAAATTTCCAGAAAATTACAATACAAAAAGACAACATCCAGAATTCCAGAACCCACAGAATCCAGAATTGAGAAAATTAAGATATACATAAAAATAGTTTGTATATAGAGCATTTGTCGTAAATGAGAAGCTTGCTACTATTGCCTGCAGTAGGGTTAAGCAAAAGTTGGAATGTGTCTTAAATTCAAAATGACAATTTCCACGAAGACAGAATCGAGAAATGTAAAAGCCGAGAATTTACAAAATCGAGAAATAGATAAATGCAAGGAAATGTGGTACAAGTAGAAATATATGTGGAAATAAGTTTATATAATTCCTCAAAAATAATAAATTTATTAATTTTGCACTTCTTTCTTATTAATTTCCAGACTTTGTTAATTCTGATTTTTTTTCAGTTTTAAATGATGTACCGTCACTTACTATATTTCTTTTGAATTTTGAGCTGATCCTAGTTAAGTTACATCTGAGAAAATAGTCCCGCCAAAGTTCAGCACAAGTTAAAGAATCGCATTATTGCTAATCAAAGACCATATTGCAGTATTTACATAGTAAGTGAAGTAAGTATACGAAAAAGTCTGGAAAATTTGTAAATCCACAGATTTGAGTGTAAAATTGAATATTTCAAAAATCGTCTCATGTGTGATTACAACATAAGTATTGGAATATCTGCAACACATACTTTAATACATTCCTGGCAGAAGTTTGAGAATGTAGTACCTACATATTAAAAAATCTGTCGTTTGATTGACCTACAGCACTTATTTTTTCAATTGTACGATCTGCCAAGGATATTCAAGAGATTAAGAAAATTGTTTTGGATTGAAAATGATTCCTATAAATTCAGATTTAACACAATTTTATTCTATTAAGTTATATGTAGTCGGATAAGGTGGAAAGGTATATGAATTCAACAATGAGTATTAGGTTGTCGTCTTGGATAGAGCCTGAACTTTACAAAAATATCATATTTTTATATCGTATTTCTAATATTTTTTATTCATACGCATCTGTATATTATATTCGGTTTGAACGTGTCTTTGGAAAGGTTGAAAACAAGACACATAGTCTCATTGATCCTGCTTGTTAAATTGAAATTTTCATAGAAGTTTAAAATAGTTTTTAATTTAAAAACCGATGTTGTGGTTAGAAATTGGAAAGAATGTATGCATATACATATATAAGCCACCATGCGTAATAAAATGTCAAATTTGCTCCAAGCAAATTCTTGTCTTTTAAGAAATCAAAAAAGGGAAGTATATATTCTTCTAGAAGGCAAGGTGAATTACATACATATGCGGTTTCTGAGAAAATTAAATTTAAAAATATAATAAATAAGTCTGGAGATTATTAATATCGCAGTTCCCGTTTAGCTGATAAAACTTTAAAACATTTATTGATAAAATACTTCAGAAAAAGACTGATTAGATATTTCTGATTTAATATTTTACACAGATTTGAAGGAATCTAGAATTCAGGTCTAATCCAGTAGAGGTTAACAATTTTGCTAACACATTTTTCAGTTTGGCTTCTAATTGCATCTCACCCCAAAATGTTAAGACAGGTAATGCATTGCAACTCAATCTGTTATGTAAGTTTGGTAGAATATCCCTGAAAGTTTCATCTTTCTTTCAGAAATTCTAAATTGCTACACTACCTCAATAGCTATAAATAATTTTGGATATAAAAATAAAAATTTTTTCGGAGTTATATACATAGGTATATCTGAAAAGGCTTTTGAATGACGTGTTTTAATAAATCTTCATTCCTCCTCTGCCTGTTTTCAAATCATGGAATAAAATGAAATATAAACCGCAATTATTTTTACTTTTTTTTTTACTGTTTCCATAAGTATGTAAACACATATGGTCTAAGGGAAAAAGGAAACAAATGCAATATGTGCAAAAACTGATTACTGTCATAAGGTGAGATGCGATACGTGCCCAATGCATCCAAGCAAACATTTCTTTTAATCAAGTTTTACACTTGTTTAAATACTGTTAACTACAGGTCCTGTTTTGTTTATCTGATTCATTAAATAAATGGTCTATCCTAGATATTTTAATGTACTGATGAGTTATTTGGGAGTAGAAACATATGAATCTAGTTTCGTTAATTTTTACCAGCACTTACTAACTTAGTCGGCCTAACGAACATAAAATATAGTGGCGGGTTTTGCAAAAATTAGTCTTAGACTAATTGTACCTTTTCCCTAGTCTTCCAAATAAATAGTTTTGAAGCTACTTAGCTTTCGCTTATATAGATATTTATTACAACACAATTTTTAAAGGCTTTCTAAATAATCTACGATATGAAATAATTAGCTATCGAGGAATTTTGTAAAGCCATCTAGCGGGGGAAAGCTTTGGCGATCGAATGTAGGTTGAGAGACTTTCTTGGGTGAAAAAGTTGATTTTTCTACTTCTTGTCATTGTGCAGAATTATTGCATCGTGGAAAATGACTTTCTATGAGAAAAATGTTCACAACAGAACACTATTGGCCATGAAAGAAAGAACTGGAAAAATATATAAATGTAGTAGATGGAGAGTGTATGTGACCCAAGTGCATGAAAATAGGTTTTCCGGCGCAAAAAATGTCCCGATAAAGTATTCTGAATCCAAAAAAAGTTACACCATCCGTTAGTACTCGGCGAGACCTTTAATTCGATATGCAACATGCAGTATTGAAACAACCCCCGCCGGGGGTTACTACCCCCTACCCTAAAATAATGTAGAGAAACATTTTCTTCTACGAATTGTAGCTGGTAATGAGCTGAGGCGAACAGTGAAACCCGTTTTCCAATCGGACATAGCCCTACCGAGTTAGAGCCGATCTAAGATGTGAAAAATCTAGTACCTCAATTTGAATAAAAGAGGGGGAAATACTAGTAAAGTGAGTACTGGGATGGCTATAAATAGCTATTTAAGCCTCCGAGTATAAGAGTGTGGGTACTCAAACTTATTCTCAGGACCTAAGGAACTCGGTTCGGATTTTCTGAAATACACTAGATCAAACTTTGACGCCGCTCCCCCAGCTTTCCCCCGCTAGAAATAAACATTGTAAATAAATTTTTTTTAAAGTATCATATCTCTCATGTCTGGAGGTGTCGCGCCTAAAATGGTTAGTTATTATGGAACCTTTATGAAAATTGGGTATAACCAGCTTAGTGTCAAACGCTTTAAATTTATAATAAAATGATCAATTAACCAGTGTGTAGATTGAAATTATAAATGTTTTTCCTCAATGTTTCCAGACAATACATACAGCGACATTTTCTAGAAGCTGTTAGTCAAATCTTGATAAAATTACTTACTTATTCCATATAGGTTGTACACGAATTAAAAGTGTTTGTAAGGAGATATAGAATTAGATGAAAGGTTATTCGTTAATTCGGACGTATTATGAAAAAAGTGATAATAATGTGAAATTTTTAAATTGCAACATTATTAAAATTATATTTTTTGGTTATTAACACATGCAAATATTTTTCATAATTCTTTTCCATAATTTCGTAAGCGTATGATAATTTGAAGATCTTAGGAGGGGTAGCAGCGATTAAACATTTCCTCCATATTTTATAAATTACCATATAAGTCCAGACTCCAGAGCGATATGATAATACTGAAATTAGTTAGATAAACAATATTTTTCGAGATGTACAATGTTTCATAGTTTTTCTTCTCTTCCCTTCAAGGTTTCGTAATTTTTACTGAGTTTTTTAAGCATTCCATCAACTCCAGTGTTTCTTATCGAATTCAATAATTCCAAAGTCTTTTACTTAATAGGATCTTTTGCACTTTCTTTTGCGTTTTTGGCGAATGAGTGACTTAAACCATATTTTCATTGAATATAATGCCAAAGGAAAAGTCAGAAACTCTCCGAGAGATACTTTTCAACGCGTGAAACAGACATTCTTTACATAATAGCATTTTTTAAGTTTTACGTCGTGATCTAAGTTGTGTGCAAAATGAATGTGTAAATAAGTAAAATATCCAAATTCTTTAATATGTAAACTATTGCTCATATGGTAAGATAGTCTTCCAATAATTTTGGGGTGTGATTTATATATATGTATGCAGGTATATCTTTCTTAAAAGAAAATTAAAATAATGGTTTAGTTATCAAAAAAAAAAAAAAAACAGACTATATGTCAAAATAAATATGTGACAAATTATTGCACTACAAAAATTTTGATTTTACACGTTTGGCAATGCTTAACTGAACGCATTTTGATCCTTAAAAGTTGCTGCGGATATAAAACAATTTTAAATTATATTTATAATATGTATATTTACTACTCCGTGTACTGTTTTCAGAAAGAGATATAAAACAACAAGAAGTATTTCATCTAGTGCAGTCATTTGAAAACTTCTAAAGCTCTATTTTGTGGATCTCTATTTTGCTTCTGTGTTTTGTTGCTTCTGTGTGTGTGTGAGTGTGTGAGATATATGAAGTCAAAGAAGAATTATAGTTCTAGGCTCAATTGCTAGGAAATGTCAATAACCAATTTTTAAGCTTTTATAGTTCGTAGAGCCAAAGTCCTCGTGAAATACTTCCCAAGCCATGAAATAGAAATTTTATATGTGTGCATGTTACACTAATTATTTAAAATGTTTTATATTGATTCTTATGGAAAAGTGTCTAGACATTGGATTTATATATGCTATAAAGCCTAAACTACCAGCCACACAGGAAAATAGGCTTCCTGGTAAACTTAACCTTGGCTCCTTACCAAAAGGCTACACTTACTATACCTTACTTAACAAAATAATAAAATAGTTTTAATTAAAACGTAACCTTATCATTTTACGCTCAATAACTCTCAGCTAAGTAATAGTTGAAATAGTGTATGTGCGGCCGTAGTACGAATCTGCAGGCAGATTTATTCGAATTCGTCGGACCACGGCACATTCACATATGCAATTATTACTCAGTTGTGAGTTTTTGTTAGGGGAATCGTAGTCATTTGGTTAAGATAAAATTTTATTTCCTAGATGAAATTTAAACGGTTTAGTAAGTTTGTCATTCCGTATGTAACCCCTAGAAATAATGACCGTCTTTCCGTCCATCCGTCCGTCCATCTGTCCGAACGTCTGTCTGTCCGTCCTCACGATAATTCGAGAACGCGTTCACTTAGGCAATTGAAATTTTGCACATGGGCTTTTAAAAAAAAAGTAAATTGAAGTTCGAAAATGGGAGAAATCGAGTAACTCCTTCGTAGGGTTGCCATACAAAAATTGCGTTTTTTACTATATATTTGGACACTGCCTGACAACGCGTCGACGTAGAGAAATGAAATTATGTACACTGTGTTTTCATAGTAATAGTAAACAAAGCTTCAAAAATGGACTAAATCGGGCAACCTATTCTTGGTGTTGCCATATAAAAGTTTAGGTTTTGTACGCATACTGTAAAAATTGTCAGCCCTAGACGTTTTTGTTGTACTGAAAAGTTCTTCAGATTATGAAATCCTATTAAATTGGTTATAATAATTTTTACTGTCCGACGAACCGTTCTAGAATGCGAAAAACCATTTCAACAGTTAAACTTGCACACGAAATTACATACCTACGGGCATTCATCTAGAGGGTATCATAAGAATTGATCTTAGACCAATTCTAGCTTTTTTATTTGTTTTAAATAATTTTGTTAGGAAAGATATACAAATTTTATTACGGTTGGGAAGATAAGAAAGTAAGCTTAAGACTATCAGAAGACAATTTTTTGTATGAATAGTTGTCTCGGGCCCGGGGGCTATTCAAGTCAAACTCTTGTCAGTTTTACATAATAACACTGAGAATATTTTAGAATGTTAGGACTATGTTAAGACTCTCATGTAGTAGTGAGGGATTTTCTTTTATGGCTTGGGAAGTATTTCTCGAGGGTTTGGATTCAACACAATAAAGACGTAAAATGTGGGCTCCGCAAGGGTTCCGTGTGGTTGTAGTTAGGCACAGTTGACGCATTTAATAATGTTAAATTCCCACTGCAAGTGTATTTGGGGCGTCTTACGGATCCCCTAGTTTGTTTATAGATGTGTGGGGAATTCCCACGAGGATATTGTTTGAGATTTTCTGGGATTGGAGAACTTTTTTTTATGGGCAGTTAAAAAAAAAAAAAAATAATGGCTGGAAAGCATATTTCAAAGGTATGTGCATTTGTACAAAACATAAAAACCACATTTTTATCACCTGAATAATATTCTAATATAGCTACACATATGTAGCTGGCTTAAACAACGCAGTTCTCATTTATGGGTTCATGCAATACATATTTTGCCGTTCTGTGCTGTCTCAAAAAGACCCACGGAAGTACATTAACTTAGTGCTTTCACCAGACAACCACGCGAACAACGAAAATCAGAGAACATGCCGAAATAAATTCATATTTTAAGAAACTTCTGGAAGGGGACAAATGACTTTCCCATGTTTGTCCCAAAATTTTCCTGTACACCTCCATAGCCGGAAATATGTCAAGCGATTGTAAAGGGAAGCGCTTCTACATATCTTTGGGGAAGTAAGTCTCTTCTCTGAGTTTGCGAATATTTGTTCTCTGTTGTGAAAAGATGGTTCATATGTATTTCGAAGTGCTTTCTTACCATAGCCAGAAGAATCTTTCCGGAAGCAAATCACTTCTCTGAGTTTAGGCTTATTCATAACCCATCTGTTTTTTATTGTGAAAAGATGTATCTGAAAGCGCAGCAGAATTTTTATTCTAAAATCAGTTGAAGTGACCAATTGAAATTTTAGAAGTCAAATGAAGTGTGTGGTTATGCAAATTACTTAAAAATATAATATAATAATATTGCATTTTGTTTAGCAAAAACGGAGCGCATTCAGAATAAAACTGAACTATTTAATAAAATCCTTAACTTGATTCCTCTGTATTCCCTATAAGTGCTCCAAGAATTCTAACCTACAAGCGTTCCAAGAGTGCTACCCTATAAGAGCTCCAAGAGCGCTTCCCAAAAATCTGCAACTGAGCGCTTCCCTCTGTGGATATGATCAAGGATACGGTGAGGAAGCACTCTTGTTTTCGTCTTTTTAACTCCTAAAAATAAAGTTCTTAGTACATACTGAACACTTACTGTTTATCCCGGGACAGTTATGGGATCTATAGGAAAAGAATGGGATGTTCCTGGTAATTTTGTGCTGTATGGCAAGGTAAGTATAGTAAAAAATAAATTGATCTTAGAGCAATATTATAATGCCCTAATTTGATTTTGTTTTGATTTCATATGTTATGTATTTGTGGTATATACAATGGATGCATATATGTATGTATATATATATAACTAATGTAAATATATTACATATTTACATTTTAATTTACTTGGGATCAATGTAGTATTACTCTCGTTAAAAAAATACTGTTTTCAATGAACATTTTCCTGATTGCAATAATTAAATTTTTCCGTAATCACATCTTTCGAATTTTTCCAACAACTGTAAAGATTATACGGTTTCTGAATACATTAATTTCATGCATACCTACTTATGTACGTATTAAGTTCCCTTGATGAATAGTAAACAATGTCAAAGTAAAAGCCTGTCACTGTCACTTTTCGATACGATAGCTTCAAAAGAATACCAATTAGCCTTCAGTGACCAAAAATGCAGTCGGTGATCGTATGTAAGTCTTAAGTAAGTATGTTGGTACGTGTCTGAAAGTTTTAACTCACTCATGAGAATATCTCAATTAAAATTATTATTTTTTTTTCCTGATAGTGATAAATTTCTTAATAATATATGTATGTATGTATGTAGTATTTTGTTCAGAGTATATTTAAAAGTGATGAGACCTTTCTAAGCCACTACTACTACCATATGTATACGTTATTTGAGGCTCTTAAAACCATGTGTAAATATCGCTTTTCTTACAATCCAATTCAACGTGAAAACGTTCATTTTTCAAAACATTTATTATTGTAATATTTTATTTCATATTTATATTATATGCCGTAAAAACACGAGAAATGTATTATGTCGAATACTATTTACTTGAGAGAGAAATACATACTTTAAGATAGATTATTAGTTAAGTTATACTATAAGTCATAATATGATGAAAGAATAAAGGGAGAATATTTACATACATACTACAACTCGATGATTTGATTGTCGCTGTAGTGTTGCGTTCTTTTAGTATAAAATACTCGCCTGTTAGTACAAATTTAAGTTGAAATCAAATGCATCAATGTACACGGAAAGAAAAATTTACTGATATTAAGAAAATGTCGATAAATATCAAGTAAAAAGCTGTTAATTTTGCGCCAAGTAAGTTTTTGTTATTTTCTAGAAAACATATTTTTGATTCAACTGTTGGTTTGTTGTGGGGTCATATTTTCTTACTTTTAGCATTAAAATAATAAAACTAGAAATGTTGAAAATTCATATTGATGCTATTTTTCCTACATTCAGAAAACCTTTATGCCAGATTCAAGCGACCTGTTTACTTGAATTAAACATTGAAAGATTAATATAAGTAAACGAGATGTTTATACATATCTTATTTTGCCAATAAATTGAATTTTAATTTTGCTACAACGTATAGATTAAGAAAACTAATGATACATTTTATTTATCGTATTAAGAGGAGTTGTGGAGACGTGTCTGTGTCGGCTGGGTCGTTCCCCAAAATGTATCAAACCAACATATAAACCAGAAAAATTAAGCAAACAATATTTTTAATAAAACTAATTAATTTTGCTCTCCCAAAAAGTAATTAGTTTTTATTTTGGAAAGACGTTCGAAGCAGTCAACGCCCAATGCTCATGAGCACCCTTTCCCTAGATGAATTCCTTTTTTAAGGTTTCTAAAATTACATTTTAGAAAATCGAATTTAGGTGTGCTACACTGGTAAGGTCAGCACTGAGAGATTCGGAGTAAATTCAGCAGAAGACCATTGGTTACGTACTAATTCATACCATCTTATCCGAATTACGCCACCTTATCATAAGGCATCACAAGTGCGTCAACAATCTTCAACTGTTAACAATTATGTCAACACAACCGTCAACTGGCAACTACCCCGATCATTGTACAGAATATTGGCCTTTTACCTCACGCTTTAGCTGATTGAGAGCCTAAGTATTTTGATCTTTTCTGTATGCCACTATATTTGTCAGCAGTTTTAAGTAAATATTTTTATGGGAAACTGTGTTGCCAAAACAAAAAGGATTTTTTTTTATCAAGGACAACGTTATAGTGAAATCGTTTTCTTCAATACAGTATAAACAAACGAGAAAAGTATAATTAGTCTAAGAACAGTAATATTACAAATGATGAAAATAAAAGTTAAATAAAGTGAAAATCAAATTTTTTTAGGCAATATCAAGAAGGGGTTGAAATTATATTAAAATTTTTATGAAAATGCTATTTACAAAATTTCAGTTTTCTACGTCGACGCGTTTCAGGCAGTGTCCAAATATATAGTGAAAAACCAAATTTTAGTATGGCAACACCAAGAAAGGGTTCCTGAATTATTCCATTTTTAAACTTGTATTTACAAGTATATGTTCAAAATGTCAGCTCTCTACGTCAATGCGTTCTCAGGCAGTTTCGAAATATATAGTAAAAAACGAAATTTTCCATGGCAACCCTACAAAGAAGTTACCCGATTTGTTCCATTTTTATACCATAGATGAAATCTATAGGGTATACTAAGTTTGTCATAGAAAATTTTGTTTTCCACTACATATTTGGACACTACCAGAGAACGCTTCGACATAGAGAGCTGAAATTTCATTGTAATACCAAATAAAATTTCAAAAATGGACTAAATCGGACAACCCCTTCTTGGTGTTGCCATATAAAAATCTAGGTTTTTACGTATACTGTGAAAACGATCAGTCCTAAACATTTTTATTGTACTAAAAACTTCTTCAGAATACGAAATCCTACAAAATTATGGTTTGAATCATTTTTTCTGTTCGACGAACCGTTCTAGAAATATATGCGAAAAACCACTTTCAAAAATCAAACTTGCGCAGACGGGTGAGCATTCGAAATATCATACGGGCATATAAATCTTACGTTAGACCAATTCAAGCTTTTTTACTTGTAGAACTTAAATCCACAAATTTTTTTAAAAAGCTCGTGTAAGAAATTTCAGCTCTTTAAGTGGACGTGCTATCAAGTAATCGTGAGGCCAGACAGACGGACAAGAAATAGACAGACAGACTCACAGATAGACCATAGCCAGACACGAAGATTGACTAAGAGACGGCTATAAAAAAAAATCTAATATTATGCGTGGGCGTCCACTCCATTTTCCTGTATCAGCATTATTTCTATGCGTTACAAACCTAATGACATACTTAGGCTTTATCGAGTATAAGAAATGTATTTTAATGAATATAAGATCAATAACACAGAAATTGTTTTCGCATTGTTCTATGTAAAATCTATGAACGTACTTGCTCAAGCATAATATAAATACACTGTTTGGACACCCTGAATCTCGAAACAAAATCGGCATCATCCCAATAATCAAAACATTTTCTCGTATGGAATCTCTTGATATGTGTAAGCCGAACAACCATTTCAAAATAGTCTTCATAAGTTTTATCAATTAAATCTTAAAATAAAAGTACAAATTCTCAAAACACATTGTTTACATGTTGGATTTTCCACATGAAATGACAAAAAATATCTTTAGGAGAAGTTTAATTGTTTAATTTTGTTGGCTTAAGTAAAGCAACCACTTAATCCCTAATCTATACTTAAAATGGCACTGTGAAACCGAATAAAAACTAAGCGAGAGCTTAAGTGTCCATGAGAGAGTTTAATAAGCTCGTATATTAAGTCCAAGTAATCCACAACAAAATATTATTCATATTCATAAAATCTAAGAAACCAACTCACAAATGTAAGCTTAGTCCTAAAATACGACTAAACCTAGATAAAATTATCCCAACTAAAAAAAATTTTAACATTGCGATTTACAAAAAGCGAGAGAAGATATTGCGTGTCAATTCAAATGTACAATTGTAAGTGGATATAGGTATGCCATGGTTTCTGAAATTGTAAGTCCATGTCTGGTACACAATTGACAGATAAGGAAATCTGCAATGAATTAATTAAGATAATAGAAGACCTGGCTGTATAAAAGAATTAAAAAAAGGTTCTATACAACCGGACCTTCCAAACGTATCGATCTTAAATTAAAAACTGCATATATGTAATACAGGAATTTATAATAATAATAGTTTTAAGCATAGATTGTAAAGTGAATATTTGGAATAGCTCCTGAATTGGTTGTTGAGTTAAGTGCATAAATAAAGCTATTGAATTATTTAAAACTTATTGATAATTTTGTATTCACGTAAAAGTTGTTGTACAATGTAAACACTCACTCGTAGAAAAAAATAGAGGATTTGCCACTATCAAGTATTGTTTCACTTGTACAAACTTCGAAGCACCACTTTTCCTTGTTTTGCTGTTTGCTATCGATTGGGGAACTTATGGAATAGTAATTTATAATAAGTAAGTGAGTAAAAAATTAAGTTTCTATGCTCTGCAATTTCAGCAACAGTGTTTCCACAACCGAATCATAACCCTAATACGCAATCGATTATTATTTTTTCCTAATCACACGCCCTTTAACCCAATATCCGGTCGGGTATTTTATTGCAAAATCGCCCAGCCCGTGTGCACAATTATGTAATTGATTAATAGTTTTTCTTGTGACATCACAAAATAAATAAATTTTTATTGAAAACACGGTCGTCAACTTATCAGAACTAATCTGTTTTCTTCGTTTTATTTCGCTATTAAAGCATGAAACAATTTTTTTGAATTTAATGTCTCTCAAATGTGCTGCTTATGAAATTTGCGTATAAATGAAGAAATCAATTCGTTTTCTCATTTAAACTTTCGCATGAGGTGATTTAGGTAGTCTATAAATTCGTATATAATATCGTTTGATTATTATTATTATAACTCAGGATTTGAAAAATATATTTATTTTAAATAAAAAAAAAAAAAAAATATTGCGCCACTACACCTAATTTGAATGTTTAATATTTCAGAGCAGGTATAATCCATGTAAGAAAATATTATGCTATGTAGTTTATGAGCAATATGATTAGTATAATACTAAATGCTATTATTTATGGGACAACAAACGTGATTTTTATGATTAACATATGAAAATCCATATAGAAAAATCAATTCTTGACGCATGCTTATCATACTTTTGTGCTTAATACTTGTAATGATAGCCGGTCGAATGATGACCTTGTATCACATTTTGTGCTCATATTATATCATATAACGGCCTAGAAATGAATAAAAAATTTTCTTTGTCGTTTTCCGTGATAACGAATTATTTCGTATTCTATTACGATGATATATTTTTAGCCAAATGGAAATTTCAAAAGTTTTAAAATAAATATTTTACAAAACATTACAATATTGTCGATACAGACAGATACTAGTATCTACAAGCTTTAACTATATGTAATAATCTTTTCAGAATTTGAATCTATACAACCAACGACCCAATGTAATTGTATTTCCGTAAACAGCCGATAAGAAACTTTTTATATTTCTTCATTGCAAAGCCCATTTTTGTTGTTTCTTAATAATTTTAATCAAAATCATGCAAAAATTCAAGTCTCGCTCTATCGCACTTCATCATGCAAACATTCGATTGTTGGCCAATAAGGCCAAATCATAATAAGTTCCCAGACCAGCAACTACAGCTGATACTAAGCTTGTTAACCTCATAAAGGTGTTTGGGTATGCACAATGCGCACCAATCATAAAGTGTAGTCAAAAATAAACAATGGTCGCACGACTGCGGGTCATTCTCAGAGTCATGCTATACGTTCACAGTTAGCTACTTACTAACTTAGTCTACTTACTTCATGTGCTATTTACTATGTGAATGACTCAAGTTGTAGTTTTGTCATATCATGGCAGATCTTATTTCACAACAGATAGTTTTTATTATATTAAATAGAAAATAAAAGTACGTTCCGTGCTTATTGCTGTACGATTACAACACTCACGTTTCTTCCGAGTCAACTGCTTCATACCACCGTGTGCTATGCGCACTCGTCGGCTTAATTTAAGCTATGATTTTTTGAAAGTCATTACAATATTTGCCGAAAATCCAACTGAAATAGCTTTCAATTACATGAAAATTATTTCTTTTTACTATACGCACGGATTGTGTAATACAAAAATTAACATTTCCAAAAAAAACATTTAAAAAAAGAATTGTCGTAATTTTAATGAGTCTATAAAGAACTAATTGTAGCTAAAAATTTCAAGAGATGTTATTAAGAAAATTGACACCAGCAAGACGATTTTTTGTTTTGTTTTTTATATTTATATTTGATGACAGTTCGCGGAAGTAAAAACGGTTATAGGAAATCTTTCAGACTCCAAACAAACTTATGTGAATGTAGTATGTACTTAGTATATGTACGTGTGCATATGTAGGAATTGGTAAAGATATTTGCTATGCAGCGAAATTTGAACCCACTGTACTTTTAATTTCTTCTTTTATGCCTAACCAAATGACCCACGAAAGCCTTCTTTTCCCCGCTTAAGTTCATTTTCAATAAGAGAAAACCAACAAGTGGGATTGAAGCTTTTCAAAAAATAAACGTGAACTTGAGCCGAGAATCAGATAAGCTTTAGGTTTCCCAATAAACATAAAAACTAGTAACTACTAGTGACTATCTCACGAAACGATTATTTGATTCAAGTCTGTAGGGTATTTAATCTTTTTACATTTTACTGCCTTAATGTAGGCAGATGTTTAGAGGAGGGGGTACAAATATAGGATACCTATTATAGTTTTAATGATAAAAGGCTCCAAAATAGACACATCGAAAAAATAAATGGTATACGGATAGGGAATTAAGTCTACTTACCAGTGATATTAACATTAATAACGCTGAAAATTTATTTATTAAGAAGAAAAATATCAAAATCAGAAATTTCCAAAATTGGGTGGTAATATGAGACAGCATTTTAACATAAAAAACAAACGAAAAAATGTGGCAAAAAGTGTACAGAATCAGTTATATTACTTAACATTATTTTAATGTATCACTGTACTTTGGCCTACAAAAATCACAGGTATACGTTTCTGCGCCTGTACAATCAACATACGCCCACATTTTATATTCCAGGCACTCGAACCACAATTCTCCTCTAGAGTCTTCCGAAAATTTCTTATCACAAAATAAGCAAGTTGCATCTTTTGAGCCTGGACACAGCTGACCAGGTTCATTTATATCACCATCATTATCTGAAACAATGAATGCAATGATGGTATCATTTGACGATTCATCTATTCTATCATGTTTCCTCTTCTTTTGATTTTGTGACTGTTATCTTTTAGATGACAAAACAAAAGGTTGCTTTGGATTATTCTGAAGTAAATCATTCTTATAAGCTGATAGGTTATGACAGCAGAACAAGATGGTTTACGCCCATAAATAGAAATTTTAGCTTTCACTGTTGGAAAAGTTGAGATGTCGTGAGACCCAATTAAAACTGTTTTCCTTAAGCCACTTGTTGAGGGGCCATAGATATTTGGAGCCTGTAAGTCTCTTTTAGTGGAAGTAGATGGTCCAGACCGAGAAGGGGTTCGATCGAGGTGCTATATCAGTAGTTGACGTGGATTCATTGGAGCTAGATGGAGTTTGCGATTCTTTTTCAGTTATAGACGTGACTGGATCAGAGCCAGGCGAGGTCTGCGGTAAGTTTTCATTTGTAACCATGGATGTAGTTAAGTAAATTGGAGTGGTTGGTTGGTTTACACTTGGTGATGTAGTCGAAAATAGAATATTTTGTTAAAAAATTTAAAATAAAACTAAAATAAATGACGATTGTTAAAATACAGTGGGACGACGAGTGTGAAATTTATCATTTTGATATTCGTTCATTTATCCGTTCAGACGTTTCGACTTAAGCTGCTGAAATTTCGTACATAGCTTATTTAAAAAAAAAAATCTAAGTTCGAAAATAGTGGAGATCTAACTACTCTTTCGAAGGGTCGCATAACAAAAAATTACCTTTAGAAAGGCTTTGTGGAAGAGGCTTCAAGTTTCGTACGCAGGGTTCTCATAATTATTGTAAATCTTTGAAAATGAGGGAAATTGGGCGACTTATTTATAAGATTGCCATTCAAAAATTTCATTTTTCACTGTTCAGATGTGAAGGCAATGACAGAGTTAAGTATATAAGAATTGATTTATAAAACAAATGGAATTCGGATCAAGTAATGAGATAAAAAAAAAAAAACAAATCGGAAAATATTTGAGTGAAAATTGAATCTTTATTACTACAAATTTTTTCACTGTTCACTTTTTTGAATTTTGGAACAGCATTAAAATGGTCACGAAATTGTGTATCCAATATTTTGTCCGGTCTAGAAATAATTCCTGTATTTCTGTTGACTGCTTATATTTCTTACCATTCTGAGAACGTTCTTTATACTCTTTGGATTTGGTGAAACAAATTGGAGAACGAGTGAAGCACGCATCGCCGTATAGCCCTTAATTAGGAAGGATGGTTGAAAGTTTCCAAAAGATAAGATATCTGACACAAATTGTGGAGCTGATGGCAATAATAATTTGTTTTAACATTTTTATTAACTTTGAATGACATTTGTGTTTCTGTCTTTTTAAATATATTTTTAATTTATTGTCTTTGGAACGTAAAAGCAGACACACATCCAGGTCTCGAGGCTTTTTCGAGACGTTGTCAAAATTTCCAACACGGGTTTTTAAACGAGGCAACACAAAACCAAGCCGCAAGGCCAAGGCGCGCTGAAATCAATGTTCTAAATTTTTCTCTCACAGGCCTACTTCTGTCAAGAGATTTTTTTTTTTTATAATTTTGTTCTATAAAACGAGAGATTTGGCAAATAAGAATCACTGAAATTTATAATTAACATTTTTGAAAACCGATAATAAATTATTTCTACACAGAATGTAAAGGAATTGTCGCAAACACTATCCGTGCCTGGAGCTGCGAGGAAGCCTGAGAGAGGCCAGTCCTAAGGCTTGCTTGGATGTTTTTCTGCCTTAAGTTCCTCGTAAATTATTGTTGTAAATTAATTGTAAATATTCGTTATAATATTGAGATTTGTCTATAGTCTAGCAGGATTTATTAATTGTATAATTTGAATTCTACATTTCTAAATTACAGAAATTGCGCTAATTCTCTCTTTTCACTCTGATATCGTATTCTAACAAACGATTGTAAATATAGAAAAAAAGTTTCGTATTTTCGGGTGTTGAATTACATAAAAGTCAATTTCGTTACGCTGAAAAGGCGGTTGTTGTCCCGTTTTAAATTGAAGTTTAACATCAATTCGTTGAGGTAATTTGTACAGTATTATTTTATCAACTTCATTTTTGATGCACATCAACAAATCATTTTTTGACAACATATCATGGATGCCGGCATAAAATCGATGTCAATTCCAGATGTCCAAAACTGTAGGTGTTTCTTTCAAATTTTCAATAATCATCCAAAAGAAATCATATATATAATATACATATAGGTATCTATAACAATTTTTAAAGCAACATGTAGTTTGCTCTTATGGGCGATCAGTGCTAGTGACATAATAGCTGCGTTTTTTTTTAACTCCGTGATCTAATCCGGATCACAGGAGATTATCGATTGATGTCGGTGTCAAAACGGTTATATGTAAATTTACATGGTTTTTTAAATTCATAAGAAATCAACACATTGCCATGCTTTTGCTGGCTAAAAACTTCAAAATTTGAACCAAATTTTACTCAAGTTCTATTTTGACGTTTTGTGAAGATTGAAGTTATGACAATTTGATAATTTCCCTCATAAGTAAAATTATAGCTACCTACAGACATTTTTTAGAACCAAATCAACTTGAAATTTCCAATGAACCGGATCAATATAAAAAAACCCAGCTAATATATACAAAACAGTCATCTCGGGGTGTAAATAGGAAATGTAGGAAATATTCAATTGGAATCGTGGATATTTTTAATGTCTTTTTCGGCTGAATGCAAAATTTTGTGTAACACTGGTCAAAGGTCCGATTTGGTGTAAAAAAGCTAATGGCAAACAAGCTAATATTATTGGACCCATTTTGAAAATTACACTGTGGATGACATACTTCTTGAAATACATTAGTGCCGTAAGCTAACTTTACGAACAAACGACCCTTTAGGCCCAACACATTTTCTAGTTCTTTACTTTTGTGCAAAAAAAAAATGCATGAAATTTATATATGACACAAGTTTTTAGCTACTGCAATATTTTTTCAAGGATAACTGACAGCTGTCATAAGAAAAGTTCGTTTTACTTTTGTAATTTTGTAATTTCCTTGAAAGTTTTTACAAAAAATATAAAAAGAATGACAAAAATGAGACACAATTTTCGAAACTAAAAATTTAAATCGTTTCTGCGGCCACTATTTGCTATATACGCGATTCCATTATTTTATAATTATTTTATTTTTTTCGGCCATTTGGGGGAGGGGGGGGCTGGATTCTTGGATACCCTGGCTTAATATACGGCCTAGGGTATATCCTTTATTGGTTTTAAATGAATCTTAACTTTGTTCTTATTTGTTTTGCTTCAAATTTGTGGAAGAACAGTAGTTAACACTAGTCAATAATAATAGATTTTAAGTTTTCGCTTTTAAGGATGTTAAAATATTTTTTTAGCGACTATTATGCACGTGGGGGTATCTGTGGAGCCCCTCCACTATACCTCAAATTATATGTGGTGGTTTTCGGTGTAAGAAATTTTTTATTTTGAGTTCATATTATATATTTCACTTGCTAGTATTCTTGATTGATTAATTGCAGAAAATTAATACCATCCAACTGACCTGATTATTAATTTTAAGACATTCAATCCTCATCATGCTTTCTGCTGGTATTTGGATTAGATCCATTATCCGCGAATTTGTACCAAAAAATGCTGGCTGTTATATGGGTTCAAAAATCTTATCCACGATTTTTTTACTGGACTTTGTAATAAGACAACGTAACTGCGTTTGCTGCCTCGATTTGTGTGAATTTCGATGTAGTCTATAGAATAGAGGTAAAAAGAAAGTGTATTGCTCAACCGACATGGTTGATCACCAGAACAGCAGGAACAATAAGAAATATTTTCTAAGTACCAACCACTGACTTATAACAATGGACTGAGCGATTTGCTATTTCATGAGGCACAAAAAATATTGTGTTTCTGTATATCACCGTTAGAGCACCCTTTAAAACGATTACATAAAAAACATGTGAAACTCAACCAATCAGATGAAATTTTACACCCGTAAATCGAATTTAATTAAAAAAGTATATTTTCTTGTGCCCAAGTGATATTTTAATCGCTTATAAGGAATTAAACTCATTCCGACTTTAATTTTCAAAAGTTATTCTTAACTGAATCCTGCTTATGGGCAAGAGAGATGGAGCATGGTAAACACTATCTTTACCTTATTCTTTCTGCGGTGATTTCATCTGTAGCCAACATAAAAACATCAAATGGATAAGCAAACGTTCCAGAGTGCAATGTTTTGTGTTGGTAGCTCCAACTCTGCCATAGGGCGAAAGAGAGAACTATAAAGCTTGTGCCATGCTTTCCTATAGGAAAATGACAATACGCTAAGTCCATTGTTATAAGTCAATGGTACCAACCCATAAAGTAACAAATAACGCAGAATAATCTAATGTGGATCCAAATCTGCCTTTGACTACAGTGGCGGAACTAGCATTGAGGGGGTCATCTTACAAATTAAATTGAGAAAAAAAAACATCCAGCGCCGTATGTGGCTTAGTTTAGCCACCGCAGTACTGTAGTGAGGTACTAGGAAGGCTTCAGCATTAAGCGGTGTGGATGATGTGTCATTTTTTAGTATACTTTTTTTTTAACAAAAAGTCATTTTTTAATAGAATAGTAGTTAAGGTCCAGGTTAAGGTGCAGGAGTCATTCAAACCAAACTTTTCTCAGTTTTACACAATAGCTTATAAATATGATCTGCTCGATATGCTATTTCATGCGGGTACCAATTTTGTGTGTCAAAAATAGTTCTTACGTCAGTGCCAACATTGCAAAAACCATTGGCGGGAAGTTGAAAAGTGAAACCTTTTGAATTTCTGTTGAGTATTTATGAATTATTGCCTTTGCTTAAACACTTTTTATCACTAATTAACTCAAATAATTAATTTAAAAAAACATTTACTTCGACGAACCCACTTATTTATTTGTTGTTTACAGTTGTCTCTTAGTTGGTACTTGGTGCTTATTAGACCGAAACAGAACGCTATATAGAAGTGAGCCTACTTTCCGCAATGTATTTCTATGGATGTAGTCAGTCTATATTATACATGTCAGTGGCTTTACATAAGAACGCTGCAAATATTTTAGATTGTTAGGAGCTAGGACTAAATTAGGGCTCTGATGGGAGTCTGTTTCGTGGCTTGGGAAGTGTTTCTCGAGGGACTTGGATCACCCTAAGTTGGGGCCCCAAACTCAAATTCTGAAAAAAACCTATACAGATACATCACATGCATACAATAATATTCATTGAAATAAATTTTTATTTTTTGAAGTTGTGGAATAAAAATTTTTTTTGAAGTTGAACTATATAAATAAAAAACAAAAAATAAAATAATAAATATATTTTTTCAAATATCTTAATTAATTAAATATTTTTTCTTCAAATTTAGGGGGGGGGGGGGGAATGACCCCCCCCCCCCCTGGATCCACTACTGTTTCTAAGAACCCGTGATATCTATGTAGAAGTAACTAATAATATACCTGGGAGTTGAGTACTGACTCATCCTACTTCCTGCTGTTGAAAACGACCGCCGAGAGACACAGTAACAGTAACATGAATCTCTCATTTATACTTTATTATGGCCACGGTAATGTTCTCACAACTCTTTATAAAACATACTGTTTTATAAAATTGTTGTTAAAAATGTTGTACTAGCTTTAAAAAAACCCTTAATTGGCCGCACTGTATAAGAGTTGTGGACGTTAATTTATAAAGCAAAAATAAAACATTTTAGCAGTCTACGAGAAAATGTTTGAAACCCCTATAAAACCACTTATATCTACAACTTGTTTGAGGAGATATTTTATAGTAGTTCTGAAAACTTCCTTCCTGCAGTCATTCGTTAAAACTTATGTGTATTTGTGTAATATGGCTCTATTGTTGTCTTATTCTTTCTTTATGAAAAATGTATTATAAATTTACTTCAAAACCGTGTGAGCAAGAAAAATAATTTATGAAATCAGACTTTGTCATCCAACATAATTTTGTTTGCAATAATGTTTGCGTAATGCTTATACATTAATTTTGATTAATATTGGAATAAAATTTCATGCAACTTTTATTTTATGTAAGCTCGAAAAAATACAACGCGCCTACTAGATCCTAAAAATAAATGAACTTAAATAAATTTTTAATGTTAAGTTCCAAGTCGTTTAAAAAATTAAAAATTAAGAGGGAAATCATCAAATTCGCAAAAAAGTTAAATGTTAAAATGTTATTCGCTGCAATATATTCACTTTTTTTTTCATAATAAAATGGTCGAATGTTTTCACCTCCTCACTTTATAGCTCTTATAAAACATTTTAGATTCGTGTGAAATCTTCAGGATCGGAAATGTCAAAGTACACACCACACCATATAATTCTTTGTTCTACACAGGTTAATTGGTATTTGTGAAGAATTGTTTTTATTAAAGTACTTAATACCAATGAAAATAGTTTCCATTTTTTATAAAGTTGTTATAAAAGCTAAAATACAGCCTTCGAGTTGTATAAAGGGAAATCCCTTGCTCAATTCAAATGGCTTTATAAGTGTTCTTATTTAATTTTTTAATACCTTTACAAAACTCTTCGACATCTAAATTGCTCCGGAAGCTGAATTGTTTTAAAAGGCCTTTAAAAGATTTGTTTCGAAATATTATAAAATAAATTAGTTTCCGAAGCAAAGTTGTTTTATAAGAGGTTCGGAAAGAGTTCTCAGTGTTGCTTTATAATAGAATTTAGTACCGGAACTCAATAGGAAAAAGCAGTACTTCTATAAAACTTTTTAGTTTTCGTCTACAACCATTATAAAATAGAAATCTAATTCCTGCAACTAAATAGCTGCAAAAATGTTCATTAGGGATAGTCTTAGGCGTCTTAGGCAGTTCGATAATATAAAACAAACTCGATGGCATATCTACACAAAAAAAAAGAAGACCTCCTACATGTAGGGACTATGGTCTCGCCGCATTTTCAATCAATCCTTTACGTAGACTTTCAAAGAAATGGCATCACAATAGAGCTTACAGAGTTCAAAAGTCTAGGTAATGTGGTGACTAAAAATTGTTTTAGTGGCCTCCATTCTAACTAAACTTAACCATCTAAATTGAAAAAAAAAAATGCGTATTGGGGTGGTATACCCGTATTTACTATTTTTATGAAAAACCAAATTTTCTATGGCCAAAAAGGGGTTGCCTGATTTAGTCCATTTTTTTTTTTTAAAGCCCGTGTGCAAAATTTCAGTACTCTAAGTGAACGCTTTCTCGAGCTATTTATTCTAAGGACGAACCGACAGACAGATTACTTCTATATACTTCCCAACAAACTCTAACAATACAAATAATTTTAAACTTTTTAAGCTCATGCGCAATAACATACCGTTTTAAAGATAAAAAGATATTTTTTTTTTCCTAGATCTTCATACTTCCGTTGGACACTCACTAGTTGAAGTCATTTATAAAAAGTATTCCAATCACGAACATTCCAATGGTTTCCGACAAAAGACAACAATTTATACACAATTTCTATGCTTTACCTTGTAATCAAGGGTGATTAAATCTGACCTTAGGCAATCACATGTGCCGGGTCAGGCCTCGTATCGTTTTCTTCATCATGACTGTCGAGAAAACAAAAGACCGAACTAACGTCATTATACCTTGAACGATCATCGCATCGATGAGAATGATGACCGCTCAATTGTATCTCCGTGACGATATTATTATTGCGGCGTGAAATAGCAAAAATCTTCAGTATGGATCTGAACAACGCTGACTGAATTTAGCCTTGCAGCTGATATAATAGCAGTAATTAGACTTTGAAATTTGCGAGCTAAAACTAATATTCATGTGTGTACTATTTAGTTGGAATGCCTTCCAGTCCGATTAATTCTCACAGTATAGGCAGGTAGAGGTGGGCGCTGCTACAGGTGAGCACAATCTGAGGATTTAGAATACCTTGTTCTACAGCAAATTTAATCTACTTACTTTTCATAAATATTATCATACTCGATCATTTGAAGCGCAAACGCAAAGTAATTAAAGTTTTTTAACTGCTGTGGAATTTAACTTCACGCCAACGACCGTTTCAAAGGTCAAGGATAATGTGTGCCGGTCTCAGAGTTTAACAAAGTTTATTGCTCATTGAGCCGAAAGAAAACTGATCTTTAAAACTTAAATATACATCCACCCACTAATTTCTAAGCATGGCATTTATCCAGTGACTTTTTTAGTATTGTTTTCCTGGTTATCCAAAAAGAAGCGAATTAAGTTAATCAAGGAGAAACAAGTTATTGTATACCTTAAGGCCGCGACAATATTTAAATTTTGATGTCATCGCGCTTGCTGCACCTCATTTTCTTTACTGTCGAAATTTAATGCAGGCGATTTCATAATGTCATTGTATCGAATGGACCTTCAAACAAAGCAGCTTGCTGCCCCAACGACGGAAACAATTTGTTACTTTTTTGTGTAATAAAATTGTTAAAGAGATTTCGTCGCGTAGATATTGTAAAAGTATGACCTTTGCCATGACATCGAAATCGATGTTCTCTGAACTTGGGTCATTTTAAGTAGACAAGATTGAGACTAAGAAATCGTTTTAGATAGATTGAATATTATATTTTTTGATTGTTTGAAATGCTGGCATTGAATTGGTTTTTTTGGTGTGTAAAGATTTAATAAAGAAAAAGATTGATTGCAATTTAATGAGAAGTTATGAATGACCTAAGGGTAGAAAGTTGGAGAAGGTCTAATAAAAATATGTTCTAAAATCACTTTATTTTTTAATAGTTATAATTCAAGGCTACCAACATTGATAAAATTTCGGTAAAGGAGAATGTCATCACCAATGAAAAAGATGTCATCATCAAGTGTTCGATATGCCCTCGTGGTGGCCAGTTATAAACAACTCCTTACTATAGCTAAATGTTCTACAGTGATCCTTCTCGACGGGGGTTGATTAGGATTAGTCCTATGAAAAACAGTAAAGATTTTGGGTTTTCGAAGAATGAAAAAATGTGGGCAATTGAATGAAGAGATTTGCGACTGAGTTGAAAATTGTAGGAAACTCTATGGATTTCAGAGTCGGTAAACCCCTCAGTATTCTGGGATTAGCGAAATCAGATGACACCCCATTCGTTATATAACGAATGGTTTCCGTACGAAACTAACAAATACGGATTTGAAGAATACCACATGCACAGTCATTTCGAATTGTTTTGACAGTTCTACGTATACGGAATCTGCCTTCGTTATTCACGAATAGGGCACCAGAAACGGGAATAGCTTCTTATATTCTAGGAGGTACTCAACTGAATAACAATATGTCTGTGGCTTTCAGATAACTTTTTCGTACATTTGAAATTTATAATATTCATTTGGATAGCAACATATTGACTACATATATTTTATATATTTTAATTAAACCTTCACGCTTAAAAACTCAAATTCTTGTTTGTAATTTTAATACAGGTGATAAATAATTGTTGTAAAATAATAACTTTTTATCCATTAACCTGTGACTGAAAATTGGATCCGGATTTGCTAATATCCGGATATCCGGATACCCGGATCTGCGAACTATCCGTTTCCTGAGATCCTGAGAAAATGAGAATATCATGAAATTTATATTTTCCCCATGAAACAATGCAATCTGAGGGAAATTTTGACCTTTTTTTGCTTAGTCTGGATCCGGATAGTTTGGATCCGAATCCAGATAGTTTGGATCCGGATAGTTGGGATCTGGATCCGGATAGTTGGGATCTGGATCCGGATAGTTGGGATCTGGATCCGAATAATAGGATCCGGATTTGAGGAATCGGATCCTAATTATCTCGAATAATCCGGATAGTAAATTATCCGGATACTTTCAGCTCTAAAACCAGTTATTTCATTTGACTTCCAGAGGGACATATCGATACCTTTATGGCAACAGAGAAAGCATATATGCTTTGCGATCAGTAATAAACAAAATATCGCAGAAGCACTCTTAAGAATAGTATTGACTCCATAAGTGATCCACAATGACACCAAAAATCTCAGAATGGATATTCTCAACTACAGAGGTAAGTTAGATTCTGTAAGATAAGAGACCAAATATAAGTGATCTTTCATTATTGATGTCCTTATGGTGAGGAAAAGCTAATGACGTTCCGATGATAATCTGTACATATCACAGATTATTTTTTTTTTTAACAAGATAGCGGATTTCTTAAGGTTGGCTTACGATTATATTATCTACATTGAGATTACGTAGGTCATTAAATTACTTTACCTATATGGTGTGCAATTTGGATACTCGTTAAGTTTGTTTCCATTTTAACTGACATGTTTGCCCCAGAGGTGTCCATATGGTATTATTATATACTACGGCACCGACGTTCAGGATATTTCTCCATCTTCAAATTAGCTGCGATTTAATAAGGCAATAGTTAATTAATTCAATGTTAACAATAGAATGCTGTATGAAATAACTAAATAGCTATCAGGAAAGCATTCTACTAGATTAATCACAGAGGCAGCACAGCTCAGCAGGTTTGAAGAAGTACTTCTTCAACGTTCTAAACAGAAGCAATCTATAGAGTGCAGAAAAATTAATAATGAGAGCGTGGAAATTTTATGAATGTTTAATGAAATTAATAAGCTTTGTTGCTGACCACTGGGACTTCTTTACTGTTCACTCTATGGGAAAATTTTGACTCGAGTGATGATAAAAGAAATTAAGGTTGCATCCGATCAAGCAGTTAGACAGCAACAGGCTTAAATAAAGACGTTTGCGTGTTTATGATGTGAATACCTTGCAGATTATTGACAGATATTTGACAGTTCGTCAATGATGTATCATTTCCTTTCTTTTATTTTTAGTTATCATTATCAATGCTCTAAGGGCTAAAGATATAGACAAATACTTCTTACGCAACCTGTGCGAGGTCACGAGCTACTCAGAAATTAACGAATTTGTTAGATTCATAAACATCTGGGGTTGGTTCTAGTTTTATGTTTCAATATCGCAATGCATCATCTGTCAATATACAACCCTAGATCAGATCTCTTGAATGTGACATCACAACGGAGCGTCCAAGGGTTTATTCAAGTTTGGCAGGTCCTCTGACCACCATCACTCCAACCTAGGGATGCACACAATTTATCGATACATCGATAACATCGATGTTTCTTCAAAAATATCCGATGTTTTTACATCAATTTTCGTGTTCAGAAACATCGCCAACATCGATATTTTGAATTCGATACATCAATAAATGGTATGGCATTTAAATTTTTGAACTGTCAGCTAATTGCAGTGGAATGGTGGCTCGAATGTTAAGTAATTGTGAATGCACATTAACACAGCGGATGCATCGCATGTTTTGACATTCTGCCTGATCTTCATATGCGATACATGTGAATTATCAAAGCATACGTTGCGAATTGTGATGAACAAAGCCGAGTGCCGACACATGTCCAGCCCTTCAACTTTATAAGTAAGAATGAAATTGTCAATAATTCTTCCCATAAGCTTACCAAAATTTCTCTTGCAAAAAAAAGTTGTTTAGACTAAGAACATTCTGATTGGTTCCCGTGGAATCGTTCCACCGAATAGTTTTTACTACACAAATGGTTGTTCTAAATAGCTCTAAGCATTTATGATATAATTAATTATGCGAAATACTTCGAAAAGGATTGTACAATGATCACGTCTCTCTTTCAGTTTTACATAAAATGTAATTGGAAAAGACGTTTCTGTATATTTTTTAGAATTTTATTTGATTTTTGATGTATGCACCTATTATCTTTCAATGAGTAATCCCGTTCTCTTGCAGGAACACCTTTCTTGATAGTTTCTGTTACAATCGTTGTTCGTTATCTTATTTCATAGGCATTCAACAATTCGATCTGTGGAGTGATCATCACCGAATTGTTAAAAACGTTTTACTTTCGCGAGAAGCAGAAGTGAAGGCGCAAATTTCCGAGATATCTCGGTATCTTAAAAGTTCAATCAGGGGAAATATAATATAATATATAATCCTCTAGCTTTATGGCAAAATATGAAGGAATCCTCACCTAATTTAGAATAAATAGCACCAAAATTGTAGTCCATAGCAGCAACCTCCGTTCCATTAGAAAGACTCTTCTCAATGGCGGGCCAAATACTTTATAAGCAGAGAAATGACCTAAATGGAAAGAAGTTGTCCAAACTTTTATTAATGAAAAGTCTTGATGAAAATTATTGGAAATTTTTTCTCTACTATGCTGATTCTGTTTGCTTCTTGTTTTCTTAAACTATGTAGGCATATGTACTACGATATTATTACTAACCTCTTAAATTAATTTGGTGTTTTATTTCCAGCAATTGTATGATTTAAACTGAACTTTGCTTTGTTGGATCAATTACAAATGTTTTATTCTTGAATAAATTTATTTGGGAAGCATGTTCGTAAATTTGTTGTTAATTAGTAATTATAATGTCTGCAGAAGAAAATTTTTACTTTCCTTCTATCGTAGGATACATCGATGTTTTAATGACATCGAGGTTTGCCTTCAATGTATCATTTAATTAATTACTACATGGATGTTTTTAAAATTGTGTGCATCCCTATAACCTAATGTAGGTACTTAGTCTTAATATCTACATCGGGACTCTTTTTACTTTATTGGCTGACCAACTCTTATTTTGCAATTTTAATTGTCTAAGATATTCTTCTGGGTTGCGCAATGTTTATCTGGAACATTTTACCATGCATACTTACTTCATTTGGCGCTTTTATTTCTTTTGTATTTCAATATGAAACAATCTGTAAATATTTAGCCTTTAAAATACTTCTCTCATCTCCGAAGCTACTAGCTAGCTAGAAAAAAAAAAGATTTCGTGAACCAGACCTATAATTTTATGTATAAAAGAGACGTGGAACAGTTAAAAATCTACGAAAAAACTAAGCGTGCGAAATTTTTCTGTAGCTAATTACTAACTATCTTTGTATCTGACTAGTTTTTTATGAACCTTAATGCAAACAACAACGTGCAAAAAAGCCCGAAAGGAACCAGTTGCCACTCACGTAATTGCTTCATTCGCATACACTTTTATGCTTGATTATGGGTACCTAGGACGGAACACCTTCACTTTTATTTGAGTTCACATATATGTATGTATATAAATCCATTATGTATATATATACAGGGCTTCACAGCCAGACTTGCTCCTCTTATCAGGTTAGGCCAAAAACTGAACCGGCTTACCTTGACTTCGTCTCACTAATTTCATTCATATTATGCATCACAAGAGTTACAGATCTTATAAAAATCGATATCAGGTAAGAAATGCCGCTATGGCAACTTCCCGTATGAATTTATCAACGTTTGAAGCCAGTTCCACGTGTATAACGCGCTGCACAGAAATATTATTTTAAGAAAATTAGCAAAAAATAAAGGAGCTGGTTTTAGGTTGACCACGAAAAAAAACGAGATTAAAAATTTTGGGTGGGGTTTGGTTAAGAAATGTTTGCCACACATTTAAGTATCTCTGCGCTTAAGCTTAGGGAAATGCAAATGATCGCGTGAATTTTAATTTCGCTTACCGCTGACAAATTTTTTGTGTCGTTATGCAATAGCACCTGCATGCAAAATGAAATTGCATCGAATGGCTGTAAACTGTAAATACGCTTGCGCGAACGTCTTACTTTTATAAATGCACTGGCGATACACCTTATGCTCACAGAAACTCAACTTAAGATACTTTACTATGTTATTTCAGAGGTGAGCTGATGTTACTTATATGTATATTGACTTGCGACAATGAATCTCACAGAAGATTCAATAATCCATCCATCCATACCAGCTACCAGCTATAGTAGTAAAGGAATAATAGTTAATGATGTAGTAAAACTAGTTGGCATTTAAGAACTGTGCAAAGGGGTCATTCGATGGGTTACAAAATTTCGCCAACATTCGATTTCTAAGTAATTTGAAATCAGAAAATTGGAATACTGTGGCCATCAACATGAGCTTGAAATCACTGGGGAAACCGAATGGAAACCATCTTTTCTGTCGACGGGAATTTTAATTGAATTTTCACACACAAGTTACCTCAATTGGACTTCTGTGTTTTAAGATTTGAGATTCATTTTTACTTGGATTATAATTTCACAATGCAGCTTATGATTATAAGTTTGCAATTTACACTTAAAGAAATTTTGCGAATAAACAGAAAAAGTTTAGATTCATACAATCACACTTGAGCCAGGCTCCCACTGAAGAATTTCTTCCCTATTGACATGCATAAAAGCAGATAGTAGAGTAACTAAAGGATGTGAAACAAGCCGTTCAAAGTTAGCGAAACTTTATTGGTGTTGCGATTACAGATGCCGACCGACAAAAGGCGCACCAGGGAAACGGAATGACAGTGCCGCAACAGAAAAAATTGATTGAACATCTTTCATTAGTCACCGTTAAGAGAAGTAATCTTAGGAAGATTACACGGAAAATGTTCAATGAATCTAAAGCCGGTAGAAGTCAGGAAGACTGGGTATAATATAAGGACAAGGATAACAAATATTCAATTAAGAACACGAGGAATTATTATAGCTGTGTTCTTTTGTGTCCGCAGAACAGGGCAGAACAAAAATACACAAAGAACGCCTCATACATTTTCATAGAAATTTATAGATGAAGCGAACAGTACAAATAGTTCGCTTCGATCGACAGAGAAATTTGTTCTCTCCAGTATATGGGAGCTCTAGAACAAGGTACACAAAAGAACACAGCTTATGAGTGTTTAAACAAAAAACGGCTAGGTTTGTTGGAGGTTCTATTGAAGTATCTCAGTGTTACCCCATTTCTAAAAAGGAATGACAGTACGGTACGGATCGTAACAGAAAGTGGTGTAGGACGTGAAGTCTTTGTATGGTGACCTAAGTGAGCGGCTTACCTCGCAGCAGTTATTCTCGGCTCCTTTTGAGTTAACCCGTCTGCAGCCAAGACACACAACATCGAAAATTCGTGTCGTGTACGATCAAAAATCTCTACAAGACGGAAAGATTGGGATGAAGAAAGGAGGAGGATCAAGAAAACCAAGGAAATGTGTCCCCATAGAATGTGGAAGACTAGATCATATTAGTTCTCATGGCCAGTCCCAACAGCCCCTTGAAAATTCGGGACCTTATTGTGAATGCTCTCAATTTTTCTTGGAATGTTGATGCTCTTGACGTTAGTAGTCACGGAGTATGTAAATATTTCGAGTTTTCACTAATTAAGGTGTATTACAAAGGAGATAATGGATTAGGTCATTAAATGTATTATACCGTATAAATCGCTAGCAACTGATGCAGAAGATACAGGAAATTTTAATACTGGGTTATGGTAATTTATAATTACATCAATCCAACATCACCTGTGTTTAGAAACAAGGGAACGTGAAATTCTTCACCAAGGCAAGTAAATGTGGATAAATAGCAGACCTTTAAACATTAAACCTATCAGTCTTATGCCAATTCTATTGAATATTTTCGAAAGGCTCATTGAGACATCTCTTGAAGAGTTGCTCAAGGGAAGCGAAATTTTAAAGATCACAGCTCATTAACTATACTAACGGAGAATTGGTTGAAACAGAAATTAACAAACATCACTGTTGTATTTCTTGATATCAAGGGAGCCTTTATCAGTATCAAAACAAAAGCAGTCCATAATGTCCTGATGACTCTAGGAGTTGGATCTTACATCTGTAGTTGTATTCATTCAGTAAGATTATTGGGAGCGTATATAGAGGAACCCAAAAAGAGGAGTGTCATCCCGATTTTGATTATTAGTGGTCAATATAATCTTTACCTCTCTACAAATAGAGTAGCAGTTGTAGCATATGCTAATGACTTAGTCATCCTGGTATCTGCAATACGATCTTTCTAACGAATCCTCTAGAAACAAGAAAGAGATTTCTAGATTTGTAAGCTGACAAGGTGATGAATAATAAATGAAATATGTCATAGCAAGACAGAAGCTCGGCTAAGCAGGAACCGCTACTGGAGCCTAACCTTATCTAACCTAAGCTAACCTAACCGATTCGGCAACAATTCGCATATGCAGGGTGTCCCGTAAATGGTGTAAAACCCGAAGACTATGGATTGGTCATGCTTAGATGAGCATAAAATTGTATGAGAGGGTGCGCTGGGGGGGGGGGGGAATTCCTAACAGTTTCCGAGATAACGTGACGTAAAGATATTTGGAAATATTTTCATAGATCACCCTGTAACTTGATTTAATGATTTAAACTTTGGTAGAACAATAATGGTTGGACCTTTCCAACGAATTAAAAATTTTTTCCTTCCTCCTTTTCGTTTTGAAGTTATAGCACAAGAAAGTAAAATTTCGGAATTGTAACTAGAATTTTATTTATTTAACTACTATTTTTATCAAAAAACTCGTCCTCAACACCAATTTTTCATATTGGATTTCGGAAGCCCAAAAGCTGAGCTTTAAAATGACCTATACACGCTGTACCCAAAAAGTGACCCTATCTACGTTTTTTGCACTTTCTTTTAAGCAAAATTTTACGGCAGGGGGAGGGGGGGGGCAAAATGTCAACGTACCGAGATACAAGGTGATTAGTAAAATATGATCTTTTTTAATTTAAATCCATACATGTATTTTGAAAAGTACAGGGTATGCGGTCTATTTCTGAGACAGCATTACATGTACATTACATGTCTTTCCTATGAATGTTAAGCCACCCCCGTACCCCTCCCAGGGACGCCTCAAAATCAAAATTTCGGTTTTTGAATTTTTATTTGTTTATTTTTCCGTAATTTTTTTAAAAATATCTCCGCTAATATACACTTTTGTTGCAAAATTTCGAAAGCCCAGAGCAGCCTCCTCTTCAATTGAACATAGGATATTTATGTTCTATGTATGAGTATGAATAGGTTAAGAGCTAATAACTCCTTAATAATAGTACAATTGAACGATTATGCCCACACTTTACAACTTTAAACAAATAAATTACTTTTTACTGAGCATGGAGTCAACCAGGGTCTTACCATTACCACATTAATTAGTAGCGCATATTCTGGAAGAGTCCGTGATAGAGGAGGTGGTAGCTATATGCAAAGGGGACTAGAACAATTTAGAATCTTTGGGTCGAAATAATCTACTTAAATCAAGTAGACTTATGTATAGGTGGCTTGTGGACATCTTAAGTATCTTAAGTATTTGCAAAGCTCTCCTCAAGAGAAATCTTATTCTCGGTAATGATCAAGTCTGAATATGATGAGTATAGAGAAGAAAAATTCTCGATTTCCCATTCCGCCTATATTCCGTTATGAGTTGGCATACTGAAACATTTTTTTTCCGGTTCATTTCCGGATTCAGCAATCATATAGCTAAATGAAGTATTTTAGATATTTCTGTCGCAGGTTCTAATCCCTCCTAGAAAATGTTGACTGAGCTCAAGATTAACAATTTTCTCTCGTAAAATGCATAGGGCTAGACGAACCATGAAATGGTGCGTCAGAATCGGACGAATTCAATGTTAATGAGTTTTGGAGTTTTGTAAAAAAAAATATATATTTTCTGGACAAGCAGATGGAATTTGAACATTCTAATATCGTATAGATAATTGGTTGAATTTATCATAGAAATGAAACATTCAATATCGAGCTTATGGGTAGCCAGATGGTAAGATATATGGGACATATTTGTTGAGATGGGATTAAGCCAAGAAGCAAGATTCAGCTTCAATATTTACCTAGTCAAGAACAGCCTTAAAATTATTATCGAAAATAATGGAATAAATCTGAACATTAATGACAAGAATGATCTCTTTACAGAGTTTTGCGTTTTTGGACTGATTGTCTGAAAGTAACTACCGCCTCGTTATGGATAGCTTAAGGTTAATTATTAATTTCTCAGTAAAAATGTCCAATTTATAGCAAACAGTTTGTGTTCCTGGCAGGTTGCAATTATTGTAAGGTACCCAGAGCAAGTTGCAGGTAGCTTTCGGCCAAACCGTAATAAAAAGGTTTATGAAAGCATACTTTTCAAGAGCCTACATAACGGGCATATTTTCTGTATACAGTTGATGCAAGTCTTCATTAGGAGATTTCGAAGAAAAATAAGGCCGAATTATTTATATATAATTATATGTCTTTAAATTAAATCCAAAATCTTTCCCCTGTAGTGTGGAAGTCAGAAGTAGGGTAACAAGTTCTTCCGAACCGAAAAAGTTTGTACAGAATTTTAGATTGTAAATTAGGTCTACATTCATTCCTAAAAATTATTACTATTGCGTGTGGGACATCCACTGTCCACAGACATGTATAAAATGGATCGCTGACTCTATGTTCTGATATTATGATTTAATTAAAAACAGCAAAATTGCATGTCAGCACATACTGACCTAAAGAGAGAAAAAAATAAATCATGTGTAAATTGTACCAGGGCAATACACGACAGTCGTACATGGTATTTTTTGTTAACGTAAAGATAAAAAATGCAACAAAAGTTCAATATATAAACGCTGCCGAGAAGTGAATCAGCCAGAAATAACTGTACTCGGGTACTCTTGGTAACTCGACAATGAACATCTATTACAAATAAATAAAATAAAAATAAAAAAATTGTTTGAATATGCAACAAATTTTAGATTGAATAGAATTAATTTACAAATAATTTTTCTTCTTCTTTTTTTTATACATTTTTTCAAAGTGCAACCAATTATTGTTGTCATTCGCCTTTGAATGCTGATATTTGGTGCCGTGCGCAATTCATAGCTGTATAAACCAGAATCTGACTTGACCCATTCTCTTTTCTAGTTTGGCAGCGCATCGATCAAGATCATATTAACAAACAATTACTTTATTTAGATTTTTATTCTGGATACCGACACTGGATTAAAGATTTTATTTTGGACAGCCATCGAAATAAAGATTCATATTGTGGGTATCGACTGTAATAAGAATAATTTACTAACAACACACCATTTTATTGCTGGTATCGACTGTAATAAAGATTCTTATTGTGGGTATCGAATGTAATAAGAATAATTTACTAACAAAAAAGCAACTTTATTTCGGGTATCGACAGTAATAAAAATTCATATTGTGGTAAGTAAGTAAGAATTCCTAATGTCACTTTATTTTGGTTATCAACTGGAATAAAGAATATTCCAATTCCAAACCTTAATAAAACAATGAAGCCATTTTGATCGAGTGCCGATTACAGAGCTGGTGAGTACATTGTCAGATACAGCAAAATATTTAAAACATATTTAATATGATCTTAATCATATAAATTAAAATTATATTTTGGTCTTTTAAAAATATTATTTTTTATAATATATATATTTTACATTAATCATAAATCATAACAGTTATCAAGTGAACGCTTTATTTTTGTGTGCAAGTTTAGTGTAGCAAATTTGTTTGGCAAACCAGTGAATAAAACCAAGCAAATCTTGACTTTTAACCAGAGTTATAATTTCCAACCTATTCATTAACATGGGATCACTTTTCAATAGTTTTCCCTTTTGGTGACCTTCAAATAATAAGTTGTATACGAAATCCACCATAGTCCAGTTTCAGTCAGTGGATTTTTCAAATGAATATATAGAATAGAAATAGATGGCAATAAAATATTTGTATTCTTTTCGTTGTCACCATACCTAATTTTGGGGATGGACAAGCAAAAATTGATAAATTTTATTTCCTTAAAAATCATTTTTAAGGAATATTTGATGTTATAGCAGATAAATTTCCAATAATAGTAATAATTTTAAATGTATTTGAAAATTGTTGAACATGGAATATGAATAATAAAGAGAAAATGAAATTAGAGAAAGTAAAATAATAGTCACACCCCTGCCAACAGAATCGATCCCACATTTAATTGAAAATGGTTCAGTTTTTGGAAATATTTAAGATTACAATTTTTTCCGGAATTTCGAAGCATCTGAAACTTTGACTGTAATTTAATTTAGCATGCTCACTGGACTAGATTTTGTCAGTCATATCATTGCCAGTTATCTTCCAACACTGACGTTTAATTTTGGAAAAGTTCATACATTATATATCATATGTACGTATTACAAATGTATGAGAAAAAATCAAGTAGTAATAGTAGAGAGATGGAATTGAATTTGTCTTGTATTTATCATGTGGTATCGTTTGTGTGGCTTATGGATTATATATTAAATTATAATAAATATTGATGTGCACTTTAACTGCTATTCACTGCAGCCAATAAATGAGCCTATTGTATGCCTCTATACGTATAATAGATCTAACAATCCTACTGTTCTAAAAATTATATAGGCGGCAATTTTTTTGGAGTCTTTTAAGATATCAGCCAAATCTAAGTCGTGTTATTTGTAGAGAATAAGATTTTTTCTTATAGTGTGATATGTGAAAAAGAATTAATTAAGAAGATCGCAGTTCTAGAGTATGAGGAGAGGATATTTATCATCGGGATTGGGGTCAGCTGACTTTTAGGAAGTGTATGGTTCTAAGTAAGGCGTTACATTAAGAGTCCGACTAAGGTGATTGGTAGGAAGTAAATTTCTTGAATTCGCAGTGAAAAAGTTACCATATTACGATCAACTACGGCATCACCATTTTGTATCACGGGCAGCTTTCAAGAACCACACAGATTCTGTTTGACTCCTTTAACTAGTAATCATTATTTCAACCAACCAATTAGTTATTATATTGGATAAAAGTCGTATTGCGGTCTGAGCAGTTTTTTTTACCAGCTAATTTTGATAAAATTTTAAGTTGATTGCAACATCAATTGAATATAGATGAGTGCGACTCGTAATTTGATTTATTGATTCTAAACGTGATAGCAGTTCAAGTAAAAGAATTGTACATACAAAAATAGATTTTCACTCGAAAAAACATTCTCCGTAACTGTCCTCCCCTCTAAGAGTTCTAGTAAAGTTAATTTCTATTTCTGTCCGAGCACGCCGTCATTATTCGATTGGATGCATTCGGTCGAGTTCTTTACAAAATATCTTTTAAGTTTTTTTTAAGTGAATGAGAAATCAAGAAGAATTTGATCGCACTTGGGTTCTTCGTCATCGGTATTGATCAAAATGCATTTACTGAGTATAAAAATATGCACGTTTTCACATTTTTACTTCTAATCAAAATCTGTTATACGTAGTATACGCAGAAAGCAAATAAATGTTGCTGATTGATCAATAAAAAAAAACAAACGAGGATCAAATCATGGCCTTAAGAGAACTTCATAATTTCAACTTAATGGCTTTAGTTCAATTGAATTGACCCTGAAAGTTTTCTGCATGCCAATTCTATTTATTTGATTGATCAATTCTCTTCATTTCAAGGATCTGCGATTACGTGAAGTATTGCCTATCATTGCAATGATTGAAGGCTACGATTGAAGATCAATATGATGTCAGATGTCATGATTTTCTTTTTTTAGTTGATTGTTTCGAAGTCACGCTTACGAAATTATTTCTAATTCTTTGAAAAAAAAAATGTAAAATGAAGAGCCACTTATAATCAAATATGAATTTGATGATATTTCTTTGTATATTGATTTTGATTATGTTTTCTTGGTACTTCAAAAATACATTTGCCATGAATTTCTTTAACCATTCAAATACTTCTCATGCCAATTCTGTTAATTAAATTCAGGTTAAAAGTTTTCATGGTTTAGATACATACTTATGTGGTATTGCAAAATATTTGATAAAAGTTTGAACTTTGCAAATGATTTTGACATCCGAATGAAAACAGAAAAATGAAACTTTTGAAATCAACGTCAATCTCTCAATAGTAAATACTTTGGCTCGATTGCGAGACATGGAAGGTCACTTAGTTTCTAACAAGCCAACTGTAACCATTTTTAAATAGGTGTTTACTTTAAATCCTACACTTTCGATGCAGCGATCATATTTCAAAAGAGGATCAGACAGTCAAGATAGGATTATTGTCGAAATTAAAAAGAGTAAATTTAATTGGTTTGGCTGCACTGCTACGATGTGAGCACAATATTGTAAAAGAGGTCGGTCATTATAGTTAATGAACCCGTCGTCGGGTAGTATAGGTAGAACTCGATCTATCTTGCCAGAAGTAGCATTAAGTAGGATATCATGCAATGAAAAACAGTCGAATGGAAGAGGATTAGATGGAATTTGGATTTCAATCCATGCGGATGACACAGAAGCATTAGACCTTGGTTTTTTCTAAAAAAATGATCAAAAAAGATAAATACACTAAATTCGCAAAAGAATAAAACTACATAAGATCACTATAAATCACCAGTTGGTAAACTTGGGGGAATGTAAACGCGTTGAAATCTATTTTTACCAGACCTCTAGATCATGAGAATCGAAAACAGATGGCAAACTGTATAAGTAAACCATCTCCAATAGGCAATGGGTGTTAGCATGGTCATTTTGATCTCGATGAAACATAAAAAACTTCAGACAGAAGAGAAAGAAATACATTTTGTGGTCGAGTTAAAGACTTTAGTTCTAGCCTGTGTAAAAAAAAAAGAGGAGAAAGAAATTTAAAGGAAGCTACGATAGATTAATCGTTTGGATTTATTTTTATTTTTTTTAAGGCAGGGGGACAAGTGACCCTATTCCAAATCACGGAGTCCAAAGTGGCCCATTGTGCTTTCCGGCTAGAAGGCCATTCACCAAAACCTTCCCTTCCTCTTAATGAAGTGCATCAGGTCTTGGTGCGGCAGGTTTTCAGCTCATCAACAAATAGAAGGGCAAACCCTAGATTATCCACCCTGCACCGGACGAAGGCCAGACACGCACACAAAAAGTGTTCGCTTGTCTCGGGCTCTCCCTCCAGGTAGGATAGACACTCAGTGCTGTCAACAACTCCCATCTTTGTTAGATGAGCGTGAAGCGAACTGTGGCCGGTGATGATGCCGACCATAGTTCTACATTGTTTCCTTTCGAGTCCCATGAGAAAATCGGAGATATTCCCATTGGGACCATCAAGAAACAGTTTTGTATACTTGGAAGTATTCAGGTTCACCCATTTCTGCTGATGCTTTCTACGAACATCCGCTGTGATGAGAGACCCGACAATCGAGGTGGCAACGCCTACGGCGGGTTCCGGTTCGGGGAATGGAAAAACAGAGCCAGCCCTAGTTAAAAAGTCAGCCCTTCCATTCCCCATGATCCCCATGTGACAAGGAACCCACTGAAGGGACACCTTGTTGTGGATATACAGCTTATCCACAGAAGACCTGCAATCCCCCAGATGTTATCCGAGGGCTACTCAGAGCCATCAAGGCTGCCTGACTATCCGAGAGGATAGCAATGCCCTTCTCCTTGATTTGCATGTCAAGGGTTAACTTTGCTGCCCTCGATATGGTGATGATCGTTTGGATTGCACAATGATTGAATTATTTAGTCTTCAAATTTTTGGAGGATCGGGGCACACATGAGTCAGTATTGTGACTATTCCTCTTGAGGGTTCTGAAACAGTAAATGCAGAATTGTACAAACGCGATTAATGGCCCGACGTTAGTATTATCCTCCGGGATGAAAATGCACTCCCACACACAGCTGAAAAAACCCAGAACGTTTTAGACCCATCCTTCGTACAGTTCAGACCTCTTATGAATTTTTTCGTTTTCAACAAATTAAAAGAAAAACTAGGCTATAAAAATAGGGCGGAAGCTTATGGAGTTGTCTAAGCTTAGCGCAACTCAATTGAGGGATTCCATTAGAAATTTGCTCAACCTGTTATAGAGACTGGTTCAATCGTATGAAAAAGTCTGGAGACTATAACGGAAAATATATTGAAAAATAATAAATACTTTTGATTCAAAATACACATCAGTCAGTTTTGAATTACAAATCTTTCAGAATAACTTATGTATGCACAAAATTTCACCTCTAATTATGATATGTAAGTCGCCTCATATTATGTCTGTAGCATGTAATACATATAAGGACATAGTAATAGATAAGTAAGGTTGAAGAACGGTTGCTAGCACTAATATACTTCATTTTGTTGCAAAATATCTTATATACTTACCGAAGGTTTCAATCGGACAATACAATTATCTATTTTTCGTCAACCTTCCTCAACCTTCAATATTAAAATTCTAATTGATCATGGGAAAGTTCCTCTGTCTTATATCGTTCGATCCAGTTACCTACCCTTGCACTTAACTATTAAAAAATAAAACTCACAAGCCCCATAAGCACCTAGTCACTCATTGTATACGTACCACAATTTTTTTTGATGTTTATGCCAAGATACCATTAAAATTTGCCACTTATAAGAAATACGAAAACAATCTGTACACTCCCACATAAAAACTATTACGTGTACATGGAGATCTTTTCTGTAACATTATTTAATGTTATTTAAAACCAGATTTTTAGTATGCCAAAACCAATTTTGTAAGTAAGTTTAAATGACAAGTTACTGCTCCGTTCTTTAAACCTTACAACATTTAGCATTGAATTGAATTGAATTGAATTGAATAAAATAGTAAAAAATAGTAATTTTTTCGGATAAATAAAATAAATAAATTAATAACGAAGTAGAAACAAATAGAAATCGGATAAATTGAACCACTTAACGCTTATTTTTTAATTCTCCAAGCCTTTCTACAGAAACAGCGCTGTTAGAAATTTTTGCAATTCTTTTCAAACTCCAAAAGTTTACGACCGTATTGACTCGTATGATGATCTGGCTAGAAGACAAATTTTAATTCCGGTAATTTTTTTTCAATGAACTGTATTAGCTTCTCTTTAATCCAGCTATTCAAATAAACTTTAGTATTTACTGTATTTATTAATGGTGGCAGTTCCAAAGTAGGATTCCGACTCCGACCGAGATAAATATTATCATCACTGCTCGCTATATTATAAATTTCTTAGGAAATGTGCTATATGACTTTTATCTCAACACTTGTTTCGGCTTAATTGGCGGCATGATGATGCAAACTTTAAAACAGGTATCTGAATTGAATTTGCCATGGCATGATTCATCCTTATCCATTGTGAAGATTGCACCCCTTTTTTTTATAAAAATTTGCTACCAGAACCGACGAACCTTGAAATTTGCTTGTCTGCATACTTTAAGAGCTCAGGGAATCATACATAACTGGCAATTCATGTGATCACGGGTACTCGTGTACCTTACCTGTAAAATTATCGTCGTGAAAATTGAATTTTCACGAGAATACTTCAGATCAAATAATGGCGCGAAGTTGCATTAACAATGCATATGAAAATTGGCATTTTATAGGTTTTTCCAAATTTTTTTCAATATTTCACCCATGCGACATTGTTGTATTTATTCAAAGTTGCATACAGGGGGTTATAAGTTCCCCAGAGATTTTTACTGCTTTTATTATTGCCTTTCCAGCACTATTTTTGAGGATCTACGCTTTTGTCATATTTCTCAACATCTTAAAAACAAGCTAGAATGTTGAGCAAGGAAATAATGTAGCTATTTTTTTTCTTCAATACATTGCGATACTGATTTTTAATGTAATGGTTTACTGATAAATCAAAGTTATATTATTAAAGAAGGCAAGTTAATATATGAATGATAAAATATCAATTGAAGAAGCAATTGAGCACATTCAGAAATATCGAAGATATAGTCGCATTATTGCCGAATATGCACGATATGATACGAAGTTCAACTTAAAGTGCAAAAAGATATTTGCAAACTAGGCGATATATGTCTTTACAGAAGAAAAGTTCCTCAAATTTTGCTGAGAATTTGCTTAACACTAAATCAGAGAATACCTAGACGGAGCTAAAAGCAGTTCTGGAAAACTTGATTGTGACAGTTTTGTCGGCAGATTAAATAATCGCATCGTGAAGAGCAAGTGAGTCTGACTTGCGGCAGGATTAATTAAAGAATAGGGGCCATTGTGTTTTACAAAAGAAAACATAGTGACTTTACAACTGAAATATACATTTTGGAACATCTAGTAAAAATTTGGCTTGAAGATGGGCGAAGAAGTGTTGCGCAAGAGGTCGATCTATGTATCAAAAACCATATTGAAATATAAGTTTGTGAAATCATTGAAGAACTGATACATATCGGAAGACAAACCTGTAACATTAAGCTAACGATGTTTTTGAAAACTGTGTTGGAGATGCATACAACTTTGAACAAAATTACACTTCATTTCCTGATATCAGACTTCAGTTACCTATATACGTGAATACGTGTTGATATTAGTAAAGATTAATATAAATTCTACTCGAATGGTAGTTTATTTATCACAAAACATATTGAGAAAGGTATCACTAAATAAAATAAAATAATTCGATTAAAAGCAAATCGGGTTCGTCCAATCAGGATTCCGTACCAGAACTTTATCAACAAATAGTTGTTGGACCCAATTTAAGATATTTAAATCTAATCCGAAATTGCGTAAGATAACTGAGTAATATTCAAACAGATGGACGCAAGAGTAATTTTATATGGATTGGTATTGTTAGAAAGAGTGTCTTATAAGTTAACACAAAACATTTTCTTTTCACCAAATATGAGACGTAAAGAAAAAAGCTACCGTTTTTCTGGTATCTATGACTCAATACCTGCTAGCTCTTATAATATTATAAAAATTTTAGCTTTAGATACCTAGCAGATTAAAGATGTGATTAAAGATAGACCAACGTGCGAGTGATCTTATAAGGGTCCGTTTTTCCCCTTTTGTTATACGGAAACCTAAAAGGGATAATGAAATGCTGCGTAAGTTATGTTCCTGGCAAATCTTGAGGTAAACTCGAGTGATATATCAAGACTTGAGATAGTAAGTCTTGATGTACGCTTTAAATATGTCTCAAGTATTGAGGTAGTAAGTCTGCGCTGCTTCGATACCTACTGCCTGTGGGGTATCAGTGACCGAAGACGAATCTTAATGAGACCGGCTTCGAGTCTTGATGCCGAAGTTGATGGTTTTTCTCTGGTGATTTGGGTATAGGTGTGGATACTATATCTTCAAGCTCTTCTTGATGATTGGTTTGCTGTACAGCTCTGGAAGAGATATCGGCAGTGGACTCGGATACGGTTCGACCGAGCATTCCTTATGAAGAGTTTAGACTAGCTAATCTGAAATGTCTGTTAAGAAAAATAATAATCTACACGCCTTTGTGGCGTCGGAAAGAATATAGAGAGGGGATGCCTCGACATCAAAATTCGAACAGCCCGAGAGCTTTTCATGTTTAGCCCTGACGGTACCAAGGACGTTCAGGTGGATGAGTTTTTTCTTAGGGGGCGTGACGGTGTGACCAAATCGACTCTATGTCACTTGGTCAGTTGTAACTGCGGCTAGTCGCGAATTCTATCTTAAATCCAATGTGGACTGGATGTCTACAGATGTTTTATTTCGTCGGCTGCAGGCCTTAAGCTGTAGTTACTGGACGAAAGTCGAAGTAGTGACGACTGGTGACTTGCGTGGACGAATAGCTCTTGATAGGTGATTGACAATAAGCACTTCCCTAGAAAAACCTTAGACTGAAAACAAAACAGGGTTTAATTCATACGATGTCTGAGGCATATGATGAACGTCAAAGCTGTTCGTTCTGAAACTGTCCGTACGACTGTGTGTCACTTCGACATGTATCGACAAAAGTGAGTCTTCACTGTTGTAAATTACGACGGCGAAGCCAGTAAATTAAAACCTTCTTCGTTTTGCTTGAAGCGGGAGAGGACCACATTCTGTGGGTGAAAAATACCTGATGCATGCATATGTACTTAAATTAAAATCTTCCTGGATTTGATTCAGGTAACAGAAAATGGTTGTTTTTATTTCTCAAAAGCTCTTCCCATAGTCATTAGCATCAGTCTGCAAAATTTTTTGTTTTCTTAGCGCTAAACGAAAATCAAAGCCTACCTGACTAATGCTCACTACGTCTACGTTCAGGAAAGTATTATTGCTGATGAATCTTTAAATGTATGTTAGCCGATTTAAACGGTGGTTGGATTAAAGTTCATAAATAATTGAACCATCACAGACGCGTCAACACATATTGATCGCTCAATTTCCCAAAAGCCACAACCACTTTTAGATTTTCGTCGACACATTTACATGCATCTTTAATCAACACCCATGGAAGATATCCGACCAAATATACAATTAAATCGACTTGCTGACTTAGCTACTTCAAGTTACAACAGATTCTCACAAGCTCGATACAATATTTCGAAAATTGGCGATTTCAAAAGAAAGCTATGTCGAGAAAGCAAAACGAAAACATTCTTCAAGTGTGAAACATGTTCTAAAAATTATTTTATTATTAAACAAATTTACACATTAATTTAATTTAATATTCCTGTAAAATAGCGTTATACCATCGACAGACGACCAAAAATAATTTCCAATTATGTAATTGAATATTATTTTTAATTTCCAATTAAGTATATGGTGACAGACGATTTTGACATTAAATCAAATTTTGTTTGTAATAGCTAAAAACAGCCACCAACTGCAATGATTTACTAGATGATCTAACGGTTCTTTTAAATAGACGTAAGAAGTTAAAAAGACGTATTTACAATAGCGCACGAAAATTTAAAGCAAATAAAAGACATATGTTACTATTTGCAGCAGTCTGCGGTGATATTCGGTTATAAAAAGGAGAAGTTTTATCACCGTTTTCCTTTTCTTCAAAAAACTTGTTCTTAAACGATGCGATTTGTCAGAAACGCCACGAACAGCTGCGTCTAAAAGCTGTAACTGTTAGTTTACAGAACCACTACTAGTGGCGCTTTGGAGATAATCCTCAAAAACCAAACTCAATTATGTCAATGTCAAGATGTGGCGATTATGTAATACTTTGTGGGATAATTAAAAGCTCAGGGGTAACACAAGATAGAGATTATCTTGTTGATGTAGGTTATTTAGAATTATGGCTATCGTCTGTCGAGGGTATTAGGGCACACTTGGTATTAAATTGGAATTTAATTTATGGTATTTTATATAGGTAATGATTTCAATTCAAGTGGGATAAAAATTGCCTTAAAAGCTAAAAGTAACATTAATAGTTATCTTTCGTTTTTTTCGTTAATGACAAATCATTATTCCACAAAATTTTCTTTTCTTTTTATAAAAAAAAAGTTATCGATAACCATTTGAATTCTTCACTCACAATAAATAATAAGAGAGAATTTAAATGTGGGACTCATTTTAATATTTAAAAATAGATAGCAAGCGGCTCATAGAATTTACGTGACAGAAACTGTGTCGATGTGCAATTATTGCGGATCACCACAAAAATAAACTCAAATTGAGGAATAGATAATCATTAAAATAAAAAATAAAATAAAATTAAATTAAAAATTTTGGAATAATAGTTAACCGATAACTAAAAAAATTAAATTAACCATTATTATGGCCATTTTTATTTTATTGGTTATCCTTTTTTAAACTACGGAAATTGAAAATTTAGTGAGGATAAGATTGGTCCTATTTATTTAAAGATCAGATCATTATTTCTTTTTTTTTTCTTTTATTTTGAAAAATTCTCAATGATGGTTATTTTCGGTTGCTGGTTTAAAGTTAAGAAGTTACTGCCATGCGGGAATATTATTTACTATGAATTTTGAAAGAATTGCCTTTAAAAGATCACTTGCTGATAAGTCATGGTAATGGGGCTTAGTCGGCTATTGCAATAACATGGTTCAATTATATTTAAAATGGGTTCACTTTTGTTCAAAGTTAATCCAGTTTGGTTATATTATACTCGAAATTGTAGTGGCCTACCACGATATTTTGTCCCACTTGATTATAATCTTACTCACATCATTTTTAGATTTTTTTTTATCATGGGTATATACATATACCCATTATTTCTTCATTCACATTAATATTTATTATAAAAAAGTTGAAAATTTTGAGCTTTTGCACGACAAAATCTGTCACGTGGAGTTTCAGTTGCCATTCAAAAAATTAATTGGATCGAGGTGAAATTGAAAATGACAGAAATTTGGATAGAAACAATAAATTGTTATCATCTGAATACCTCTTTAAATTTCGGTTGGGGACTTTGAAAATATTTTAAGCAGTAAATCGTGTCCACATTTCTCCACTAATGCCGTCGATTGGTGTCTTTGTAACTAAGAACCAAGAGCTTTCGAATTGAATAATTTTGAAGATGTGCCCGAACAATGTATTTAAAATACATTGTCCGGGCACATCTTCAAAATTATCTTGTTATTGAAACATACACATAAATGATTTCTGGGCAATGTCAAATCGGTGTTGAATAAAGATATTGCCTTGTATAGTATCATAAATGTTTAGATCAATTTAAAAATATGTGGACAAAAGAAATCAATCTTTAGAATAATTTTTCTAAATTTCTTTTACTTTTTCTGTTAAAGTAAATGAAAAAAATTCCTTCGTAGTAGAAATTAGTAAGAGCAATAAAAAAATGCACTCTTTATCAAGAAGACAGAATAGCAGTACCCGTGAATGGATGAAACAGCACAGTAAAGTAAACTAAAGCCGTGTAACCTCAAGTTATAAACTGATTTAATGCTCCAAAATTATGGGTCTTTTGGTATGGTTTTTCGAAAAGTTTGCTCTTAATAGTATTCTACGCTCGCCGGTATATCCATTACGAATACTCATAAAAACAATTCTGTGTCTAAGAGTGCTAATAACATTCTCATTGTGAAAAGACTTAATTTTTCTAGTGTACCGGAGATATTTTCATCATTCACAACCAAAACTATAGAACGTGTCATTTTCACAGTCCATTAATTTCCATTCTGTTTAAAAATTTTCTTTACCTCCAATTTAGTTAAGTTCACACTAAATTAACAAATTGAACGCACTTTTCACAAAAGATTTTCACAGCTAACTAAACACAATATTTATTTCTAAATAGAAAATCACAAAGAGCGTAAACAAAGAAAATAAGCGTAAAGCAGCTCGTACAGCTATGTACAAATTACTAAAAATGAGATTCTACTCAATTTTACATACTCAGTTAATTTTTAAGTTAGTAACTAGCATTTAAATAAGCTGGGATTTGATATTTTTGCCAACATATTTTATGGGATGATAATAGGAGTGGGTGGTAAAAGGTAGAATTTTTTTATTTTAAGGGTTATTTCGTTAATATTGGTACGGCTATATATGGAAAAAACTGAGTTACAGAGGTCTATCCTGGCTTATGGATTCTGGGGAATTCAAATTTCTATTTAATCACGGCTCAATTCACAGGTTCATTCTTGTGCCAGATCACTTCACCATAATCTGTGATAATGGTAATTGGGTAAGTGTGAATAACTGATTGATCGTTCTGTCTTGCTTAACAAAATTTTGATGAATAATTTCTATTATCCTACACAAGAGCGCACAGCAATAACAAGGTAGCTCTGGGCTTAGTATTAAGAGCAATCAAGCCACAAGCGTTAAAGAGATCACTTACATCCTCCTCAAGAACAGAAAGAAGTGTTTAAGACTGTACCAAATAATTGCTAGTCCATTATTCAGAAAGAAAAAATACAGTATTAGATTAAGAATATTGAGGTTAGCAAAAGATTCTAATCTCCCATCAGAACCAATAAGAACAACTTCACCAAGTTTTTTATACTTTCACTACTAAAAGTTGCAAAATTTTTATTAAATTTACGCCAAGAGGTAAAACAAATTCGGAGGAATACTTTTCAGGCTCTTAAAAGGTTCAATGTTTTCAAAGTCGCACGTCTTAATGTCTTCTCTCCCCTTGTTAAATAAAAGCTGTGCTTCATCTTTGGTTAAATCTCTGTGCAAGCTATTTTTGTTGTGTTAAAAAAAAAAAAAGAGACAAGAAGGTATCAGTTTTTCAGAATATCGATCAATTGCAATTATTTCGTATTTTATTGAAGTTTTTTAATCCATAATCAACTCAAAATCAAAGCATTATTTAGAAACTAATAATCTCATCAACGATTACCAATATGTCTTCAGATCTGGATACTCATTTCCTCTTTGTTCTTACGGAAGGTTAGAACTACGCAGAAAATAATTCGCTATGTCTTTCTTCTTAATTTTCTTAAATGATTTGTTTCCGTTACTGTCAATTTCAACTATAAATTTGTTGAATTCGCATACTTTTTTAACACACTTGTGGCTTCCAGAGTGAATTTTGAATTTTGTTAAGAGAGAGCATTTAAACTCTTTGCTGATGTGGTAATAATTTATTTTGTCAAATTGAGACGATGACGGATGCATTACGCTCCTTTATTGATGGATTCGTAGTGGGTACATGACGTTCGGATGAACTGTCTAGTGTGATCCTTTTTATAAATAAATTCTTGCACTAAATATTCAAAAACACTTTAAATACACTTTCTGGCATTTGGTCTAACTCCAAGATGCTTTTTTATTTAAAACTATGTGAAAGTCGAGTAGGGTATCACTGTAAAAAATGTACATACTTGTTGCCACAAGGCTTCGGTATTTTACACTAAAATATAGTGAATATCTCCTACATTTTTGGGAATATTCCCTACATTTTAAGGAATATTCCTTATATTTTAGTGAAAAATACCTAAGCTTTGTGGCATCAATTTTGCACATTTTTTACAGTGTATATCCTCTGTCCTTCATTGGCAGATTGGAATACATCGGCACCTTCACCATTTTCCTTACATACTCTTGGTAAAATATTTAACTTTTGCGTCGATAATTAATATTTTTTGAGGGGGTCCCAGCCCATAAAGTTATTGCAGAAATTACGGAAACGATAAATGTACAATTGGTATTATTAATTCAGGTGAAATCCAGGAAAAGAAAAATATAAGATTGGGAACAGAAGCTCCTAGTTGGGATACCTGATTGTGAAACTTCGCACGATCTAAATCATTAAAAACAAAAATATCAAATAGATGCGAGAATGATCACAATAATTGTTAACTTCACTTGTATCAACGAAGTGCATAGCATATTTATATATAAATTATTCAATTCTAGAATAAGAATTTGAAACAACAATATAAAAGTTTCAATATCCTATCGCCATCGCTTCAATACTGGAGGAGGATGCTAGATTAGGGTAGTTTAAAAACGCATCAGCATACATCTTGTTGTGTAATTCAAGACAATGTCGACAAAAATACTCTCGACTCAATACATATTAAAGGGAAAATTAATCATGGTAGAACTGACATCTTTTTTAATCAATTTCGCAAACATACCTCCACGCATACCAATATAATTCTAAAGATTTTTAACCCACTAATAATTTAATAAAATTAGCAGGTATTTCATCATGAATTCAAATCTCAATAGTAGCATGCATATGTAGATATGTCTTTTATCCAATTCGGAATTTTGATTTTCTGGGTTTGCTTATGTGTGAATGTGAATGTTAAAGGTATAGTAAGTTACATATATAACTATAATTTTTACATACTCGTATGTATGCTACTTTATTTTATCTTAGAATTAGGGAGATAGATGTGATATGAATTGTTCCGGAAACGGGTCAAACGGGTCGACATCGACACAAATACATAAATTATGTGAAGATGAAGTCTGATTCGCTATTCCAATATTTGCTCATTATTTGACCCAGTTTCGTGATATGGCCGTCAGCTCACTGCAGGATTTCCCAGTTGATGCAATCTCCGTGAAAATCGTTGCAAATAATTTGTTTTTTTTTTAAAGGTAGGGAGATGAAATATCCCAAGCACGGAAACCAAGCCCCATTGTAGTAACCTGCTAAGCATCTTCTCATCAAAACATTGTTTTCCTCTTAATGAAGCGCATCAGGCCTAAGTGAGGTAAGTTTTTCAGCTCATCCACAGATAGTAGGGCAGACCCAAGCGTATCCAGCCTACTCCGGGCAAAGGCACACAGAAAGTGTTCGGTTGCCTCTGGCTCTCCTTCCAGGCAGGACAGACATTCAGGGCACTCAACAAGTCCCATGAGCAGTGATGATGCCCACCACAGTTCTACATTGTTTCCTTCCGAAATTCAAGAGAATGTCAGAGAAATTCCTATTAGGCCTTTCAAGAAAAAGTTTTGTACGCCAGCAAGTGTTAAGGTTCGCTCATTGCTGCTTACGTTTCATGCGAACATCCGTTTTGATGAGAGACCTGATTACCGAGGCGGCAACGACTACAGTGGATTCCGGTCCAAGCAAAGGAGAACCAGAGCAAAACCTGCTAATCTACAGACGTCCTGCAGTCCCTCAGTAACTTAAATGTTATCCAAGGGTCACTCAGATCCTTCAAGGCTGCCTGACTATTCGAGAGGATAGCAATGACCTTTCCCTTGATGGCGAATACATCAGCCTGGAAGATAAATAATACTCGGTTTTTTTGACCAACGAGCCTGGTTCTCAATTATTGTTGTCACGATGCAGTTTGTTGCCAATCCATAATTCCACCTACTCTGTTTTATTTCCGCATCAATCCAGTACAAGTCTAAATAATTATATGTTGGAGATTTGGTATTGCCAACGAATTTTTAGGATATCACGCAAAACCTATTTGCAAAAGTTTGTAGATCACGCGTTTTGCATTCAGTAAGCTTTCAAGTACCCAAAATTTTGTTTTTATTGTAATTTCATATGAGTTCCAAAACCGTGATTTCTAAGAAAACATACTCATCCACTTGTTTTGTTAATGGTAGAATTGACTACCATGCGGAAGATCTCTAGCAATTTATACAATTTTAGAATAAGCTAATTCCATTCTAACCAGAAATTCAAAAAACTACTTCAATGAGATAATGAGAAAATTTATAATCTACATAGTATGCGGTACTGCCGTAAACATACCACAGTAGAAGACAGAACTGAGACTTTACTATCAAATTGTAGGTTTTAGAAAGAATAAAATCTGCAGATTATGCAAGCTTACGAAGAGTTTTGAATGTTCAAGACAAAATTAATTTAGAGGAATTAAAATATAATTCGTTTACAAACTAAATGCGAAACTTAAATCCTCGTTTACTAAGTCCATCGCGATATATAAATTTGGCAATCATGAATGTATTGGTGGTAGTCACTGTATGTGATCATTGAAACTAAGCCACGTGTAAAATCATGGTCCTAAGATAGACTCTTGGAGTACTCTGCTGAGAACAGAACAAAGAACAAAAACTTACCAGCAGCAAAACAAACCTGCCAATGAGTGCCAAAATTGTAAGACTTGAATTTACAAGCCAAGATTGGAAGTTGAATACAAAAAATTAAGCTTTTTGATAAAGGTATGTGGTCAGTTTTGTTACATAAAAAAAGGTAACATGATTTACAAAGATGAGAAAGTGTTACTTATTCCAGACAAAGCTTAAGGTACATTATATCGATTAATTAAGGCAGCAAAGAAACTATATTTTCACCTAAAGGCTGACTGATGGGGCGATAAAAGAGGAAATATAAGTTTTCAAGAACTTTTCAATGAGTACCTGCGATTTTTGCTTTCTTGCAATTATATTAGAAAATATGGAGACAGATTATATAATAGAATTGAAAATTAGAGTAATGTAGGAAAGGAATATAAGAAGAATAAAAGTTGATGTTCAATCAGGTGTGTGAAAAAAAAATTCTCAAAAAAATTGTTAGAAGAGGAAAAATCATTTGTAATGCCACTGTTACGAGTAATAGGCAGTTGGTTAGAAAATTGTCGATTTGGTTGATCTACGTCACAAGAAATGTTTGGTTTTTAGTTTTAGTTAGTTTTTCCATAATTGCTTTGTGTAAATTGTACTTGTTTATAATGTCTCAATTTACTTCAAAAATCAAGCCCATCCCAATGTACACTATGTACGCGCACGCATAGTTAACGCAATCCTTTAAAATTATTATGTGAAGTTAAATAATGAGTTCTCTTTCAATCTAATCTTAGTTTAGCTACAATTTTACTTAATCCAATCCCAGTTTCATTCTGTATTAATCCAGCATGTAACATGTAGTGCTTATTTTTGGTGCAAAAAAAAGTATAAAAAAAATCTTCTTATCATCCCTGATTTATATGTCCAATATTTCGATAGGACATACATAGGTACCGTTAGCCAAAAAAATATGTTATATAGTGAGCCCAGCCTGTATGAATTTGCACGGCTCGTAGAATTTATCTGTTCAAAAATTAGGTTTACTTTTTTGCACTTTTAATTAGAAAATGAGTTCTCATAAAAGTAAAAGTAAAATAGAAAGAACATTGAGAAAACTTCTACACATTAGGTATTGGTCACATATCGCTTTTTGGCAAGTTTTTAGTATTTTGTAGGAACCCGTTATTTCAACAAATAATGCCTAATAAACTTGCTAAACAGCTCTGCTGTACTAAATGATACTCTTGTGTAAATTTAATAAGAGTTGTTTTCTCATACTATCTCTAGTATATATGTATATACTATGTATACCTAGTTCGTGCTACTCCAATAGACTATTCATAAAGCTTTTTAGCTAAACTAAAATTTACCTAGCAATAGAATAAAATTGCATTTAAGTAGTAGTAGTAGCAGTAGCAGAAATTATGTTAGAGAAGATTTCTTGGAATTGAAATGATATAATCGATGTAAATAAATATTTATTTAAGCAATCCTTGAATCTGCGAATATGTAATTAATGTCAATACTATACTTATCAAATTTAAAAAATCAAAAAGATAATATTAGAATTAGTTATCTCGTTTAAATGCAAATAAAATGAATGTGAAAGGTCACTTACTCTAGATAAACACACGTGCGTCGTACGCCTTTTTGCGGTTGAACCTTATAAAACAGTTCCTACTAAGTAATATATAAAGTTGAATATTTTTCTTCGCTTTTTTTTATTATTTTAATTAATTTTTGTATTAATTGCATAACATCACATCGCTTCTGGTACTAAACATGGCACAGCAATTCACAAACTGGCTTTTTCTCCTTAATGATGCTATTTTACTCGTATTTCAGACCTTAAGAAATTTTTTTCTTGTCAGATACTTTGAATTTAACTAAACCACCTTGGACATGCATTTCATATCAGAAATCATTAAGGCCCGAAATAAAAGTGGAACAAATCTTAACAAAAATGACTTAGGTCACATTCACTTCTGGTTTGGTTAAATATTGCAATGAAAATCGTAACTAGAACACTGTTTAGAATTTTTATTTTTTGTTTTATATATATATATTTTTTTGAATTACAGCACAATAGAAATCCAAGCGTAATTTGCGAATAATAATTTACTCAATATCAAATCAATTGAAGTTGCGCGCGCACGATAGCCTCCCAAAATTGACTCGCACTAGTCAACTTCTCTGATCAAAAGTGATCGCTTGACTGTTGAGCATTTTTGTTGGAGCTAAAGCAGAGTTGTGATTAAATGAGAAACTCGCGTGATCGGAGTTGCATTAATGGCATAATGCAAGTGTCTCTGCTTGGCTAACTAAAAGGCCACAGCTGCGAATGGCATAATAATTGCTCGCCTTGAATAAGCGCTGAATTAGTGCTGAATTATTATTAAGAGAGCTGAGACTTCATCCAGCTCATATAGATAGTAGCAGATATGTATGTATTTAAAAAAAAAGGCGCCCTCTTTCCATCTTTTATAGTGATTATTTCAGTTTTCTTTTGGTTGTTGAGATATTATTTAATTCGACGAACGCACTTCTTGTCGCGCTACTCCAGCTTCAGGTGACCAGGTGGACTTGGCTTTTGAGGTTGACAGTCTCAAGTTTTATTGTAGGAAGGAACTGAGAGTTTTGACTTGCTGGCGACAACAACAACAGCAGTAACAATAACAAAAGCTGATCGAATTACTTAAGTTCATCAGGCGTGAATATAGCTATTATGTAAGTTTGCAAATGGTTCCCTTTTGGTGTCAGGTCAACAGTCTTTAAAATCTTTGAATCACTGGTTCAGAAAAATATTATGTTAGTGGTACTGCTGGCGGGTGCTGAAGCTTAGACATGTTGTAAGCCAGTCGAGTTCAGACGAAGCACACTGATTTAGGTAATAACTGTGTAGGCTTTTTAGGCACATATTTATTATTGTTATTTTAATTTTTATTATAAGTACCTATACCTAACCTATACATGAATATATGTGCTAGCTTAGGAATCTTTGCGATCTTTCTCTAATACAATTGCAGCTTCAAGGTGAATTAAACTATTAAACTTTAATAAGTTCAAAATAAGTTTAAAATGTGAAGATAACCAGAAACCAGTTATAAGAACTAGGAATAAAATAATTATTGAAAGAACAATACTTGTCGTAACTCTATGTATGTAAAATTCACGATAATCATAGTCAAGTCGTTTCTCTGTTTTAACACTAGGTTTACGAAGGGGTCACTTTGACCGATGTGAGCTAACTATTCATTAATTTTCTACAAGACAATTCATGCTGATTTTTTTTTTAAATAATATCGTAATGAATTTTAATTATATTTTTAATTGTATAATTACCAATATATTATTTTAATAATCAACATGAATTGTCTTGTAGAAAATTAATGAATAGTTAGCTCAGGCGCGTATCCAGACCTTCAGTCTGGGGGGGGGGGGGGGGTGTCACACCTAAAATGTTCGAGGGGAGAAAAATGTCGGAAGTAGTCGTTTTTAATTTTTTTTTATCATATTTAAGTTATATATCACAAAACCCAATTTTCGGTTTGATTTTGAAAACCTGTCGATAATATTATCCACATACATTAATGTCGATCACAGAGTGGACAGACATTACGGACTCATATCCAGATTCTCTTTCTCGTGCAAAGATTGTAGAAATAGTTGTGACGCAACCACTTCTGTCACGGGTGAAGTAAATGACTGAGAGTAAGAGCTTGCACCTTGAATCACATTCAAAGGAATAGGAGTAGAAGTGTATGATATGTCACTGAATATATCTTTTGATTGGAACTTAACTGATCTTGCTTTCTTCTGAAAATAGTTATCAATGGTCTTATCAGTCTTTTGCTTTCCACTTTCGCTACTATTTCTACCTCCATAGCTACTGGTGTAGCAAGTTTATTCTTCTCCTATAAATTAAAAGTAAACGTGAAGTTAAATTAAACAGCACTACTTGAATTAAATACGAAAGTACAAGCAAACCAACGGCAACTACCGCAGAGGAAAGCGAATGGTTTTGATTTTTATAGGCTTGCCGTAAAAATTGTAGAATCAACTTTAGTGGCATAAATCCAACTGATCGTTTGCAGCAACCAATAGTGTATAAAAATTCGAAAGAAAAATGTTTAAGTAAATTTCTAAGAACAAACTGTATGCTTGCCAACGCTCATAAATATCTTTAGCGACCCAGATCAGCCAAGGCACCTGAATCAACATAACTCTTTGGAATCGTTGTCCGCCCCCAATAGTGCATGAAAAATCTAAAGAAAAATTTTCAGATCTTTCTAAGAAAACTGAATGCTTGCGCTCCTGTCCGAAAGAGTGAGCCACCAGAATCAATGCATCAATTCGTTTAGACCGTTGTCGGTGAATAATTATTCATTCAAATTCTTAAGAACAATTTGCAAGAAAAATTTAATGCTACGAACGTTAAAATTTTGAACAACTCTTGAATCAGAGTCGCTATGAAAAATCAACGGTTGGCTAGACGTTGATTGCATGGAACTAGGGTTTTTCAGTGTTCCCAGATCTGAGAGATTTTAAGGGTTTTTTCCTTGAAAGTTCGGTTGAAGGACAAAACTTTCAAATTAAGGCATTTTGACTGAGTAAGCAAATTTAGAGTATTTTCTTTATTAATATCACATGTACAAAATATTTTCTGAGCCGAGTGACTGTTTCTACTTGATTGTGATGGACTTGTGTACTGCCACTATGCTATACTATGTTATATTTATTACGTAATAATAAGCCTACCCCAATGCCCTATTTTGCGGAATATCTTGTATTGGAAATATATTAGTAAAGTAGAAAGATAGTAAATAGTGGAAGAAACATTAGATATTAATATGACATATATCTTCATTAAAGGACATGGCGAATTCTAAATTTCAACTCCTCAAAAAAAAAAAATTTAAATAAGACAGTTTAAAAAAGTTGAAAACAAAAACATGTCAAGAAATTTTCCGATTGCTGGTTGGAAAACGAAAGTAAATATAAAGCCTGGATTCGAAAGTACAATGACCGAAAAAAAGCTAAATACAAGGTTTGCGGTTTTGAAATTTGTTTATCATTGAAATCTTCAAATAATTTATAGGCTTGCAATAAAATTCTTATTTGTGGAACATCTGAACTAGAAAGACATTCTACTAGAAAAATGCATAAACAAAATTTTAAAATGATGAGTGTCCCAAAAAGTGAAGGCTTTTACTCAAATGCTAAAAATATTTATTTACTTATTCTTGTTACTTTTTTATTTACCATAGATTTATTCAATGTGATAACTTCGTTCTGAAATAAATGATTTTGTTCGAAATTGATTATGTCACTTTACAAACCCATTCTTAAGGTATTTTAAAAGATTTTTTTGAAATATGGTATTAAGGGATTTTAAGGGATTTTTATATCCAAAATGAGGAATTTTCGTTGGCAAGAATCTGGGAAGATGGAAGAACCGTAAAACAACATTTTTTAAGTCAAGGCTTAAATACAATTGCGACGGGCAACGGCAAACGACGAAAAAATGCCGCTGTTAAAATTCTAAAAGCACAGCGTCTTATGCGAAGCCCAAATTTCGACAGGTGACGGTCAGTGGTGGACGAAGCTGCCGTCGGGATTGATAATTTTGCTGTCGTCGCGTCGCCACAAAATCAAAGGAATGAAACTGTTGTGGCATTTATTTTTGTCAAGGTTGTAAGACGCGCGTCAATTTCAAAACAATAAATTTTGACGAAAAATTGATGAAGTGTCAAATCATAAAATAATTTATGATATATACCAGACATCCAGTGTAGACGTGTTGACACAAAATTCATGGTTTGGATGAATATTTCGAGGCGTTTAAATACAAATGGTAAAATTGTGATATTTTTGGTATTTAGTTTGATTTTAATTTAGTTAATTTCTTTATTTTAAATTTTTCCTTTCCACACTTTGCTCCTTTGCAATTCTTTCAAAATAATATAAAATATTCTCGATAAAAATCTGTTTCAAAACGCTCAAAACATAATAACAAATGAAATCTCAGTATCTTCTTCTTTCACAATCGCAGCTTTTCGACTACCTGTTTTGACAGTGAATTTCCCGCTGCCATCCACCGTCGGAAAATCAGATAGGTAAAAAAAAATTTATGATTTATGATATACAAATTTCTTAGAAACAATAATACTTTTTAAACTCGAAATTGTGTTCTTTTTCATACATATATGAGTAATGGGCGCAACAAAAATATAAAAGCATCTTCATAACTGCGCTGCTAAGTATTACGTGCCATTTTCTAAACAACCAAATACTAAAATAAATATTGATTCCAAAATTACTTACTATCCTGTGATAGGTATGATAGATGACTTTTCGACACTATATAAAAACGCAAGAAAATTCTAAAAAATTTGTACACGTTTAAATGAAAAGGAAGAAAAGAACTACGAGCGAATGACTATTACTACTCACATCACCGCGAAAGTTACGTGGCACGCTTCGCTTTGGGGGGGGGGGGGGCATGACCCCGGTAACCCCCCCCCCCCTGTATTCGCGCCTGAGTTAGCTCACATGGGTCAAAGTGACCCCTTGGTAAACCAAGTGTTGAAGTTATGCTCGTTAGATTGATAAAGTGCTTACCGCATTTTGTCCCAAAAACTGCTCGTTATGCGCGGAAAGAATTTATCATAAGTCTTTTATGTAGTTTTTATATTTCAAAAGACTTCTCAGTATATTTAAAAGTCTACCAGACTTCTGCCACTGGTTATTTTTGTACAAATGGGGTAAATATGCTTCCTCAGTTAGATGCATAAACTTCTTTAAAGCATTTTCTTTGTATGTATTTCAGACGACGACATTTATACTCTCAAAAAATTATAAATTTTTGTTATATGTATGCTGGAATCAATATTTCTTTCCTTAATATTAAAAACGTATGAAAGAAAATTGATGACATAAAATTTTGTGAGGTCTTGTCTATGTTAGAACTTCTGCATACTTCGTATTATCCACCGTTTGACTTCTGATGATCATCAATCAGATTTTAATGAAAATTATTGGACATATGATGATAGAAATAAAATTATTTAAGTGAATTCCCTACAAAGTTAGTAAGCACCAATTTCACAAGAAAGAACGAAACTGGAAGAAAATTATTAAACACGCCAAAACTAACACGGATATTTAGAGCTCGGATGCGGGCAAATGAGGTTCATCATGCAATCAAAACCGACTCAACTGTAATCAAACAAGAATTATTATTATTTTATTTTTTATATTATTCCAAATTCAGGGAATATTCTATTATGGAAAGCATAGCATGGCAGGAACGATTTAAGGAAAGAACTTAGGGAGCTTGAAGAGAGCGGGGAGTAGTTGATGAATTCCACTCTTACATTTTTGCAGATTGTATGCCGGAGGAAAGATTCATGAAATTCGGGATACAAAAGCATCACTGAATTTTACTGTACGGTCGAAAGTAATTTGAAGTATAAAGGGATGCGCGTGGTTGGCAGCGCCATTGCGTGCAGGAATCATGCTATACAAGGGATTAGACTAGAAAATTCATCATGACTTGACAAAATCTGTAGCGATAAAGGCACCCAACATTGGCGGCGTTGCTCGAGTGTGTCGATATGACAAGTTATTGTCAAATCGTCAATGAGCTTGAAGGCTCTCTTTTGGACAATACCCAATAAAGCTAAGACTATGGACCAGCCCTGGACTAGATATAGGAATTGTATTCCATTCTAGGTCTGATATAGGACTTGTTGGGGAGCGCTAGATTCGATAGGCTGAAATAATTCTTACACCTTTTTAGAAATTAAAGACATTTTGATTCTTTTTTTGCAACAGACAAGATGTGATCTGTCCAGCTTAACCTACTTGAAATATTAATGCCAAGAATGCATAAAGACGGTGTATCGTAAATCAGTGCTCCAGCAAAAGAAACGGGACTGCACTGAATTCGATGCAATTCGCTTTGCCCCAAGCGAGTATATTGGTAAGATCGTCATTCAATGGCAACCTCGATTGACAGATTTGGAATTTCTTCTGGAGTCCGCAGGAGTGTCAAGACAGTAAGCAAAATCAAGGCTAATGTCATCGTCAAAAATGGATGTTCTATCCAAGCAGATCATTAATGAAAATTAAGAAGAGACAAGAAGAGACAATAGTGCTATGGGGCACATCGGTATATATAGGTTGAGATTCAGATATAACGTCATCTAACACAATATGAATTAGGCGATCAGATAGAAAACTTTCAATCCATAATAGAAGAGGAGGGGTGAGACCAAGTGCTTTGAAAGACCAAGTCTTTGAAATATCTAGTAGGGCAAAGAAAATTGTGAAGACTACCGTTCCAATGTTCCGTAAGAAAATAAGCAAGTCTTTAAATGACCGTGCCGTTCGGAAGTCAGATTGGCGATCGTTAATGAGTTGATTGGTTTCTAGATACTTCATTGATTTGGAGTTAATGATAGATTCAAAAACCTTTGAAAGAATTGATTGCAACTGGCCGATAATATGAGCGATCGCTACCCTCAAAAATTATACTTGTTATTCTCTGTGGTTCAGAATGTTATTAATGAGGCATTGGACAATATGCTAGAAAATGGTATAGTAGAATCCCCCACTAGCCCATGGACAGCTTCATTTGTTATGTTATGTTATATTCGGAAATAGGATGGCACGTAATTTGCATATTTTTCGTTAGCTCTAGAAACTGAATTAATTTAGGAAAAAGAATGCTATTTTACTGACTTATGTAGCAGGTACACATAAAATGAATCAATCAGGTTTTCAAATCCATACTTCCGGCATTCCCGTAAACTACAGGAAATTGGATTTATATCGGGCCAAGATCAATGCATGAAACAATGAAGTTGGCAACTTATTTTATGAACTTTGGGCAAAAATAATCCATTGTAAAAAAGATACATGTGTACATTTATGTGCATTTATTAAAAATAAAAATCATTTGATACAACGATCCGAGCATTAGCTTTAGATGAAGTTACGAAAGACGTACGAATAAAACTACTGTTAAATTAGGTAAACGTTATTAGGACTACAGAAAGTGAGATCAAAAGTTTTTTTTATACGATTTAGTTTCGTGTCATGCTGCAAATCTAACACCAAAATAAGTGTATTAGATTAGACTTGTCATTGCATTGTACAGCTATTTATTGGCTTATTGTGCATTTCTTTTTCTTATAATTTTTCCAGGAGTGCTATTCTTTAGGGGAGGATCAGTATAATTTGATGTACATTTTTTCAAATTCAGTAGGGCTTAGACAGGGAAAACAAAGCATAAAATTTGCACTAATTATGAGAGGATTTATCCGTAGTTTTATTTTTGTTATACGTAAGTATATGGCAACTCAAGTCCACTTGCAACCACTCTAATCATAACTGCAGAGATACTACCGCTTCCTGCAAATTCTCCAATCTCTCCTATTACTTTACCACTTTACGTACGGCAAAGGTAGTAGTAGGCGCCACAGTGAGTAGTAAAGTAAGTTATTGCTACTTGGAGAATAGTACTAAAATCTATAAGTGTGTTCGTCGATCGTTTCTCTCCAGATACGATTTGTGATGAGATATGAAAGTATCTAAAGTCTAATAACATCACAATAGATGCAAAAATTAATAAATGTTCAAGGCAGTTAAAGTAAAGGGAATTGCCTCAGTAGTTATGAAGACCACTTTTACCACATTTTAGCTAGGAACGACAGTCAAAGGGGGATTAGTAGAAAAACTTGCGAATTGTTTCGATACCATTGCTTTAACTGGAGCTTGCTTGTATCATGGCTTTTGAGATGCTGAAATCTTGGATAATTTTGACCAAATATTTAGATTTTTTTTAAATATGTATTTAGAAAGAATAGGCATATAGGCTTCAAACCTCGTTGCGGTGACGTACTTTTAACTATAGTCCGCGCCAAGGTCACCCGAGGAAAATTTCAAAGTTTGCACCATTGTGTAGGTATATTCCAAATGGTAAAAGATCTTTTGAAAGGAATTGCAATTAAAAAATGAAATTTTGATATAGTTGAAATGTATTTTCTTGTCATTTTAATAAATATTTATGACCTCACAATATTTTCTTTTCTTTCATTGTCCAAAAAACGTTATCTATTATAAATAAATTTCGTCACAGAACTTCTAAAAGTAATTTGTAATTCTAATTTACAACCTTGATGTAAATAATTTTGATGCGGCAACATGCAGAGCTTCAGAATTTTATTGGCATGTTTAGCTTGTGTGTAAAATAAAATTTGTAATGAGTTCAGTATAAATATTTTATTTTTTTTAAGATGTTGCCAAAGCTACTCAAGTAGCTCTGAGGATGCCCTAAGAAGGCCAAACGTGTCAGTTTTGTTCGTTTAACAAACTAATAATTTAATAAAAAAAATTTCTGGATATAGAAACAAGTGTTTAGAAAAATGTTATCAAGGCAATTCCACGAAGTGCTCTCAAAAAACTCAATCAATTATACAGAGACAGACATTCGACATTACGTCGATGGTCTAGGGAATCAATAGTTGCTATTGATATGCCATCGCTAATAAGCCGGAAGGTCTTCTTTTGGACTTTGTCTAATGTGGACAATGCAGTGCGTCCAGCCCTGGCCCAAATATGGGAGTTATATTCTAATCTAGGCCTGATATGAGACTTGTAGATTTGCGCCAAGTCTGATGGAGTAAAATATTTGTTGCATCTTTGCAAGAGAAGCCATGACATTTCATCGCGTTTTTGGCATTACCAAATATGTTATCGGACTAACTAAGATTGTTGGAGTTGGAGTACGCTTAAGTGATAACAGACAACATTGCGTTTTGGAAAAGCATTAAACAAGACCTGATTCGCTCTGACCCAAGTGAGTATTTTTGTGAGGTCATGTGCCTTCGTTTGTCAACTATAACATTCGCATACGAATCAGCTATAGAGTCGAACGAGTATACGAAATCAAGGGCGCTGTCGTCTGCAAAACTATGAATAGGAATGATAGCGAGAGCTAGCAGATCATTAAAAAAAAATGAGGAAGAGAGTAGGAGATAGCACAGAAACTTGCGGTACACCGGTATGGATTATAAAACGGTCAGAAGTAACTCCATCCAATATAACTCGATTTGAACGGCGGGAAAGAAAGCTTTCAATCCATTTTCAGAAAACAGGGTCTAGACCTATTGGCTGAATTTTGGCTAAAAGAGCAGGATGCCAGACTCTATCGAACGCCTTCGAGATATCTAATGCGATGATCTCAGATTCGGCAAAACTATGGAGACATCGATTCCAATGCTCGGTAAGGAATGTTAGTAAATCTTCAGTAGAGCGGCCAGCACGAAAGTCGTATTGGCTATAATTGTTTGTTGAAATGTTTCTTTGATCCATTTATAATATTCTAACGCATGTATTTACATCGAATATTCGTCAAAGACTTTCTGGCAGCTGTTTGAATTAAAAAAAAACCTTAAACCGCTTTTACCCTGAGAAAAGCCACGCTCGTGTACAGGATTTTTACAGGTATTTCCCATTTTTTCTATAGGCGTCGACAGCTACAACATGAAGTGGAGCGAATTCCAGGCCGCTAGCCATAAGGACTGAATTCTCAAACGTATCGAATTGAAAGCTTCCAAAATTTTTTATATTGTTATCTTTCTTTAGGGAGGGGTGGACGCCGCCCGCGCCCCCAGCTGGATCCGCCACTGGAAAGAGAACTTTTAAAGTTGTGATGAATCACAATATCTATATTTTCAACCTTAGGAAGGTCAACTTTTCTAGCAAACTTACTTCTATTGATTTCAGTACAATACTGTCCAGCAATAGTGTTGACGAAGACGTTTTCAAGTTGTACATGATCCTTTTCGATTTATTTTATTTTTATTTTCTCTCGTGAGCGTAAACGGTCTTCTAAAAGATCTCTCAAGTAACAACAGGTTCCTTAAATCCTATAAAAAGTTTGAAGAACTTTCATTTACATATGTACCAGGCCCGTGCGCATGAATGAGTGAGGAAGGGTTGAAACCCAAATAATTTCTTCGTGTTGAGGCGCGATACAAATTCAACAGCAATGAATCGCAGCGAGATTCATGCCTACATATTACTTCTGAAGTAGTGACGCAGCAGTTCTCGCAATTACTTCCATATAAACAAAGGTGGATATCACCTGAATTAACTGAACATTCTTGCAAGAGATCGCCGTTACCGCTAACGTTTGGGTATTGATTGTTTTTCCATAAAACAGGACCAGTCATTTGAGAATTCACATCATCCATAAAAATAGCGACATATTTTCTAGGAATAAGATCGTTCTTCTGCACTTGGTACATTTGCGCAATCAAAATAATTATGAAGCTGGCGAGCAGCTAATGATTAGATTAACAGGATTACTATCAAAGTATGAAAAAAGTTTCCAGGATTACTTTGTTAAACCTGACCATGATTTGTATCGGCTCACTTTATTAGGTTTCATGCCATCTTCCAGTGGTATCCTTTCACGAGAATTGACATATTTATCTTTGTTCGAGGGTAACATTTCAGTGCGAGCATTTCTTCATATCACAAGTTTTTATCTTCGTTTTTACATTGATTTTACAATCTATGTGGGAAATAGTAATTTTTGTTTTGAAGGTGAAATATGTAATTAACACTGAAAAAACCGCGCTCTTTGGAAATTCATGAATTGGATACAAAATAATCTTCAATTCTTCATAGGTAGAATTATAATTCGTAGCATATTTAATTCGAGATTGCATTCCTACATTAATCTCCTTGAACTCGTTGAAATCATCTGAAATATTATTGTTTTGTGTTGTTGTTACTCACTTGCATAAATTGCCCTCATTTCTTAAACACCCTAAGCTAGTTATCGTAATAATTACTTAAGTGTTTGGGATGCCCACAATGGAATCACCACAACATTTCTCACGTTAATTTCTCAGCAATGGGAATGATTTGTATCTCAATTAGAATTGATTTAAACTTTTCAAGTGCCCTGAGCCCAGCCTGATACCCAATCATGATCAGAGACCACCAGACCAGTTGAAATTATATTCTTGGTTCTTGGTTAGGTTCTAAAGGTTCATTTAATCTGTTCGTGTCCATAGATGGGTTGAAACTGGTTTTGCAATTGACGATGACGGGAGACTTATAATAGTTTTCATGAGTTGGAGATAATTTCCTGCGTGTGAGGGCAACGGCCGCTAAACTCGTTTAAAATGAATTAAATAAGAATTAAGAAAAAAAAATCTACCACAGTATTCGTACTGCAATAAAAAAGGCAACAAGTCTCAAAATATCTTCTGGTTTAGATGCAATGTGTTGGTTTTTATGCTAGGCCTCTATGACTGCGAATACATATTACCGTCAAGTTACATATTTAACGATGTAGTTTTGATTTTTTCTTAGACTGTGTAAACTGAAAGAAAATCTTAAAAATTTTAATTCTTGCTCTTGCGATATGTTGGGTTTAAGATACAAATTTTCCCTTACAAGAAGTATATCCACAGCTCCGACTGCGATGTCTTACATAGAATTAGTTATTCTCTTTATTAATTTTAGCAGTTAGTGTATATTATACAGTAGGTTAGCGATAGAGTGAAAAGTAATAAAAACAAAACAAATGTAAACATTTAATTGAGGGGAAGTGAACATGCTAGCTAAGTAAAATAGTAGGTACTCACAGTCCCCTTTGAAAACTCATTTGTACCTTATACATATATAACCAGGAGGAGATAAAATTCTTCCGGAGTTTCTGTGAAGAAGGCATATCAGAGATAGGCCATCAAAAATAAATCCACATTGCTGTATTAAAAAAAAATCTATTGATTCTAAAGTGATTGCTGTTGGTGGATTTCTAGATATAGAGGGAGTAATTGGCAACACCTCGTACCAGCTCATCTACCAAGTCAACATCACGTAAATTTAAATAAGAGATATTAAGCTCCACAATATCACATGGTACTATTACGGTCGTAGCTTCTAAATGGTGCCTACAAAGTACCGCTTATTATTACACTTAATGGTGCTTAATTACTTACTTATTATACTTAATGTTCATCTGCTGTGGGCCATCCCACAAGAGTATTCCTTATGCAGTATGCAAATAGGTATTCTGGGAAAGAGGTGAGAAGAAGAAAAGAGATATCTCTACACTTGGGGAGATATCTCTTTGCATCTTCTTACCTATTCCCAAGAAAACCTGTTTGCATACTGCATCAGGAATACTCGTGTGGGATGGCCCATTCACACTCAGCAGCTCGAGGCATCGTTGATTTTATATTGAAGCGAGGCATTGCTTGCTTACCCTTTGTTTTGTCCACTGACGAATATAATATGGACTGCTTACTTTTCTACTTCACGTCGGCATAATTGCTTGTATCAACGTCGGTGCCAACATTGAAAAAATCATTGGCGGGAAATTGAAAAAGTGAGCACGCAGCTCGAAAAGTGATTTTTATAAAACATTTAGAGTTTCTTCTCGTATCTTATGAATATATTGTCTTTGGTAAATTATTAATTTAAAATCAGGTATTTCGACGAATCCACTAATTTATTTGTTGTTTTCACATCTCTCTCAGTTGGTACTTGGTGCTTAGACCGAAAGTCAGCAATATAAAAGTGAGCCCACTTTCTGCACTGTATTTCTATGAACGTAGTCACTCCATACTATACATGTCAGTGGTTATGTCATCAAGTCGAGGCATCGTCGATTTTATATTCGACCGAGACGTTACTGGTTTTTGTTCTACTTGCCCAGTCTTATTTGTATGTTATTAGTTTGCGTTTCGTGCTTTGACAGTTCTTTGCGTGATTTAGAACTCAACAGAAAAGCAGTTGCGCTAGAGATTGTGTTTTCTTTTCTACGAAGAGTTCGATATTTGTAGGTACTTAATAGACTCATAAATACTTATGTAAAAATCTTGGTACTTAAGTACAAAACTAAGTCTTAAGTACAAGTAAATAGACGCTAGTACTAATGTTCAAGTACTAAGTAGGGGCATTTCAAAAGTATTGAGTAATAAGTCTTAAGTAACGAAAATGTACTTTAAGTAGTACTTAAATCTTTTTTTACTTAAGTATTGCCCAGCTCTGCTTAGCCAACCTTTAAATTTTTGTATTGGTTCCGAATAAAGTTTTTTACACAAGGTACTGCAATTATACAACTCAGCCTTATACAAACCATTTAAAAAGATCATTCCTCAAAAAATCGGATGGGAAACCGAAGAATTTGCTTTCAACAACAGTAGACATTTCTTTGATATCTCCGCTTCATAGAATTGATATTCTGCTAAGTATCAGTAAGACAGAGTGCACACTACTTCTTTGCTTCTGTTTATAACGGCTAAGAAGTATTTGAAAATTAGTTATATTACGCGAAATTGTTGCTAGAGCTGATTTTCTATCTTAAAATAAATCACGTTTTTATTCCATTAATTGGAGAGATGCAGGCTTTTAAATTTTCCATTTACGCTTCAAATACAAATATTAGGCTGAAATATCCTTAAGCCTTTTGTATTCTTTATACCGCAGTAAGTACTCTACGCGGAAAACCTGTTGATTTAAGTGACATGTAGTTTCGAGACTAATTGTAGTTGAGCCTTTAACCCGATGATGTTTCCATGAACAGCTTGAATTGAGTTGACAGATGAATACTTCATACAAAGTAGCCGGAACTAATACTTTCACAATACCCAACTCAACTCGACTGGTTTCGTGGAGTTAACATGGTTTGAACTCAACTCAACTCAATTCCTGTTTCCATGAGCATTAATTTGGATTCAATTCGGATTGAACTCTGCATGGAAAATGTCTATGATGGACTACAGGAAAATGCAAATACATATATATATTAAGAATTCCAAAAGATTTTATTTTTTTCTTCATTATCCTTCGGGATATTCATTTACAGTTACCTTAGAAGAGGACAGCTTTCTTTGCATGCAATGAATTCAATCGAATACCGAATGAATTGGAGGCTGACACTTAAAACAAAGAATAATAGTTGCATAACATTACGGTCCTAAATAACTACGAGTGTATATGTTCCACAAGTGAATACAGAAACTAAGATGGAATTTATTACTTTATAGCTTAGGACCCAGTGAATATTTCTTTAGATCTTTATATATTATTATTATTATTTAAGACAAATTAATTCTTGCATCCTCTCGCAACTGTGGTAACTTTTTTAAAGCACCTGATAATTTTTTTTACCTGTTTTTAACAACGTCGAAGGAGCATGGTCGATTGAGCGGCTCATGTAATGATGTAAAAAAGAATTGACTTCTCTTCGTCCTCTCATCAACCACACTACAAGATAATGTATGACTTAACACGTAAGTAACGATAGAAAAAAAATTTCACTATCCCCCAGACTGTTACCGTATCAGTTACTAAATTCACTTGTAAGATCTAGGGCCTCAACGTATATTATCCATTCAAAAATTCAATTTAGTGAAGTATTCAGGTCGCCCCTCTGCTGATTTACGTTTGCATCAATTATCTCCATTGTCTTGATATCAGGAAGTAGCTTGGAATTTTTCATTATTAATTATTATTGGAACTTTTTATAAAATCTATAACAAGCATTCAACTTACATTTATTTTCGTTCATAGACGCAATTAATCAAATCTTCCGCTGTTTTTTCTAATTTTTCTCATGCATATTCAGACTCCTCAGGGATTTTCAGAGAAAGTGGAAAAAACCGGCTCGAAAAAATATTATAATGATAAATGTATAAGATTCTTAAATAATATGTGGGCGAGGATATTAGCATTTGGATGAATAGAGATTGTAAGTTTTTGCAGAGACTAATTGTGGTAAGGAGAAAGTTAAAAGATATTAAGTAATATTAAGAATTTGGAGATGTTGAAGGGTAAGCTGAATTTGAATATATATAATCATCATATGTGCGTAACACATAATTTTTTTTAATTTCTTGTACCTTAAATCTGTTTCAGATTATATCTACACCTGACTTATAATCTGCTAAGGATTCTCATCATACACCCCAGGGGGCAAATTATAAAATATTTTTAAGCAAAATTTATTTTACGAAAGAAAAAAAATTAAATCTGTTTTAAGGGGAAGAAAAAAAAACAAGTAAAGAATAATAACTTTATAAATTTAATCATGATATTAGCTTTAATTTTTTTTCTACTTTATCGTGCGCCACTACTGCGTTGTAAGGAAGGCATTGAAAAACTTACTTTTTTCATACTTTTTACCAACTTTACCTTAGATCCCCCTCTAGAATGGGAAAAACATTTTTTGTAAAAGCCTTTTTCTCGCTTCAGATTCCATCCTTTTTTTTTCTTAGCCATTTACCCGAGAAGCTATAATTTTGCAATAATGAGTTAAGCTGCAAACAATGTTGTTAAGATAAGATTCAATGGTTGTACCTAGATATGTAATTGCATAATAATTGTTGCTGATAGTACAAATCTACAAAGAAGAGGTGGGTATTTTATTGGATTAATTAAAACAGGTAAGGTTTGTAATTTGGGAGGACACTGTGTGAATACTATAATAATATTATGTACGAGCAAATGGTAGGTGAAAGAATCAGTTCCAAATGCATCTAGTTGTATGTTGAGAGTTGATATGTGAGGACATCGATAAAAAATACGACAGAAACTTTCCAAGCCACAAAAGGAAACTATTTATTTGCTTGTGCTAGTTTTGTTAAAACAAAAAACAAAAAAGATTAAAATGTATAAATCATTCAATCTAAACTAATGTAAAAAAATAAGGTATATTCAATATGCTATTGCAATGTCGCAATATCCAACTTTACATGTATAGGAACAACAAAATTACAAATTCAAAGTAATTTAACACAATTATTTATAACAACAATAAAAAGATCACGTTCTCGGCCGCCATATGGGGGGGGGGGGATGTGGTTAATATTGTTGTGGTTATTATTGATCAAATCATGGCTTAATTTATCATTCCTACTGAGAGCTTGGTAGTAACTTAAAGCTTCAGTCTGTAGCACACCAAATTGGTCACCTTCTATACCTTGATTCCCAAAATTTGTAAAAACATGGAAAAAAGCTAGAATTGGTCCAATTCTTACAATTCCCTAGATGAGTGGCCATAAAGCGGTTAAAGCGGTTTTTCGCAGTTATTTCTAGGATGGTTCGTCGGCTAGTAAAAATGATTATTACAAAATTCATAAGATTTTATAATCTGAAGAAAGTTTCAGTGCATTAAAAACGTCTAACTTCAAATATTACGTGTGGGTGGGTGTCCAATTCATTTTGGGTGGGGTGTATCTTTTTCCGCTCGGAGGATCGAGCAGATTTCTTAGAGCACTTCTGCAAGTTTTCTTTTTTATATTGGCAGCACTTGTGATTTTGGTAGTGAGAACAAGATTCTATATATAAATAAATAATAATAATAACAAAGTTATACAAATAAATACGGGATTGAAGAGAGGTATGAACTATGGAATTTATAAAGTGCTAACATTTTCAATATTATTTGGTTGTGGAATATAGTGTTTGACAATGATGAAAACTTAGAAATTGAGCATGAAAATAGTTCTTATTCTAGAAATGTGAAAGGATATGCAGAATATATTGTTCCAAGAATGCTACCATATCAGTTCAAAATGCATTTCTGAATATTACCAAGTATATTTGAAATAATGTGCAAAGATTTGGCTGAATTTGTTTGTAATAAGCCAGTAGCCAGGCGGCCTGAACTTTCAGTAAATAAGCAGTTACTAATAACATTGTGGAATTTAGCCAATTCGGAATACTTTAGGAAAAAAATTATAATCCTTTACAGACAGATCACATCTTCTCTGTTGCCAAAGAAGAATCGAAATGTCTTGGATTACTGAAAAGGCGTAAGAAATATTTCAGCCCGTCAAATCTAGCGCTCCTCTACAAGTCCTACATTAGACCTAGAAAGGAATACAATTCCCATATATTGTCCATATTGTCCAAAAGAGAGCCTTCAAGTTCATTGGTGATATGGCAATAACTTGTCATATCGACTCACTCGAACACCGCCGCCGCAATGTTGGTTGCCTATCGCTCCTTTATCGCTACATGCATGGTCAATGCTCTGATGAAATATCTAATCTAATCCCTTTTAGGAAATCCTTTTACACTTTAAATTACTTTTGGCCGTACAGTAAAATTCCGTGATGCTTTTTTATCCCGAACTGTGCTAATGTGGAACAGTTTACCATCTTCTGTTTTTCCTCCGGCATACAATCTGCGGAAGCTTAAGAGCGACATACATCGTCACTTCCGCCACTCTCCTTATATCCCCTAATCCTTTTCCTATCTCCTTCTTGTCATGCTGTGCTTTGCATCATAAGGTATCCCGTGAGCTCTGCTTAATAATATAAAAAATATATATATATATATGTAATCGAATTGTGTCAATTTCAGGACTATTGCATCTTGTTTCAGAGTGGTTTTTAGGATATGTGAAAGAATAATGGAATTGAATGTTAAGGAGCACATAAGGTTACGGAAGCCAAGATGAATGGTGTCCACCAATAGCTCTAGCACCACAAGTTCCACTTGTTTCGCCGAATCTTCTTTTACTTAATCGCTATACACCAAATGTATTCCTATGCATACATTGTGTTCAGGTGATTCAATGCGAAAACCTCGAGTATCGGTAGTCGAAATACTTCTGTACAATATGGCAGCACTTTTATCTGGTGTTGCAGCTAGCTATGATGTTCGGATGTCGAATGTATCACCAGTTCATCCTGTTCTACAGCTAAAATCATCACTCAATGAAAATAATTTAAATCCTATAGAAACAGAATTTATGGATGCTGATGAAAGGAAATTTGGACAAAACACATACCATGGACCATCAAGACATAATAGGTTAGCTAGATATAAGATCCTCTTTTCTATGCTATGCCTTTACATACAGTAATTTGCTTGTTTCCATTTATTATTCCAGAGCTTTACTTACATCAATATCATCAACAATTTCCACTACAAGTGGATTAGATTCGAATTTTACGACAAATACCTCAGGACTTTCATCATCACTTGGTGGTAGTACCCAACCACCGACGCCTTCACCACGTCGTAAGACTAGCACTTCATCGTTTACAGAAAATTATCAAGATTATCAAGAAGTTGATCAACAGCCTAGATTAGATAATCGTGCACCAATTTATGTACCTGGAGATTACTTGAATCGATATCCTAGCACTATTGATGGTTTCAGTGTGGATACCGGAGTGATTATTTCGGTAAGTTCATAGTAAGAGATTTTCAATTCAATTCAATTAAAAACAAAAAATTTTGTATTTATTGAAGAATTATATATTCAAATTTACAGGAGTAATTGAAGTAATTGATGGCAGCCATATTTATATTAAGGCACCAAAAGATCATCTCACTTCCTATGTCAACAGAAGAGGAAGACATTCGATCATTTTGCAAGGATTTTGTAATGAAAAGAAGAAATTTATTGATGTCTACGGTGGCGAATGCAATGACCCGCCTGATGCAAATGTCTTGAAAAGGTCAGATGTATTTAAAAGAATTCAGGATGGCAACATAAGGCTTCCCCCTGACTGTCACTTGGTTGGAGATAGCGCTTATCAACTATTGACATCTTTGATGGTACCTTATAAAAACAATGGGCATCTTGAACGAAAGCATAAAAATTATAAAAGGGCACTTTCGAAGGCAGGAGTGGTTATTGGAAACACGTTTGAGTTACTAAAGATGCGTTTCCGGCGTTTAAATTTGAATGAAAATAGAAAACTAGATTTTATTGCCATGATCGTAATAACTTGTTGTATATTACACATTATATGTACGGAACTACATGATATTCCTACTGAAGAAATTATTTCTAATGAAAATGGCATGGAAAATAATATTAACGACATTCAGATAAATAATTAGTTAAGGACAGCAGACGCAAAAACAAAACGAGACTTAATTTTTAATACGTTATCTTCAAGCTGTTTTATAATATAAAAAGTTTTCATATAAATTATTAAAAAACAACTTCCTGCTTGTCTTTGTAAACAGCACCTTATATCATTATTTCAGAACAGAAACTCTGATAATCCAAAATTTATTGCATAATAAAATTCTAATTATGTTGGAAGCATTGGTCAGGTGCATGATATCACTAAAGACTATGTACAAATAGTATTTATTTTATCTTGTTCCCTTACCTCTGGTGGGGGGTGAACAAGGTGATTGGTTTAAACGTTGACTGATAATTAGCAACTGATTTATTAATGTTTTAAACACCGTTTATATACAATCAAAAAAATGCTTAGCTTAACAATAACAATAATAATTTCTTAAGACGTGCAATACAAGGTTCAGCAAATTATATTTTGTTTGTGACCTATTGAGCATAAATATGCTTGCGTGGTGATCGGTTTATAGTTTATTGACCGATGAATGCAATTTATTGATTGTTGCATAAATTGCATTGTCATCTTTGCTATGTGTTCTGACTTGAACAAATAGATTTGTATTATTTGTGTTATAAAAATGTTGTAGGCAAATTTTTGTTCGAGATTACTTCCCTATATGTTGTATGCTGGTTGATCGCAAGAGCAGTAAATACAACTCTAAAATTAATTTCGGTGATAAGAATCACAGTGCATTAGGGTGAGATAGATTGCAAGGCGAGAAGACTATCTTTTTAACAGCCTAAAGTTATTACCTGTTGAACACAGCCTTAAGAGAACGTTTATAGAGGGAAAGATAAATATTTCCAGTTTCATGTTGATTTTGTTTTAATTTTTTATACATGTTTATAACAGGTTTAAAATTCAGTTCATATTTTTATACTATATATACTATCATCATATTAAAAAAAACAATTATTACATAAATGTCATTTGAAAGCACAAAACAAATCACATTTTTTCTATAATATTCTCCATCAATGTCAGAAATCGATCTTGTCATTGCAACCTTTCTTGATGTCGCCGTTCAGTATCGGAAGCACGAATTTTCTTTTGAGCAGGTTCATAGACTTCACATCATTCCGACGATGACGATGATGCTTCTGTTTCACCTTGCAGAGGAGCAGATTTTTTATTCGAACATTTTATAATGCTTGAACTACTGGTAAAAGTTGCCACGGGATTCATTTCTGGCCTCTCGGCCAAAAATGAATTCAACACATCAAAATAGGGCCAGTTAATCGAACCATGCCCAGTTGTGCAGTAGCTGAAACAACTTACAACTAGATGTGCAAAGCTCAGAAAAACGCGGTCCAACTAAAACGAGCTAATGGCCCTCTAATAAAAAGCTCTATACCTTCTCTCTCTCTCTCTCTCTCTCTCTCTTGCTGTATTATGCCACATAAATTCTTCGCAGTCATAGCTTTCTTTGGTTGAAAAAAGGTTAAAGAGCTTTCAAAAAGTGATCCGGGTTTATATGAAGATTTTCTGATCTAGTTGTAAGTTGTCTCAGGCACTAGGAAGCTTTTATGGACCTGTATTTTTTATTTAAAAGCTTCCATTTCGAAGTGCACTATTGTACAGTTAGGGAAAGCCCACTTGTTTCCTTAATTAATTTTGCTATTTAGATCTAAACAGCTTTTTTAAATTTAACGTCGAAGTCTTTGAAATTTTGCTCGACGGCGATAATCAGGCATCTTACTTGCTTATCTGTCCATTTGTGAGCTGCAACGATTATGTTTCAAATTTTCTTTTCATTAATAATAAAAATAGTTGTATCCAACACATCGTAATCGTATTCTTCTGCAATGATATTATCCTAACAAAATTCTGTGAAAATATAAAATATATATAAATAATATAAAAATGTACTTAAAAAGTTTTAATTGCATGTTTACCAGCCGCTGAAGTTTCCATTGTTTGTTTTCCTTTTTTAATTGAACGCAAATGTCACTTACTACAAATTTTTTTCCGCTCTATTGGTATTACTGACGGATTGCTCCAAATGCTCAGAGGTCTACCTACGCTTTACTAGAGCACTGTGAGCAATAATAAAGATACACGTTCAGAGCGCTCAGAGTACTCTGAAAGTGAATCAATTTACAAGAAATCCGTATTATACCCTATGAGATTTCATGTAGGCTTTAAAAATATATCAATCGATGAAAACGCAAATTTCCATACTAGATCCAAAATAGTGTACTTATATAGCGCATAGTTTTTATTTATTAAATTTTGTCTAAAAAATTAAACCAAAATATATGTAAAGATATCACAGATTCATGGGTTTAAATTTACGAAAATAAATGCAGTAAACTTACACTCCCATCATAATTTTAATCTATTGGGTAAAATTAATATTATGTAAGCGTGTGCGTGTTAATGTTTTACTCTGTGGTCAAAAGGAGCTGTGTATCTTTACGTACTGGCCCGGACGGCCGTTTAGCATGCCACCACATCCGATAATTTTTGTTCGCAGTCTTTCAATTTACGTAAAATTCAATCAGACTCTTCTGTTACATAAGATACTGTAAATGAATTAAGTTATTATGCCTGCGCATAACACTTTTCTGTATAAGACATAAGTCCTTTGTACAGTAAAATTTACTTTTTCAATGCAGTAAATTTTCTTACATTTGTAGAGTAAAAAGAAATCGCTAAATATGTAAAGGTTGGCAAATGTTTTTTGGTGTAAATTTCTTCCTATAGAGGTAATATTATTTTTTAGTAAATTTACCGTAACATTTTCGATAATGTATATAAATGGTACACTTAAAAATTAAACTCAAAATTACTTAGAGACCATTTTCCTATATGATATATAGATTATGAATTAGAGCGAGTTACGTTACAATGGTCTATTTTGTACATATTTGTGAGAGCTCATGTTTAATGACTTTGGATATGTATGTCTCTCTTAGAGGGCTTAGTTTAAAATTTTAAAAATAAAATAAATAATAAAATTTTTAAAAATACTTTTCATTGTATATAAATACAGGGTTTCCCGGAAGGGTACCGCCATACTGCACACGTAGAATCTTGACATAAAAAGGAACAGCAAAATCCAATAGGACATGTGTCCCATCTTTGGAGGTAGTAAGGGAAAACTGATTTTTCTTAGAATCCGCTCCGTAATTTACAGTTTAAAATTACAGTTTACAGACGAAGCGAGCTTCACAAGATCCGGCCTATTTAATCAGCATAAACGTTAAATTTGGAGTGCCGAAAGCTCTAGAGCAGTACTAGACACTGCGTTCCAATACGATTTCAGGATAAATGTCTGAGCAGGAATCTTTGGAAACCATTTTATTGGAGCTAATATCTTACCTACCACACTAAATTCAGAAACTAGATTTGCTCCAAAATAATCTGCCAGCTCTTCTGGAAGAAGTTCCTTTGCGTACTCGTACCAGACTTTCCGTCACAGATGAATTGAACGCTTTGGATCAGTTCCGCGGCCACCTAGATCTTCGGATTTAAATCCTCTGGATTTCTATTTTTGGGGTTTTTTAAAAGAGAGTAGTACACCTACACGGCATTGTCAACGTCCGCAGAACTTCGGAAAAAAATATTAGAATTTCTAACGACATAAAAACTGACACTTCTGTATTAAATTTGCTTAGGTGTAGGATGTGTCTTCGAGCGAATGGGGGACATTTCGAACACTTATTGTACAATTTAAGTAAGCTAAACTAGATTTAATTATTCATAATATAATCATTTAAGATTAAGAAATTAATGTATTCGATAAGAATAATGTTAATAAATTAAAATGAATTGTTTATTTCCAATAATCATTAAATTTTAATAAACCTTTAATGCGTTTATCTAATAATCAATTTTACTTAAAATAATAGTTAAATAAGATTTTACATGATTCTAAGAAAAAAATTTACTACATAGTAGGTAGTTTCAGTGGAATAAACCAAAATGTGTAGAATATGGAGGTAGAAGTTAGGGGTACATGATCCGTACTTTGCTTTGGGATCTTGAAACCGTTGATTTTAGGTAAATGATTATTTTGTGAATTTAAAATGTCATAAAATGAAGAAGTTTTCCCATACTTGCGTACCCCATTCTTATAAGAAATTTCCGAGAAGTATTACTTTCAATTGAAGGTTATTTTGTTCAAAAAGCACGACCACACATTCTAAGTCAAAAATAAAGGAAGGCATATCACCTCACAAAAATTTAAATACGTAATTTAAAAGTGTGGCTCTAAAAAAATATCAGGTGCGATTTATTTCCGCAAAATATTTAACGAGATCGGATTCTAAGCAAAATCAGTTTTACCTTAATAACTCCAAAACTACGCAAGACGGGACTTTTCTGTTATTTTTTATGTCGAGATTCTACGGGTGCAGTATGGCGATACCCTTCCGGGACATCCTGTATAATTATAGTTTTTTACAGGCTTGTAATTTTCAGTTCAATAATTATATTGTTATTAAAAAAAAAATTTAAAACTCGGCTATCATTAATTAAGTACGGACATAAACAACTTTCGGAGAATCGTATATAGGTAGAGTTAAACGTCAAAATGACAACTATTTGTTTTGGTTGTCCAAAAGCTGCCGGTGAAATATTTAAGTGTGAGCAATTTTGTTATAAATTTCCTACTAAATTTATAAATAATATTAAAATTATATATTGCAGGATGGATTGTGATATTAGTCTATACGTACTAGACGAAAAATTAATAATTGTTGTGATTGCTTGGATCCATATAAATTGGAAACAAAGCGGTGTAAAGATGCTTTGCCTTCAAATGTTGGGTAAGACATTATAATTGTTGTTGATATTTTTATAGGTTTCGTTAATCGCTATTTTAATAGCAAAAAGTAGATCGATTGTATTTCTTTTGTTTTTTTATTAAAAAATAACAAATTTAAATCTTAAATTTTTTCAGATACTTTGATGTCGCAAATTATTTGATAAACCGAGAAAGCAGCTATACAAAGGAGGCTTTTCGTTCATATAGGGCTCTTGAAGCCTATAAATTTTACCAAAGCGGATGGATCCAGGAAATAAGCTGCAGGAAAATTACCAACGGATCCATTGTAATTGGAAAGGTATGTTAGAAATTTTAAGCTTTACTAGAAAATATTTCATAAAAGCTATTTTATATTCCTTATTAAACAGGTAAAACATTCACAACGACTGAACGAAAAGCCTCTAATACCATGGGTGGTGGTTGTTGACCAACATGAATGAATTTTATGTTTTCATTATTTATATTGTTGTATTTAAGCATTGTGATAGCACTCGACTGAAATATGTGATTAAAAATTTTAATAATAAAAGTGCAAATAAATATATGAACTAGTTAAAGCTCTTCTTTCATCAAAACAATGCAAACTAAGCAAATATTACATGGAACGTATTACGATAGACTCTCTCATAAATTTCTTTTATGATAAATGAAACTCATCACGAATTTTAAAACTTACTAGAAGGGAGTAAAGGAAACACTCAAATCTAATTATATTTTTATTACAATCAAATTAGTGAACATACATATATCATAAACTAAATTCTAATATACGTATTTCTCAAAATTTGTATCCTAAACCTATATTATTTATAAGTCGAACTCTTTTTTCCGAAAGTTCCTTTAAATTGTGCTTGTTTGATACCCCTGGAAACCTGGAACAATTTTCGTTGTCGCGTCCAGTCCTTGAAGAACAACTCCTTACGCAACAAGTTATAGCCATACTAGAAAAAAAGATTCAATGTTAATAATATACTAAGAAAACAAACTAGTTTTGCTAGCCATCAAGTCCGTAACAGAATTACAATTCCATTTAAACCGAAGATTACTACACTTACGTCCTAATGCTTTTAAAAAAACTGTTAAATAATAAATATTGTTTATTATTAACAATTTTAAAAGTTATTTTATACTCACATTTCTCAAAATATTAACGAACCAAATTTATTTCCAATTCTATCCTTACAAAAGTGGACAACCACGTCCATAATTTTGACAGCAGAAATGTCATTGTTTAACTCTTTATTACGTGCAATAGAAAAGTACAAGCGACATCTATAAAGTAAGGACATAAACAAATTTAGGTTCAGAGAATCGATATTTCTAAAATGGAATTTTCGGGACGGTTCTGGACAAATTGTAGAGTATAAATACAGCACCTGTCACCGCCAGGAGCGAGTTTTATCTCAGACAGTAAAGTAAAAGTTCAAAAACAGGTGAACATATTCTAATAGGATTGCCATAATTTGAAGTACATTGCGAGTAATAAAGTAGAGTTTATTGGTAATTGTTTGTGAATTTTATAAAAGTAAATAGTATAATGGAATAAAAAGAACTTGTGACTTATATCTGAAATATTGTGATTTGAATAACGAACCGAAAGCAATGCACATAACAATATAATATAGAGGCATGTTCTGACTACCTTCGCTCAGTCAAAGTTACTAAAGCTAGAAACATGAAATTTGGAATACAGATTTCTTTTGTGACGTATATCAAGTTACAATTTTAGTTTTAACATAGCACACATAACATTTTCTATAGAGTTTCTATGTTTTGTATATTTCATAAAATTCCATTTAGTCAAACCAACAATAATAGGACCATAAATAAGCTCTTAAAAGCTCTCTGAAAGAACCCACGTTACAATAAACTTTGGGGGCCTATTTTTAAAATCTTATTATGCCATATTGGTCTTATTTGATTTACTTTTTGCGATGATTTGCAGTTCTCTATAAAACCTTTCATAAAACTCTTAATGAAAGAAAAACTCATCGGGCCATCCCGCACGAGTATTCCTGTCCTGATGCAGTATGAAAACAGGTTTTCGTGGGAAGAGGTGAGAAGAAGCAAAGACACAAAGTGTAAAGATATCTCTTTGCTTTTTATTTGCTCTTCCCTGGAAAAGCGGTATGCATACTGCATCAAGAATATTCGTCTGGGATGGCTGATCAAACTGTCCGCATAATGTTATCCAAACTATCATAAAGCTATTTTTGAAACTTTTTTAAAGAATAGGCATTGGAAATACAATTCCAGCAAACCTTTTACACTTGAAGTTTAAAAGTCATCGTGATATTTAAATGCAAAATTAATTTTGTGTATAAATATAAAATATTGAAGTAAATTTGCACTTCACAATTTTATGTAGCAAATTTTATGGCGATTGAAATTTTACTGATTATATCAAATAGGATAGCTCGAAAAATAATATTAAGTTTAGAAATATCTGTAAAATAATATTTTCTATTTACACTGTATTTAATATTGATATTATTTTAAATTTGCTTGGAATTGAAGAGAGTTTGAAAATGTTATCTCCTAGTACTGAAACGTCCTAAATTCCTGAAAATAATTAATTTAAAAATGCATTTTAAGAATAATATGACAATTTTACATTAAAGCATATTTGTTACTTGTACCATAATAAAACCGTTTGATCTTAGCTTGTCGTGATTTAAACATTTCATCCTCTTTTAAGTCCATTTGATTTTAAGCCAAAACCTTTCTGAGAGCTCGTAGACTGATATAATGCTATTTGCTATTAAATAAAATTATTTGGTTTCATATAAACGCATTATAAAGCTTATTGAACTTATGACACTTGCATGTATGTGGATGTATTTACAATTGGGCATTAAACTTATTTCTGGCTTTCACATTGCTTTTACACGATTTACAAGGTTTATAGTACCTATATGCATTGTTCTACGAAGCACAGTACATATATGTTTTACTAATTTAAATCCTTACATTTATGAGAATATTTAAATTAAAAAATGTCTTTTTAACATCAATATCTCGACTTTACATTACAGATAGCTTCCTGCTTAAACCATTCGCTCATTTTTAAATATATTTGTTCTCAGTTAAAACCGTTCCAATGCCATTTAAACTCAAATAATGATACATATACATATGCCCTCGCGTAAATCTATTTGGTTTTATATATATCCCCGATAAAATTTGTTTCGACTGTTGATCTGTTCTTGACGTCATTGAATCATTTATAATCTAATCTATAATCCCAAAGCTGTGTCATCTCTTTAAAACAAGATCACCACTTAACCACTCCCGTTTCTTTTGATGGAGCATTACTATCCGATAAAGTCACTAAGCATTCTTGGCATTAATATTTCCAGTATGTTAAGCTGGATGGACCACATCTTCTCTGTTGTTAAAAAATCATCGAAATGACTTGGATTTCCGAAAAGGTGTAAGAAATGTTTCAGCCCGTCAAATCTACAGCTCCTCTGCCCATCTTCTATCAGACCTGGAATGGAATACAATATTCTTGCATGTTACGTAGTGAAATAAATTAATAATTTCTGATAAAATTGAACAGATTTATATACAACAAAATCACTTCATCGCTACAAATGAACCATTAATCTTCCAAAAAATTATTGCGTTGTAAAATATTTCACAACTTTGATGAAGGCACTTGAAAAGATCTACTTCGTTTATAGGGAATATTTCAGCTTTTGAATTAAAGACAACGATAAAACTTTTATAAGTACAAATAGACTTAGATAAATCTTAAAAAATTTTATTACTTCTCTCCAGGTGGCTTTTCAAACATCTTCCAATAATGCGTAAAAATTCTAAAGAAAAAATTTGCGGCTTCTCTACATCAGATCGAGGCATCGTTGATTTTATATTTGAGCGAGGCATTGCTTGCTTACCCTTTGGTTACATCAGCGTTACATCGGCAAGTCGGGGCATCGTCGATTTTATATTTGAGCGTGGCGTTGCAGATTTTTGTTCCACTTGCCCAGCCTTTGTATGGTATTAATTTGTCTATGACAGAACCGAATCAATCCAACTTTTTGCGTTGCTGTTGGCCGGGCACCAATAGCTCATAAAAGTTCTGGAGAAATATTTCCAAGAAAATTCGTAGGACAAAATCATTCCCATGGAGATTTCTTTTCCAATAAATGGATGCAACCCTTATGGAGAGGCAAACTAAAAAGGATCAACATTTCATTGTGCTGATTGCTACACATAAACTCTGCAGCTTTGCAACTTGCAAAGTCGCGTTCGGGGCAAGTACTGTTTGGATTATGACGAATGAAATTTTCTGTTGTTTTTAGAGTTATTGAGTTATATTAAAAATCAACTGCTTCGCACAAAATCAGTGATTCAGTAAATTTATGCTTACCTTCGCCACATCTGAATTTCGTTGTTTACCCTTAGATACGCTTCTGATTCAGTTAGGTTGATTATGATCTTATCCGATGATATTGCAATTGTTCATATTGACTAAATTAATCCAGTAGGCGTAGCTTCTATATTTATATTAATATTTTGATATACGGAGTGTTTGATAATGTAAATAGGTGTAAGTTCTTCATGTAATTTAGATTTACATTACATTGTTTGAAAACAGAGTAAAGAATTTCTGCTTATACCTCAAAACCTTTAGATTAAAGTAGAGGGAAAACATTCCAGCTAAATTTTACTGACTAAAATGCTGAGAGTCTTATTGACTTATTCTTCAACCTATGTAACACCTTTACTTTGCCAGCATGTTTGGGTATTTTAAGTTCAGCAGAGAGTATCGGAACGTGTCAGTTTTTATTTCCATACCACCTAGAATGGTCATTACGTTAGAAAATCCTGGAAAATGTATTTTAAAGACTCTAATATTTTGCTCACATGATCGCACGTAAGTAAGTCTTTTAAGAATTTCCGGTAAAGAACCGTGTCAACGCAATAAAATTGTGCAGTTTTAACGCAGCTGCACTGAAAGTATATACAATACTGGATTTTAATTTTAGTACCGATACATTTTCTCATCAAATTGAGATTTCTTAACCAGGTTTCATGCCATCTAACTTCGCGTAAACATTTCATGTAGTAAATTAAAAAAAATCCAAATTATTTGTTTCTTTGATCTGAGACTAATTATAACAAGTACTTCTATAATTATTAGGAACAAATGAAGTAGAGCATGTCTTCAATCCCCTATCTTTTTTTTTTTGTCAATCATTGATTTGGCACGTTTTCTTTAGAAGATGCATCTAAACTTATAAACTTATCACATTAAAGGAGCAATATGGATCAAACTAACGCCATAAACTTTGTTTTTATATATTTTATTTTCAATTTAACAATTTACAAATAAGAAAAACATTATATTAAAAAGAATATTGATAATATAATTTGTGATTTGCATTTCTTTGCATTTTTTTTCTTATTTTTCAAATCGACAGATGCACAGCGGAGCTCCAAATTTACATTATATGCAAAATCTGGCACATTTTTCCTCATTATAGCTATAATGAAGATGGAAAATCATTAGTGTACTTCATTATCATCCGATTTTCGAGCCATAATGATGTATACTGTGTGACACAAGGCATTTCAATGAATAGTTAGTACTAATGATTCATTAGATCGTGCTGTGTGTCTAGGGTATTACATTGGTAATCCTTGGGTCTTTTTTACATATCATTCGCTCCGTTTCGAAATTATAGCTGAACAACTTCAAATCATCACCATTTAATGTATAAAATATGAGTAAAAAATTATTTTTTCCACTTCCTCTCCTACGAATATAAGTTTTTTGTTGTTGTTTATTTCCATATCCTCTATCATTCCTTGCAAGATGTCTAAGGTTAATTGGATAACCTTGCATGTGTTTCGTTGTATAGAACTCTGTAATATGCTAAGATTTTTTCTTTCACTTCATTGAGTAAACAATGAATTTAACTGCAATATAAGTAAATGTTTAGGGTTTTTAGATTGATTAAATAGAGGGTGGTTTTGAATTGGTGGCCATAAATGAAACAAGATATAGCTTGAAAATTGTATGGGGGTGTATGTAGAGTGATTATGAAAGTATGCTACTTTTTCAGAAAACATCCCGTCTATTCCTTGTTGGAGGTCACTTTTATCTGATGATAATAAACCGACTAAGCTTATAAACGAATGCCGAACCATTATGCACGAGCCCCTCATGACACTAGTTATAGGACGGAGGTTTTAGTTTATTTGAAAACATTTCATTTCATTTGAAATTCTAGTTTTAGTGTCAAAGTGCAAAATACAAGTGGTTTATAATACTACATACAAAGTACACAGAATTACTAAAAGTTCCGGGTAGTCTTCCGGGTAGTTCGTTATTATTTTTAAGTATCTCTTGCAGTTTAGGATCGCTCTTACACATATTTTTCAGTTTATTAAGAATAATTGTATGAGTCGGTTCTTGAGTATAGAACTGACGATAATATTTGTGTTGTCTCAAAAATGTGGATTTAGCCTAATAAACGAGCACAAATCTGAATTACTGGTAGTATTATGAGTTAAGTCAATGGCAAATAAATTTGTCCATATTATCAACATGTAGTAATGCACGACTGACTGTTTATAAAAATGAACTAGAAGCATTATCAACATTTCATCAATTATCATAATAGGATCATGGCAATACTGTTACTGATTGATGTTTTACAACTTCTTCCATACTTTCGAGAAAAAAGGAGATTTATTCAAAATAGATTTTCGAAATCTAATTGTACATTTACTCCTTTTTCGAAATTGCCTCAAACTACTTGCAGCTATTCATTTCGGAAATATGATAAAACTAGTTATACTATAAGCATGCATAAAAATCTACTTGCTTAGGGGGAGCAAATAAAAAAGTTTTAATGTCGAGGATTTGATTTCAATTTGGATTTAATTTCCTTAGTAACATAACAAAACAGGATTTTTTAGATTTTATTTATTAGTTTTTTTTTTAATAACAGTTCGTCAAGTTACTTTACTTGTTTTGCTTATTTATTATGAAATTTTAAATATATCTTTGTCAGTAATATTTTTTTTTAATTAATTTTTTATTCATTTTATTTAAAAATTAATTATTATCTTAAGTATTAATATTAATGTTAACATTGTTTGTTTCCTTCTCGTCTTGTCGTTATTTGAGTACTTAACAGAATATCGACCTAAGTATCATTGATTTTTTTTTCTCTTTAAATTCTTTTTTACCTCTTCCCTTAATTTGCTGCTGAAATTTATTTAATTTTCTATTTTGCATTGTTTTTAATTTAACTTTTGTATACAGGTTCATAATATGATTTTTGTTATTGTTTTCTTTTGGTGTAGTATTTCTCTATTTAACATTTTACGTAGTTTTTTTTTTAATTTTCTTCTAGTGAATTTTCCTATATTATGTATGCATTGTATGTAGTTGTGTGCGAACAATTTTTTTTTGTTTTATTTTTTCAAAATTTACGTATTAGAGGAAGCTTTTTTGTGTGTGTTTTTCTTAGTTTGTAGGAAAGTGAATGTTGATTGTGAGTGGTTGGTTGTTTTTTTTTTCATTTTTTATATTTTTTTTTTATTTTCTGGAAAAATTTGCACATTTTTTTACTTGATTCTATTTTAATAAGAGAATAGAGTCAAGCAAGCTCATTATTTTTCATCGCCGTTATTTAATTTTGAAAAATAAAGAATTTTGTCACTTGTGCGTTTGCTCGAAAAATATATGTATTTCAAAGAATTTACTTTAATTGAGCCATTGTGCTGCAGCGCATACTCAATATTGAAATTATTCATTAGTATATATGAGCTATGAATTTGTTAGAAAATTAAATAAAGCGTGAGCTTTTTGGATTGTTTATACGTATACAGGGTGTTTCATAGAATGGTATATAAAGTAGAAATGATTTCCATTTCATTCCATGTTTGATTCTTCCCTAAATAAGAAAACTAATAGTATTTCCTTACGCTGCACATCAAATACAGGGATTGTATGCTTATTTGCAAGACTTTTTTTCTGAAACCCTTTAATTTCAAACAGAAAATTGTTACAATTACTCAGTTTTTGTTTACGTTCACTTTTAAAAAACTAAATATTTTGGAACGGAGGAGAATGAGGAGGAGGAGAAGAAGGAAAGTCATGAAATATTGGCTACTAATTCTCTTTTACTTTAAAACTGAAAACAGGAGTTGAAAAGAAAGAGGCACCTTATCCACTATTAAGATATGAAAAAGGCGTGGAAATTTTGGCGAAGTTTCATAAAAAAATACGGGATGCTTTTCATTACTGCATACTGCATGTAATATTTTTAGTATTGAGTCAGGTACATTAGACTCCATAATGATTTTCTTAAAGCCTGTCCGATTTCTTCTATCTTTACTGTAAATTTCATAAATATTATTATGCCATATTTGGACCGATGGATAACGATAAAGATAAAAGAGTTTGTGATACGTACAGTGTGTGAGTTAACTGTTAAGAAAGCGATGCAGATCCAGAGAAAAGTACCAGACATTTTGATTATAGCGTATAATATTTTCAGAATCTTATATGAAAGTAGTCCGCACGGCTCAATTCTCTTTATTTTCTATACATATATATATTTCTTCGTTCGCTTACAGGATAGATCTGCATCTATGAGGTTTTATCATTGCCAATAATATTAGGTTAGTTCTCAAGTAGTTGAAATTTGGTATAGAGTTAGTGTAAACTCTTCGTATCTACACAGAGTTTAGATCTCTTTCACTCATCACAGTAAATCGTGGAGCATTATGGAATAGCAATGAACAATTAAATCCTAACAATAATAGTCAATCAACAATGGGTACTACAATGATAGAATACAAATCAAATATGTAAAAAAGTAAGGATACCTTCTCTCCCACTTGTCGATTCTCCGTTAGTTCTGCTACCATTTAAGTAAACTAACTCTTTAGAGAGCAGAATTATGCAACGGAGAGTGGTACGACTAACAGTTTTATTGAAATGAACGAAGTTAGAGTAAAAGTTGAATGATTTCGTTTTCTATGTAAATAAAAATTCAATACGAAAATAGGAACTGGAGTACTTACATAGATCGGCATCTCGCCCACAGGTAGAGACTGCCGAGTGCCAAAAAGGAAAAATTGGAAAGGAAATTTAAAAAAAGAGTCAATCAGTTCCTATCCATTAGTCCGCTCGTCTATCTCGCAGTATTTAATGTGATACCGCTTCAATATGATGAGTACACAGAGGAAAATTGGAAGGCTATTAAGAAAAATTAGTACTTAAGAAGATAGAAAAATGAATTAAAAATATGATTTTTATATTAATAATTTCTTGAAATGTAAAAGTCGATACAAGAGTTGATGATGATAATAGTCTTCACTTTGTTTACTCCTTTAACAACTTTACAAACTCCAGAGAGAGCACTGTAGACATCAGTCAAGATATCATGGACATTGAATAATGATCTAACTGAACTTTTCACTTGGGGAGAGCAAATCGTGTTCAATTCAATTCAAGTAAGACCAATTAAGCTATTTGATCTATTTAAAACGATACCAACATTTATTTACTTCTGCATTGATTGGCAAGTTACATAAACTGGATTGACCACATCTTCTCTATTGCCAAAAAGCGTCAACATGCTTACGAGTTGTAAAATGATGAAAGAAATATTTGAGTCTCCTATCAAAACAAATTTTCGGTCGTACAGTGATATCCTTTCTTATCTTATACTGGACGAGAATGGAACAGTTTACCATTATTTGTTTTTTTTTTTCATACTGACTATTTGCGAAAGCTCAATAGCGACATTCACCGTCACTCCGTCATTCTACTCACGTTAATTCATCTCATACCCAATTCTCTTCCTGCATTGCATTATAGGATATATCCTGTTCTGATCGTCAGTCAAACTATGTCAAAAGCAGGAATTTATCGAATTATTTTTCTTAAGAGATGTCATCCAAGGAGCAGCGTGACGGAAATGCGCTTGGTTTATGGACACAATTGTGCTGGGATAAATCATCATAGTTTAGTGTTTTTTTGTTAGTTTCAAGTGTGTAGCTATATTTTTTATGTGTTTTTACGATTGGTTCGTAATTCATAGGAAACATTACTTGACGTGAAAAGGCAACAGGCAAACCACACAAAATGCGATTACGGAGTGAATAGCAGAAACACTGGGGAATTGCGGAGCCATATTCTCTTAGAAATCATATTTTTAAAGCGCAACTAAATTGGTGTAGTAGAGGGATATTTCACTTTTCTTACAAAATAAAAAAAATCCAGAGCGTACTCTACATTTGTAGATTTACTCTTTAAAGTAAAGACACTATCAACAACTAGAGCTATCATATTTCGACTTTCGGAAGAATTTAAAGCAAACGATAAGTTTTTTGGACCACTATGATGACAAGCACTGAGAAGAATGTATTTTAAGAGGAAGGAGAGCTCGTGTATAATGCATATGAAGGAGACTGGAGGCTCAGATCTTATAGATCTTCAGAAGTTAAATTCCCAATATCACCAGCCATAGAATTCACCTGCCCAAGTAATAGTTCGCCGGATATCGTCTATGCTATGATATATAGAGTTGAACCAATGTGCAACCCATATTATTATCGCAGATTGAATTTCATTTAAGTTGTTAGATATAAGTAAAATTGTTGATGACATTTAGTGACAGTAATCCAACAGAAATATAGAGTTCAGCGTATTAGTTAAGTTGAGAATATTATAAAATTGTTTAAAATTTGACAATTAGCCGAAATTAGTCTTCTGCTAAAAACCAATATTAATAAATTCGTACACGATGGACACGACTTTCCCCTACGCAAAATAAAAAAAATATATAAAACAAAGTTAGAATGAAGCTTTTAAATTTTTGTATTGTTTTCAGGATAAAATAAACGCAATATGTTGTTAACTGCTCTATCTCGGAACCTTTTGACATCATAAGTTTATATAACAAATAAATAGCGGATAGCTTGGCAGCATATAATTTCAGTTCATCCTCACGTTTTAAAAAAAAAGATAAAATGAATAAAAAATAAATCTAGCGCACTAAAAAGTTCCACCTCACTGTGTTGTATTGCTTTCATATCCAAAAATTAAAAACAAAAAAAAAAAATTCTAACAAACTCAGTGATATATCACAAAAGATAAAGCTAAAATAAATAATAAAATTTTCTCTAAACTTAAATCTCAGAAAATTAGGCTTAAAATTATTTACACGGAATTAATCAGCATCAGGCCGGATACTTTTATGTAAATGAGCTAAGCTTAAAATATCACCTTTACCAGCGAAATGTAACCGTTGTCGATATTCAAACAAATAAAAAATATGTCTTGAGAATAAAAATACAAAATACACATTTTGTGATTAACATTTTAAAATTTATTAATAATATTCACTAACGTATTTTAAATGTCTTTTGTCGCTTCGATAAGTTATGTATGCATTGATGTTAGATGTTAGTTAGTAGCTACTAGAACGAACGAAAAATGCCCACTGGGGACAATAAACCTATAATAATAATCAATCGTTACAAGGATTTTAGCATAACACTTTAAAAGTAATTAACAAAATAAAAAAAAATGGAAACAAAAAAGAAAAAGAAAAAACAAAACAACAACAAATCAAAATCAAGTGATACTGCTAGCATTTTTCTTCTCTGATGAGACAATATTATTTTTGCGAGAGTACCCTGAATTAGAATTTTTTCTTTCATTCGAAATTTTTAATTTTAAATGAGTCTTCCTGAGTACTAATACAAAAGATAACTCAACTTGGAAGAAATTCGTTATTGAGTGCACTTTAAAATTGTTAAAAAAAATATTTTCTATATTTACTCTTGTATCATATTAAACCTTCTATCAAGAATGTACTTTGATTATTACGTTTCTCACTAATTTTGTAGAAAAGTAAAACTTTCTAAACTTATCATCATCACCATCATCAACATCATCATCATCATCATCTTCATCGAAATATCTAAATACAATTGTTGTGTGTATATATGTAAATATACATCGGAAGCAGGTCATTCCTTGAGTACAAAATACAATTTTTCTATTGAATACAAATACATACAAATAAACAAATCTTACAACTTACTGTTTACGCCCGAAACTATATAATATGTATGTGTAAGTACTAAATGAAAAAATTATCTATAAAAATGATGTATAGGTTTCCTTGGATCAAAATTGTATATAAGTATGTCTGTTGACAAATTTAATTTTTAATTGTTTTTTTTTAGCGAATGGTGTATTATGGTGCTTGCTTCATGCGTGCTAGTAGTAGTGTAGTTCCAAACCCTGGATGATTTTGCTTCTATTTAAGGTCACAGTGTGAGTCTAAGTCGCAATCACAATCACATCCCTCTAAACATTCTTGACACTCTAATTCACTATCTTGTCAGTATAGCCAAGATACTGGTACCCATTGCGGTGTTGTATGCACCTTCTCGATTGCCCCCTCTAATGTTGCTATTGTTTCACCAATATCATTGTTGACAATTGTTAAATCAAAGAAATGTCCATACGCTTGTCGTAGCATCTCTGATTCTTTTGCGAGGCGCTCTAAACTTCCGTCATACTAGAATTATTAATGAGATGTTTTTTTTTTCATTAACATTTTTATTTATAGTTATGGTTAAGCTTACGTCTGCGATATTTTGTAGTGATGGTGCTGCTATGAAAACAACATATGGTGTGAATTCAGCGGTACGCAAAATTTTAAGTGCTTGCGGCTCAACGTCCAATATGGCCATTTTACCGTCTCCATGAATTCGACGAATTGTATCTAGTTTAGTTCCGTACATCGCATCTTCATGAGTACCTACAAAAAGAGTGAAATGTTTTGTGAAATTTTTTAAATATTTAAAAAAAAAATTATATAGTAACAGTCACTAAGCAGTAATATCACATGAGCATTGAAATGTTAGAGTACGTAAGAGGATATATTTAATTACATTTCTTTGCATGCCGGTAGTGTCGGTATGATATACAGAATGATTGCCAATAGAAGAACTAGCTCGTCTACACTTTCTTTCAATGCAAATTAAAATAAAATATGATTTAGAATCACAAAAAGTCAAACACTATTATTATTTAAGTTTTTTTATGATAAACTTTTGTTTCAGCGAACTGCCTGAACTTTCCTGGCCCATTCTATATTGAGCGAATAAAAAGCCGTAAAAGTTTGATCTAGTAAATTTTGGTAAATCTAGTACAGAATCGAATTCCTGAGAAGTAGTTTGATTGAGTACTCGCACTCCTAAGGCTTAAATAGCGATCCCCATACTCACTTTTTAGTATTCCCCTCTTTTTTATTCGAACTGAGGTATTAGATTTTTCGTACCTTAAATCAGCTCTAACTCGTTGGGGTTCCATGCAAATGTATCGGCCTCGGCTTTTAATGCTTCAACATTGACACGGTTGTAGTTAATCGTTAGAGATTGATAGCTATTGCTAAAGTTATAGATTAAAATAATGAGGTCGTGATCAGAGGGACCCGGGATTGATATTTGATTATGAACATAGCAAAAGACTTGGTTTAAATGACTAACTTTGGTTATATCTTAAGAGGAATACTAGTGAACGGAAAAATCAAATTTTTAGCCTATCTAACGCTATAATAGATTGAGCATGAGAAAGTTCTTGTGCACACCTTTTTCATTGATGAAAATATTTCTAAATTAATTCTTGTATCAATTTCTCGCTGGGTTGCTATATATATTCTAAAGGTAAAATTTTTCTTCCCACTACATAATTATATGTAAGTATTTTGAAATTACAAATCTTTTTTGTTGTGCAGATAGAATATCGCTAAGATGTTAATTGTCGGTAGGATTCGCTTTAAAGAATATTGCACTATTTCTGCATTAAATTAAAAAAAACGAGAAAAATAGAAAAATATAAGAAAAGAGATATTTCTACGTGTCACATAAAATTAAAATTCGATCCTATTGAAGGATACTAAAAATGGACCAGGTATAAGTGAGTAAAAAGTACGGCTAATAAAAAGAGGAGCTCGGTAGTTTAATTTAATTATAATCCCGAGTCTTGAACGGAAATCAGTTCGTTTTTAAATTAAAATTGGGCCATGGGAGAAGTATCTTGATGTACTTATGTATATCTGAACCAGCACCTATAGGGAGGTTGATAATTTCAACGTTCTCCAAATATCTGATTTGTGTAATTAAAACACGTTTTATGAGTTGTTTCGTTAATTTTGGATGTTTGCACAAATCATTGGAAGCTACAAAATGTCGGAAATAATTTACAAAGTTGGTTTAAAATGAGTTTTGAGACTTTTATTTTACTTTTCATGAGGGACAGAATAAAATGTCAATTACTGTTAATTTTATAATTGCTGCTTTAGTCACATTTGCGTTTCCAACGACAGAGATACACATCTAGTACCTACCAACTTTTCTATGTCTAAAGTTTTCTTACTGGAAAATCTGAGCAAATATTTCCTTTTTCTGGTGTTCATTCCTGGTTCTTTCAAATGTATTTATGACATCTTTCACAGGATGTAGGTACATGAGTAAAGTTTAAAATTCTATGACTCTTCTGGAGCAGAGTTTATGGATTGAACTTTTTACTCTCACCCTTGTCAGTGAAGATTAGCTCATGTATTTTATGTATTTTCAAAAAATACATATATACCCATAATTTAATCGTAGAATAATTAGGGCTGAATGGCAGAAAATAAACCTCTTGATACCGAACTACCAAAAATTAACTATGTGGTAGTTGTGTGAGCTTTCATTCTAATAAAATGCCTGCCAATATTACTTGTGTATTAAGACTATTCAAAATTACATACATACATATATGTATACAAAACCGTGTATTTGCTCAGACTACTGGATCATGGAGTCACCAAGAGAAGCTTTTGACAATTAAAGTGAATAAATCAGAGAAAAGTTTGCAAATTTATATTTATAAAATAAACTGTCTGGTTTTTGGGTTCCTGAATAAAGTTACCTCAATCTGCATTCTCGAGTTAAAATAAACGTGTCGCAATAAATTTTATTCAAGTTACAGGGATCTTAGTTTTAATGTTATAAAAGTAATTATAACATGAAAAATATTAATAAATTTGGAAAAACAGCTCCGGTAGCATTTACAAATATGTTTGGAAAATCTATGTACGAAAAATAATAAAAACTGGTGTCTACATGAAAAGGTTTTTAGGACCGCACGAAAAATAACACGGGTTTTTTGATGTTTTTTTAAAAAGCGCAACATTTTTTTCAAAAATCTAAGCTCGGCAGCATTTGAACTGAAGAGTTTCTAATATTTTGCCGAAGGTTTCAAATCAATCTCATAAAAATGGTGGAAAATAAAAAGTCTGAACAAAATGCTTGCAAATTTAGTAAGCATTAAGACTTATTAGGAGAAATTTCAAGTAACGTGAATTTGGAATTTTCACTGGAGCATGAAATACAGATAAAATTGAAAAACCAATTTTTAATATTTTAACCAGTGCATTGAACGCCTTTCCTGCTAATAATGAATATTATATCACTTTGTTATATGCTCGATAGTCTGTGCCACAAATTTATTAAATTTTACTTCCGATAAACCTTCTCAGGCTTAAGTTGGGGTCACATGAAATTTTGGTGCCGAAATGTAAATGTGAAAAATTTAAATACAGTAGACATCGCAATAAAGTGAATAGAAACTCATTTTTCGAGAGTTCTATGTATGTATGTATGTCTAAATTAACATACAAGAGCTAATAATTCTTTAAGGATTACAATAAGGACATAGGTGTAATTAAAAAGGATAATCTACAATACAATTTCCAGTTTTTATAAAAAAAAATGTTATGTTCATAAGCATTAAAAAAGGCTAAAGTAATGAAAAAAAATCTTGACTTTTATTTTAGTGATACGTAAGGGGCATGGTTGAGCAGTCGTTGTGGAAAATCCATGAGCTTTAATACGTTAACGGCGACCGTAATACCCACTACTTTTTAAGACACGGGGTGTTTTGTGAAAAACCAGCATATTTGCCTAATTAATTAATTAAGTATAAAAACAAAACCCTTGATAACAAGTAACAACGCTCTAATTATCAAGAAAAAGGCTTAGCAACGCAAGTTCGAGACCATAGACTGTTATTTGCTAAATAGTTGGGGATGTACTGGCCTGAAATTGCTCTCCAGTATGAAAATTCGATGATTCTGCAGAGATCTCAATCATATTTTCTGATAATATGTCTTACTATCATTGCGTACCCTCCATAAAGCCAGAGATGCCATATTGGATCAGCAAAATGGATCTGCAACATCTCCTTGAAGTATACCTGCAATACATAGTGAAAAATACGGATCGAAATAATTTTGCGTTCATCGATGCAATCGATGCGCATAGAGGAGCTTTGCTGTTGAGCTGTGCTCTAGAGGCCCTACGGTTTTATGTCCGACTAGGAATCTAATAGAGTCTCTTAAAACTGCTGGATTTTATAAAGTATTTATACATTGAATTTAGTATCCCTGAAATTAATATTAAGTAGGATTAAGGTTAAAGGCGTCAAATAGAATATTAAGATTAATTTAAACTCATTCACCTTTGTACGGATGTTGTGAAGTAGGCAAGGTACCGCGCGAAGTATTCGTTGAGAACTCCAAAAGTTAAAGAATGGTGTTTATCTTTTCTGTAGATTTATGGTATTAGAAACAAAAGAAACTTACTAGGTCCAGTCTCCCTTCTAAAGCGCCTGAAAGGAGCCGCCACAGATCATATCACTTATAGAAAAGCGACGAGTTTCCTGCGAGAACTTCAATCGCCCGACTGGGTAGCCCGTAGCCCAAAGCAATAACAAAATATAAATAACCCCGAAAAAAAGTGCAGACGAAAATTTAAGAGCATTTGCAAATTCAAAGTTAATAATTCGGTGTAAACTGCCAGAAATAGGGAGATTTTGTACAAGAGCTTTGGTAGGTGAAGCGGGCGACCTCTAGAGAGAGACGAAGTCAAGCGGCCAGTGAGTTGAAGATGAGTTGATCAGCAAGTGTGTTAGAGGTTGAGCAGAAAATTAGTCAAGTTCAGACAGTGTAAAAAAAACAAAAATACAAAACAGAGGTCAGCAGAAGAAGGAAAAAAAAATGTTCAATAAAAATTGAACGTAAATAAAGGCAGAGGAATAAAAAGAAAAATAATAAGGGGGAATCTGGACCGGAACAGAATAATTATTAATTAATCAGACAAGAAGACAACGGAACATATATACAAATAAAAAAAAATACAAGTACCGTTAAATCATTCAGCTTGTACGTAATTTAATATGTATACAATATAAGTGGGTTTCTGTAATTAATTAATTAATTATCTTGCCTGCTCGTTTCATACAGTTCTCTTGGTTCTTTCTTGTCATTTGAAATTTAGAAAAAAAAAAAACAAAAATAGAAAGGGAAAATAGTTTTTCTTTTCAAAGTGATTTTTATACCGTGTGAATATTTCTTTAAAAGAAGAAGAAAGAAAAACGGAGTGCGTTGTTTCATTTTGAGTTCGTGGACTCTAAAACCACGTGGCACCCAAACAAAAACAAATGTGTATTACAAACAAGTGAAAAAGCTAGAATTGGTGTAAAACCAATTCTTATGATACCCTAGATGAACGCCCGTATGAAATTTCCTATGGTTACCCATTTGAGCAATTTTGATTTTTTGCATTGCTTTCTCGCATGTACTTCTAGAACGGCTCGTCGGACAGAAAAAATGATTATAACCAATTTTATAGCATTTCTTATTCTGAAGAAGTTTTTAGTACAATAAAAATGTCTAGCACTGATGGTTTTCAAAGTATATGTAAAAAACCAAAAATTTTATATGGCAACACCAAGAATGAGTTGCCCGATTTAGTCCATTTTTGAAATTTTATTTGCTATTACTATGAAAACACAATGTACGAAACTTAAGCTCTCTATGCCGACGTGTTCTCAGGTAGTGTCCAAATATATAGTGGAAAACGAAATTTTTGTATGGCAACCCCACGAAGGAGTTGCCCGATTTGTCTCATTTTCGAACCTAATTTTACTTTTTTTTTAATGTCTGTGTACAAAATTTCAGCTTTCTAAGTAAACACGTTCTCGAGTTATCGTGCGCACGGACAGACGGACATGCAAAAATCAAAATAGCTTTTAATTTTATGCGGGGGTGTCCAATCCATTTTGCTCTACCATCATTATTTCTGTGCGTTACGAACGGAATGACAAACTTAGTATACCCTATAGATTTCATCTAGGGTATAAAAAGGTGCTAGTTTTAGCAGGAGCTCGACCCAGCCCTTTCTTCATTATCTTCCGGGCATATTACGTGCCTATCTAGTAACAAGACAAAAAGTATTGTAAACAATAAGCGCACCGCAAATTTGTTAGTAAGTGACATATAAAATAAGCACACGATACAGCACCTTTACCTGCTAAGCGCGGTCATCACATCCTACGGTAATTACAAAGCTCAAGCGCCACCTAGTGATTTAATAATAAACAAAATGTGTGACCCACAATAGAGAGAGCGACTCAGATATTGGGCAACGAGCAAATAGCTGACTAAGGGTTAGGTAAGAGTTCTTGTGAGAGGTATGCATTGATGATTAATTATAAATTTATGTATATGAAGGTATAAGTAAAAACTAGTATAAATAAGCTAAAAATCCCTAATAAATATCATTTATTAACCATAGTTCATATTGGGAACGTGCTTCCGACCTGCCCGTGTATAATCACTACATGATGTTCCTGCATTTTACAAGCTGCTTCATCCTTAAGAATTAAAGCCAAAGCGGCTGCTTCATTTTTAAGAGTTAAAATCTTAGCGGCTCTTCCATCTTTAAGAGCTAAAGTCTTAGTGGCTGTTCCATTAATTTCGGACAAACTATCCCTACAACTGGCGAATACTACAACATAATCACAGAATAGTGATCTACTGAGTATCTTTAACGACATATTATACAACGAACAACTTTAAATGAATTATTGAAATACCGAAGACACCGAGTAACACTGAGAGTGAGATATTTTGGGACATGTAAAACATGTCGTCTATATTATTATATTTAAAAATATAATTCATTGAAAATTTACCATATTCGAGATACTCGTTGGCGGCGATATCAGCCATCATTTCATCATGAGAGACAAAATAATAACTTCGACCGTTTTCTTCATCAGGCCTTGGAGGTCTTGTTGTATCTGCAAATTTCGAAACAGAATCTAAAATGATTTAAACTAGTTTACATATAAAAAAGTGTTTCTTTCAACTTACGTGGTATTGGATAAGCATATTTATCTGGATACTTAGCTATAAGCGTGTTTTTGATATGACGACGACCAACTCCATGTGCACCCAATAACACCAAAGTTTTCCGTCGAAAGTTGGGATCACCAACTAAAAGTTTATGTCAAAGTAAAAATTATATAGATACATACTTGCATAATATAAGAGTTAAAAACAAAAAAAAAACTCACCTGGCACTTTTACAACCTCTTCATATGTGACTAAATCCAATTGATCGAATACAGCGTTATGTTTCGCCAAGTATTTGTCTCGGCATTGTTTTTTCTTACGTCCAAAAATTGAGCAATTCACTAAAAACGTAAAAAGAAAAGAAAAGAAAATTAGAATTTTCGCACAGGTGTATTGATAAAATTCGTAGTATGCCTGTAAACTACGGATACAATTTGGGCTATTGCCATTTTATAAGGAACAATATTGCGCATGCATACATTCAAGAAAATTTTAGTCAGGCGGAAAAGTATTTATCTTGCTGCTATATATTTGCAAGTTGCAGGAAACAAGACAGGTAAACAGGTAGGATAAGGTGAAGAGTTGTAATGATAAAGTCAAGATTCTGGAACGTTACCGTTCGTTGCATTCGAAATTGTTATCTAGATTTTACAATTCAATGAGTATTAATCGGTTGACACATTTGTGCTAAGAGGGTAGCAGAAATGAAGAGAGACACTTTACGAATGTCATGATCACGAGTTACCTATATAATTTTTCTGTTACCAAAACAATGGCGCACATGCGGAGAACATTAATTTCGGTAGCATGGCAAATTCATATAAAAGCCATTCTTAGAGTACACAAATTAAGCTGGGATTGAGAGATTGACTACGAGGCTGTTGAATTCAGTAGGAAAGGCGGCAGAGATTCACAACAAATTAGCAAAAATTAATGACTCGTTATTATATGACTCATGCCAAATTGCCAAATTTATCGATTATAAAAGGACAAGAACAGCAAATTAAAGGCACATATAAAATCTTGCGCATTTTTACGACGCTATTCTGGATATGGACGATTTTGATTCATCCTCGTTAAGCCTCATATATGCTGTTGTGTTATACACTAATCTCTAGGGTAATTTATGTTAATTTCATTACATGACACTGAAATAACCTTTATTCAAGGTTATGAGAGGATATGGAATGCGCCTGCATACTTTCATAATGGTCGCCAGTAAAATGCGCGAACAATATCCACTTCAGGCAAGTTAATAGCTTACCATGGCTGAATGTTTTTTTACTCAATTTTTTTTTTTTTTTTTAGATATTTTACTCACAGAAATTTTGGCCTTAAACATAGGACAAGAATCGGATAAGACAATTTATGTATATGTATGAACTGTTTTACTGTGTCCAGAACACAGTCTTTACATAAAATAGATACAAGATCTGCAGCTATTACGATTCAGAGGGGTACGTAAGATCAAATTAAAGGGAACATAAATATTTCGAAAAGAAGATGGCCTATTACGGTGAGATCGAATTGGACGATTCATACAATTCAATACAGGATAAATCAGGCAAGATCTTATTGCTCCAACATCGACCAAACCAATCATGCCCTTTGGGGCATACATGGATGAGTTACAAAAAAACCCCATTACTTTTATTGTTGGTTTGGGATTTGAGGTGAATGCCGTCTATGTTCCGACCATTGTGCATATAGAGAGGCATGCCAAGGTATCTTATTCTGCAATCTATATAATCTTGTTGTGTACCTACCTATTTATGAAAACATAAAAAAGGCTCACAAAAGAAGTACATATTTGTGTCTTGTCTGATAGTCAGGCAAGAACTAAAGCAATACTTTCTTCTATAAAAAAGTCTAACTGGCGAGATGGATCTGGAAGAAATAGGTGTAATAAATCGCTACCACTTTATTGGCAAATTTGCTGTTATCTTCAGCTCTTATTTTATGGGAATTTTATTTGTTTCTTTAAGCTATATAAAGTCGGTATGCATTTTATTCAGATTTTCAAGTTTTAATAAAATAAAGCACAAGTTGTAAGATTTTCAATTGTAAGTAGGTATCCTGTTAATCCTTTGATCCAACTCCTATCCCAACTCCTATCCCTTGCAGATCTGTTCACAATAAGTCTGTAAGGAATATAGTTCTGCAGAATACGTATGCACGTTGAAATTTGAACTATACCCCATCCAGAAAATAATATACGTATGACCATTTTCAGTAGGGGCTGTTATATGTATCGTATCAAGGACGATGGTCAAGCAACTAAGGAAACTGATCACACATAACCAAACTGAAAAATTTGGAGAGAATATAAAACAGATCTAATAGCTTAGGTATAATAATGAAAAGGTGCCCGCACATAACAAACGCATTGCAACTCGCGGAAATTTTTGTATTCCTTTTAATAGCTCAGGTTGGATAGGTTGTATGAAAGTACAGAAAGATACTTTAATTTTGCATATTAATTATTTCAACTATAAAACTGATTAAAATGTGCTACTGATTTTGATGAATGATAAAAAGGAAGAAAAACGCCAGTAATTGCTAAAAACTATTGTTTTTTGCTTTTGAACAATCTATACCGTGCTGGTATCTTCCTTAGTATTCGTTACCACTTATTGACAGCGTGAGTTCAAGTGGAACACATACACACATACTTCAACATGTTCTACATTTTAACTCTTAATACCAAGGCTTGAAGTATCGTTCCGAAAATAGAGTGATACACTGTGCTCTGCTCCGAGTATTTTACTCTAGTTAGAGCAAAAAATCTTGCCAGTTGAAGTTAAAACTCTGGAGTTGAGCTTTTTCCAAGAGCATAATAATTTTTAGCTCCACTAAGATGCTCCAGATAGGGAGCAAAAATATTAAGCATCCTATGTCAGAAATACGCGAAATTTAAGGTTTTCAATAGATTTTTAAAGTTTAAGGATTTATATATTTCATAAAAAAATTTACTTAAACCTGTAGCGTCTCTATATGTTCACTTACATGTCCACTAGATCTCCTTAAGTCTCCTTAATTTTTCAATTTAATTGGCCTTCTAAAGAGCTTTATTATTTGTGAGTAACCAATTTAGCTCTCAATGGGGCTTAGAATTTGTTGAGGTATATTTCAAAAACTCCAGTCAGAGTAATGTTCCGCTGTGGAGTGTTTACTTTAAATCAGATAAAATTTTGCTCAAGAAGAAGCTAATTAATAAGGAGATTAAAATATAATGCCCGGAAGGATCCTGATTTTTAGAGCAACACGTTCGAGTAGGAGCCCTAATTAATACCCTTCCCATTTTCGTTCGTATTACAATTCTACATAAGACTGTGCATTTGCATCTTGGCGGATCACACCTGAGACTAGGATACATTAGAAAAATAAAAAAGGTAATTCTATAAAAATTTGATAAGAATCTCTGAGAAGACAAAAGGAATAATTTCGGGCACCTAGGAAGTATTTGTTAGTTTTCTTGCGAGGTTTCATTTTACATTGAATTGGATGCAGTTTAGAAGGATTAGAAGAATGCGAAATAGATAAGTATTTTTTTTTTAAATATAACGTGTACTGAATATCCTCTGCTTTCCTTGTTATGTGGGAGTAAATTTGTAAGCAAGGTGTTGAATTAAAACAAAAATGTTTTCAAATGTTATATAATCATATAAACATAAGATTAAAAATTTATAATTCAAATGTAAAAGTTTTAAAGCATTTTCCTCTTTTCCGGCAAAATATGTTAAAATCACAATTTTTGTGGAAATAAGCAGTTTTAGGCTGTTCTCTCCTAAATCATGTTTAAAGGGAAAAAGAAAAACACATTTAGGACGTTCATGGCATGGCACAGTTTGGTTTTTATAGTTCTTCAGGGGCATTCAGATGATAGAAATTTATTGTGGGTATATGCAATAAAAACGAAGTAAATCTGTCATCTTTAATGTTGACTCGTTCCTACCAAATGTCTGAAACTCCACTTGAATTTAATTTGAAATCATATGACAGATTTTGTCGTGCAAAAGTTCAAATTTATAAACTTTTTGACAGCAGATATCAATGGGAATGTTAAAATGACATTCATAAAGAAAAATGTAGGTATATATGACATTTATAAAGAAAAATGTCAAATCGATTGGGATTTTGATTTTCAGGTGCATTTATGACAAAAACGTGACTCTAGTCAAAATATTGTGGATATCGGTGAACACTCCTAGCCGTTATGAATACTTAATTCAATACAGTGTACTAAATATGATCAGATTTAATGTTTCTTTCATTGCATTCTTCCTTAATCTTAATACACTTGTTACAATAATAAAATAATTTTTGCAAATTTTCTAGAAAATAAGATTTTTCGTTTTCACTAAAATACTGCCTTTAATCTTCAGTGTCCTTCATTTTTTTTTCTCTTAAATTTTTTTTTGCTATTTTCTTCTTCCATATTGTGTTTTATAGACAAAACGACGTCGCAATAACGACATGTGTCTCCGAACAACATATAAATAAATAGAGGAAATAAATATATGGAAAAGCCTAGACTCTCGCTGAAACGCGAATCCTAGCAAGCTTTTTGTTTGAATGAAAATAAAAAAAAATTACAGAATAACTTGACTTTTTAATACAAAATATTTTTGAAAATAAAACAAATATCAAAAAATGAATAAAAAAAAATATAAAAAAAAAAAACAATAAAAAAAAATTTACAATTTAAGAGAGAAGAACAGGCAACTTTACCTAGTATTGAGATATTGATACTCCAAAGGCATGATACAAAGATAACAAGGTATGGCCGATTTGAGAGGAATTTTATGTGTTGCTACGTCATGAGGTGACTAATGTCAATTCCAGCGAATTTGTTTTGAGTTTTCGCATTGACTGAAATACGTTTTGAAAATATAAAAATATTTAATAATACATTAGTTTCTTCGTTTAAGGGGTTACACCACCATGAAATTAAAAAAAAGAAACCTTTTTTTTTTACTCAATAATTTATTTATACTTTTAAAAATATTTTAAGCTCTGAAAATTCAAAATTCAAATTATTACCGAAGTTATAGCAATTAGAATTGAGCGCGTGAGGTAGCCGACCCAAAACTCAGGTAGCGTTCTGACCATTACGTTCAGTAACGTAAATTCATTGTTATGAATTCCGGCCCTGTACGGTCCAGCTATTACCCTTCTGAATAAGCAATATATATATTTTTTTTATTCAGACAAAATGCTGGACGGAGAAATCATGTACACCGTCAGCAAGGATTTTAAAAAGACCCATTGAGCGACTCATATCTCCGCCATTTTTATTACTATTTTTTTGTCAATATTGGAAATTGTTTATAAATCTTTTATATGTATAAAAGTAAAACTTTCACCTAACATTGCTAAACTCATAAAAACTATTAGAGGTTCGGCCAAGCACCAATTGTCGCCTCCAATAATGCATAAAATTTCTAAGGAAAATTTTTTCACTAAATTGCTAAGAAAATATTGGGGCCTTCCCTACATCAGGTCGAGGCATCGTTGATTTTATATTAGAGCGAGGCATTGTTTGCTTACGCTTGGTTATGTCATCAAATCGAGGCATCGTCGACTTTATATTCGAGCGAGACGTTACTGGTTTTTGTTCTACTTGCCCAGTCTTGTTTATATGTTATTAGTTTGTCTAAAGTTCTGGCTTGACGCGTGAGTGCGGCACATGCTTCGACCATTCTTTGCACTAGAGATTGTGTTTGCTTTTCTACGAAGAGTTAAATATTTGTAGGTACTTAATAGACTCAGATATATTGTAAAAATCTTGGTACTTAAGTACAAAACTAAGTCTTAAGTACAAGTAAATAGAAGCAAGTACTTATGTTCAAGTACTAAGTAGGGCATTTCAAAAGTACTGCATAATAAGTTTTAAGTAACGAAAATGTACTTAAGTCTTAAGTACTTAAGTATTGTCCAGCTCTGCTTGAAGTGAAGTTTCGCTTAGGTTTTTACCCATTCCGATAAATTTTCCCAAGAAAAGCAACTGCTTTTTTTACTTCAATCTCAAGTGCTGATTTAGGCAAATCAGGTCGAGGCATCGTTGATTTTATATTGAAGCGAGGCATTGCTTGCTTACCCTTTGTTTTGTCCACTGTCGAATATTATATGGACTGCTTACTTTTGTATTTCACGTCGGCACAATTGCTTGTGTCAAAAAGAGTTCTTACGTCGGTGCCAACAATTGGCGGGAAGTTGAAAAAGTAAGCACGCAATTTGAAAAGCGATTTTAATAAAACATTTAGAATTTCTTCTGCATATCTAATGAATATATTGTCTTTGGTAAAACAGTTTTTATCGCAGTAATATCCGTAAATGATTAATTTAAAATCATGCATTTCGACGAATCCACTAATTTATTTGTTGTTTTCAGTTCTCTCTCAGTTGGTACTTGGTGCTTAGACCGAAAGTCAGCAATATAAAAGTGAGCCCACTTTCTGCAGTGTATTTCTTGGAACGCAGTCAGTCCATATTATACATGTCAGTGGTTATGTCATCAAGTCGAGGCATCGTCGATTTTATATTCGAGCAAGACGTTTTTGGTTTTTGCCCTACTTGCCCAGTATTGTTTGTATGTTTTTCCTTGACGCGCGAGTGTGGCACATGTTTTTACAGTTCCTTACGTGCTTTTAAAATACAACAAAAAAAATGAGTTGCGCTAGAGATTGTGTTTGCTTTTCTACGAAGAGTTAGATATTTGTAGGTATTTAATAGACTCAGAAATACTTAAGTAAAAATCTTGGTACTTAAGTACAAAACTAAGTCTTAAATACAAATAAATAGAAGCAAGTACTTATGTTCAAGTACTAAGTAGGGGCACATCAAAATGTACTTTAAGTAGTACTTAAGTCTCCTTTTACTTAAGTATTGCCCAGCTCTGGGTGAAAGGTAGACTGTAGGTACGTATCTATCAAAATTTTGCTATTGCTTCTCTGGAACACAGGCGTAACGTCGGATGTCTAGCTCTTATTTATTTAGTTCTCCTACTTCTATGGCTATTGCTCTGACGAAATCCCTAGCCTTCCCTTGTAGAATTCTCTCTATGCTTATCACACGAATTATATTCTGAGTTCACCCCTTGAGGTCAAATTCGACCGTAATGTGAAATTCCGCGAAACCTTTATAAAAAGAACAGTATGAATGTGGAATGGTTAACCATCCTCTGTTCTTCTCGCTAGTTACGAGATGCAAACATTCAAGGGAAGTGCATACCGCCACCAATAATTCACAATTTATTACGCTTTCTTCTTTTCCTTCCAAGGCTGTGCTACTGCATCATAGAGCTTTGGTAACATCATAAAAAAAAACATTTTGCCGAAGTGCCTGTATTATATACATATAGAGCTATAATAGTAATGTTTAATTTGAACTTTTTGATTGGTTGGTTCTTTTACATAACTTATTATGCATTTTTGCTTTTTTTTTCAATATACCAAACAAAACCAAAATTAGCTTGTCAAAAATCTATCACCAAGTAATGATGCAATCAAGAAAATGACGCTAATGCTGTTAGGATGAGCATACCCTGTTATTTTTGTGTATCACAGGTAACCACAATCACCTATATATATTTATCCCTTCCGTTCCATAAACTTTTTTACCTGCTCTTGCGCATTTGAAAACCCACCGTAATTTTTCCTTTCCACTCATTGCCTGCTGTATGCATATCTACTTACTAAAATTGATGTACATAATCACATAAGACCGCTTAAGGACTTTCAAGTTTGTCATTTAAATTCAACAGTGGGTTGGTGACAAAAATAAGACGGAAATTGTTTGTTCGCGATTTTAAGTAGAAGGACACCTTATCTTCCCACTCTTGCCTGTTGAAAAACTTCGTTCCACCGTTCAAACTTTTCTTGGAGTTTACTTATGCATATCCACAATTTTCAGCTTCGTTATTCTGAGATTCCTTATTTAATTTGTGAATAAAATTTTATTTCTGCAGATATTTTGTTTGAATTCCATTGGGGCAAATAAACAAATGCCGCAATTTTCCCCTTAAGCGCAACCCAGGTATTTTCGTAGCTTAAATTAAAAAAATTTCATAGAAAAGTAATTTTCAGTATATACCAACTCAGATGAGTTAACAGAAGAGATTTAAAAACAAAATGCTCAGCATATTTGTTGTAGGAGGAAATTTTCAATTCCATTAACATGCCACGCATATGTGCCCGTTGGTTGGTGACAGATTGAAAAATTAAAATCTTTTCATGTAGGCACTCTTAAAATTTCGCGTAAAAGAATGCAACTTTAACATTCGTATAAAGTTAAGATATATATGTATTATGTAATCTGTTTCTATTGTATATGTAGGTACTAATACAAAATAAACTGTTTAATACAGAAAGGGAAATTCAAATCTTTGTAATTCGAAATTTTAATAGTAAACTAGGTATACAGAAAGTCGTGTGCGATAGTTATTATCCCTAAGACGTCCGTTCGATTTAAGCTCTTTGGCTAAACCTATAATAATTTCTGCCCCTTTCTAGATATTTTAGTCTTGATTGATGACAAATTCCATACATCTTTTCTCAACTACCACAGCTACTTTATATAATTATAGTAACTACGTTTTGAGTTAAAATGAATCCCTATAGATGCTAGAATGGCCAAAATCCATTGCATGTTCTTGGGGTTTTTCAATAATCAATGTATAAAATCCTAAATAGTTTACTGTGCCATTTTGTAGCACTACAGTGTTATATCAGAGCTACCGCAAATATCTGGCTACAAGAACTTTGTCAGGAAAACTAGTTTATCGGCACCTCTGGCAGAAAACAAAAGAACCCCTTCTCCTTAGGAGGGTCGCTGAAACGTAGGCCACGACAAGGCCCATTATTCACCCTCCAGACCCACGAGCAATGATCATAGGTCCTAGTTAGACGCTCTTATCAACCATAAAATTAGCTGCCAACCCTCCCTACCGGCCTCATGCAATTTATCCAAGAAGTGTGTGTGTAACGCTTTCCGAAGAGAGCCGTACAGTGACAAAGAAAGTGACTCACCGTTTCCAATTTCTCTCCACATCCTCGACATATCGGATTATCAACAAGTCCTAACATATGTATGTGACCCCTTAGAGAACAGTGTCCAGTAAGAATAGACGGCAGAATTCTCAGTGTAGGCCTGCTCAGTCGCAGCAGTTTTTTTGTGATATCTGGGTTAGGTTTCCTTTGTTCCTTTGTTGTTCTACCGGAAGGGTCGTAGATACAAGGTGTCCCGGATCAATGAAGAAATAACAAATAAAGAAGCTAGAATTGGTCTAAGACCAATTCTTATGATACCCTAGATGAATGCCCGTATAAAATTTCGTATATAGTCACCGATCTATGCAAGTTTGTTTTTGAAATGGTTTTTTGCATAGTATTTCTAGAACGCACAACTTAATTAAAGAAATGGCTGTGTGTCCGCAGTTTATAATGAATCATTATAGACTAATGAGTCGTTAGTTATTTCTTCATTAAGAGTGCTGTGTGTCTAAGGCATTACATTTTGGATACAGACTGTAATAGGTCATTTTAAAGGGAAGTAAAAAGGCTAGAATTGGTCTAAGACTCTCATGATAAACTATAGATGAATGCCCGTATGAAATTTTGTATGGTCACCTCTTCGTGCAAGTTTGATTTTTGAATGGTTTTTTTTCGCATATATTTCTAAAACGGCTCGTCGGACAGCAAAAATGATTAAGTCCAATTTTATAGGATTTCGTATTCTGACGAAGTTTTTAGTACAATAAAAATATCTAGGACTGATCGTTTTCACAGTATATGTAAAAACTTAAATCTTTATATGGCAATACCAAGAAAGGGTTGCCCGAATTAGTCCATTTTTGAAATTTTATTTATCATTACTATAAGAACAGCATATAGCAAATTTTAGCTGTCTATGTCGACGCGTTCTCAGGCAGTGTCCAAATACATAGTGGAAACCGAAATTTTTGTATGGCAAACTCATGAAGGAGTGCGCGATTTGTCTGATTTTCGAACTTAATTTAACTTTTTTTTTTTAAGTCCGTGAACAAAATTTCAGCTTTCTAAGTGAACGCGTTCTCGAGTTATCGTGTGCACAGACAGACAGATGGACGGACAGACGAACGGACATGCAAAATCAAAATAACTTTTAATATTACGCATGGGTGACTAATCCATTTTGCTCTTCCATAATTATTTCGAGGTGTTACACATGGAATGACAAACTTAGTATACCCTTTAGAAGATAATGGAATTAGGTTAGTCACAACCTAACAGAGTATGGAAATGCATACTCATATTTCGCATACGCGCGTGAGTAATAAATTGTGTGCGATGTGAGTCGTGTGCGATTTTCTCGCGCATTCCACCTAATCACATGAGTGAGTAACAAAGCGTAGACTCGCGTGCGCACACGAAATTTCTCACTGCTCATTACTCACGAGTGAGTAATTTAAGGTAAGAAAACGCACACGCCCTAATAACAATGACAACAACTCACGCACGCGCTCATGAGGTTTTAAAAATGGAACGCACACATGAGTCGTAAATTACTTGTGTCTTTCGTGTGCGCACGCGAGTGTGCGTTCCGGCTAAAATCGCCAAAGAAGGAGGCCAAGATTCACATGAAGAAGAATCATACAAGGAGAAGCAGGAACTAGTGAGCGTTCCGAAGTAAAGTAAAAGCGTTCGCGCAGAACAGAGTCCGATGGAGAACAGAATTAACTTTCAGAAAATCTGAAGAAACTTGATCTCAGTCAACAAAGCTTGAATAAATCTAATCAGATTATAATTTTTGAGCGCATTCAGCTAATTAGATTAGCGAGCATTAGGTACCACTGCTTTATCGAGCCTTCCCCGGTCCGCTGTAAAAGTTTCCACCAAAGGCTCTCTAACTAATGAGGGAGCTGGGGTGGGTTTCTACTTTACTGAGGCTGACATTGGAATGGAGTACTCACTTGGAAGACACACCATTGTCTTCCAGGCTGAAGTCTTTGATATCACAATGGCAGTGAAGTTAGCCCTTGATATGCAAATCAAGGGGAAGGACATTCCTATCCTTTCGGATTATCACGCAGCCTTGATGGCTCTGAGTGGCTCTCGAATAACATCTAAATTACTGGGGGATTGTAGGTCGTCTGAGGATGAGTTGTGTCCCTTCTGTGGGTTCCTGGTCACATGCGGATCATGCGGAAGGAGAGGGCTGACGTTTTAGCAAGGGCTGGCTCTGATTCTCCGTTCCTCGGACTGGAACCCGCCGTAGGCGTTGCCACCTCGAGTATCGGGTCTCACATCAAAGCAGATGTTCTTAAAAGCATCAGTAGAGATGGACGAACCTGAGTACTTGTAGGTGTACAAATCTGTTTCTTGATGGGCCCAATGGGAATATCGCCGATTTTCTCATGGGGCTCGGAAAGAACAATGTAGAACTGTGCTTGGCATCGTCAGCGGCCACAGCTCGCTTCACGCTCATCTAACAAAAAATGAGAGTTGTTGACAGCCCTGAAAGTCTGTCCTGCCTGGACGGAGAGCATGAGACAAGCGAACACTTGTTATGTGCATGTCTGGCCTTCGCCCGGAGCAGGCTGTATACTCTAGGGTCTGCCTTCCTATCGGTGGATGAGCTGAAAAACCTTCCTCACGAAGATATGATGTGCTTCATTAAGAGGACGGGAGGATTTTGATGAATGAGCTTCTAGTAGGACAATACAAGGGGCCACTATGGCCTCCATGCTTGGGATGGGATCTCCCGTCGGCCTGCGTTAAAAAAAAAATAGGTACTATAGGAGCAGCCTCCTACCTGCTATCTCATTCTGCTCACGTGATAAAACAAAGACCGTTACGAGACCTACAATTGAATCTTCAATACACAGAAGCCATTTTTTTCAATTTTCGTTGGTTATTCTTCGCCAAGCAATGTTTATACCTATTACATAACCAACGAAAAAAACGATGTAAAAAAACCTGACAGTTTTATCTACAGTTGTGTTCTAGAAAACGCATATAATGATTAGCTCATTATGTTTTGTAGATTGTTAATTTCCTCTATCGCCATCTAGAGAATCCTATCTTCTATCTTCCACTAATATTTTATTATTAAGTTTACGATGACCAAGGATAACTTAAGATTTTCCATTATTTTCTTAAAAAATCACTATTTTATTGGCCTTCAAATGTTAGGGACCCAGATCACCCTATTCTCTCCTACGCAACTGTAATATACATTAATAAACTCCAGTTTGAGTTTCTGAATGTAACGTTATCTCCGTTTTTTTATTAATTTCAGCAGGGGAAAATAAAGGTGGTCAACAATTCTACCCTCAAGAATTCTATGTATATTCGGATTTCATACCCCTAGATGGGTCACATTCCATTCATCAAACTTCAAAGCAAAACTTATACCACTCCTCTGATTTTGTTGTTGTGGGTGTTATTGCTGGATGCAAACAACACCAGAGAAGAGATGTATTTTCCTCTGCAATTTTAGTAAAATTAAACGGGCACGTGCTATATACAAAGTGAATTTGAGAGACCGATAAGCGATGTGATAGTGTTTTGCAGCAAGTTGGCAAGTCGAATATAAAATTGCTAAAAGCATTTTAGTGTTGTTCAGCCGCGAAAAGTTTTGTTTAGCAACGAACTAAAAACACTCTTGCAAAAAGCAGAAAAAGTGTACTTTTGACCTGTCGGCAACAATTTTCCCGGAAAGGAAATGCTGAGCCCGTATAGCTTCCATCATGAATTTGCATTTTAATTGAACTCTTTCTCTATTTGCTTACTAAATTCGCCTTTCAGAAAAAGTGCCATTCCAGTAAAGAGTTTCTTTCAAGGGTCGGAATTTCGTTCTTCACAGATTCGCTATAAATTTGTGTGCTTATCTCGGATGAAAGAGGACTCTCCCGAAATTTTGTCGAAGTGACGTAGGTTTGTTTTGTTTAAAATTTTCAAGTACCTTTTATTTGATAGAAGAAGTTCACAAACAGACTCAAAATTACGATAAAGTTTTGGCTATTTACTGCATAGCTATTCGTCTTACGCTAAATAAAGAGGTGAAGTGCACTAAGTTATTAACAATCAGGTTAAGACTGAGGGGACAGAAGCTTATGTAAATTGAGTTTCTGGTGTCAGACTTATTGTGAGCCTAAGGATAAATTCGAATATATGTAAGCACAGGATTTGAAAAGAAATTCATTTTGCTCAAAATGGCGATTAAAATCAACAGAATTAATTACTTGCTCGGATATGAGCTAGTTCAACTCTCCGAGTTTTTCGTTGAGCAAAAATTTATGCTGTGAGGTAATGAATTTTCGAATCCAAACTAAGAAAATGTAATATTGAACAATAATTTATCAAGGTTTATATGTACATACCTCACGTAGGTAGATATCTACCGATATAAAAGGAAAAAGATTTTGGAATCTGTAAAAAGTTTCCTAGTTATACAACCTATATACAGTCTCAGGTCAGGTAAACCGTCTAAACTTTTCAATGAATGTCGACCTTGTCCGATCAATTTAGTCGCTTATTCTTCAAACTCCTGAAAATATCGACTCGGTAATATGAAGGACGAGAAATTAAAACGAATGCTGTTTAGTATACTGAGTCTGACTGGATAGCAGAGGCATCCTTTAACTGATATCTTATTCTATGTGTAATTAAATTCAAATAAATTATATGTAAAAAATGGTTATATTTTTTTCTTTTAGAGGACACTGTAGATAAGCAACGACGGCATATGGATAAGAAGTACAAAAAAACCATTGACGGTCTTCTTTTTTATTGCCTTAGACACTTTTCATATAGCTTTAAGGGAATTTGATAGTTCTAATTTCTAATCTATGTAGTATGTCTGTTTTCACAAAAGTAAAGACATGTGTTTGATTTAGTAAAGATCTGCTGTGTAATGCGTTTTTCAAATATCTTAGAAATGGATGTCTTTTTTAAAATGCAATCAGTCTCCACGTTTTTGGGTACGGGCAACAAAGCGAACATATTATATGTGTGCGTTATTTCCTAGTGCTTTAAACTGATCCACCTGAACGGTTCAACCTATTTGAAATAGCTTGAGTTTCGGGTTTTATTTTCCTGGGCATTGGGTGTAATTCCAGCTATATATATCGTTCATTAAATTAAATTGGCGACTGTGAATGTTGCGACGTCTACGATAACATTGCAATATTTTTTGTCGGCAGGAAATCATGCGAATAAAATCATACATACATAGTACACATCGTTATAAAATACTTCTGAATCTGAAAAATAAATCATAATTTTTTTGCTTTTTTTTATAGCCAAAAGAATTGAAATGATGCCGGGAATTAATTGAGCTGCAAAGCAACAGTGTCATTAAATCTGCTAGAAAAAAAGCACACAGTAAAAAAAATCGCATGCACGAAAAAGCGAAACATGCCTAAAATCCATTAACACAATCACTTTGCAAGCAAGTAACAAAAAGCATTTTTTTGTATAATCGAAAGGGTTGTCAGTGCATTTTGTTAGTTTCCGAAATAAAATTGGAGAACAAATTGAATAAAAAAAAAAAAAAAAAAAAAAAAGAAAGGAAAAAGAAAAAGGAGACTTGATAGTGTAAAGCAACTATTATGCGCTAAAAATTATTGATAGACATATATGTAAGGTACGGATATCCACTATAGGTGTGATGGAAACGAATTTTTATTAATTATTTTAAGTCTTTTTTTTTTTTTTGAAATTATTATTAATCTCTTTTAATTTTAAATTAATAAATAATTGTAAAAATTACATGGGGACGAATATCGAAGCTTTCTTTAAAAAAAAAAAAAACCTTTCTCTGTGCAATCAGAAATTTTATCGTTCATGGACTTAAAGAAAACAATTTTTAGGAAAATTATTTAAGGAATTTTGTTTATTTTTGTAGCCATTAAGTAGTACCTGTTGATCCATCACATCCGTCAGCATGAGCTGAACATCCTGGTCCAGACTCTCCTGATAAGTGAATATGAATGCCGCCACACAACACACAAAACAACGTCAACACTTATACATAACAACAAAACATAAGAGAAAAATGGGAGGAATGAGGTGAATGAAGGTGGATGATTGTTTATATTAATTAGGGTTACCATATGTAAATAATTTTCTTAATTTATATTAATACTTTCCTTAGAATTATTCATAGGCAGCCTAATTAGGTATGTTATTGACAATTTTCTAATGGTTAGTTAATTTTTTTTTCTTAACATGACAAAACGCCTTTGTAAAGAATTCTTGGTCATGTTGGTACTAGAATATACAAGGTATTTTAGATATAATGGTAAACATTTTTAAAGGAAAAATTGTGGTGGTATTATAGAAAAAATGTATATATAAGCAGGTATACAGAAAATTTTCTTAAATTGGACTTTGTTTTTGATTTAAGAAAATTTTCAATTTTGATATATTCCTGATACCCTTGTGTATATTTCAGCTATATAATATAAACAGATGAGCCGCACATATTTGACTATCATTTGAAAGAGGTCAGTGAAAGTGTTATTTATATAATTACTACTGTATATTATTATATAATACTATAATTATATATTACTATTTGAATTTGAATGAATAGCTTAGTATATACTGATGAAGTTCATAAAAAATGTCCCAGTTACAAAGTCTCAAAATAGCTTAGTCTGACACATAGGATGTTTCATAAAAACAATGACGATGTTCTGTTTCTAACAATATGTAGCCACGGTTTTAATTTCCTATAATAATTTCGGCAGTTAATGTAATTCAAGCCCACTTCGCAATAAAAATATTTTTCTTTACCAAATATTTGTAAATTAAATATTGTTTAGTGGAAGTGTATCTGACAGCTTTATCATTAATTTTGGTATTCGATAAGGATGTATACCTTCCATCCTTAGGAATGCACACGCAAATAAAACGCGCAGCATACAAGCTCCATTCGCAAAACTACAATCTGGCAATACAAAATAGCGCGTCCAGTCCAGTCCGGATAAATAAATCAACAAGTATTTCTTTCCGATATTCCTGATATGGACACTAACAATATCCTATAATACCGTGAATCTTACCATACTAAACTGGATCCACAACGAAATGGACCAGAAATGGACATCAATGATAGGCTCCGGACAAGCAAAAAGATTCATTGAAGAGCCTTTAGCAAAGAAGAGCCTGGATCTTTCTTTTTAGACTATATTTAGAAATACACTCAGAGTAATTACAAAGTTTTAACCGGACATGCATGAAATAGACATATAAGACACTGATATATGTAGGTTATGTCTCGAAGAGGATGAAACATCCGAGTACGTCCAATGAAAATGCGATGCCATTATATGATGTAGATTCCAAGATTCTCGCTTATACTTTCTGAAGCCTGCTGACTTCGAGGAAATTTCATCCAAAAAGATACTGCTCTTCCTAGGAAGATTATTGGATGAAGAATAAAGGAAAGTGGTACACAATAAGCCAATGAATGGTTGCAGTGCAAAGACCACTTGCCCGCTATAAACGTAAATCTAAATCTACCTAATTCTTAATACATACGTCATTGAAAAACTTTTGTCAATAGGCGGTTTTGTCGAATCCTATAAATTCATTGGCAATACCGAGAACATTCCGACCAGGGCGGGGTCGATAGCGATATATATCAGAAGAAAGTGAAATTGTGGTCAACACCCTACGACGTGACAATAATAACATTGCAGACTCTTCACTAGAACCATAAATGGCACAAGAACTGAATGTCGCATGGCATACCAGAGCAGAGTATACAGATTGTGAAATGGGTAGTGCTTTCTAGGAATGGACCATAACATGTTTAAGAGCGTGCCGCAAGCACATGTTTTTATAATAGCAGTTTTGTATACATACATTTGATCGACTTCCTCAATACCTCAGATACGAAAAAATGTGAATCACTCAACGTATACATCATTTCAAATGTTGTGGTCCATTCCGGAATGGATCACCCAGCCATATAAATTTTGTATAGTTTTTGGTACTGCATGCGACATCTAGTTCTTGTGCCGTCTATGCCAGAGCCCATAAGAATTCCATCCAATAGAAAGAGCAAGAAGTATACTTGGAAGAGAGCAATTATGTCACTTGGCCATAACAAGTGGTGAATCTTGCAGTGAATTTAAGGATACACATTTACATTATGCAGAGTGCCCCACTCGTTTGGTATAGATTTGCACAAAATTTAAGGATAGATAATCGATGGGGGTATAGTGAATTCGTATAAATTCGATATCGAAAATCGAAAATTCGTTTAACGAAACTGCAAGTTATTCAAACAGCTTGTTTTTTTTATAACGTTCTCAATAAAAGGTCTAGATTCCTTGGCCATCGAGAGTTAAACTATATGAAAAGTATCGTGGGTAAATATTAACATTAGATCGCTCCTCTCCTGGCTTAACAGTTCCTTTATGTCCCTTTCTCTTTAAAATAAGCCTAAAATCGTTATAGATGGCTTAATGGGCAAACATATATACGAGGGTACCAGGGTAAAAGTCAAAATCAAAAAATCTCGTATACTTAACTCAAAAACTAAGCCGAATTTTAGAAAATTTTATCAAGAATTCATCTTCGATATTTATTCTACTATTTAAAGTAGAAGTCATCCGCAAAATTATGGCTCGATACATAAGAAAAAACCCATAGTTCTGAGATCTTATTAATCTTATTATTAATTACTAATAGGAATGCTGATAAACTTAAATTAAGTGAAGCCAGATTACTAAATGTATGTGTTGAACACAAGTTTCTAGCGTGAGAGCATATTGCAGGTGTATACAACTAGCAGAATTCATAAAGGAGCAGTCAATTTATTCAAATAAGAGTGCAAATTTGCTTATATTTCTACACGCCGCCATTAATATATCATTTAACCCTTATGTAACCATGAAAGTTTTAACCTTCTATCACCCGAGGAAGGTATCCGGTATATTCACATAATTTGCACGTAAATTAGTGCATGGGCAAGAAAATGTGATGTACAAACTCATCACTAATGACCTTTACTATACCTAATGTAACAACCATAAACCCTTAGCGAAGGATATTTCGCAGTTATTGCCTGCGATGAAAGGGATCCGTCCAAAATGTGTACACCAACGTACGGAATTGGTGGCATTGACGGGATATGCAATACTGTAGTGGGAATAATAAGAAAAACAAAGCCTACATTCCGCACCAGCTACAAACATCAAGGCACCGAAAGGTTTTATTGCCAATTTTTGGCTTTCATCCAGAAGTCACTTCAGTAAGGTACGTTCTGAAGAAAAACAAAGGAGTTCTGCTGCTGTCAAGTATGCATTCTCAACAGGATGTACGTGGTAATGCTGCTCAAAAACCAGAAATAATACACTTCTATAACGAAACGAAGTTATGGTTAGACACAATGGTACAGTTGCTAAGAAAATACACAATGGACGTTTTCACACTTTCATGCAACGAACAGAACACTACCGCTTATTCCTCAATGATTTGAGAAAGAATTTGTGCCTGTCGTCAGTCCGGAGCAGGTTAAAAATTCACAAATTTAATCTCTCATTAATATGTGCGAACTGCGATGGAAAAAGTCTTGGGAAAGAGGATTGCACGAACCCTGGCACATGCACAGACACCACAGAGTTCACATAAGGACGCATCAGATAGGACTAAGCATACAGATGTATGTCATTAATGCCTTGCAGACGACAGTAGGCGCCGCAAAACTAGGTAATGCTGCACTATAATATAAAAAGCCAATATGAATTCAGCATGTAAAAGCAACGCCATCTACCTGTGTTGACTGCGGAGATACAGCCACATTAGATAATCCAATAAATTAAATTTTGTGTTATTAGACATTATTTAAATTATTAATAATTTATAGCGATTCGTTTCATACGAAAAGTACGGAGATAGTCATAAGGTACCGGGTACCTCACTTGGGTGATAGAAGTATAGTTTTCAAACGTGGAAAAAAAAACATATTTCGAAACATTTTGTATTGAAAATATTTCAAGATTCCTTAGAAGTGTTTTTTATGAGTCCTAAGGGATACATAGGCCTCTAGGAGCGATTTTTAAAGATATATATCATTTTAAACCCGAAAAAGGTACCGGGTACCCTATTTGATCACATAAGGGTTAAGCTTACAGTTGTTACTTGGTTATTGTTGTTTTTGCATCCTATATTGCTTTGCATTTTCCGTCCTTGGATATCTCTTCGCGATATTATTCCGTTCGTTCATATGCTTCAAAAAACGACTTTCGCCTTCACCCGTGCCTATTGCAATATAATTTCTTATAGAACTGGACATAGTCTTACAAAAGAACCAATTAATACAATGTCACAGGCGTTGTCGAAATCGCAGGTGAATTCAAGTACAAACAGTAAAAGTATTGCTTGCACTTATTGCGATCCGACATCACTGCGACATAAATCGGCTCGTCGGTCGGTCGTGTCGTATTACATTTTGCTGCCGTTCGACATTTATGGCGTAGCGGTGTCGAATCGCAGTGCATGCAATCAACAATTTAACAGTGTGTATTTGGATGCAGCTAACGACTGCGACTGCGATATTGTTGGTACGTGTGCAGCCAGCCTAAACGCTATTAACGAGCTGACAAGCGGATTCAGAATCGAATATATGGAGTTTCGATATTTCGCAATATACTTTTTTTTTGGTTGACGTTTAAATGAAAGTTTTTATTAAGAAAGTGTCAATAAAATAAATAAGTTAATTATGCTTTTCAAACCATTGCTATATTTCATTGAAAAAGAAGTGCAGTGTTGGGCGTAATCAACTACATTTGTAATCCGATTAATAATCATAATTAAATCAATCATGATTACATCAATAATTAATCATGATTACATTGCGAAATCTTAGGAAAATGTAACCGTAATCATGATTACATTTTTTTTTATTACACATGAAACTTTTCAAGAGATTTTAAAGTTCTAAGAAAACAAATCTGTGACCGTAAGAATTTTTATTGTAGAAAACTCCAAGACACTGTTGAATTATGTATTATGTAAGTGAATGTAAGTGCTTCGATTGATAGAGTCTCGCACATATTTGAACATCAACTTAAATTCGAGGAACTTGATAATGTGTGAAAAAAGATAGTGAAAAAGATTAGATTTCTAGGGCGTATAAGAAAGTCGTTGAACACGGAAAATGCTAAAATGCCTTTTATAACGCTTTGATTTTGCCACACTTTTCATGTTATATTATAATCAAAAAATGTAATCATGATTGCGGTTACGATAAATCAATCATTAATCACCAAAAATGATTACTTTTCTGATTAATATTATCAATCTGTAATCATGATTACAGAATGTAATCGTAATCATTAATCATCAATCAGATTACATTTTGCTCAACACTGATTACAGGTTGTCATATACACGCCTTTGAGCTACAATTCCAGGTGTTTTTAAACGCCCTTGAAAACATCCACTCTACATAAATTTCAAATTTATAGTATTTATTAAATTACTTGAAATACTTAATAGGAAAGAGGATAAGATGTTTGAGTGACGTGTGAAATCATTATATAAAGCCATTAATTTGAATAACGGTCTAAGACAATATTTAAATTTAATCTGTCTGTTTTTGATTTTTTTCTAGATAGTAGATTTGAAAGATAACAGTTTGATTATTTGATCTTTAATCTTGCAGGCTTCTTCCAATGTATCTGATCCTGTAAAAAGATCATCAACAATCACAAGGCGCGATCTTTGCAGCTTTGGGAAATATATTATCAATAGCTAGCTGATTTAGCGTTTTTATTGAAAGATATGGGCCTGGCGTGATGTCAAAGATTACGGTGGTTAATTTGTAATCTTGAATAGCCTGGTTGCTCTAGAAGACTATAAAAATGTTTGCGATAAATATAGATATTCATAAAAACGATTGTAGATTCCAAACTTCTACTTTTTTTTTCTTTTGTTGAAACTTTTTGCAAACTTTACTATATTTCTCAAATTTTTTCGCAATTAATCTGTTCTTGTTTTTCCCATGTTTTAGATCAGCATATCCGAGCAGAAAGCAAGTAGCTTAGAGAGTGGTATGGCAGGAAATTAAATTTAATGGACTATATAAATCCAGCATTGTCATTTCTCTCAACTGCGTCATTAAACAAATATTATAATCATGGTGATTTTACTTGCTTAAATTATAAAAACTTCCTTCACACTTTAATCACTTTAGTACTTGCATCTTGTCAAGTGCTATCATTTCATTTTACGGCATTTAAATTTAAATATGCGCAACAGTCAAGAGTAGACCAGCGTACGGATCTCATTCTAAAATGATTGAAAATAGCGAAAAATTGTAGGTAATTGGGTTGTTTCGAAGATACATAAGAAACAATTCAATTTATCCTGGTAATAATTTTTTACTTATTTTGACTTGCCCACTAACGTGCAATATTTTATCTTAAAAACTAGTTGTACTTTAAAGTTTTACCATTATATGGCCTCCAACATAATTAAAATTTTGAGTTGCAGGGAATACGTTTACGTTTTTGAAAATTTCAATTTATTTCATTTTTCGTTGAATATGTATAAAGCAGTAACGGTACGTTTGTATGCGTGAAGGTAAAATGCAGTCCTGGAAATTTTTATTACTTCGACCGCTACATAGATAAAATCTGATTTTGGAATATTTTCAAAACGGCCCAAATATGGGACGTTTTATGTATTTTGAGTATGAAATCAATGATTTTATATGAATTCAATACCGGTCATGATCTATTACAAATAATTCTGAGTTTAGGATTTAAAAATCAGAAAAGAGAGGTCTCAGGTTATGCTACGATATGGGTATAATATCCGCTGTAGACGTTGCCACATCGGTTATCGGGTCTCTCATCAAAGCGGATGTTCGTATGAAATATCAACAGAGATGAGCGAATCTAAGCAATTGCAGGTGCACACAATTTTTTCTTGATGGGCCCAAATAGGAATTTCTCTGATTCTCTCTTGGGACTCGGAAGAAAACAATGTAGAACTATGGTTGGCATCATCACCGGCCACAGCTCGCTTCACGCTCATCTAATAAGGATGGGAGTTGTTGACAGCCCTAAGGTTAAGTCGTGCCTGAAAGGAGAGTCTGAGACAACCGAATACTTTGCCCGGAGCAGGCTGGATACGGTTGGGTCTGCCCTCCAATCTGTGGATGTCTTGAACAAGATACTTCACCAAGACCTGATTCGCTTCATTAAGAGGGCTGGAAGGGTTTGGTGAAAGGGTTTCTACATAGTAAAAAATTTGTAAAATTATTGCCACAAAGCTAACAGGTGTTTTTCCCTAAAATATAGGAAAATTCCCTAAAATCTAGGGGATATTCCTTAAAATGTAGGGAATATTCTCTTAAATTTTAGGGAAAAATACCTATGTTTTGTAGCAACATTTTGTGCATTTTTTTCCATTATATACCTACTAGATTGATAAAGAAGATTTTAATTAAGATATTAGAAACAATGTTTTGCTCATTCTACTTAAGTGTCGTCATGAAGGAGCAAAATCCAACCTAGTCATTACGTAGCTAGTATGTCAAGTGCATATATTACGCTTTATGATAAATTTCCATACATAATGCGCATATAATGAGTGTATTAGGCATGTGTACTAATTTATGACAAATTTGGGTGAAAGATAATTATTAAGGAAACTTTTACTCTATTGGTTTTTCAATAAAGTTCTTGCCGGAAAATAACTTCAAAGGACATGACGAGTTTTTTTTTCGTCCTGGAAATTTCTCTTAACAGGTTATGATGAAATATGTCATCACACCCGAAAAACAATTCTTTCGTAATAGATGGAGCCCAACGGATTTGTTCAAAATGTTTCGAAAAAATAAAGAACCGCAGTCATCTTCTATTAGCGCAGGACGTCCTTATTTCACACCAAAACTATCTAGATTAATTGAAAGACATTTTGCATATATTTTTATACGTTTAGGCGTGATAATAAAACTTCTCACAGCGAAAAACAAAAAAATCCCCATTGTGAAACGAGTTGAACAAAACTTAATTCCTCGGGTAACAGGAAGAACGAAAATAAAGTTAGTTTGGATCAAGCTTGTCCTTGCCTAGGCAAAAGACTTTGAAGAGAAAATATTGTAGTAAGTATAAAAGTTGCATTTATCAAAATTAAATTAACTAAGATTTGTTGTTTTAGCAATCATACGTTAAAAAAAGTAGTGGCGCCCCAGAGAGCATTAGACAGAATTTTTGACACCGACATTTTGTAGACATATTCCGTGGAAGATTTTCGTAAAATAATTACAAAGGCCTATCAGTATTCTTGATTCCGCGAATGAAATTTCGTCCAGTCCAAATGCCAACAATACACTACATGTAATTTTGTAGTTAACGGAGATAGACTGGATCCGCTTTCTGAAACTAATCCTATCAATCAGAAATATGAATAGAAAGTTTTTCCAGATCTAATGGTTTCTGACGCTGGGTAGCAACGATTTTTGGGCAGTTGAACACATTTTAACTTAAATTCTGGCATAATGTGACAATGCACCGAAAACTCATTGAAAATGTAGTCCGCTTAACTGAAATTCTGTGAGATTTGGGCGCCTCTCAACTCTTGCTGATATTCTAGGGCTCTTCACGTTAAGTGTTGGCGAATTCATTATCTTTTATTTACCTTTATGTGAGGCGGAGTGTCCCGTTTATAGCGTTAGAATACTGGATACCAAAAGGAACAAATAAATCCACGAGAATATACATATTATGTAAGTATGTAGACCTACTTATGCATATATTTTTGTATTTTTGCAATTAGGGAATGAGTAAAACGATTTTTAATTTTTCACTAAACATCTTGCTTTTACAGTCCTTTTGCTCGCTCAGGACTCCCAGAATCCTAATAACTGGAATGTGATTTTGCCACATTGATTGGCGTTTGCTTGACTAGATTTCACCATCTTGCATAGTATCTAAAAAAGTGAATGCTTCTGCAAATGTCCAACTAATACGTATTTCATACGGATTTATTAGAATTGCAATCTAAAGAGTGCTACTAGCCACTTCAAAGGGTGCAGCGTGAATTTGACAGTTTGATTTGTATGGTATTGCCATACTGTATTTATTTTGTATGTGACTTTAGAACAATTTTGTGAACCGAATAAACAATTCGTATACTGTACACAGTCATAAAATTTCGTGTAGTTACGTGGAAGATTATACGAATTTATATCAAGTAAACGACAGTCTGCCAGAATTCTATTCCAGATATTTTACAAAAACAAAATTACACCAAAAGTGGAGATTTTTATTATTATTAAGTGTAGGACAGGTGCGGATCCAGGATTCTTGTGAGGGAGGGGCGCAACTTTGGTTGAAAAACAGTATAAGCTGGAAACAGTTCAAAAGTTCGAAGACACCGCGCAAATGTTAAATACATAAAATTTATCATTAAGATACGTGTCGATCAGATAAGTGAGTGGCTACCACTCGGAACGAAGAAAGTTTCTCAACGTTCAACTTTTGCCACTCGCGAAAGTCAAACAAGGCCTTAAATTATTTATTTTGTTTTGGAAGTGTAAAATTTCCAAATCACCCATTGTAGTTACTAATAATAGGGAACACATTAAGGCAAGTTAAGGGGATACCTTATGATGCAAGGCACAACATGACAGGATGGTAATAGGGAAACAAATTAGGGAGCGTGAGGAGAGCGCCAAGGGTGCTGAATGTCACTCTTAAAGGTTCGCAGATTATATGTTGGAGTAAAGACAGAAAATGGTAGACTGTTCCACATGCGCACAGTTCGGGATAAAAACCATCACGAAATTTTACTGCATGGCCGAAAGTAATTTTATGGGCGGTTTGCTGCGCGAGTTTTGCGCGCAGGAATTATTTTGCAAGGGATCAGACGAGATATTCCATTAGAACATTGACCACGCATATAGCGATAAGGAAGTGAAGGGCATCCATCATTGCGGCGTTGTTCGAGTGAGTCGATATTACAAGTTATTGCCACATCGCTAGTGAGCTTGAAGGCTCTCTTTTGGACAATATCCAATGAAGGAAAGACTGTGCGACCAGCCTCGGGCCCAGATATGGAAATTGTATTATATTCTAAGTCTGGTGTAGGACTTGTAGAGGAGCGCTAGATTCGATGGGCTGAAATATTTCTACATCTTTTCAGAAATCCTAGAAATTTCGCTGCTTCTTTGGCAAAACAAAAGATGTGATCTATCCACCTTAGCTTACAGGATATATTAAAGCCAAGAATGTAAAAAGACGGTGTATCGCAAATCAGTGCTCCATAAAAAGAAATGGGAGTGAAAAGCTATGATTTTGCTTCAAAGAGATGAGATAGCTTTGGCACTTAGATGCCTTAAATTCGACGGGAATGATTTACTCCAAGCGAGAACATGATAAAGGTCGTTATTCAATGATCTAATCAAGCCATCTCGTTTGACAGATATGGCATTCTCTCTGGAGTCCTCAAGAATTTCAAAAGAGTAAGTGAAATCAAGGCTACTATCATAGGCAAAACTATGGATTGGATTAAAAGTACGGGAAAGTAGATCATTAATGAAAAGTAAGAAGAGAGATAACAGAGCCCTGGGACGTCTCGGTATCTAGTGCAACCCGTATTATGCGATCAGGTAAAACACTTTCAATCTATAATAGAAGATGATGGGAGAGACCAAGTGCTTTAAGTTTAACTAAAACGGCTGGATGCCAGACTCTATCAAAGACCATTTAAAAATCTAGAGCAACGGTTTTGTGACTACAAAACACCAAAATTATGTACGGTTCGAATGTTCCGTAAGAAAATTCAGCAAGTCTTCAGATGAGGGTCTAGTTCGGAAGCCATAATGCCGATCACTGATGAGTTGATTGGTTTCTAGATATTCATTAATTTAGAGTTAATGATAGATTCAAAAAGCTTTGAAAGAATCAAAGTGATTGCAATTGGTCGATAATTTGAGGCGTCGCTACCTTCACTTTTCTTGGGAATAGGCTGAACCAACCATTTGGAAATATTCCTGTCGAATAAGACAAGTAGAATAGTTTGCGCAAAGGTTTAGCCAAAGATGAGGCACAGCTTTTAATTAACAGGGATGAGAAACCATAAGGACCTACGGCTTTGGAGATGCTGACCCCCTTAAGGACGTTGAACACATCCCTCTTATGGATGTGTATTGGCTGTTTTATAGAGAATTTGTAGCTAATCTACCAGTGAAGACACTAGCTTGATCAAGGGAGTCAACAACCACTTCTCCGATATTAAGTAGTTAGGGGACCAGAAGCCTTTGCTATCTTTGTGGCTTGCCAACATTCTGATCAAAAGGAAATGTTTCTCTCCGGATAATGGACTTCTAGTTGTTCTGTGCAGTCTTGTCGACTTGTTTCAATTCTAGACATGAATGCAATTGATACGCGCGAAAAGTAGACTCTTTTGCTTTTCTTACATTACTTGGTTGAACTTATCGTTAAACCAAGACCGATTTTACTGTTGTTGAGATATGCTGTAAGAATACGGAATGTATTCACACATGCCAAGATTTCCCTAAGGTTCTGATTTAGAATTTCCCAATCAGCATTTAATTTTTTGTTTGTTTAAGGTTTTAGCCACATATTCTACTATTGTATATTACGCAATAATAAAACTGTTTTTCCAAAAAAAATGACTTGCTTTACATGTAATAACTCACTATACATCAATATACAATGATTTGTTTCCCGTTGTGTTTTCAATTAAAACAAATCTCCCATCGCTTTTACCCGAATAAGTTCTGCTTCAAATTGAACGTTTCCAGAAATTTTTATGTCTTTTGCAAAAATGCAGTAGAAGAATTCAGAAGATCTACTGCAATTTTTTTTGTGGTCTTTAGAAAGGGGCGCGCGCCCCCCGCGCCCTCTAGCTGGATCCGCCACTGGTGTAGGATGCAGACAGCGTTACCGCCTTTAATCTAGTCACTTAAATTGTCCTATAAGTCTTTTGTGGCATTACTTCTAAGTACACCCATTCGAACTAAAGGTCTTTTACAAAGTCTATAACATTCTTGGGGTGGCCCCATCTTTGCAACATTATCCGGCAGTAGGAATGCCTTTTCTAGACTTTTTAGACTTATACGGCCTATAGCTTCAAAATTATACAGGACGTGTCCAGCAGTCTCATCGTCTGGAGATGGTTAGTGTCCAAAATATGCCAAAAGTAATTGGCTGCATGTCCATCTGTGTGACTTAATATCTACGAATAATTTCAAAATTTCTAAATGAATAAATCCATTTTATATCACAATTTCAAGATAGAAATATGTTTGTGATAAAAAGGAGATGCAATTACTTTTGGAAAAATCAAAGACAGTATTACCCAAGCAAATTGGTTGCATTATTTAAACTGTGGAAGGATGACAACCAACTTTTACACCCATATGTACCAATACAGATATGTATCTATTTTGGAATTTATTGTTTCTTCGATCAGTACGAAACACTAAAAAAACCGTAAAGGTATTCAATTTTCCAAAGGAAAGGAACGGATGTCTACATTCTCTTAGAGCATTTTATTTTCGTCGAATTTACGACCTAACAGCTGGACACTTAAAACGAACGTTTCCTTCTCTTATCTAAATAGCTCTACGGAATACATATGTAGCTGAAATTGCCATGGAATCGAACCGACGAACGTATACCAATGATACTGACTCCCAAATGAGGGCACAGGGAAGAAGTCGCTTGTTGTATAAAATTGCTCTTGGTGTAAAACTGAAAAAGTCGAAAGCTAGCGTAAATTTCTCGTTTTTAAGGAAGATAGTGTCTCGGTGTTGAAATTCAAAGTTAACCTGAAAAATGAACTTTTATGTAATTGAGGGACTTTAAAATGCACGAGATTCATAATTGGAATAAAATAATTCATATTTTCATAGACTTTAAGTGAGATTAGTTTTGGAAAGGGAATAAATTAAAGTAGAAATACGTGACGTGTTCCTGAGTCTTTTAATACGGTTAGAAGTGCTTGTAAAATCACAATCAACAGGAGATATGAAAATCGTGAGAACGTGCTAGTTTAGAGCGCAGAGGATTTAGATGTATTACCGTGTCTTTTAAGGGGGTCTAAAATTTTATCGTTGAATATGTGGAACACTTAAGAGTTTCTTCGTAGAATGGAAGGTAGCGATAATCCGTAATTTGTAAATGCTCATTTTTACGTAAGGGACCCATATGATATTTATTAAATATTTAAATTTTACGGTCCTATTCACAAATCAAGCTGTGATTAGAATTACCGTCACCGATTCCCCATATTTGTTATATACATATACATGTAAAAGTTGTTGTTGTCGCAAGTATAACATTGAATGGATGAATTGCATGAGATAGTATACCGCCCCCCATAGCTAGGCTCCTTGTTCACCCTCTTATGTTATGAGCAGCAAATCAAATTATCTGGAACTGGTTGTATACTCATGCAAATTTAAAGATTGGTACTCATCCCATGTTTTAGATTTTCGAAAAGGACGCGAATGGAATAAGAAAGCGCTACTATCGAAAGGCTAATTAGACGAGAAGATAGGAGAGTTGAAATGACAAGACATAAAATAGCAAGAGGAAGAAGAAACCAATTTTCGGGAATTTGGAGAAATCCTTATATTATAACAGAAATCAAGGCACAATGTTGTTATAATCCTCACCTAAGCAACCGGCCTAATTATCGGGTTATCAGAATCGGGGATACAGAAGATACAGGGTACTTCCGCACCTATTGATAATAGAGCAATGTTATGCTTGAGCTGAAGAAGAAGAAATCTTTGTAGATGAATTCTACGCACGATTGGACATTCTTATACAAGATGTCATCGTGTTTATGGATAAGATGGCAGCTTGTATTTAGCCGGAAAACCCATACCTACTTCGAGGATATGGTTAGAGAAAAAGGAATGATCCCGAGAATTTTTGTGGTAGGTATGCTTTTATCAAAAAAGTTTGTAATCAACCTGATCTATGTATTCCGGATCGAAGAATATATTATGTCAGTTTTGCTAAGTGGGGAGACATTTTAGGGAACCTCGGAAGATTTAGAGGCGCAAAAATTATAACTGATCACCTCTAAAATATTGCCTGACTAAGGATCGTGCAGTAAAATATTTCTAATTAAAAATAATGTTTAATCTACATATTTCAGCAGACAATATCAAAAGATTGGTATTTACAGAGAACATAAATACATATTCCTGAAGATGCTGAAATTGGTAACTTATGGAATATGAAAACGGAATCAATAACAAAGCCATAATGGAATGAAACTGCGTTAAAGCTTTGCAAAAAATACATAGCCTTAAAACGTCCACACAAGTGATACAAAACTACGGATGTTAAGAATTTCACAACGAATATTCTTAACTCTATAGAGAAGTTAATTTGTGCTTTCATGCATTAGACTTTCAACTCTTTGTTGGTCTTTCTGATCACCGGCCATTGTCAACTGAGGAAGTGACCTATAACTATTAGCGTAGGCTTTGATCCTACCAGTACAGGTTGTCTGGAAAATTAGGAAACTGCTGTTTTCAAGACTTATATTCAAATGTCTGGTGAAAGCTGTAGATGTAGAATTACAAACATACGTAGCTAAACTACAGCTAGAGCCTGGTGGGCTGTTGCACAAATCACTTCGGTAGTTTTTGGAAATGTTCAACAGAAGATGTTGGGAAGCTTAGCATAATAGATCCTCTCAGTAACCACATAAAATTATTACTTCTTATCAACCTCCCACCAGCATTAGCTTTTCATAGTTAGGAGGAGAATATTCCACTCTTTTTCAGGGAGAGATTATATGCACTCCCTTTTGATGTGCTGATAAACGAGTGCACAAAAATTTTGAACCTAATTTCCACATGGAATACAATTCCATTAAGTTGGGTTTCAGGACACAGTGGAGTAATAGGAAATGACAGAGCCCACAAAAAAGATCCATACATTGGAGTCCCGCCGTCTTTCATTATTAAAAGCATAGAAACATTAGGAAATAATAAACACAACAGGAGATGGGTAACAAGAGAAGACTGTAAACAGTCAAAGATGTTTACGAAAAGCAAACACAATTCTAATTGTACGGCTACCAAAAAAAAACGAATATAAAAGAATTAACCTAGCATAAAGCATCATCAGAATGCTAAAAAATACCCATAGAGAGAATGTGTAGCGGATGGATCGGAATAAATGAAATAGCATTCTTAAGCGAATGACCTTATTACCAAACCGTCTTTAGAACACAATGCTACCCAAAAATGGAAGTTTCTCTAAACGAAATGTTCAGTGAACTCCCTGGAAGAGGACTTGAAAAGGAATCAATATTTACATCTACATTTGACTATGCCTCAATTTCTGTTTTTGTTTTGTTTTATTTTTTGTTTTGTTTTGTGATCCCTTAAATCTTGAAATCAGCTATTTACAATTCGGTTCTCAAATTTCGGACATACTATAAATGCTGGGTCGATATGTTACAGTGCTTAGCTGTCAAGTGTGTAAAGCAAAAGGTCCTGGGTTCTAATCTTCAAAGGAATCATTTGCATAATTTTACATAGTGAAAAATTGAGAAAATCAAAAACCATGTCGAGTGTGTAAAATCTAACTATCGCTTACCTCTACGTATATGTATACCGTCATGCAGTGATTCTTATATATATATGTAGTTACTTCGGTGCGGGAAAGTATATTTCAACAGAAGCAGCATCAACTTGGAGATTATGAGATAAACTAAAAATTACTACATGAAACACGGTCTAATTGCGAGTTACCCTTTCTACCTTATGTCCGTCCTCGAATTACAGGAGGTTTTAAAAGGATATTTTTTGAATATAGTGTATTTTTTATGATTTTTAAATAAGAGTTTAGTTACCATACCCTTTTAAAAGGTGCAAACGTTTTCTCAGGAATTCCGTATGCCAGACTGTTCATTTCAGAGATATTATATGAAGGATAAGAGATCTTGGATTCGAGGAACGACGTGGCATAGCACTATACTTTAGTAGAACATAATATTCATGATAATTCGAATGTTTTCCAATAAAACATTATTTATTAGCATTAATATGTATGTTATTTGCGAAATATTGTATTAATAAAAGGAAGAGTTTAAGAATTTCCGTTTTTTTTTGCTTGTTATTGTATCTAAGTTAATTTAATAATATTCTTGTTGTCAAGTGAACGAATTTTTCAAAAATATCCTATATCAATTACATACAACTAGGCAACCCTAATAATCTCAAATAATAAAACTCAATGTGGGTTATAAAATGAACTTTCATGAGCTTCAATAAATATACAATATAGACTTTACTTGTGGAAGATTCATTTAGGTACAATACTTCTCTCAAAACGTTTCCCATAAGTAAAGTTTATGTCAGCAAAAGTGTTTCTATAACAGCTACACATGATAGTAAAACTAATTGCGCGACAATGAATATACTGAACATGATGATGAGAGAATACACAAGACATTCATAGGACAAAAAAGGACATTTCAACACAAATCTACATGGATACTTGCCTTGTTCCTGTTTTGTTTTATCCATTGTTTGGCAAGCGATTCGCCATTCTTGAAGCTCTGGAGATGGGATGAGTCCGGCCGAACCTCCGGCGGAATCATGTCTAGCCTGCCACCAGTGATGATCGTCCTTGCTAATTATCTAAAAAAAAAAAAAAAAAAAAAAAAAAATTAAAATTAAAATAAATGACAATATAAACCGATGAATATCAAAACGGCGCAAGATATTACAATGGAATCACATAAATCATCCATGATGGAGGTTAGGAGACTGTTAGGAAAAAAATTACAAAAACAAAACCACACGACAAAAGTTGTGAGGATAAATGTTTTAAATATGCAAATTTTTTCCCAAGGACATCGTGATATTGTCATATATATATATATATGTATACGTATTAACAGTTCTCTGGAACAATACTCATGAGATAAAACTTTTTAAATTTCTTACCTGTAATATATCACCGGTCTGAAAAGCGATTCCAGCTTGAGCACAAGGAATAAGTTCGTCGTCTAGTGGATTATAGTCGAACTGCGCTCGCACGAAAATCTGTTCAACCAGGAGGAAAGAAAAAGGAATTTTTAAAAACTCTGTTAAAAAATAAATTTTGTAAAAAAAAAAACAAATATTTTCTTATCTTAAAAAATCTTTAATAAGGAATTCATGAGAAATCTACCAAATTGGCTACGTGAACGAAATCATGAAATGGAATGAGACTAACGTAAGTTAATTAGCTGAAGAAGATGGAGAGATTCGCTTTAGTAATCCTTGATTTAGCATTGATAAGAAGATTATCGGAAAGATGTTTTCTCTCGCATAAATTCATGTAACTTAATTGTCAAGTTACAACTATAGCTTTTCCATTAATGTTTTGTGGCCGTTCCACTGTAATTTAAGTAATATTTCGCTGACAATAGGGATAAGCTCATTAAGATGTCTTTTCTAGATTTCTTGTTTTATTGAGAGAGACAGTGTATCTAATATTCTATTTCTGTAGGTATACCATAAATTATAAGTTTCATAGAATTAATCGAGATAGTAGTAAGAGGAGAATGAGAACAAACATATTAACTTACATCTTATGATTTTTAAGTGTATCTGAATTATATCAAAGAGTGCTGTGTATAGCTTTATAATTTTGTAAATGACTACCCAGTAACCGATTATTTGTGAAGCTCTTCGAATTCTTATTTACACAAAATGTTTGAATCATCTAAAACTTAATGGCCTTATTAACGATTATCCGCACGATTGTTTTCCGTACTGGATGTTCAATAGAGCTGTTGGAGCTGAAGTCTAATTAATTTTCGTGAGTTCAAAAATTGTGGTCTTGTTTGATTGAGTTTAATATCCACCTGTATTCGCTAGACTTAAAGCTCTTCACTGTCCATAGTTTCAGTTTGGATTGTAAGATTTTTTGTTCTAACTGGGCATCTATTGAGGTGATATATCCGAATCTAATTTTGTAATATCGGTATGTTTCAGTACTGTCAACTTCGTGCTGCATTCAGAGATAACCTTGTAAATTATGCAGATTGGTAACTCGTGATAAGATTATTGAAAATCAACTTCATTCTGATCAGCTTCAAGCAGACCGAATCGCGTACAATTGAATGCATCCAATACCTGAAGCTATTCGATATCTCTATAATCAATGTCGTTCCTTCTGATGAGGTATTGATAGTTTTACTCTGGTCAATAGACAGAATCTGACATAACTCAAAAACTCGAAAAGTTCAATCACTGTTTTTTGCACTTAAATGCATTTTGTAAATTTATTGAAATTATTTTCAATAAATTTCAGTCTGTTAGACGAGAAATCTCCATCGTATAATTTCTATTTGGTTTATCCATGTGCCGACAGGCAAAAAGGGGCAACAATCACCCAATTAGAAAAGTGCAATGAGAAATCTTGCCATCATATAATTCACACTTAGTTTTTATAAAAAGTATTTATATGGGCAATTGGTGTGACCTCCATCATTGAACTTCTATGGTAGGGGAGCAGAGACAACCATACTGATGAGACCTCTCTGATCGCTGGGTCGAAAAGTTCAATCATTTTTTTTTGCACTTAAAATGCATTTTGTAAATTTATTGAAAATATTTTCAATAAATTTCAGTCTGCCATGACGAGAAATCTCCTTCGTATAACTCAATTTAGCACAAAATATATTGCTTTCGTATACTATTTGAACCGTTACTTATCGGAATAGGGATGCGTTGAAAATAGTCTCAAAAATAGCAAATTATTTGTATAATTTTTTTTAACCGGATATGGAGCAGATGTAGGAATTAATTTTATTCTTAAGAAATGCTTTACTTTGACCTATAATGAAATATTTTGGGTGTTACAGAATGCCGATAGGCTTATATTGAGTAAATCTGTCTGCTGATGGACGTCTTCTGATTAGGCTAATACTAATGCTAATGAGCAAAGTTATATTCATTACACTACTTAAACCTTTAAGATCACAAGGTTTTACCAGACTGAAATAATACTATTTATGGCTTTAGCATTACCACATTGTAATTTAGTTTTAGTACACATTTGTCGACCGATTGAACACGTATTTATTTTGCAAAATATAGAAACAAGTGCCAACAAGTGATATCATCTGAAAAGATTCGGGTTAGTCTAAAGGTATGGTTACATACTGCAACTTTCGCTGTGTAGCGTTTAAGGTTGTAGGTGCAAAAGTTGCAGTGGTGTTTACATGTAATGGAATAACGATGCGTGCAACTTACAGTTTTTGCTGCGCGCAGGTTTTTCCAATTTACCTTATCCATTGCTTAAAATAATAAAAAACACAGCAACTATTGTTTTTGAAGAGTTTTGAATTAAAATTTGGTTACTTACCACACAAACTAAAGCTACATCTTAAAAAACTGTACGCGCAACTACAGCAAAAGTTTCAATCAAACTACTTTTATACTGCACTTGCAACCTTATCTTTAGATGTTTACACATATTGCAAGTTGCGAGACAAATCGAAACAATCGAGCTGCAGGCGCAACTTTTTGGGTTTGAGTAGCGAAAGTTAACGGCTTAACTTAATCTTCTTTCTTGAAAGGTTAGCGTTGATATGTCAAAGATTTTCGCAGAGTGTAAAATATTTTTTTTTTTTAGTTTATCGAATCCGGCGCTCTTGAACACAATAATTAATCTGACTCAAACTCACAATTTTATGTCGATTTCTATCGGAATGCACCAAAAATTGATTTAGCTAGGTAAAAAAAAAAAAAAGTTTTAGAACTATGTCGACCTAACTCAGAATTTTTAGATTTCTATGGAATATAATCTCAAGGTAGGTATTTCATCGGGTGACGTTTGATTTTTGTTTGACATATCAGTTCATAAAGATCTTCTTAGATCTTGATAAATCTTGGCCAATCATTGAAGGGGAGGTTACTGTTCATGACGATGACAAATTTAACTTTTTTTTACATAATTTTCATCCATAAAGTGTTTAGAACACGTTGGTAAAAAGATATTTTTATATTTCAGTTATTTTAGAATTCACAGCCTGTAGAGAGTGGAACCGTCCGCCGGCTGGAAAACAAGTAGCTGAGGCGCTCGGAGCGCGCTTGCTAGGGAGACCTTTTCTCGCTGCCTAAGGTAGATACCCTCATAAATTTCGGGAAACCGTTAACCTTTAGATTCAGCATAATCAGTTCTTGGAGGAAGAAGAAGGTCCTCTGTATGGTGCTGAAATAGCTGAAGTAAGCTGTCAAAGATTTTTTATAACGTTAAATTTTATATGAGTTTTCTGGGAACAACAATTTTCAGCGTGCAGGGTGCTCTACAGCTTCAACGGAGAAACTGGTTAACACGAATCTCTGCGCAATTGAAAGGAAACTCAATTTGCGGGGCCATCAAGGAGCGATTTTCGTCAAAAATCGATTTAGAAATAGTTTTTTTTCGTCGGTTGAAGCAAAAAAACAACAGCGCAAAAAAACATTATTTTCTTTAAACGGCTGGTATTTTGTTATTCAGAGGTTTTATTGAAAACAATTTGTTTCGGATGAACTGGCAGCTGTGGAGCGCCTCGCGCAGACCCAAAACAATCCGTGCTCGCTTTTGTTTGATGAGAGCTAGAGCCGCCATTTTGGATTTTTGTTTATATGAATAAAATTGGAATTTACTATCCATTGATAGAAGAATAAAATACGTTAAAACGCATTTCCAAAATTATTTATTTTATGAAAAAAAAAAAAATATCCAAAGTTCATACATATTTCATGCCTCTCGACGGTAACCTCCCCTTAACCTTAATTGAATCACATTTAAGTTTAATATACATAAGGACTAATTCAGAAAAAAATACCGACCACCTATGAATGACGAAAGCAACAAGAAAACCTTTTTTTTTATAATCAAATAATTATTATCGAAGGATTCTCAATCATCTACATTATTCACAACTGATATGAAATAATTGCTACGTGGTATAAAATTGGTGGGCATTTTGCTTTATGTTCTTCATCAAATTTTGTACAGAGACAGTATCGAATGCATCGAACGACGGACGTTTTTTTATACTGCCTCGTAAAAGTGCCTATCTTAGAGGAATGTGTTTTTGGTTTTTTTAAAATTGGCCTTAGTTCCGAACAATTTGAAGGAATCGCTTCCTACTACGGTTATGCATTGGACATCGTAAAAATCCTTTGCTTTTTGGCCACAGTGGCAAGTTCCTAAATGTGGCAAAATGACAGCTGATACATCAGTTTTTCTAAAGAATGGAAGAAAGCGCTTCCGAGGACATTTCTTAACGTACACATCCGTGTTGATTGTGCCTGTTGTCATGAAAGGTGATGATTTCTAGCTACACGTACATAATGCTTGCCAAATTAAATATTTGTTATTTGTTAAACTTGGCAACTACGTCGTCGGTCTTTTTTGCTACATAAAATTCCTCTTCCGGAAGCTTGTTGAAGTCCGCTTTCACCTAAAATTGTCATACAAACTCCGACTCCTAGATTTTGTAACTTGGTTCTTTTCGGGTCTCTTGTTTGTTTTTTTTTTCTGAATATGGCCTTCTCTTCTTTTAATTCGATGAAGAGCAGATAACGTGCCAGCCTAAATCAGCCACTTCTTTGGCCAATTTTTGGTCTACCAAATCTGATTTCTTTCCTGAACTTGATGGCTTGCAATAAGAGCACACTTTTTTTATAGAGGCAATCTTACCAGCAGCGTTCTCTAATTTTGTTTACCTGTTGATGAGTAATAGGTGGTTGATGTTTTTCTGAATCAGTCCTTATATTAAAAGTTTTGTGAACATTGCAAATTCATGTTAAGCAAACGTCGCGGCTGGCAAGATCCTGTTCTTAAGGAATTATGAAAAACGTAAATATATGATATACCTACTATAATTAATTATTTTTAGTTTGGTGTTACTACTGTTTATTGGCGACAAACAAATTCCAAAAACCGTTTTTACTTTGTAATACGATATTAAAAAATAGTTCCTTAAAATAGCGAAAATAAATGGGAGATAAGTCATTTTGATTTGATGTAGGCTTAAAATTAAATTCAACAGATTATCTGACATTACTTTATAAAACTTTGATTAAAATTACTAAAAAAATAAATATAGCAATAGACTGGCCGCTATACCAAATATGAAAATTCAACTATTCAATATTAAACCAAATTTTCAGAGGATACTGAAGCAGCAATATTCTCTGATCTAGTTTTCACAACAATTACAAATTCAAATTTATTTTCATTTATTAAATGAATAAATTCTCCTTCTAAAGCACTTTCGGATTCAATTGATGTCTTATTACAATTACAGCAGTTATAAAACATATGTATGGGTTTTCAAAGTATTTTGAAAATCGCTTTCGCGACAAAACAGGTTTTGGAACCACTGATCAAGTATAATCCCTAATAGATTTAGATGAAACTAAGACTTTCGGCTTATTAAAAAAACTTCTCAATTTCCAATGATTTAGATTTTCGTAAGTTTTAGAAATTAAAAAAAAAAAAAAAAATCTCAAAAACGATTATTTTCGCTCTCCATCGAAAAACTTCTTCTACGCATTACTTTTTTTATATTTCTTTCATAGATTTTCCAAACATACTTCACGTCACGAAGAGTCTTTCCAATTTGTAAAAAAACTTTTATAACATTACAATTCTTACCCTTATAACTTCAGGAAAATGTATTGCTACATATTTATGTCAACAAGAAAATAAAGCTTGGAGATCTGTCATTCAATCACCGGGAAGTTGTACATATCCCTGAATTAGTTTGTTGTATACAACTTAATTTGTGTACCCTTACCCGGGTAAATAACATGTGATAAAATTCGTTTTTATTCAATTTAATTCAGTAAAACTTTTGATGTTTTAACGTCAAACTTTTCTGTTGTAACGTAAATACTTTTATACATATCCGGAGGCATCTTTATACATATATTTTGACAGAATACACAATGTCATCGGTTCTTGGGTATTTGTCGTTATAAAGTTTATGTTTTGCTTTAAACAAAAATTATAATGAAAATCAGTTGAAATAAAATACTACGATTTTCCGTAAAAGACTTCTCAGCTATTAGGCAAAGTTATGAGTAGTTAGTAATAAGGTTTTCCCGGGAAAATGGGGTGTCTACTTCCATCCTTCTTTATAATTTTGCTAAAGTGATAACGTAAATTTTACCATTGTTTAGAAGTTAACTGGAAAACTGTTTTTCGATATTTAATTAGAGTATTCTTCACTGATTTCTATGATTTCGAAATATTTTATCAAAGTTAATGTCCTATGCAATTTCATGTATATACACATAAAACCCCGGATTTACCTTAGATTCCAAGTAATATAGGAAAACCTTTTTCTTTTTACAAGGAGTTGATTAAAATTTAAAAGTCATGAGATGTACCATGACATCAATACAAGTTAATCATCAAATGGCCCCAAGTTTGCACCTGTCTTGTACAGGCTGTTCTAGAAATATATTTCAAAATTTAAACGGATGAAAGCAATAACGGTCATCCTAACACTTGCCATGTAAGCTATTACTACTGAAGCAATATATGGCGAAAAAAGGGTACCCCTCACACTACTCAATAATATTGATCAAGATATTGTCAGTTACGATTTTGATTTAAATAAGGATGGAACTAGGTATTTTCTTTTTTTTTTATATTTTTAAGCCAAGCTCAGGGGATACCCCATGTTGCAAAGCACATCATAGCAGGATGGAGATAGGGAATTGATTAGGGGATGTGTGGAGAGTGGCGGAAGTGCCGATGTATGTCGCCCTTAAACTTCCCCAGATTGTATGCCAGATGAAATACAGAAGATGGTAAACTGTTCCACATTAGCACGGCTCGGGATAAAAAAGCATTACGGAATTTTACTATATGGCCGAAAGTAATTTAAAGTGTAAAAGGATTTGCGCGGTTTGCAGCGCGATTATGTGCAGGAATCATGCTAAAAGGGATTAGACTGGGAAATTCATCAGAACCATGCATGTAGGCACAAAGGAGCGAAAGGCACCAACATTTCGGCGGTGCTCGAGTGAGTCGATACGACAATTTATTGCCACAGCACTAACGAGCTGTGGAATGTCTAATGAAGCTAAGGCTGTGCGACCAGAATTGTATTCTATAGCTAATGTAGGACTTGTAGAGGAGCGCTAGATTTAATGGGCTGAAATATTCTTATATTTTTCTGAAACCCAAGACATTCTTCTTCTTCTTCTTTGGCAACAGAGAAGATGTGTTTTGTTCAGTTTAATTTACTGGAAATATTAATGCCAAGAATGCATAAAGACGGTGTATCGTAAATCAGTGCTCCATCAAAAGAAACGGGAGTGGATAAATTATTATCTTGTTTTAATGAGATGAGACAGCTTTGGGGTCTTAGAAGCATTGAATTTGACGCGATTCACTTTGCCCCGAGCGAGGCTATTGATAAGATCGTTATTCAATGATCTAATCATGCATTCTCGTTTAACACATGCGATATTCCCCCTGGAGTCCGCAAGAGTGTCAAAGGAGTAAGCGAAATCAAGAGTACTGTCATCTGCGAAACTATGGATGGGATTGAAAGTAAGGGAAAGCAGATCATTAGTGAAAATTAAAAAGAGAATTGGAGAGAAAACAGAGCCTTGAGGCACACCGGCGGAGATTCAGATGTAACGCCATCTAATACAACACGTATTTGGCGACTAGATAGGAAACTTTTACGAGACTCTATCAAAGGCTTTTGAAATATCTAGGGCAACGATTTTGGACTCACCAAAATTGTGAAGACTACGTTTCCAATTCCAACGTTCGTCCAGCTCGGAAGCCATATTGGCGGTCGTTGATGAGATGATTAGTCTCCAGATAAATAAATTTGGAGATTAACTCCAGATTCAAAATCCTTTGAAAGAATCGAAGTGATTGCAATTGGTCGATAGTTTGAGGGATAGCTACCTCTAGTTTCTTGGGAATAGGCTAAACGTGAGCTAGTTTCCAAGCAGTTGGAAATTTTCCTGTGAAAGGTATGTTTTATCTGGGTGATTCTGAATCTGATATAATACTAATGGCGTTGACTGTGGCACTTAAGAAGAAGAAAAGAAGGTGCCGGAGAAAAGTGTCTCGTCTCGCACTTTTCTCCGGCTTTCTGGTTGGAAAAGCCAACGATTTATGAAATTGTGGAACTACTTCGGGAACTCACTGAAGAGCCGGATGACTACCACAATTTAAGAAACTCTTGTTTACCCATTGTAAGTAGAAAACCCCGAGTTTTAACCTGTAACGCAAAATAATATAGGCCAGAGGTACAGGAGAAGGTGGGTGCGGAGGAACTAGTTGGAAAGGTCAACAAACTGTTTTCTACAAACGGCCCATACTCGACTCTGCTTTGCCTTCTATAAGTTACGGGCTACAGGATGTCCAGTAATGCAACAACCGCAAAACTCCAAACGCCTGTACTCCACCCTCTTCTTACCAATCACAACAAAGCTTATACGTGGTATAACTAGTTGGTACTTCGACAAGGAAACTCGTGTATATTGAACATTTTTCCATCATCAGCTCTAAAATATAAAGCAGATGGAATGAAGCAATATTAGATGTTGCGTAGACTTTGTAGTAGAATTTACACGATTTTTAGTCATATCTTCAGTACAATAAGTTTTACGCAATTTTTTGTGAGTATTTTTGTAAGTAAGAAAATATATTGGACTGGTGACAAAATTTTCCATTTTTATTACTTTTGTTTTTCGAAGCGAAAATAATTAATTGAATTCGCACATTCGGATCATGATTGAACATCACGTGCCATAAATCATTCTAGGAATCTATCTGGACGTAGGTAATGCGCATAAGCCAATACAAACGTCTTAAATACGCTGATATATAGATTATAAGCATTATATTCATTGTCGTACTCATGGGAAATCATAGGAAAACAGTATGAACGCGGCTTTAGTGGTTATCATACAAAAAATTTAACTAAAATCGTTCAGATTCCTTGCAAAATTTTGCTTTAAATTTCGATTATTCACTTTCAGTTTAAATTTGCGAAATATTTTTTTCAGAGCATACAGGCCCGGACATGAAGACCCAGGATACCTAGGCAGTTAACAGAATCAGGACCCATTTTTAATTATTTGAACAACACAACAACATCCGGAGCTCTATTTCCACATTTGGATAAATGTGGAAAAAAGGTAATTGTTTTTCCCATGTAGCCTCAGTGGTTGACAAATAAGCTCGGAGGTGCAGACACTTGTTTCCCAAAGTCCCGTCTAAAAGTACAAGATAGAAGGCTTTTAAGTTCCGTACGTGATCGCGAATGGCTTGAGATTCCAAGCTATGTAACTTCATGATAAAGTCAAACTTTTTACTTAAGTTCTCGTAAGCAGAGCCACATCTTTGTAATTCTGCAATCAACTTGTCGGTAATGACGTTGAAAACAGTAGCTCTGAATCCGTCCTTGCCGGATAGTCTGACTTCGATCTCGTTTTATTTTACTTCATCAATGGGGAATTTGCAGCTTCCAAAAATTTGCCGCCTTGCTCTGCTTATTAATAAATCCGCCACTGTATGCAGGAACACTGAAGTGAATTAAGAATTAATTTTTATTGTCCAGTGTCGTATGTCCTCCATGTATACTATTTCGGCCTCTGGCGGGGCCCCCTAAAAGATTGGGCCCCTAGGCAACTGCATGCTTGCTTAGGCAGAAGTTCGCCATTGAGAGTCTTTTCTTCTTAACATAGCTAAAAATTATTATAGTAATTTCCCATATCAATTAGTGTTTCCTGAACGATAGATGGGTGCCACAATGCGCCTAGGAAAAATGGAAACTGGAGAAAAGTTCATTGTTTGTTCATAATTTCGAAACTACTATAAATGGCACCAGCTACCAACTAATAGGTCGAACTACTTGCGAAGTCGAATAACTTGTATATTATTCTTTATTCCTAACCTAAGTTTTATGCTATCAATCCTACAGGAAAACTGTCAATAATTTTAAGTAAGTATATCATCTTTTTTCTCAAATGACCTTCAAATATTGCAAAAAGTAAATATTGGCACTACAATTCTATTAAACATAGTTACATGTACATAGTACATGAAAATGCACCTAAGAGTGATATAAATTGCCAGCTGTGCGACACACAGCTAAACATGTATTTACTATACACATATCCATTCATGTATTGACTTCCTTAACATATTAGGAACAGGAAATTCCATTGGGGATGAATAGAAAAGTTGTCAGAAATTGCTAACATCGTAGTCATTTGCCATTTATATTTCTTTAAAGAACTATTCATCTTGAATGAAATGACAAAATCACAGTTGAGGTTCAATCGATATCAGGTTTCTTTGATATTTTTCCTTCGACATTTCACATTTAAGAAAGTTATTACCTCAAGAAAGCAATGGTGACATTCATAATTTAAATTATCTAATAAAAGTATTGATGCGATCTACTATAGGCCAGTCCATAGAAACAATTAAGTTTCAAAAGTTTTTAACGTTGGGTGAGATGAAATTTAATTTTTACAACTATCACCGAGGTCTGGAATATGCGCAAAATTATAAAAAAAAAAGTTCTTATAACTTTTATAAAAAAATTCCAAAAGTTCTGCAAACTTACGGTGTTACGTTACCTTGAGATATTCAAAAAACGTAAATGTAATTTTTGCCTAGATAATTTGTTTATTTATACTTGTAAGAATATTCTAAGCATTTAACCATTTCCGTAGCTCGAATTATTCCCCAAGTTATAGCAATTAGAAATGAGCACGGCAGTGAGTAGGGTAGCGCCCGGGGCATAATGACGAACGGGGCATAGTGACGAATGAATATTATCTGTAATCAGCTTTATTCAAAACTCGCACTATGATACCCAGAATACAGGGTTAAGTATTGCCAACATATGGTCAATATTCTTTTCACGCTAGTCTATGTTCCTTGTACGAAAAGAGCAGACGAATTTTGCAATTAGAAGAAAGACGGAAAAGTTTTAGTTTTGGCAAAGGTTGTGTTTGATGGAATATTTTAGGCGTTTTGATTTAAATGGCGAATAAGTCTAGTATATTTACGGTGTGCAGTTTGACGGGGTAATAATCGATTTCATATTGGTTTAAGATAAATTTAGCATAACATGTCGGAAAAAGACTAATGTGTTTTTTGTGGGGCATAATGACTAACTTTTTACGGGTAACAAGCTTTTTGCGGGGCATACCTAATCATTTTTCGATTTTCACATTCTGGTAGGCTCAACGAAGAGCAGACCCAGAAGACATAATTTTACATTAGAAGAAAATTCTTTGTCAATGAAAATGACTTCAACAATTAGCATGTGTCTAGCATTTCGCAAACTGAGGATTTTTCAGACGTTGGTTGCTCAAAATCTGAGAAATCAGCATTTTGCAAAAATAATATTTTTTCGAACTTTATGAATAAAAAAAAAAAAAAAAAAAAAGTTGAAATGTCATCCTATTTATCCTAAAACTTCCGAAATCTAGGAATTGTTTTAAAGATACAATATAAGATGTTTTCCAGTTTGCATTTTTCGAATTCGAGACTCGAGGTGTTCTTTATTTTAGAATATATATATATAATTTTATTGTAAAAACCATATTCCTGGAACGCTCATCATGGTCATTAATTAATACTAATATGTTTTGATAGAAAAATATGTTATTTCATATATTAAATATAATTCGTTATTTTGCCCCGAGGCCTTCGTTATTATGCCCTATATTTCAGACATAGCGACGAACTGGTCATCACTCCACTTAGGTTAACAGCCGCAGTTCAAAGGCATGCTAGACGGTAATTATCTATATCACATTTTTCCCTGATTAATTCTACTTAGTATTGGCATATTTAAAGTTTCAAAAAATCGATTCAAGGATTTAAGAATAAACTAGAGAAAAATCGTTCGTCATTATGCCCCGAGCTCTTCTACCTGTTTTTTCTTTTGCGTTTTTTCTCAAAACGACGTTTTTCAAACTGGTAATATAAGATATTTCAAGATCTACTCGACCGATTTTGATCAAATTTAAATCAAATATCTTTATAATATTTATTTTTTATAAATTTTTAAAACTCAAAATTTCGATAAAAATCAGAGTGTTTTTTTCAAAAAGCCATCATTGATACAAAATAATTTATAAAAATTTTCCTTATGATACAACTTAGCTAATAGGTACCTTTCAAAATGAGAAAGAGAAAAAATGTACACCATCAGTAAGCATTATCTCCACAACTTTTAACTGTTTTTTTTAAATTATATATAAAACTACTAAAACTACTACTAAACTACTAACTAAAGCCTATTTTACATATTTAATAGCTGCGTTAAAGAAATTGTTATTTCTATACCGATTTTTCCGAGCATCAGCCAATGTGGTGTAACCTACCCGATATTTTTCTCATAATTTTCATAACGTGTTAAATGTGGAATTTATTTCGACCCCGCAACATAATTATTTATTGTTAAGTAACGTTGCTATTTACAAAAAACAAAAATCCAAAAAGAGTTTTAAAACGGTAGAATAATTATTTAATTGGCTGTTGTTTTTGAAAAAAAAAAAGTCTGAAATTCAGTTGCAAACGTTCAGATCCTTGTTTGTGACAATTTAGTATGTACGCATGCTACCTCAGACAAGTTCCGCAAACATAAAATTTGGACAACAATTATATTTTTCACTTTGTATAGTAGTAAAATTTTCCAAGTTTTACATAGTCCTGCGAATGTCCTATACCCCATCAGATGAAAAATTTGCAAACTTCTACTAGTTATGCAAATTTTTGCAAATGAATTAATTGTCTTTAATTAACTGACCTACTAAGTTCAGCCTTAGAAGTGCGTAATTTTGTTGCTTATAATAAAAACAATTACCTATATAAATGTAAATATCCGATGTTAAGGCCATATTACACTATGAGTGTTGCTCACGTGAGTTCTCACATGAGTTCCCTAAAATGACAGATATCAAAATGAAAAGACGAAAAATAAACTCATGTGAGCGTCATTTTCTGAACTCACATGAGTTTTAGTAAAATAGAAACGGTTCTAATTTGCTGTGAGTTAACCTAAGAATTATAGGACATTTTTTTCAGAAAGAGAAATAGCTGGCTGGATATTCTGAAACTATAGGGTAGACTTTGGAAGGTTTCCCCGCTTGCTAAATACTTCAACGTTACTAACAACCTGAAGAATTTTTTATGATTGAAATTAGAAGTAAAAAGTTGTTATAAACAACCTTGCTGATAATAATTTTTCAAACGATTTTGGCGTCATTCGGACAAAGTTTTGAGAGCCTTTCTCATCTTCCTGAATTTCTTTTTAATAGCCACGGCCGAGACCAAAGACGCTTTTTAATTCGGTTCTTAAATATCCGACGAATAATACCCATTAATCCCAAAATGCTGGTGTAAATTAAAACTTTTGTCGAGTTTTTCATTGTTACTTTCATGACAGTTGACGTTCACTCATATGATTATTGCTACTCAAGGTGTGAAGACGTACACAAAGTACACATGTCAGTTTGACGTCATATGACTTTTCATAGGTATATTTCTTAAGAGAACTCACGTGAGCAACACTCATAGTGTAATATGGCCTTTAGTTAAAGGCTAAAGTGACCAACAAAGAAGAACATAAGAAATTGCAGAGTCGAGTGATAACATTTCTAAAGTATTACGAGAGGTTTTAAAGGTTTTAATGGTAAACTTAATTACCAGCTGCAGTTATATGATAAAATTGACAAAGTTTGTTTTGTTTTTGTTAAATAGCCTTTAGTGAAATTCATTCTGAATAGAACATTGTTGAAAGAGGTGAATTTTTCAACTAAAAAATGACCTATGGACTTCAATTCCACATTTGATTCTGATCTCGAGTTTTCTGAAAAGTGTGGAAATAAAACGTAAACGAAGCATTGAATTGTTCGATTTGTTTAATAAAAACATTTATTTACCGATTTCCTAAATTTGTGGGTTTTGATTCCCATCCAAATTAATTTTCACTTTGGACAACAAATTTTAAATTCTGTTATTTTGATGAGAATCTACCATGAAAAGGATTTATATATGAGGGGCACAGGAAAAGAATGTCGTTTTTTTTTAAAATAAAAGTTGTGAATACTTATAAGAATTTAATTTATTAATATTAATCTAAAATACAATTTCAACGGCTTGATATAATTCTTTACCATCGATCTGGCGAAGTTTTAATACCTCGCTCATAAATTCACTGAGTTTTGATTCAAAATATTCAAAAAGTCCTTTTTTCATGTCGCCATTTGATCGAAATTGTTTTTTTGTCAAAATAATGTGTTGCAGAGATCTAAAAAGATGTTAATCAGATGGTCCAATATCTGTGTACTATATGAAGAGTGACGAATTCTTTTCCATCCGAGGTCGTCTAATTTGTCACGGGCTATTTTTGCAGTATGCGAGCAGCGAGCATTGTCGTGCTGTAGGAGCAGTTGTCCCTGATATAGTAAGGATGGATATTTGTTTTTATTGTCGTTGCCAAATTGTCCAACTAATCACAACAAAAAATTTGCATTAATTGTTTGTCCAGGTTTCAGAATTTCAAACAGGGCAATGCACTTACAGTCCCACCAAATAAACAAATGGACTATTTTTGTTCAAAAACAGAGCTTGGAGGTTACTACAGCTACCTGATTCTTCGATAACCATTGCTTTTTCTGCCTTTGATTCGAGTACAGAATCCATTTTTCGTCTACAATTATCAGGTTTTGCAAAAAGGGTGTTTCCAATTCCATTTTTAAAAGTTACTCGTATGCGTCTATTCGAACGCCTAGATGCGTAGTTCGTGCAGTATTCATCTGCTCTCGGTTCACATCTTTCCGAACTTTTGAAGATTCTCTTGAACACCCGACCATAAGTGTACGAGATTATTTGCAATTTTTTTAATCGAGCGGCGGTAGACAAAACGCAATTAATCCTCAAAACCAGTCAACGAAAAAAACGACATTCTTTTTCGGTACCCCTAATACATATGTATGTCATTTATATAACTGATATGGCTAAATGAGATGGATAGATTGATGAAATAGCTTTTCTGATAGCTTTTCTTTTCTACCTAGATCCTTTAAAAGTATTTATTCCCATGTGGTGTTTCTGCTTGCGGTTATAAACTTGAATAAAACATTTAAAATTTTATTCGATTATTTGCAGAATTCTGAATATGTTCAATATGATATTTTCAAGTAGTTCAACACACTTATAAAAAGTGAAATCGTGCTGATAAAAAATGATGGAACAAACGAAATACTGCAATATAAATACTGCGATTAAATTGGAATATTTTCTTTATTTCAATAAACGATATTAATTTAAATCAATTTTCAAAAGTAAAAAATCGCTACAGTTCGTTGCCTGATGAAAACAAATAATTACGTTTTTTTTTTTAAATTAAGTAAATTTTGCAACAAATTCTGCCGGTTTCAATTGGCATCACATAAAAAATAGCCTGAGGTAATTCGCCGTGAAATCGAAAATGCTTAATTTCTGGACTAATGAGAGTTTAATTAATTGCAGTTCCAGCAATGAGTTACAATATTTGCGTATGTATGTACTCAGCCAATGTGCTTACTTATTGACATTATGAAAATTTTCAATATAATGTGAATTAATAGGGGAAAGGAATGCGCATTAACAATTTATTTACATGGGGGTGTAGTACAAAATGATGAGTTTTATAAAGAAGAATTTTGTAATCCGGCGGTAATGAGAGAGCATATAACAAGGTAGGAATTGTTACGTAATAAATTCATATGTGAGGTAGGTAGGTCATAAGTTAGATAGATCATTTGTTCTTGACAACAATCTGCTGTTGGTGCATTCTACTGATTAACAGCAATCTCAGTCCAAAGACGCTGTGGGAGGTGTTTACAATGAATTTCTTTCTGCTACCTCCTCAATAAAACCTGAAGCTACCGGTCCTGACAACACTTACTACCACGGTTCATTAAACTTTTACTCCAGTTTATAGGCAAATATATGCTGCATATAATTAATTCATGTTGGACGTCGTCTTCTTTCTGATTTTCTGACGTGCTGGCAATTTGGATTCCGATGATTTAATAACTGTGTTGAAAGTAACATCTGAAATAAGAAGCGCTCTAGGCCGATACTATTTTATGGTCCCAGTACTTCTATACTTCTCTATGGTTTTTGATAGCATGAACTACCCCACATCCTCCTCGATAAACTAGCTAACACTTTTAATTTTAGCAACTCTGCCGTTGCTTTGATCAACAATTTTATAACTGGTCGTAAACATCGAGTCAAAGCCAACGAAATGTTGTCTATCGCACTAGCACTGCTAAGTGGGGTTCCTCAAGGCTATATATTGGGCACTTTGCTTTTCAGTACAAAAAAGTGTTATTAACTCTTGTGTACAGTATCCTTCAATAAATATTTCTACTTCTATTTTCTCCGATTGTCAAGAGATCAAGTACGAAACTATATATCCAAAGCTGTAAATTTTTCTAGAACATGATAAATATTTGATATTTATATAAACTTGAAGAGACCCACTAGAGCTTGTACCCAATTTTTTTAGGCTTACCTTGCAACCGTGACAGGGTCACATTGATCCGTCTATTGATAGGCCAACATATGAAAAAGTCCGAGTTTTATAAAGATTATTTGTTTTTTTATACATAGTATATCTTATTATTGGGAAACTTCTGTCATGTGATACTCGTACATATCCTCAGAAACAATTTGACAGGATTAAGATCCAAGAAAACATCTGAATTAATTTGAGCAGCATAAGCAATTGTTTGTACTAAGATTAAAATGAGAGTCTCTGCTCAGCAAAGCCCAACAATTTTCTTTTATTAATAAAAATTACATTTATTTATAGGGCAAATTTACGGGCTTTTTTATTAGCCATAAGGATGCAATGCAATTGAAGATTCTCTCAAACAAAATGTTATGCAAGAAGTGGAACGGGACGTCAAACCAGAGAGTTTGGTACAACGCACACAATTTTGCATAAAAGGTGCTTATGTTCTATTTGAATAGTTCGTTTTTATTCGAAATTGACGAAAAATGTTTGGAAACTTGTTTTCTGCGTAGCATTTCAACTGTCGGCGAAATAGTGTGTATGGTGCAATTATGCGTCGCAAATATGAGAGTGTTTTGGGTTAGGCCATAGTACAAAGGTTAACAAGGTATGGCCTTCTCGAACTGTCAATTTGGAGCAACGTCTTATGGTGTTTATTTTCTTCGTTTGAATTCAATCATTCTCCACAAAGGGTAAATATCATATTTTAATTGGAAGTTTCTTTGTTTTTCTGCAACCATTTATAAACTTTTCTTGATGCAATTACGGCTACTCTTACTTTGGAAAGCTGAAGAAACTAAAACTTTTAGCCCGCAACTTAATACTGCACATTTCTACATGTCGCTGATAAAGGCCATACTTGTGTTAATCTTTATACCATGGGTTCAGCACGCGGTCGTGAGACAGTGAACAGAAGCTGCATAGCGTTTACGAATTATTATTATGCTTGCATATTCATAGTAAAGCACCGAATTGATCCTAAAAATTTTAGGCAATTTTCTAATTGGAATATTATCGAGAATTATGTCTCTAATCATATTTTAATTATTTGGATATTCGTTAAGCGTTAACTAGGATTAGCATAGTCTATTCCGACTTTTGAGATCGCCAACATTTTTTTACAAAAAGGGGTTAAGTTAAAACTCCAGAAGAATCATTTATTTATCAATTTGATTTTTTTAATTTTTAATGAAATGCTTAGAAAAAACAAAATCGTTTTACTTAGCATAAGTTTGAGGGTGGAGGTGGAGGCGGAGGTTCAGACCTCCTGCTCTCCTCCCAGAAACGTGCCTGGCCTATGGTAATACCTTGATAGAATGTATACCGTGATTACACACTATCACGTTAAATAAACTAATAATTTACATACAACTGTTCATGTAGAACGAAAACCAGAAACGACTTGCTTGAACCTATGTAAGATGGCTATGCATCGATCTATAATCTAGTATTAATTTTTTCCTGTCCAGTACTGGACACCCTGTATATGAGTAGGGTGTTCAGTACTGGGTGTTACATCCGAAGGCTATGGATAGGTCATGCTTAGCCAAGCAAAAAAAATATATGGGTTAAAGGTGGGGTGATCCTTACGGTTTTCGAGATAAAGGCACATAAAGATATTTCGATATATTTTTATAGATCAACTACTAACTTCTGAATGTCACACCTTATGATGATAATTTAATATTAATTGGAAAGATTATCGTTTGACCTTTCCAAGCTTTTGGGCTTCTAAAAACCAATATGAGAAATTGGTGTTGATGACGTGAGTTTTTCATACAAATAGTAGTTAGTTTAACTTTGTTAAGACATAAAATCAAAACGAAGAGGAGGAAGGAAACATTTAAAGACCATTGGAACGGTTCAACGTTTCTATCTAACAAATTTTTAATTATGATAGGGCGTAACGTTCAAAAGTAACAGGGTAATCGAAAAAACAAATCAAAATATCTTTAAATCCCGTTATATCGAAAAACGTTAGGATTCACCTCCCCGCTCCCCTCGTTTTATTTTTCGTTTGTGTAAGCATGACCTATCTTTAGTCTTCGAGTGTAACCAGGACACCTTGTATACTTAAAAAATTTCCAAACTAGACTAGGAAAACAAATAAATCCAAATATTTTGGACCGTTTTAAAACTCCATACGGTCGGCCGAGAAGATAATTCTGAAGAAATAGGAAATAGATATAGAAAAAGGGAAAGCTATTGACTTTCTTTTCAAGTAATTTTTTTTTAGACATCAGCCGACGTCTGGGCATCGTTGATTTTTTATTCAAGCGAGCCGTTGCTGGTTTCTGTTCTATATGATCAGCTTTTGTAAGTTATTAATATTGTCTGTGATAAATGACTTGTATTTTTTACATACGCATTGAGATTATACATAGTTCCACTAAACATATAAATTTGTCTCAGTCACCTCTCATTAGTTGTCATTAAGTTATTGACCAACATTTTGGAGATATTTTATATTTAGCTGGAATAGTAACCGATACCAAAGTTAAGCTAATAAGAAGTTACGAAACAGCCTAAACTAAAATTTAAAAAATTTCTCGTTTTGAACAAAGAAAAAAATATATGCCATATACTTTTGTCTTTTGCATGATTGAATAAAAAGATCTTAACTATGCATTTTTCCAGTGCTATCTCAGTCGCAGTTAAAAACAAAAACTGAGAGACGGTAGGATTACCCGAATGATAAAATCTCCTTGAATATCTTCAAAATCTTTTCAAAAAATCATAATAATGAATTTTTCGTACATCGGGTCAAAATACGTCAATTTTTTAAGAAAAAGGAAAATTTATGCTTTGGTCAAGATGCTGAAAGGATTGCAATGAATAAGACGTTTCGTATCAGCAGGGACTGATACTCTTCAGTGCGGCTAATTCTTGCCTACCGTAGACGCCAGAAAAAAAAAATGATAACCAGACCTCATATATAATCTCAGTTAAAACTCCTAATACAAATCATATGAGGCGAAATACTAAGTAGATATTTACTTTAGCGCTTAGCTAATTAAACCCTTAAGCGGGACAAGCCAAATTGAACAAAAGACAAGTCAAATACAATTTTACAAAAATGTTAACAACTTTTTTTAAACTTCGGTGGTCCCAAATAAGGGCTTAATTAGCTAAGCGTTAAAGTAAATACTTAGTATTTCACCTCATATGAAGCGTTTTAGTTATCAATTTTTTTTTTATTTTTTATTTTTTTGTAAAAGTTCGTTGACTTTTCTTTTGTTCAACCTGTGCTGAAAGGAGTGGTAAAATTTCTGTAAAATAAAATTCTCATTTTTTCCAAAACCATCAGAGAAGCAGCAACAAGCTTGGGTCCATCTTTGGTGGCATCTCTCAATATTTCAGAAAAAAATCTGTTTTCACAAATGTGCGCAAACATTATATGAGAGTAAGAATTTTTTATGTTTATTTATGTTTCGTTGCATGTAAGCTGAGTTTTCACATTTTCAAAAAGGAGTTCGATTTTTTTGTTATTTTTTTCTTCTTTCTTTCCTCTTTTAGTTGTCAACATTTAAATAGAAGACAGTTGGATATCTCTTCTTATTTCCTAACTAATTCATAAATTAACTTTGCCTATAACAATGCACTTAGACATAAATCGACACTTCACCCAAAATGCAATTGATAACTATTGAAATGCGATGTTCGTTTCGTTTCCTTATATGCCAATCTCAAAAAATCCTCTGATAAAATAAATAAATTCGTTCACGATAAAACACTATAAAACTTTCCTTGCAATTACTTAAACATAAAATATTTCAGATACACTTAAAAAATACTTACTAGAACTGGAGCGGGTCTAATCCTGAACAGCTGCGTGTTATTTAAGGATGAAATGATAATTTATGAAAAATGTTTTGGATGTACATACACAAAAAGTCCACTTAATATTAATTTATTTTCACTTTGGATATTAAAAAGCGTATTATTTTCACGTTCCACTTAACAGAGACATGCAGGCAATCGTTAAGTTGCTTAAAAGGTTCTCATGCAAAATTTATTGCGTTTAATTTATTTTTTATTTTTATTAATCATAAAATTACTGGGTGCATGAATGATTGGTTGCACTTACAGAAGTGGAAAAAGTGTGTGGCGTGTTTTTATAGAGAAATCAATTAAAATACGAAGCTTTTTACATATAGGTATGTACATATGTACATGTGTATACATGCTATAAGTAATTTTTAATATCTAATTTAAACGAGAATTTGCGGTAGTGCAATAATTCTTTTCACTAGTTATCCAATGGGTTGGAAGAATAATTTTACTGTTAAGGAAGGCATAGCAGGAAATTAGTTATGTGCTGGCCGTTTTGTAGAATACACACTGAAAGTTTTATTCTTGCTATCCAGCTTATATAAGCTATCGATTTGTCAAGATGAAAGTTGCACGATTTGTCGTCTCTTTTTATTGGAAAACCAAGGCCATGATTTTGAAAATTTTAGTTTAATTTTTAGAATGTATAATATAGGAGAGACTTAAACTATAAATGGTAGTCCCTTCAATTATCGTCATGGGTTATATTATTTAGAATATACATATGTACAATGTACATAAGTGCCGAGAAGATTTCCAAATATTGGGAACACACATTCATCCTACTGCACCTATTACAAATCAATAAAAACATTTAACAGAGATCTTTCTTTGAAAACTTTTGCAAACCTCCCGTCGGACATAGAGCTTCTGTTTCTGTTTGCGGCCTGAAGATACAGCTCCTTAAATGAGAGCGTTCGTTGTCCTGCACTACGCTATAGGATAGTAATTCTGCATATTTTGACAGTCATCCAAAACTACGGTTTCTTTTCTAGTAGAAATTAAGTGATTTGATTTGTATTTTAAAATTTTGGTTTTGAAATCGATTGCACATTGGCTTTTGATTTTATGGAATTAAGTTTGAGCTTTATTTTTCCTTCTTCTTTCTTCATTTGTCTTAGGAGCGTAATAGTTTTCAAATAGCCTCTCAATAAGGTTCTTTTTTAGGTTCTTGAATCGTATATTTTTGCTATGCCAAGTGATTAGTTCGCAGTAGTATTCTAATGATTGAGCCGACATATTAGAACGCGAATAATTTTGGGAATACAGATCAAGCGAGAGAGATCTCAATCAAAAGAAAACAATGGCTATTCAAATTTAGTAAAAAGGTAGCCTTACTATATGTTCATACGAATGATTGGAACCGTGGATAATCACTCAATATATAACCCTCCGCTTACAGACTTTTCTAAATTGGTGTCTACGTATCAAATTCAAAGCATTTCCAGAATACATTGAGTGTCAAACCAAGAATTGCCCGGACAAGGACTGTATCTATACCATTGGGATCTCGAATCACATGCGCACAATGCCACGCTATTCAATATTCATCAGCCAGACATCAGGTTGAAGCACCCTCAACCAATTTATAGATAAATCACAAAAGCTTACGAATCAGATACGCTAATGAGTATAGACTTTACATTGTCATTCTAAAGACTGCCAGCTAAGCTTTTTCGTATATACGTAATCATCCTTTCACAGAATAGATGAAAAAATATGTAAAGCCTGGAGGCTTCAATTATATATGTAGGTGGAAAAAATGTTTAACTCTTTTGTTCATGATTTTTTTCCGTAAATTCGATCCCATTTTCACGAAAGTAAAGGAAAAGCACATATCCATTAGTTAAAAAGCTGGTCCCGAATTGAAGTGGTTAAAAGAGCGAAAAATTGTTCACTTTTTCGTAAGTTCATCTCACAGCAAGGAAACGAGAAACTCTTTAAAACTTTAAATAAAACTAAGGGAATAGAACTTAATTTGTTGTAATCTGAGCTTAGCACAAAAAAAGAAAAGAAAAAAAAGTTACTTCCGAAGTTTTGGTTTCTTCAATAAGCACTTTAAACAGAGCTTAACAGTATATTTGTACTTGGGTGGCAACAGCACAGCAAGTCAACTCAACTATCGGATTTCCCATACAAATTTTTGTTTCGATGTCCATAGAAAATTTCACATACAAGCAAACGGGGTGTAATGAAGTTTACTTATGCATTTAAGCATTTAAGCAACGTTATCGCAAAATATATAAAAAGCATTGCAGAGCAACATGCAGTCAAGGTTCGTCTTGCATTAATTTTTTTCCCTATAAGAATTTATTCGAAAATTTATCCACAGGATTTTTATGCACTGTTGCGACCACCAACAATTTTTGTGTTTAGCTCTCTTAATTTAATCATTTCAATCTCGATATTAAATTTCTCTCCTCAGATCCTGATTAGACGGGTCAGTATGCTGCCTCTGTCTCACGAAATCTTGTAGGTAAGACGATGGATGGGGGGCAGGCTTCAAACATCATCCAACCTACAGTTTTCGTGAAACAGAGTCAGCATACTGATCTGTCTAAACTGGGTCTAACGCCGTTCATTCTTATTCAATTAATCTTGAAGGTTCTTAGATTTGCGTCTGCATATAAATCTCTTAGCCTGGCGGACTAAATCGTGTAACTTCGTAGAGTTATTGACGTACACATGACGTTTATTGGGCGAATTTTATAATATTTTACTTAATGGATCTCAATATTTTTAATTTTACAAAACCTGTATCTAGTTCACACAAGTCCAAATTAACAGATTAAGATTTTTCAAAATGTTCCGTCCTCCACAGAAATTCTGAACGTGCCAAGAACCAAAAAGTTCAAACATGGTGGCAAAGTACAACTACTATCATTGCCATAGTCACCATTGTTAATGATAATGATTTTAGAAACTGACCTCTACTTTGTCTTATTTTTGAGGGTTCAGACTTTTCAAGAAACTTGGAATAGATGTAGCTTTCAACGGGAATACCTCCATAGATGTTAAAAGAGGTTGAAGACCGCATACTTCATATGAACATATATGGACTGCAGCAATTCTGAGTCTCCTCAGATTTTGCAGCTGAACTTAGCATGCTTGATCTAAAACACAAAGGTTAAGTGGTCGAAGAGCACTGGAATATGGACTAAAATCGCAATTTGAACTCATTTCTTAAAACTATTATTAAACAGATAAAAAAATCTCCAGCTAATTCGGTGTGTGTAGTTTTCTGTTTGCAAAGAAATCACTTTTATATCTGCCTTATTTGGTTTGCGTTTATTGTAAATATTCGAATTTCGACAAGTTAAGTTCGTGTAGAGGAAAAAGTTAGTTGTCTTAATATTCAGTCTTATTAATTTTTCAAAACTCTACTTTTTAAGCTGGTCGTCTTTTGACTCAAAAATTTCTACAACGCAATGTTTGGAGTTTTTATTTGTATCATTATCATTAGGTACCTACTGACTATAGCTCGAATAATATCAGGATTAGTACGTTAATTCAAGACTATAGCCATTTTCACAATAAATCCGAATTTTATTTGCATCAAGATAATGCAATAACCTTCAGTAGAGCGACAAAATACAAAACTAAATCTTTCGTGACTAATTAGTTTTATAATTGTTGCTCGAAAAATTAAAGAAAAAAAAACATGTTTTCATAAGAACTCTTTGATTTTAATTTACCGGAACAAACCATATAAGTGAAGAACGAACCCCTTTATGTGTTCGAGCATGAAAAGTTAAGATTTCCTGTACCCTGTTAGGTTTGCTTAATTTCCCAAAATAAGTCAGCGGTTGTCCTGGGATAAGGAGTCAATTTTTTTTATATGTAGGTATATACTTTCTCGTAAGAATATTTGTTTTAGAAAAGCCTATGTATTTACTAATCTTGTTTTAGCTATAACAGGCTTTTAAAACTTAACTCCGCTTATAGCTATATATGAATGTATTTATACCAATGATGTACATATATATTACATCTTCTAAGTACATACATAAGTGAGTTTAAAAAGTTTTTTATGAGTATATTTGACTTTGATTTTGTTCGGCTTACATGAAATTGAGTTTTAGGGCTGTTTAAATAGGACTCCAATTAATAAAATATGTAAACGGATGATAGTTTTGCCAAGCCAAAATAAGTCCGGTTACTGGTTTAATTAAAATGAAATTACATTAATTGTTTGGTGTAAACCGCAGTTGCCCAAGTGAAAGCAAATATGCCAAATTTTCTTATATATATAGGGTGTCCCGGAAGTCGACGTCAAGCCGGAATCGGGTCATAGGCCAAATCATAATAGTTACCAGAAAAACATAAAAAAAAATCAAACTCATGTATTTTTTAAATTATAGGCATTTCTTTGTACACCTTTTGATCGTTTTTTCGCTCCTGTTGCTACAATCTTTACTTTTTTTCAAGAAGAAAAATAAAATTGAAAAAAAGTAAAGATTTGTAGCAACAGGAACGAAAAAACCATCACATGACTTGGATTTTTTTTTTATTTTTTTTCTGGTAACTATTATGATTTGGCCTATCACCCGATTCCGGCTTGACGTCGACTTCCGGGACACCCTGCATACATACATATGTTATTTAGGCTAGCTACACTTTCGATGAGTACCTGAGGAGAACGATACCCACGCAAAGTGCGGACAACATTGAAATCACCAATGGCAATACCAACTTATGTTGTATCAAAATATAACACCCCCCTCCCTCCCAACCACACCCACAAGCCTCATTAATCCTTAGTGATTGATTTTGACTTCATTAAACATATTTTTCTCCCTGCGAGTAGTATTGACATCAGAATTGAGTTTGAATGCCGGATTAATATCGTTTTCATGGACCTCGTTTTCATGTACTAAACTCGATTTTTGATTATTGAAATCCAAAACGGCATAATTAGACTGAAAAAATCCGTTTGGTGGAACAAATGAACAAAATCCAAACTAGTCCAACTTGATCTTGATATTAGTACGAACTAAATAAAACATAGCCATAGTCTGGTTCTAACACATAATTACTGTTGGATCAAAAATCCGCCAAATTTGTCGACGTTTCATAATCAGACCTTTATTTAAAACTGAATTGTGTAAATGACTGCTCCCAAATTTTAATAAACGTGGGTATATTGCAGGGTATGGTGAAAGTACTAGTAATACCGAAGCTTATCAAACCGGTATTAATGTACCAGTCTGGTTTACATTGACCATAATGTTTGATTTATGGCTATATGCGACCAACCAGATTTAAAATTGAAATTAAATTTTTTGAGAGGCATTTGAAAGACCGATCACGTACTTTTTTTTTAAATAAATATATCCTACTGGTTTCTCGACACATGACCTAATATTTGGCATCTAAGACTTGAACAGTGTTTTTTCAACAGTAACAGTGATGACTTCTTCTCTGAAGCAGAATATATATAGAACTAGCTGATGTCAATAGATGATCAGCTCCTGCACCTTATGACTTCACTGAAAAACATCCTGCCAATGGCCTCTCAATTCTGTTTTACTCTTAGTATAAAAAGGCTAATTGTTCACAGGTTTTCTGCGTATCATGCACGGGCTCCGATTGTGAAAGCCTCGCAGTCAGATATCATATTCCAAACTAAACATAAACCTACCCACGAAAAAAGAAAATAACCTTATCAATATTGGTGGGCCCAGAACTAGGAGCAAAAAGTAGACTATGACCCAAATGAGGTAAACCGTATTTTCGTATCTTCTTGGACTCTTATGGGTATTTTTTTGAAAATTCTACTTTTAGTTATTCTTCCCAGTCTCACATACATATATGTATGTATCTCATAATAGTCTCCTTAGGACTACTTTTTCTTCAAAAATATACAAAAATTATATTTATATGTAAAAAGCTAGCGATCTCGTCTGAGTTCTTGCCCATTGAGGGTTGAGAATTGTGTTTTTGTTATTTTAAACTCGACTTGTATGAACGATGCCAATATGTTATGTGCGGCCACAAGTATTTTATTTCTACCCGTTTTAGTTGATTGCCTCAAGGTTCTATTTTAGTATCTCCATTATATTTCGCTCGTCAAATTGAAGTGTTAAGAAAGCTGTTTGTGAAATTAACGACGATCTGGCTAACGTTTACAGTCTAGAACGAAGTTTCAGTGGTGTCGTTGACTTTTCCAATTCATCTAGATGAAAATGTGAATAAGCACGAACTTCTTCCAATGTCATGAAAAAATTCGGTTATACCAAATTTCTAATTCTGGTATGACCGCTCTGCTCCTATTTCCGTACATACTGGTGGAACCACATCTGGATATAATAATTAGAAAAAAAAGCACTGATTTCCAAGGAAGTCTCAGTTTCGTCGGAACTATAGGATCCGATTGTAACTTCCGCAAAGACTATAATTTCCATAAATTTCTCCACTAGAACGAAAGAAAATATATTGAGCGGCGATTTATATTACTTCATTTTTCTGTGGAACCGATAGTTTTAGGCTCTAGACCTGTCTAAGATGAAATCGTAGATCTACCTTCATGAGAGTATCAGAGTAAAAATACAAACTCTTACGTAGAGGCTGTAGCTGGTCCACTCATGACTTTTAATGTGTTGGTGTCATCGTCGACCTCATGGCTTATTTATTCCGGGGTTACGGTCCGGTGCATTGTTCATATATCAATCCAGAGGGTTGCGACCTTGAATCAGTTAGGTAGTTCTTCTTTTCGAATGACTTTCTAGGATTTTTTTCTACCTACAATTCTTGCTTTCCCTTGAGGGGAGTTTGGGATTGAGTTCTTAGCTACTCAGATAACATTTCTTTAGGTGCCAGAGCCGATGAAAGGTATTGGGCCTATGAAGCTAAATTTTGATCCTTCTATCGACAGATGGTGTGATTTATGATTGTCTGATATGTTGCTGTGATCAAATAAACAAATTAGTTGAAAGGCGTTGGACTTTTGTGCTGTTACAGACTCTCGTATTAGTCCAGAAACTTCAGGCAAAAAATGGGCTCATCTTCGGAAAAAGTCCAACCAAGCTAAAAATTGTTATTAACTTACCTTTTAGCTCTCTAAATAAGGTGTGAAAAATACCCCGAATTCGGATGACCGTATAACTTCTGATAGCCCAAAGACGGGAAAAAATTACCATTTTTCGGTTTTTTGCGAATATCTGTGTTTCTGTCGGTCTTATGGTTATAAGGTATACCTATGAAAAAGAAAGAGCGGGGAAACTCTGTAAAAAACGGTAGAACAAAGTTTATTGATAACACTAATAGTTTTTCCATAATCTGGCATTGAAAATCCAATATAAATTTTGTATCGATATTTAATTCCATGTAATGATCGATGTCAAGGTTTCTGTGCGGTATCTTCTGACGTTTTAGTAATTGAAACAGCTTTGGATTGTTCACGTACAATTAGAACGGTTATTGTTGGGGAAGATGTGGATCTCATCTCTTGGTAATTTTGCTTGCTAACAGTCGAATTGATAAAGAGATCTTCTGTCTTAAGCCGGCCAAGGGAAAGGTCAAGCTTTAACTTCACTCTTCTCGAAATTTCAATGATCGCGAAGACATCACGGATCATCTTATACTTCTAGACTCTTTCACTTGATGTAACACAATGTCTGCTCTTTTTCATAAAGAGAAAACTGCAGCTATGAAACTTATCGTGAAACGTGCTGCAGCATAATTTGTCAACCAGACTGAAGTTTCGCGAGAATCAATTTCTTCGGATGGAGGTCTAATCTTTCTAGCAGTGTATGGTGCCCAGGGAAACAAGATGACTTGAACGCATAACGTTCTCTTTGCTTTATGAAAGCTATAGGCAGAAACAAGTCGGTAAATTTGAGTTTATTACCCCCAACAACTGATGCAGCTAAAAAGTACCTGTATCGTGTTTACTACCAGGTGCAGTATTGGCTAGGAAATCAGCTGAACCCACAAGATTGGAGATGGGTACTCAAACGGTATATTGGAGCCAATAAAAATATCGCAACCACCTGCCCTGAAGCGTCTTTTAAACATATTTTTTTGTAATTATTCGAAAGGCTGTGACGCATTGTGGGGCTGTCGAAAGTTGGGCCTCCAATCTTCAACAGGTTGCGGTAATTGTCGTGGGACATCCTGCTTGAATGTTGCCCCAATCGAAGATTCTATAGAAGAAAGAAACGATATCGACAACCCAGAAACCGATTCTATTGACTCCGAGCAATCTTGGAATTGCCCACCAATCCCGTGGGAAAATCAAGAACAATTCGAGATAGAAGAGGAAAAAACCGAAAGAGCATAAGCTACCACAAAGAAGATCAAAAACAGGACCGTTTATTTTATACCCAAATGTCTATAAAAATGTCAAAACGAGAAGATACCGCACAGAAACCTCGATTTCGATCATTACATGCAAATTAATATCAATACAATTTTATATTGGAGTTTTAATGCCATATTACGGGAAAACTATTATTGTTATCAATAGACTGCATTCCACCTTTTTAGTAGAGAGTTTCCCACTCTTTCTTTTTCATAGGTAGACCAACAGGAACGAATATATTCGCTAAAAAACCAAAAAATTGTAATTTTTTTCCCTGTATTTAGGCTGTCACAAGTTATGCGGACAACCGAATTCCGGGGGCTTTTCACACCTTATTTGGAGAGCTGAAAGGAAAGTGTATACCAATTTTTAGATTGGCTGGACTTTTTCCGAAGCGAAATTCGAAAGTTCCCGGACTACATGCCAAACTTGATTGAAAAGATTCGAATATAGGGCACCAATAATGCGGCTTTATTGTCAAAGAGAATATACATTCCGTGCTTTCTGTATCCGGGGCATATACTTTCTAAATGCAAAGTACTGGCTTGATTACCTTATATGGTAAGTTGATTCTTTCCGAAAGTAAGAAGAAGAAGAAGGCAAAAACTGTGAAGAGAATTTACCAGTATAAATACGAATATAATAATAATAACTAATGAATTTGATAAATGTAAATAGATGGGAAATATATCAAATAGTAAAATTGAGAAAGCAAACAAACAAACAACAAATTTTTTAGTGTTTCGTGGGTATACTGAAAACGATGAGGAATGTGCAATTCAAAGAAAGTCTTTTCTGTATTATGGTAATGTCTACCAACTAAACTAAACTGAGTGCGTATAAGACTTTTTACATCTAGACCGTTGCATCAACTCTAATGTGATCTCATCTGAGAAAAACAAAAAAAAGTTTTTCCAGAACACCCGGAAAGTTAATTACCGAAATGCACCCCTCAAATTATAATCTGCTTAGTCCTTAATCACTTCAGTGCACAATCACTTAATAACTTGTTGTAGTGGACTGTGTGCACTTCCTATGTATATGGCCGTAAAGTGCTCAAACTGAGATCGATTAAGCAGGACATACATTGATGCTATGCCGGACATTTAATTAACTGAAAATCGATTGGAAACACACTAAAACACAACACATACATGACATAATCAAAAGCATGCACAAGCCAAGTATAAAATTCGTAAAATTTGAGAGATATTATTGTAATTACCTCGCATGGTGGCGGAGCACTCCTGTATGAAGGAACTATTTTAAAGGTAACCGAACCGCGGGCTTCACGCTGAAATAGAAGAGAAAAGTTTTTGTAATTTAATAAATGTTTTGTGGAAAGCAATGAATGAAAAACAAAAAAACAACACAAAGGAAGGAGGGACTAGTAAAGAGATTAGTATTCAAGCACGGTTTTCTGACAACAAAAGAAAATTAGGATTTAAATTTAAAAATAAAAAATACTTTTAAACTTTTAGGTAAATATGTAACAATCAAGTGTAAGGAGTAAATAAAGTCATTGTGCAGTGTGCATTTTAGAAAACACAGTAAACACACGGCTCTTTTTAATTTATTTGAATTTCACTAATGTATTCATGTCCATATACAACTAATAAAAACACTAAAGATATGGGTTGGGGTTACCTAGTTTATGTGGATTAAGCTTCGTCTATCTTTTAATTCTAGTCCAATATATTTTAGACTTTATTTAATATGTATAGGTATGCGTGTATGGTTAGTTAGTAGACTAAGTAAAAATCGTCTGACAGTAAGGCAGTGGGAGAGGTGGGACGAGGACAATGGATGTCTCTGGGCGAAAAATGCTTTTAAGGTGGTCAGTTCTGGCTGAATTTTATACTTCGCGGGGGGAGGGAGGAAGTTTTGAAACCTTTTTATGAATGTGATTTCATGTGGAAAATATAAAAGTAAAAATGCTGTCACTGAGTGGGTGCGCATTTTTGGGTGTCTAGGTCAGGTTAGGTTAGGTTAGGTTAGAGTGGCAGCCATCGCACGGGGATCTCTGCGACCATTGCGGTCCATTGTGATATCACCTTGACGGCAACCTGTTTGGGAATGATATCCCAGTTTTAGGAGGTGCGGTGAAACCGGCCACAGGAGTTAATGAACCTTATCAGGTCCCCCAACTCCCTGTCTGCTAGCTCCCCCAATTCGCCGCATTCTTCCTACGCACGGCAAGGCTAAGGCATTCACACAGCAGGTGCTGACCGCTCTCAACCTCCTCCTCATCCATACAGCTTCTGCAGAAGTCGTTGTATGGGGCTTGCATACGTTCTGCAAAAACGGCAGTGCCCTGTAATAACTGCGATAAGATTACGCACATCATTACGGCTCCTTCTCAGCAGATATTCAGTCCTCCTAGGACAAACATCGGGCCACAGCTGTCAAGAAATCGCAGATGTGGTCAGTTCTCCCCACCTGCGATTAGCCAGCTTCCAGGCCTGTACGTCTAGAATCCTCATCACTGATTCTAGCGGCCGACCTACAGGATCCTGTGCTAGACATATATTCATAGCTGAACTCTTTCTGGACAGAGCATCCGCTGCCTCGTTTCCAGGTATGTCATTGTGGCCAGGCACCCAACAGAGAATGACTCTGGGTGTCTAACTGATTGTAGTTTGAGAAAATGAAAAGGCATTCTTGTTAATTTGTCCTCCGAGATTATCACGAGAATGGTAAGAGATAAGATGCAATACCTTAACCTAAATTAAAGATAATCTTCTAAGTATGTATTTGAAAATGTCCATCATACTTATGTATACTTTTTTTTTCTTTTTAGGCAAGGGACAGGAGACCCCATCCCAAGCACGGAGGCCATAGTGGCCCATTGTGCTGTTCTGCTAGTATCCCATTCACCAAAATCTTCCTGTAATGAAGCATCAGGTGTCCCACGTCTTAAGAAGTCGGAAAAATAGGGCTCTAAAGTCGTGTCCGGCACCCATCTGAGCACTCAAGGACTGCTGTTGTATATTTAAACGTTTTATTTGATTTAATCGAACTTTGGAATAATATAAAGACTACATTTTATACATAATTTGTAGATTATTTTCAAAAACTGACATGACATTCTGGAGGGGAACCGGTCCCGTTCTCCCCCCTTCTCGGTGCGCCCCTGTGTTGGGATACTAACAAATCTTGAATTTGGAAATAAAATTCTGTAGGTTAGTCCTGCAATAAAAAATCGCAGAGAAGAAAATCGCTTAAATTAAGCCTTTCCAAAAATAATTACCAAAATTCTAATTTTTACAAAATAAATGCAAAATATTATTTTTTCTTTCCTTCTCCCGGAGCTGATTTCTGTAACATACATGTTTTTATAAAAACGGATACTGCACTCATTGTACTAAAATCACTGAATACTTTAAAATCCTGGAGTGAATTAAATATCTCGGAATATTAAATCCTTTAGAACAAAAGTGATTTTTATTTTTCTAGGTTTTGTTATCTAAAATTTTTGTGTAGATCATAAAACACGTATAAATTCAAATCAGTAATTTTTTGACATTTACGTCCGTAAACGATACAGATAATACAAGGTATTCTCTGTACGAATCACATTCTATCGTTATTATACGAGTAATGTATAGAAAAGCATGGTATAGAGAATACAATATTCCCTCTCTTCTCTCTGTCTTTTCTATATATTAGTGGATGAAATTACGTCACAGCACATGTGTCAAAATTTAATGAGAATACCTTGCATTCTCTGTACCTGCCGTGGGCCCGTAAACATCAACGAGGATAATCCTATTTCCTGCTAAAGATTATTCCTATCCAAGAGTAGTCCCGCTTGCTTTGGATGTAAACACCAAGTCGTGTAAAACCAGTTTTTTTTGCTTATGTGGCATTACTGTCGGACTTTTTCGGTATATCAAATCACAGAGACACGACGCGGCTAGTTTGCGAAATACATATGAAAGTATGGAAAGAGTGGTTAATAACTAAATTAAAACTCACAAATAAAACTTAGCAAGTAGATACATAAAAACGAATTGTTATATATAATGGCCACCTATTCGGAATAATCCCCCATTCAAAATCATATCCCGGTAAATCTCGGATAAAATATTATTCTGGTGTAATACGATGGATTAAATCTCGAATAGTCTTAATTGGTGTTTGTGCATTGCACGTGAAAATGGATTATTCTGGTTGTTGTTTATGGTCCTAAGTATTTTCAATTCCGCGATTCCAAAACCAACCCAAATATATCCGTTCAGACAGTTCCGTTAAAATTGGATAGTTTACATAGAAACAAAAATATTCGAAATTTGATGTACGAAATGAGAGTATTCAACGAAAAATTGGTTTTATCATTGTTAATGCAAAGTATGTAGGTAGTAAGTATTTATTATTTAAATTCTGTACACAAGATTTTAAATCTTAACTAGTAAAAATAGAGAAAAAATAGATAAGGTTTACATTCATTTTAAATTATTTCACTTCAAAATTAGAGATAGATTTCAAATAACAGGAAAAAAAACCAAATTGGAAATTATAATACTACTAAGTTAAGAAAGAATAAATAAGTAAATCAGAGCAAAGGAAAAAGTTATAAATAACATAACATAACATTTATTAGAGGCGATAGTATACAAGATTACATTTTTTTATTGTACCTAAAAATATTTGGTCTAAAACGTGGAGGAAGTCATTAAAAGAATATCAAAACAATAACAAATGAGAAGTAACTTATGATAATAATAATAAGAATAACAATAAATATGGCGCTTAATATGACAAATTAAAATCTGGGTACAAATTATGCATATAAGGCTAACAAAACAAGTTATAATGAACTACAAAACAAAACTGATACTAGAACAAGATACTAACAAATGCCATAGGAAAAAAAAGAGCTACAATAATTCGCGATAGTACTCCGCTGTGAGAAGTGATCCTGACAAGACAATCAAATAAATCTACGGGCATCTAATTAAGAAATGTGCTTCGACGAGGCTCTTAAAGGAATTGTTAGTACGGGCATACTGGATACTAGATGGGAGAGCATTCCAAGAGTGCGCGCAGTCTGGACAAGATAAGAGTCCTCCATGACCAACCTAGTAAAACGAGGAAAAATAAAGTTCCTGTTTCGATGTGAATTAGTGAAATTAATCATTTCTCTAAGGTAATAAGGTTCATTATTTTTTTGAAGGTTAAAAAAGAACACTAATGCTCTTTTCTTGAGATATGTAGTAAGTGGGCACCCCACGAGCTGATCACGGTAAGACGAGACATGGTCATATCTGCGAATTCGGAAAATGAAACGCAAGCAATCGTTGAACGCGACCTCGATTTTACGGGTAAAAACGCTATCAAATCGAGGGAAAATTAAACTTCCGCATGTGAAGTACGGCAAGATTAGTGTCTTAACCAAATGTAAACTAGTTGCTTGTGGCAAAATACTGGCTGAGAGCCAGAGCCTTCGTAGTCCGGAGTAAATTTGCTAATTTTTGATTTTGTATTGTCACAGCAGTTCATATTATGGTTCAACGCAATACCAAAATTTTTCACTTTACTAGCACAAGATAATGTTTTACCGTCCAAAAATACGGGTGGGATATCAGACGGATGGAGTGGACTGTTGAGCAAAATAATATATTGAGGCTTAGAGGGTATCAATATCAATGCACTAATCTTGCAGCAAGCATTGATTCTGTTCAAATCGTCATTAATACGTGCGGTGCCATCTTCAAACAGGCCAATAGTTCTGTTCAGATAAAGTTGCACATCATCTGCATATATGTACATATGTGAAGCTTGACATCACGTCGAACTAGAGGAAGACCATTAATAAATAAACTAACTAGCAACGGCCCTAAGATTGAACTCTGAGGTACACCGGTCGGGAGAGGAAGTGAATCCGACAACTTATCATCCCCCTTCATCCGTTGATGGTTTTCTCATAAGAAACTCCCGATCAGAGCAGTAGCGGAAGCAATAAAGCCAAGAAAATTATATAGCTTATGCTGAAACAAGCTGTGATTTACACACTATCGAAAGCCTTTGAGAAATCTAGCAGAACTAAAATGGTAGCATTATCCCGGTCTAAGGCTGCTCTTATATCACTAGACCCTTTTACTATAGCAGTCTCGCAGCTATGAGAATGCCGAAAACCAGACTGCCAACATGACAAGAGTTTGTTACTTTCCAAGTGACCAAAAATCTGGAAGCTAATTAGCTTTTCCAAAACTTTAGAAATGAAACTTAATATACTGATACGCTTAAAATTACCAGGAGATTCCGGTGAAGGTTTTTTGGCAATTCGCAATACCAAAGCCGCTTTCCAAGACTTAGGAAAAAAGGGGACATTAAACAAGAGTTCGGGATATGAAGAATGTATGTGTCGATCATTGGCAGGAGAATCTAAATAAAACGCAGCGACAGATAAGCAGATCCAGTAGCATGAGATTAAATAGCATAGATGGAAGTAAACAATTCACTTCGATCCACACAGCAAAAATAAAAAGAAGGGGTAATGCAACTGGCGCCAATTACAGTAGAATCAACATAACTCGGGTTAGAATTCCTAGCATGCTCCTCGTTTAATTGAGTAGTAAAAAATCGATTTAGATAATTGGGATCCTGCTCGCAGTTAGCATTGTCCTTCCTGTAAACTCCTGCTTTTCTTAGATTCGGCCACAAAATTCTTGGTTGCAAGTCACTGTGAAATTTGGTGCTAAAATATCGACGTTTCGCTATGCGGACAGCCATAGTGGCTGTATTTCATGCTGAACGGTACATGTTTTAAGCTGCCTGTAGCGCTGGTACAAGAACTCTTTCTCATCAATAAGAGATTGAACACTCCGCAAGAACCAAGGGCAGCCATTGTCGCGTATAAATTTAGTTTTAATTGGCACATATTTATTGAATAAATAGCTACACAAGGATGAGAATATATCTATCGATTGACAAAGAATAGTAAATAGTCACGATAAGAGTAAGTCCTAGGAGATGGGTTAAGAGGAAGACTCATGAAAACAAAAAGTATGTCATGGTCCAGGTTACTAAAAGGGCAGATTTGGTCTTGCAAGTTAACTATACTAATGTCTGAAGCAAGAAACAGTCGAGCTGAGAAGGATTCGATGTATTAGGATGCTTGTTCACCACATTCAGATACAATGTATCAAGAAGATACATGAATTGGTTCACAGGGTGAAGATCGCGTAATACATCAACATTGAAATCACTTGCGACAATCACATTGGAGAAACGCTGTGTAAAATATGATACTGTGTCCCCGAACTCTTGAGCCACTTCACAGCTAAATCTGCTGGGAGGACAATACACGCTCTAAGGCAAATAATATTATACCCTAGATGACAATAAAAGTTAAATATAGTGAAAGCCGAAAGTTGTGTATGGCAACACCAAGAAGGGAATGCGCAATTTAATTCGTTTTTGAAATTTGATTTGCAATTTTTTTGTGCAAACACTGTGTACATAATTTTCCGTCGCGCGTTCTCAGTCAGTGTCAAAATATACAGTGAAAAATCAAAATTTTGTATAGCAACACTAAAACAGGGTTGCCCGATTTAGTCCATTTGTGAAATTTTATTTTTTATTATTTACTATAAAAACACCATGTACCAAATTTCAGCTCTCTATTTCGACGCGTTCTCAGGCAGTGTCCAAATATATAGTAAAAAACCAAATTTTTGTATGGTAACCCTACAAAGGAGTTGCCGGATTGGTCCCATTTTCGAACTTAAATTTAATTTTTTTTAAAAGTGTGTATGCGAAATTTCAGCTCTCTAAGTACACACGTTCGAGAGTTAGCAGGGAGACAGACAGACGGACAGACGGACATACAAAAATCAAAATTATTATGCGTGGGTGTCCAAACCATTTTAGTCTACTATCATTATTTCTGCGTTGAATGAGAAGCTTAGTATCCCCTATAGATTTCATCTAGGGTATAAAAAGGGAAAATAAAAGAGTAATATTAAAAAAAAAAAAGAGAAAAAGGAGAACAAAATTATGCACTATTTTTTCTTGCAATCGTTATTTATAGAGAGGTTAAATAATAAAGAGCCCAAAATGGACCCTTGAGGTAATCCCTTATGCAACACTAATGCATCTGAGAAGTTTTCCTTTACTTTCATGTTTTGCATACTATTGCAGAGCAAGCTATCTATTAGTTTACAAGCAGAGCTCGTAAAACGGAATAGATCTCCAAACTTAGATATCAATTTAGAATGAATCACACTATCGAAGGAAAAGTCTAGCAGCGCCTGGACAAAGAATTCATCTTTATCCACGGCCTCACGCAAAACAGTAGTTATTTGAAGCATAATTGTTTCAGATCTGCGATTTTTCCTAATAGCAGGCAATTTTCATTGAGATAGGTCTAACGTACATATGTACTATCAGGGATGACAAAAAAAAAGTAATTGATTGACTGAATAATACGATCATATCGCACAAACTTAATTAGCATAAAATATGAATTAAAATAATGAAATATATAAACTCACCAACATTCGTTGTAACTGACTGACGGATTGATGCTGCACGGGTTGGCCATTAATTTCCCTGATTTCATCTCCAACATGTAAAGTTGCTTGGCGGTGAATCATACCGCCATGCATTATTCTAGCTACGATGCAGCGTCCATCTTCAGTCATTTTGAGCGTTATACCCTAGAAAGAAAGAAAATATAATGGAAAACTCTAGTTAACCAACTTTTCTACGATGCAGACAAATGCAATTAGCAATTCAATGTCATATTCCCAAGTTCCATTGAACTCAATTAACGATAAGTTCTGAGATGAAATCTTCTCCATAAAACTGAAATAAACGCCATTAGGGTGATAAAAACTTACCATCGGTTCGTCTGTATTCTTTTGGAACTGTACCAGTCGAACTCTGGTCACATGCTGAAGTTCACCACTATCAGCGCTGTCGATGTCATCTCCATTTAAGTAAGGCGCTATGGGTGGCGGTGTCACCCTCAGGGCCTCCTCACCGTATACTTCTCTTGCAACAACGTCATGCGTGTGCAAAAGAGCCTGCAAATAAATAAATATTCCGTTAGTGTTAACTGTATATATTTCGGACAATCTAGAAGTTCATGAAAGACATCTGTACGGAATTTATCGTCCGGCAAATTCACTTGATTATGCACGTTGGAGAGAAATAGGGAAACCTTGTGACAACTGAGGCGAACTGTAGCCAACAATATTTACGTGACGTTTTACGAGAAGGGAAGTTAATTGAATGGAAGCTAACAAAAAATTCTGGTTTTCCTGCGCCCCGTGTAAAAGAAAATTCCTCATACATTTTCAACAACTTTGGCTGTTGGCCAGAAGGAACTTCGTAGCTTTTGTTCTCAAGGGCTTTACGTTGCTATAAATTTTTACGGATATACGTGAGTCTCGTTACGGTTCCCGTTCCTGCAAAGTAGAATAAATTTTTATGAAAATATTTTAGCCATTGTGTGAAAAGAGTGGACAGAGAGCTTGCAGCCTTTTCCTTATATTAGAAAGGACTCTCGTTATTTCCTATCAGCATAAAAGGTTAAATCCCTTACTGTTTACAGAATTTGGCAAGCGGTTTAAACCAACCATAGTTAGCATTGGTGTGAATGGAGCATGATGATTACATTAAAAAGAGGAGCAATGATGAGTTTTACGATTAGATGAAAGGTTTTTTGCCAATCGTTCATTTATTTTTGGCGAAATACCAGGAATAGTTACAAATCGAATTTCTTGCGGAATGTGAAGAGTTCGGAATTTAGTTGCCAAAATCGACAAATTGTGTACATGTAAGCTGGAATTGTCCGCATGAACTGAAGTCAACTTTATTTTGTTTCCTTGAAAATAAGTTTTGTTGTAAATTGGTGTCGATTGGAAATGATTAGAGAAACGACATTTTCAACATAAACACTCTTTGCATGGACATGATAAAGGTGAATATAAGGAGGAAGGTACAGATTATGATTGCAAACTATCGAACCGAAACATTATCGCAGAAGAAACTGAAATGGATTTATATAGGTTAGATTCTACGACTTAAACCACTTTAAGGACAATTATTTTGACATAAGTGACATCAATTGGCAGATTATGGCAAACATAAAGTTTTCGCATAAATTTTCGAACTGAATAGCTATCGTGTTCGCCCCATCGGAATACCTGGATTGATTAAAGGATTGTAAAGTAACTACGTATGTAAATAGGATTCTTAGAAATAAATGTAACTGTCAGAAATATGGTGAAGGGCACAGGCATGGTTTCCAGCACATCTATTTTTTCATCAAAATTTTCTTTTGTTTACATACACACAGATTGATTCGTAAAATATGGATTCAGGTTTATATTAAATACCACGAAATCAAAAAATAATTGTTAGCAATTACTTTAAAACTTAGCAGATTAATTCAATAAATTGCGAAGAATTTAAAAACGACACACATAATAGCTAGCAAACTCTCAAACAAAGTACTCAGAGGTCTAAAACATTAAAGTATTCATGGTAGTCCGGTGATACTATACGAACGGTATGGGCAAGAGCTCACATGTAGATCACTTTTATGGTACATAGGAAAGAATGAACGGTTGGAGTAGCGATCAATGAGCCAATTTTGTACATTAGTTAAGGTCCTGGTATACTACCCAACTACTTTTCAAGCTAATTTGCGGTGCTCGTCCAAAGGAAGTCTAAAAAGTTATGGTCCCAGCGTTGAACCCTGTGGAATTTCAGAAAAGAGAAGGTAACAACTAGAGAGGGTGACATAGAATTCATGATACTTTAAAATCGATTGGAAATAAAGTTTTCTATGAGAACACCGGATACTAACATTATAAATGCTGACGAGTTTTTAAAGGATAATAGGTAGGTACTATGATTCACGCCTTTAGTGTCTAAGACATCTTTTCACTTGAATCTATCGTTCCCATATACATCTGCCTGGCATTTCGGTATAATTCACAAGCTTCCGCAATTGTCAGACATCTAACAGTTATCGACGGATGTTAGGTATGCTTTGAGTGATGGTAAAAGACATTAAAATTAAAAAAAATGTATAGAAAGGGGGGGGGGGGGGGTTAAGACGATGCCGTACTCACCAAGTTATAGCGGATTAAATTATTATACGTTTTTTTTAAATAAATCAATTATAACTTCCAAACAATACACGCTATGAGATGATTTAAGATTTATTAGATGATGTTCGCATTTGCCAATGGCGCAAATCTCTTTCCCCCTTAATGTAAACTAAGCCTAATAAGGCATGCCCACAGAAAAAAATACCTTTTCGGATTTAGTCCATATTACACATACAAGAATAATTTCAAGGTTTTGGAAAAGCTGCTCGGGTGGGTAGGATATAATACATCTTGAAGTGAGCTGAGTTGTCATGCTATCAAAAGCATCTAGCGTTCATAATTGAGATTGGTGTTCTCATTGCCGGTAAATTAAATATTCTTATTTCCTCTATCTAAATACAATACCTTCAATAATGATATTTCCTTATAGACCTAGGGCTTGATAGAGTAAATATTGCGCACCACAAAAATAACAGAGCAACATATAAGCGCCCAAAAATTATTAAAGTCGAACTTGTTTGAGCCTCAGTTGTGCCTCATATAACTTTGTCAAAGTGTTTGTTTGAAGCAATTATGGTGTCAAAATGGTTGTATCCGGATGCAACTAAAAAATCCTCAGATTTACTCTGAACAATTTCCGGGATTCAATATGGATTCACCTACACAGGAATAAAAGATGTCATTTATTGAACAAGGATATGTTTGAGTATTTATACAAACACATGGACATATTTTCAGATCCCCTCTAAATTTGTTCGTTTGAACGAAGGTTGATAATAGAGAGATTCTAAATTTCAATTGAATTCGACATGATTTGGGAAAGCACTTCATTCTGTTTCGGAATCAACTAATCCGTAAGAAAAAAATTTCACCATTTATATGGAATCTACTTATCAAAATTGTCTTTAAGTTAAGTTAAATTCATTTCACTTTACTTCTAGAGAGGAAGAAAACTCTTAAATGTGTGGTTGTCGTTTGGATGTAAACACATCTGACAGCAAAGTATTAAATTTAGAGCTGTATACGTCAGAGTTCAAAAGGGAAGAAGGCGAATCTTTTAACCCCCCTCACGTGCAAGGATTTTCACGATATTTCCTCTTCTTTAGTTCTTTTCTTGTACAGCATTTGTACGAGTCCCCCACTGAGATAAAGTCTTAAATTGTAGCTAGAGAGATGAGTCCAATAATGTGTCTGGTGTTGTCTATGGATGAATCAAGGTTTTTTTTTTTTTAGATTATACCCAGTTTTGAAAATATTTTTGTAAATGCAGTGTCCATACCCAATCGTGGAGAGCGATGGAAGGCGTCAGATTTGACAATTATAGAAATTCAAAAAAGGCGATGTACATTTGGCTGACCGAAAAGTGATTGGAAACCAATTTGGTCCATTGTAGCAGTTTTGACAGAGTTTCAAAAAATCTTTTTAATGAAGGTGCGAAAATTAAAATTTCATTATGAGTTTAATATGCAAGTCCATAAAATTCCAAAAAATATTTAAGGTTCGATTATACGATAGGACACTTCGAAAAATATTTATCCTTGTCATAATAAGGGACCATAACTCCTAAACTAATCTGTGGAATTGGTTAATTTTTATGTATGATACAGAATTGAATCGAACATATTTTCTATGTGTCCATTATTCTGACGCGGATTCAAATTCATGCTTTACCATGCAAAAAAAACTTTCGATTCGTCCACCTAATCCTCTTTGATTCTGTACTTCCTTGCAAGACAGCAACACACTTTCATGCCTCGATTCCATCCATCTTTCTTTGAGGGTCCGAAAGAAACTATATTCATATTTTCGGGACAAATAAAAAACACGGGGCTTTTTAAATCGGACAATGTAGATGCGTTCTAACAAGTCAGATCGATCTCAGTCTATAGACCGTCAAGAGGTAATAGGATCCCTACCATGGAAATACTTGCTCTTGGCTGCACTTCCGACCAGTAATGCTAGTGACGCAATTTTAGGACGTAATTGATATTTCTCTAAAAAAACATCATTCTCTTTCCGATTCAGCAACCAATCATAAGATTTTCATATATTCGTGTCGACACATTAGATTTTAGGCAATTCTCTGTTTTACTTTTGCAAGCATTATCATCAGAAAGACTCTGAATTTTTTTATTTTTTTTTTATTTTTATTTATTTATTTTACTGGTTTATTGGTACACAAGATTACAAATCTTATAATTGTACATGTTAAAGCGGTAGAGAAAATTTATTTGATGAAAGAAAGATCGATAAATATACAATTAAAATTATTTAATAAACTATAAGGCGATAAAGAGTACATAGCACTGAATATGTAAGAGCTAAAGCGTATTCTGCCAAAGAAAATGATTAAATTACTAAATTGCGTTATGCAAGCGGATGCCAGCAGCCTTTTAAATGCGTGCTGAGATCCAGCGCACTGCAAATTGGCCGCTAGAGAATTCCAGCAGTGGATCACCTGCAAAAGTAAGAGCTCTCACCTGACAAGGTTCTGTAGCTTAGCAAAAGGATGTTTCGATGTCAGTCTGATCCTAGAAATTGTATTCGGGCAAGTAAGTAACTTGGCTCCTTTACGTGGATTACAGAATACAAGAATAGTAGCCATTTTCGTGACAAGTATGTTTCAAATGGGCATCCCCCAATGGAATTCATATAGGAAGAGATATGAGCAAGTCTACGCAACCCATGAATAAACCTGATAGTATCGGTGAAAGCGACATTTAACTTTCTTTGGCAACCAGAATCGAGTTTGGAAAAAATTCACCTGCCAAAACTTAAGTGAGGTAGTACCAAAGATTTAGCAAGTTTCATACGCATATGAGTCGATAGTATGCTAGCGGACGTTCTTAGCTGACGTAAGCATCCGTACACTTTCCTTAAATAAAACAGAAGAGATGTGATTGCAGCATGTTAACCGCTGATTTATTTCTAGGCCTAAACTTTTGACTGAGTTTGAGTATAGTATGGCAGTGCTGTTGACCATTATCGGAGGCAATTCACTAAGATCTAAATTTCTTCTGTAAAATGCTATACAGTTAGACTTGAGCAGACTTAGCGTTAGATAGTTACTATTGGCCCAGTTAGATGTTTTTTGCAGATCGTCACTTAGCTGAGAAACGCAATCTTCGAGAAGCCCTATTGGTTGGTCAAAATAAAATTGCACATCATCAGCGTAAAGGGGGAATTTTAAATCTTATAGCATTATTGGGGGATCATTGATATAGCAACAAAAGAGAAGTGGGCCTAATATTGATCTCTAGGGAATTCCACAGGTAAGGAAAAGTGGTGACGAAGTGGTATTATTCACTCTTACCGACTGACTGCGACACTCCAGAAAGCTTTTGATGAAATTGATTGCCTTGCTCGAAAACCCAAAATGTTGCTGGAGCTTACTAACCAGCCCAATGTGATTCACTGAATTAAAGGCCTTGCTGAAGTCCAGAAGAACCAGTATTGCTATGTGGTCGTTGTCAATCGAGTCAGTTATTTCAAATACTACTTTAAGTAAAGCAGTTTCGGAACTATGATGCGCTCTAAAGCCGAACTGCCAACGTGATAAGAGGTTGTTTTGTTTTAGATAAGAAGCTATATGGACATGCATAAGCTTTTCGAGGACCTTACCAAAGAAACAGATTAAGCTAATGCGTCGATAGTCGGCCAGTTCGGAGGACTTACCAGACTTAGGGATAGGCAAGACAATCGCTTTTTTCCACATCAAAGGAAAATGAGAAGTAGTGAGGCAAGCGTTAAATATATGGACGAGAATGTGGACGATATGCGGTGAGATTATATTTATGAATCGTGGAGAGATATTGTCTGGCCCAGTGGCTGAAGATTTAGTGCTATTAAGCGCATATATAACCTCGTTGGCATCCTAAAGGCAAACTCAGAATGATGTGTATTGGCTTGGCTTAGCGGCACAAGATCAGGTAACTGTTGAGTTGGGGCAACAATTTGAGTTTGGATTGAAGTGAAAAACCTTTTTAAATTATCGGGATCCAGGTTGCACTTGGGCTGGTCTCTACCATATATTCCCAGATTCAGTAAGTTCCTTCATAGTTTCCTTCATAATACCGGCGCTTTGCTGCCCGAATGACCACAGTTACTCTATTCCGGAGGATCCGATAATGATTCAGATCATCGTTGAATTTAGTACATTTCAATCTCTGATAGAGTAATTCCCTTTCTGCGATCATTGTTCGGATCACATCCGTGAACCACGGAGAGCCGCGGAAATGTAAAGTACGTGTTCCAATTGGGACATATTTATCATAAAGATATTTTAGAGAAGCAGTTAAGTGCTCCACCTTATCATCCGCGCATAAAACGTTGTAAATAGCCTCCCACGACATCATTAAGCACTCATTAAAAAGTCTATCACAGGTAATGTGGTTGAAATCTCTATAGGTGAAAGGAGACCTAGTTGAATTCGAAACAACAGGGATGTCATTGTGAGTAAGGAATAATCAGCATTTGATACTAAGAACTAAGAACAGATCAAGCTGTGATGGGTGTAGGGTATTAAAGTCCGCTGGGAGTGAATTAGTCACTTGTAAGTCTAACGTTTGAAGGATATATTTAAGGTCATAAGTAAATCGATCATCACACAGCATGTTGACATTGAAATCACCTCCAACCACGACGTGGTTGCATTTCGATATAATTGCAGTTAAGGTGTGTTGAAAACGCGAAGCCATTTCAACGTCAAAGGCAATGGGTGGGCGCTATACTGCCACTAAGATGCATTTGGAATGGTCCGCCGTGATTTCAACGCAAGCGCACTTAAGTACATCCTCTGGGTCGTCAATTAATCTCGACCTTAATGTGTCCTTCACATAGATGGTCACACCATCCCCTCTGCGACCTAGGCGATCAAAACGGGAAATATGATATCCACTAATCGAGATATAGTTCGAACTGATATTATGATTCAACCAAGTTTCAGAGACAACCAGGGCGTGCAATTTTGTACCCATAAATAACTCTTCTAATATGTCGACCTTGTTGCGAATGCTTCTCGCATTAAGATGGCAGACGTTGAGTGCACTATGCTATGAACTGAGTATGGTCAGCATCGCCCTCACTCTACGCATGTAAATTCATGCCCGGATGGCATAACCTCGCAAAAGATCAGGATCACATAATGCACGCCTCATTAAATTAACTTGGAAACAAAATAATCTGGCAGAAACAGCTTGATATATCAAATAGGAAATCAATATATGAAATGAAGAAGTAAATTTAAATAAATCTAAAATATTAAGAAATAATGTTAGTTCAAAACAATTCCAGAGAGTACAAAGTTCACATATTAATTCTGTTACTCTTATACCAAACTGGCACATTATGGAAAGTGTAAACAATGCGATCCAAACGTATCCGTCAGAATTATATTCACAGGTAAATGTACATACATATATACATATCTTTCCACAAAGATTTGGAGAAGCTTATATAATGGAAGTCAGTTGATCCTGTTTAGTTATTTTCAAGGTCGGTTCGTATTTTTTTATCTTAGCAAAAATAAACCCATTGCGACTGATGACAATTTTCCTTGGCTACGCAACCATAAAGCGAGTCTCAGAATGGAGTTATTTGCTGGTGAAAGGCTTTCACTTATGTTTATTACACTATCGGAGTTGAAACCACAATTTATCTCATTCACTTTTAGTATTACGTTGATCTTCCGCATGTTTCTAGAATTTTCTTGAGGTTGCCTGTCTCCAAAATATTCCCAAAAGTCCTTTGGTCAGGGTTTTATGTTTCAGAGTACCTGTTTGGTGTTATATCCTTGCAATCGACAAAAAATTTTATGAGCATCACATGTAGCATGTAATCGTGGAAAAGAAAATATTTGGACATAATTTGAAAATTATCTGAAATCCAAATCAAATAATAATATCCGAATTCCAAAGCGAAACCCATGTGGATTTTTACAATATCAGAAGTTAAAAGTCCAAATCCATAATTAAAGTCAGCAAATTCAATAAAAATAATCTAAAACAGAATCTAAATATTCCACTTCCAAGCGATTTCAGAACAAGAATGGAAATTCGAAATTTTCTCATATAGCTTTTCCAGATTCCCTCGGATGGAAACATTATGCAGGCACTAAGCAGTTACTGGTTCAATTTTGCTTCATAAAAAATGTGAATAATTTTTGAATGCATCCATAGAAAGCTCCGATTTGTTGGTTTGATTTAAAAGGTCTTTAGATGAACCAAATAAAAAAAAAAGCATCATATTCTTTGGTACAAAAACTTTTTTTGACTTTTGGAATTCATTTGTCACATCTCAGGGAAAAAAGTCTTTTTTAAAATAAATAAGAATGGACCCATAGCTCAGTCTTAGTAGTGGTCTAAGCATCATGTCACATGACAAGGACAAAATTGATCAAGACTCTTCATAGAGCTGAATTCCTTTCAAACATCGTGTATATAAATTTATTAGTACTAAAAACGGGAGAGTGTCTGTGATCTGCTAAATATCTTTCTTGAAATTGCTATTTGTGGTGAAAGTTGTTTTACCGAACAGAGAATGGAACAGAAACTTGTTAGTCCCGCTTTATAAGGAATAAATTTATATATAGAATTATTTACCTAATGAATAACTTCGTAACTATTCCCAACTTCGTGGTTAATGTTGTCTTCATGAGTAAAGTTCTTAGCTTTCTCAATTGCAAATCCAAACAAAATAAATTTTCTAAAGCTTTCGAAACCAGGACTACCTTCCCACCTTGTATATATCCATGATTCCAATAATCAACAGATGATAACTATATTCTATGTTCACCTACATTACAATTGAAAACCATCCTATAAGTTCTAGTAACATCATTATTATCACTGACATCGAGAGTCCACATAATTCTCTAAACTCAAGTTCCTCTTGGGCATATGTCTATTGTCTGCAATTCATCTAGGTGTAATTGTAATTCATCTTAGGTGTAATTGGACATCGATCCAGTCAAGTGAGAATTCTCTTATCAGTAGATTTCACCTCAACTACTTATTACCAGTGATGAACGACAGTGAAATTATAGCTCATTAGTAATGAAGCCATGTTATCTTAGCCACATGCATGATGACTTCCGATTTCTTATTCACAAAATAACGGAAAAGAAGAATTTCTCAAAAGCTCAGGAGCATCTTATTATCCTCTCTCTCCAAGCATTCGAATGAATTTAAAATAGACAAAAATTTATTACTGCCGTTAAGGAAAAACGGTAAAGCTAATGAATATTCATTTTTGTTCCTGGAGCGAAATATCTTTGTTCATAACTTTCTGAATTTATCAATGTCGCTTTAATGAGAGTTTCATATCTTTCATCTGAAGATTTTCCGGGTAGCGTCGAAGTTTTAATTGGACCTCAAAATAGGTTTTTCCAAAGCCCCGGAGGGAGAACACATTGTCTGAAAATCTGTTTACAGATTTGCGCTTGATTAGTTCTAGAACGTTGTCCTCTCATCCTTTCGTATTTCTTTAAAGCATTAATTGAGACATTTATTCATTTTTATTGTTTACAATTCTTGACAAATGCCAATAAGATTTTTTTTTTTTTAATTTAAGAGGAATTTACATATTATTTCTGGTGATTTTCAGGAGATTATTACCAGTTCAAGTTTTTGAAGCGATAAAACTATTTGTGATTTTGATATTTTAGTTTTCAGAGATAATAGGAGGGTTTTTGTTTTAATAATTTCTTTAAGTTTTTATGTTTTTGTATATAAAGATAATTTTTTTAATTTATAACATGATTTTTATATAACGTTCCAAAATTGTAATGCGATTGCAATCATGGTCGTCTTCAGGCAAGTTGGAGACCATTGCGTTTTAGGATATGGGTTTCTTTTAACAGAAATTATATTCCTAACTATTTGGTGATATAAAGAGAAATAATAACGCCAAATACAAACACAACACAGAAAACACACCGATTGCAAGTTCAAAGGTCAGGAAACCGATTTTTAGTCCGGAATAGAAACATAATGTATGTAAATTGGAGCTAAGGGGAATCCTCGTCCGGATGTCGTATTTAAAGTAAAGGAAAAATCCCGACCGTACGAGTCGGTTTAGATATTTTGTAATCAAATGATTGAGGGGAATACCCTTGGCCAGACAGAGTTGCCAGTATTATGTTTACATGAACAAACAGTATACAAATTTCCCCTAATTACCAAATGGAAAGCATACCATAAAAACGGCGGGAAATTTAAAAATTGTGGACTGCAGTGGCATGGTGTGGATTTGGTGCGAGAAGAAGAAATCACATTATAATTTTACAAAAACGGTAAAGAACCATGCGCTCAAAAGATATTGCAGCGGTTTTTATAAATCATGTATACCCCACTCGATAGCTGCTTCTTATTTTTTAAGAAAATTGCCAATTGCAACAGTGAACTGTGCGAAGAGGAAGATGAAATCTCGAAGCATTTCGTATGTGAGTGTCCCGAGCTCGCAACTTTAAGGTTGAAAATTACTACTAAAGAAACATCTCTCAAATTAAGGTTTGCAAGCGAACTCCAAGGCCAACAATCGAGCTCGTAAAAGCGTTAGATTTAGCTTGACCACTTTAGGGGAGGACACAATAAATCAACTCTAGTCGCGGTGTCCGCAAGGTCATAATGGCTTAGTCTCGAGGACGTGAGAGTAGGCATATGAATTGCAGTGTTTTGGTCCAATAAATTAAAATAAAAGGAATTAAAAAAAAATCATAGTCAGGTGGCAATTTATTTATATTTATTTTGTACATTCTGTTTCAATCAAAGCTGTAAACTAATTTGATTTTTTCCGTTTTCTTGAAAACGAAGGCAATGATAAATGCTTTTCAGAATATGGAGAGATACTTAAGACTGGTCTAACTGGGTAAGTTGTCTAGTAAGAACGGCATTTAAGCTCTATGAATGAAATTTCAAGGAATTGGCAAAATACGAAAGTGGAAAATTTCAAATTCGTTTATAACAGCGTGCATTATTCGTCGCCTTCTTTTGACCTCATTATTGAAAACGAATTCCGGTTTTCTTATACATTGGTAAAGTAATACATATATGCTATTTTATCAGCACGGGAATCGAACTCATCATTGTTCGAATCGGTGTCAGATTGAGAATAGATGATTTTTTGTATTTTTAAACGATTCTGAATTAAATTATAAATACAAGATAGGAAGAAATTGCAATTTGCAATATTTGTGCCCTTTCATCGTTACGTGTTAATGCCAGGTGAAAGCAATATGTACTAAGCCAAGCTAGTTAGAAAATTAAGGAGTACATGAGGAAAACACATCTGTCTGGTTAGCTCAGTGGTAAATGCAGTCGGCCGAAAAACGGAAGGTTCCGACTTAAAACCCCGCACGAGGTGGTTGTATTTATAATTTAATTCAGAATCGTAAAAAAATAAAATAATTTTCTATTCTCTAAAGTAATATAGATAAGATTTTCTTAGAATAACACAATACAGATTTTTATTCTACATAAGCTAAGTCAAAATATCAATAATTGTTGATTTGATTATTGCCCCCCCCTCCACAATTGTACCTTTTTGTCGTCAATATCATATTTCAAGACGTCTCTACTCTAAAGTAATATTCCCCTATCCAGCTTGAAGTCCCCGTCAAGAATTTATAATTTCCTCTCGCCCACGCGGCTTGAACATATTCGTTTGACCGCAAACGAATTGCTTCCTAATCGACCTACCTACATGAAATTGATGGAAGCACAAATAAAACTACCTCCTGTTGAAACAAATACAGCGATGTTTTGTCATAAGAAAAAATGAATAAAATCAATCTAATATACAAGCTACCGGTATAGCATTGTTTGAAGGTCCCATAGAAGCATTTTTTAACTAGATCTTTTAGGCTTAGAAAAATTTCTTATTGAGTGGCGAACGAGCAACAGAGATGCGTGACTTCATTGGTACATTAAAGATATGTTCGTACGGCATACATTTTGTTGGATGTTGTTTAATTGCTGATTGAACCAAAAATAAAACCACCTTCTTCAGGTAGTGGTATCGGTTGTGAAATCACAGACAGAGCCCAGATGTGTTCGAATGTCATATTTTTTGTTGCAAGTTGTTCGATTGATTTGGTTTTGATTGTTTTGCTCAGAGGGCGGAAATTTTATTATTCCATCCTATAATACCCTCATTTGAATTAGCCGAGGTCGCTTGAAGTAAGCCTAGTCAGTACAGCTGTCAGGTTGTACACATAATGAATTAAAATTATGTCAGTAGTCAGTAATGTTAATTTAATTTTGCCATACGCAACAGTTAGTTATTTCTTATTTACCAGCGTGCCATACTTGTACACTAATTTTGAATACCTTTGGAATAAAAGTAAACTCTGAACAGACAAATTAATCGAAAATGGGTAACACAAGTTTTATAACTTTGTGCGATTTTACTGTAGCTTACAAGATCCATTTCACATAATCTTAGCATAATTTGGTGTGAGCCACCTAAAGAACTTTTTGCAAAAAGTAATCAGTATTAACACCCATAAGCTTCGAGTAGGTAAAACCCAAATCTGTTATATCAGCGTATATACTTGATACGCCCCCAATCATGGCAATAAATCACTAAATGGACATTCAGACAGCAGCAAGGGAAATACGCTTTATTTATTTGTATTCATGCTTCACGTAGGACTGGGTCCCTTTTCAGGAAATGTCGAAAAGATTTAGGTAAATGTGTTATTGATGAAAACCGTACAACTTGTGGTTGAGCAAAGTAACATTAGAAGTGCTTAAGTACTGCGGTAATCATAAATCTTTCATAATCTGATGGAAGCCGATATTAATTATTAGCTGGATTTCAAATTAAATTTTTGACTTTCGTGATAAATATTTAATTATCGAGATTTCACTGTAAATTGGGAAGAGAGTATATCTTAGCACAATCAAGCTTTTAGTGATCACAAATTCTCTCAGTGGTGCAATTATCACATGAATGAATATTACGTCGCTTTTTGCTAACATTGTCTTTTAAATTATTGTTACCGTTATCGAAATTTGAAGGTATCGAGAGTGTGTCTCTATAGGTTCTAGGACGACTAGGGTGACTTCTAAATATCGCAGAACTATTTTAAAACTAAACAATTGTAAAACTTGTAAAGTTTAAAATGCTCTAAAAATGGATTTTTATCAACTTGCACACTTTGAGTATACTTTTAAAACTGTGAAGAAGAGTTTTAAGTGCCAGTGCGGTTGTGTACTACTACATGCAATGCATACAGCCTGTAGTAGTATAAGTTGATCTAATTGGGGTAGTTGTCTATACTCATTGGGACGAAAACCCATCACTTCTGAGAGAAGCACAATTTAAGCGCTTCCATAGGCATCATTTGGGAACTATTTCGAAGATTATTCACTTATTTATCCAGCTAAATAAGCAAAAGCTCAAGTAAAACTCAAGAACCTCTATAGCCATGACTTGGCAGCTCTATAGAAGATTATTTGATGAGCTCCAGCAAAAGTGCGACAAGGAATGATTTCATGTAATTTTCCACGAATCTAAACTGTAGATTTGTTCACTATTGGGGTTACTTCGCCGAATGCAGCATGCTCGGTGGATACATTTAAAATGCCATCGAACGAGTGAGCTACCTTATTTTGGTGCTTTCGAGCTGCTTATTTTCGTTCAGACTCTTATACCCTAGATAGACTGTCTCCATAATGACTTAATTTTTAATTAAATGGAGTCAAATGTGCAGTGTGTCAAACAAATTAAGTCCATCAAGGACCCATTTGCAACATTTCGCTTCATTTTCAAATGGAAAGTGGAAAGTTTTTCTAAGAAAGTTGCCAATGACAACCATCAATGAAATTCCAAATGAAATAATTTTCGTCCATAGTCTGTCAGCTCTTAATTTTCTTGAAATGACTAAATTTCAAATTAAGTCATTATGGACACAGTCTGTTTAGGGTATTAGTTTTAATAGAACACGCGCGTTGCACGAGTTACATTCTTATCGATTAACACCTTCCCACCGGCATAATATTACCTGCCAATACGGGTAAATCATTTAGCTGGCATATTCAACAAAAGTAGACCACCAAAAACTTTCCAGTCGATACATGCCTTAATAATTCAAAATTTCAAACAAGCTGAAAGCTGAAGTAAAAGCTGATACGAACTTAAAGCTTATAAATTCGGCAGGCAGACGTTTAAAAAAAGATAATAAAAAGGTATTGTCAGATTGGTACAAAAAGCTGGAATTGCGCTAGGGTAAGGTGTAGTGTCCATTACAAAAAAAATGAAAAATAATAATAATAATGCTGAAAGGCAAGATATTTTCAGCCAATTGATGTTATCTGTGTCACACTTGTAAGCGTGTTGTACTAAAGTCAAATTAAAATGCAGAGATATGCTCAAAGAACATCTTAAATGGATCATTTTTGTTTAATTTCGTGCTGCCAATTTATATTTTTGCTTGACTTGGCAACATTTAATTATAACAAAACAGTACAGTTATTTCTGTTAAGCATTGAAATCGATAATATGCCGAATGTTCCTCAGTGCAGGCCAATCTAGACTGCATTCAAACGTCAGTGGTCTATCCTAACCAAAACTGTAGATCTTAAACACACTCTTCAAACAAAATCTTTCGTTGGAAAATGATACACTGTTAAGAGGAGTCAGTAAAGTACAGTACAGTTTTAAGGCGAATTTCTGGAAAACTATTTGTAGCAGAATAATGTTTTATACCCTAAATTAAAGGTAACGAAGAAGTCTAGTAAATAATGTCGACAAAAATGAAAAAAAAGACAAATGTATTTTTGAATGGAGATATTAGCTCGGAAACTTGTAAAAAAATGGTAAAAATTGAAGTATTTTTAATCAAATTCTTGTTAGTATGCATTCTCATTTCTTTAGATTTCGACTATTTTAGAACGATAAAGCCTAGATCTAGCAAATCACTTCAAGCTTTTTCATTTTTAGTGGAACTCTTTTTTTATTATTTGACTCTAGTAGTACTTGTTTTTTCTTCCGATATTTCACCGACGAGAAATTGCAATAATTCGTTGAAACTTGTTAGAATACATATAAAAATTGTATATTTAACAATCGTGTGCAAACAAACAAAATTAGAAGAGTTAATTCTCGTTAAAAATTTTCAATTTATTTGAACTGGAAAAAATATTCATGTTTCGTCTTAAATTGTCGCATGTTGGGTTTCTGACTTTTACGCCAGATGTCTCTAATGTATGTTGTGGTCTAGGACTAGGCTAATTTAGTATGAATTTTCTCACTTTCAGGACACGAACCTACCTACAGTAAATTTTATTGTCTACAGGGTCGCTGGTATTTAAATTGAAACTATTGCTGAGTACTGACTCCTCATAATGCAGTGATTTAATGATTTTCTTTCGTTTTTTTTGTTTTTTTAGTATCTATTCATGTTTAAATGTTTTGGACAGGAGTTCTGATTCATCCTTTTTTTTTAATGTTCATTATAAACCCCACTGTTTATTTCTTTGAAATTTATATAAACCTAAGTAGCTTTTTACCAAGCAATACCAATTAATTTCATTCGATCCTTCATACATATAATGATTAGATTAGTGATTTCAGTACTAGACTAACTGTACAACAATAGCCAGTACAGTAATGATCACTTTTTATCTTTAGAGCATCCTTTTTAAACCTCAACATCCTCGCAATTGGAATCTAATCAAGTTCTAAGCAAATCTACTTGATTCAATATTCTTCTTTTTGATCTAAACATTGTTTGTTATTATGAGCATTAAAATTGTGAGAAAATAATGCGAATGAATTGTTTAATTTCGTATGATTTGAATGGGATGTCGGTTCTACGAGGACTTTTTCTGGTTTATTTTCCTGCACCCTCAGCTTTTTTTCCAAGTTTTGTAATTCTTACTAATCCTGTATCTTATCGCTCGCTATAAACAAAATAAATTTTCACAAGTTAAAACTTGTTAAGTAGCTCCACAAATAGCACAAGGTATCTGGCAAGTCTTTGTACATTTTGCTATGGGAAGCACAGAGAGACGTGATTGTACGTCAAGGGTTTAAGGTTCGGAATTAATCTAGAGTTCTTAATTTGGTAATAAAGCGCTGAAACTGACAAGATTCGTGCGCAGAGATAATATAATTCCCCGAAGTTCATACAAAAAAAAAAAAAAAAAACAAAAAAACAGTAGCTTGTCAAATTAATATGTGCACTTCGTCCGCATGACGTACTCTATCTATTTCAATTCATAACGTAACCACCTCTAATAGATTTCACTAGAATATTCTAAGTATTAAAATTTTTAGAAATTTTTCCTTCTTTTATTTATCAAATCTGCAATCTTTGATTATTTTCACTAGTACCAGATTAACGTGAAATTGAAGCCGACACAACTTAAGTCTGATGGGTATCCTTCTGGAATAATTTACGGGGATAACTGCAACCTAAGTCCGAGTGAGGTTCATAAATATTTAACAGGAAATCATAATTTGCAAGCTTGTACCCGTTAGAAAGTTTAAATGTCTCACCTGGGTCAGATGACATTAGTTTTCGCGGTGTGGACTATTAAAGGCTATATTCTCTATTAAATCGCATGTCATTGGCCCTGTAAACATGTCTCCGCGATTAGTGAAGTTAATATCTCCGTTTATTGTCGGCCCTCTTTTCAATATTTTTTAGTTCCTGCATCACTAAGTCAGTGTTTCCCAATATCTTGAATATTATGCATGTGATCCCTATCCCAAAGAAAACAACAGTAGATACTCCCACCAACTTCAGGCCTATCAGTTTACTTTCAATCCTCTCTAAAGTGCTCGAGAAGCTGTTGTATTGGCAGGTTCAACAGTACATGCTCCAAAATGATATTCTTAGTCGATCGCAGTCCGTATTTCGACCTAAATATACATAGTTGCGAAGGTGCTCTCGTGAAAGTTACAACGGACATCCGCTCAGTTCTTGATAGGCGGGAAGTGGCTATTATGGCGTTTCTGGACTTTTCCAAGGCTTTTGATAGTATTATCCATAGTAACCTGTTGACAAAAATATCCTGCAATTTCGATTTTTTGAACCGAACCGCCCTCTTAATAAAAGAATTTCTTCACGCTCATTCGCAGAGGGTTGCCTCAGAGCAAAAAAAATTCCTCCACCTTCCTTCCTCTATCTTGTGGGGTCCCACAAGGTTCCATTTTGGGCTCTTTACTGTTCAGCATTTACATCACTGATTTGATCGAGTGTATTCGCGACGTGAACATTCACATATACACCGATGACGTGCAAATTTATTTAAGCCGTCCTATAAGTTTGATCGAAGATTGCCCTGCTCGTCTGAACTTTCACCTAGTTATCGGAAAACGAGCTCAAGTTGAATCCGAGTAAGCCGCAGTGCATTGATTTTCAATGTGGATATATTGACACAACAACGCTTCCTACCATTTCACTGGGAGGTTGTCCCTTGCCTTATTTGGTTCGAGTTCGTAATCTTGGCGTGATTTTAAATTCTAACATGACATGTTGTGACCTCATCAACTCAAACATGACAAAAATTTATGGCACTCTCCACCGTCTTTGGTTGTCTGCTAGTTCATTATCGCGTAAGCTCCATTGCCACCTTGTTAGGTCTCTCATTCTGCATCGTTTCACTCATATCTCCCTTGTCTTTCCCAAGCTCGACTTTCACTGTTCAAGTCGCTTTTAACGATTGTACTAGATTTATCTTTGGATTGAGGAGGCCAGGTAATGTATCTCACGTTAATATCACTCTGCTGGAATGCTCGCTTGATATATATTTGAAGCAGAGAGCTTTAGTGTTCCTCCATAACTTGCTTCATTCTTCCCAAAGGGTCTATTTGAGCGCCTTCTTTCAACCCTTAAACTCCACTTGGGGGCTGAACTTCCATATTTGACAGATCTTGCATTGTTCAACTGACTAGAATCTGGAACTCGCTGCCTCATCTTCTCCAGAAAACTAACTCGCTCGGAAACTTGAAACGACTCGTTAAGTCCTATCTTGGCATAGTTTGACATAAGCTTGCGGTGACCTGTACGCGCAGTTCTTATCTTTTTTTAATCTATCATTTTATTTTTCTTGCAAATGTGTTTTTAAATCTCTTTAATATTATGTTTCATAAAATATGTATCTTCGATATTTTAATAACTATATTAGTTTAATTTAAGTTAGGTACCCACTGTTATTCATTTATCAAAGAAGTCGTTTTCATTCACCTGGTTATCAACCTTATTTTGTCTGATGATATTTTGCACGAGTGTATTGCCAAGCTTGACAACAATTTTAAAGCTAGTCCTGATGGTGTTCCTATTTTAAAGGATTGCAATCAAAACCTGGGCTGGTGTCTCGTTATAGCTATTTAATTGGTGATTGAGTAGTGGGAAGTTTCCTTAGGTGCGAAAATTTCCTTATATTATTCCTATTCATACAAAAAGAGGGGACGGAACGAAATTTTAAATTATAAGAATATTTGACGCAATAGCATACAATTGCATTTCACTATAAATTACTTGGTACAAGAAACATGGTTTTGCCAAAATACTATTTTAAATTGCACTAATCTAGTAGAACTTATGTCTTAATTGCCTCATCTGACACAATTATCAATGTGTCCCCTGGCAGATTTTAATCCTAAAAATATCGGGAATTTTTGACGAACAACTTCAAAAATGTGCGTCATCGATAATAAGTGTTGTCAGAAAACAATAGTCAGGTTAATTGTGTTCCGCTGACTTTAGTAAGGCTCGTGATCAGATTTCACAAAAAAGCTATTCTAAACTAAACTAACACAATTCTTTGTTTTCCTTATTATTTAGTTACTGGGTTGAAGGCATATTTGGCTGATTGGGTACATTTAGTTTCATCTGAACCCATTAGTTTTTATTTATATCAATTTACACGCAAGTATAAACGAAGTTTTTAAGATTTATGGATGCATCCGAGCTTGTAGCTAATATTATTACTTAGTGCTTTCCGTCGAACTTTAAAAAGTGCATTCTTCTCTGCTCCAAGTATCTCATGTTCGTACTAACTTCGGTAGCGTATTTGATCTTATTTCGGGATGGATAATTTAATACACTTTTAATTCTCTCAGATTTGATTTTTGTTTTTGTAATTTTCTAAATTTATTTAGTTCTTTGTATTCTTTTTTATTATTTATTATTTTTTGCCCCTTTTATTTTATATTATTTATTTCTCTCCTTTGTTTATTTTTTTATTTTTAAATTTTTATTAGTTGAAATATTATTAAGATTAGATTTAGATTAATTATAATAATTATAAAAGGTAAGAAGGTAATATAAAATTCCTCTTGTCTGAATAAATAAATAAATAAATAAAATAAACACCATACTTTCATTTTCCTCTCAATTAATTTTAAGGCTGACACAACTTACATCTAGATGTGAAAACTCTCACAAAAACGTGGTCGAATTAAAACGAGCTAATGGCCCTCTAATAGAAAGCTCTTTACAATCTGTCTCTCTCTGTTGTATTATGCCACATAAATTCTTCGCAACATTTATTACTGATAGCTTTCTTTGGTTGAATATAAAGTTAAAGAGCTTTTAAAAAGTGATGCGGGTTTATATGGAGACTTTCTTATCAAGTTGTATATGTTGTCTGTGTTCGAGTTATGCAATTTTATCGGTACATTAATTTATAGCGAAACCTAGATTTTGTATGCTCCTTGAAATAGCTAAAATACAGTACATATCTACATATATCTACGCATGTGTAGGTGTCAGAGGTGAAAGAAAACATATGATTTACCGATATGCTGTGACAGCATTGCTTCATTTTGTATGACAGTCAAGAGGTAATGAAAAGAATCGCTTTTTGAATCCTGCAAGATGGTGAACGTGATGTACCTCTATCCTGTGGTTACCAAATAATTTTGAGAAAATGTCTCCCCCTTTTCCCTAAAACGAACTTAAGTATATATACTGGAAATAAATTGCAGCACTCAGACGTATTGTTGCGTACATAAGCAAGCGGAAAGTTTTGCATAGCTGCAAAATTAACTTTACTTGTTCTTTCGTAAAGTGTATTATTCCCAAATGCAATTCAAAGAATTTCCCTTTTTGTCTTGGATTTATTTTAAAGATGGAAACGGCGCGACTGCAGATGTGGAAATTATTTCTGCTTTGATGCCTTGCATATGTAGAGAATTTTTTTAAGTTTGCTTAAAATTTTCTTGGTGTTTTATTCATAGTTTTCTCAAAAGTTGTATACAAATAAGTTAATGGAAGTAATTAAAATACTTTTAGAGCGATTGTAAGAAATAAGAATGCTTTTAAAACAAAAAACTGCATTACTTTCCGGGCGTTAAATTACTGATAAAAATCATACGCTAAAGTTGTGTTTCAGTTTGAACTCCATGCTATCCAAAGGAGATTACAACAGGAATTCTACGAAAAGAAGAAAATGTGCATCATCACCTTATCAAAAGAGAAACTTATTTATACTTAGTTTGCAGGTATATGAAAGTGAAAAGTTGGAGAAGAATTTCTATGAAAGTAGAGATAAGAATCAACATCAAAAATAAATCCACCAGATACACGCATAACGAAGATTTAAGAGAAATTTATGTAGGGATTATAAATGCTGTCAGTTGTAGGTACCTAGACATAGATGCAACTGTCATTTACAGGACTCCTTGTACGGTAGCGCAACATTTATACTATTCCAGGTGTGAGTCATCCTATTATGTATAAAGTATATGACAGACGTGTGATATCCCATTGTATATGTTACATCTACAACTGTGATATTGCGAAAACGGATGTGGATACATGTGTTCTACTAAGTATTAACTAAACCAGGTGAACTAATTAGATAACGTATTACAGAGATTTATAAAGGACACACAACATGTCACAGTTATTTGGAACTACAAGCATTTCGTGAGATTATTATAACTTAGAGTGATTAAGGTGTTTGAATATTTCTATTCATGGAATGCCTTTTATATACGCATACATAAATTTGAAATTAATCACAATTGCACATGTTCTCACTTTATAAATACAATATCCTCCAGATAAACAAGCCATCCAATGGCGTCGCAACATACTAAGATGTCCGTCTATAACATAATCGACAACATCATTGGGTGGTAGAAACATATTTAAAACTATATGGCTTTATACAGTAACGCACCCAGGATTTGACTTTGGGCGGGGACAATAGGTGTCCGAAGTCCTAACGATTCGGAAAAGTATGGATCTAAAGTCGCGTCCTGCACCCATCTGAGCACTTAAGGACTGCTATTGTAGCTTAAAAGGTTTTATTTTATTTTATCGGACTTTGTAATAATATACAGACCACATTTTATACGTAATTTGTAAATTATGTTCAGAAAACTGACATTCTGGAGGGGGACCGGTCCCGTTCGTGCCCTCTCGGTGCGCCCCTGGCTTTATATGAAGATGTCCTGTTAAAAAGAAATATCGATTAGATCGTGTTATAAGTGGCAACACATCGCTAAAAATCCTTAGTTTTCCCTGCATAAAGGTTGGGCGTAATAATCATAATACATTTTTCAAAAATGGATATATAGTGTTTTGGGCTGGACCTTCTTTCTCACATGGAAGTGAAAGAAGTCTCTTCAGCGGAAAGTGTACGAAAAGATATTGAATATTGAATAAAATTAGATTTTGAGCGAAATGAAATTACAATAAAGCCCAGTCCAAAGAAATAGTACGTTAATAAATAACGATTGACTTATTAAAAAATTGATTTCAAAAAACCTATGTTCTTTCTTTCAGGATCATTGTATCATTAGAGTTACATTAAACGCACTCACAAACATTTTTACCTGGGCCTAGAATTGGTGGGACTTTGTATAAAAATTGTTATTCGGATGCTGAAGGTGAATACAAGCTTCAAGAAGGCAGATACATTCTTCAAATCTCCTAAAGAAATACCTGAATACGATTATAGCGTCATTTTCAAATATTACATCTCGATAAAGGAGCAACTATGAAGATAAATTAACTGCCTTCGAACAAGAAAAGTGTTTAAAGAACATCCAAGTATATGCAACTGAAACGGAGAAATGTGATCAAATCCTTTCAGCCCAAAGCCAAATCTCGTGCAACCTCCAATTTCCTAGCCCAAGAAGGATCTAAACTGGGGTAAATTAGACAAGACCCAATAAAATATGTCAATAAAAGCATTTTAACTAGTTTTAAACGTAAGGGTTTTGTTAGTATACTAGCTGATAACCACAGCCCCCGAAGGCCGCCGTAGACCTTACGAATTATTCCATTTACACGGTCACAGCAGCTCATTGAGGTGTTCAGAGTAAAGCCGAGATTCTTAACTTTATTCACAAAAGGCAGGGTAGTTGCATCAAGAATGACCGGAGGCAACTCGCTTATATCAAGATGTTGTCTATAAAAGACCATTGATTAGGATTTAGTGGGATTTAATATAAGCTGATTTTCGGACGCCCATCTTGATACTCGGTCCAAGTCAGAATTGAGGCGGTCTACGCAGTCTTCCATTAGACCAATCGGCCTATTCAGGTAGAGTTGTACATCGTCTGTGTACAAATGGATGTTACAGTCCTGGATGGCATTAGGAAGATCGTTCATGTACAGACTAATCAATAGTGGTCCAAGAAGAGATCCTTGGGGTACTCCGCAATGCAAAAGTAGTTCTTCTGAGAGACGCTTATCAGCAATCAGCTGTTGGGATCTATTTGCCAAAAAAATCAGCTATTAAAGAAATGATCGACTAAAAAAATTGAATCGTGAAGCTAATTTTATCAGTAACTGTAACTTGGGATGGTTGACACAGTCAAAAGGTTTTGAAAAATCTAGTATGGTCAGCACTGCAAGGATATTGCTATCTAAGAATTTACGAATATAACTGGTAACTTTTAAGAGAGCGGTTTCACAACTACGGTAAACACGGAAGCCCGATTGCCAGCGAGCTAGGAAGTTTTTTCTTTCTAAGTGTTCAATTATTTGGGAATAAATTATCTTCTCAAGGGCATTTGAAAGATAGCATAATACACTTATTTGGATTACTTGGATTACTAATTTTAGCTATTGGCCGCACAATCGCGATCTTCTAACAAATGGGAAATTCAGAAGTTGCCAAGCATGACAGAATGCATTATATAAAGTAGAACTATCTTGAGAAATTGAGGAAGAACTCTATCTGGACCCACTGCATCAGATTTTATTGAATGGAAAGCTTTACTGACTTTTTCGATATCAACACAACCGAAACTGAGACCGTCCCTCTGACCCTCACCTGCATTTCCGTTAACAAAATCTACAGAAACTGTGGCAGAATTCAGAGCACCAGATTGTGTTGATGATGTAAAATGAACATTCAAGGTATTAGGATCTAGTTCACATGTATCTGTATCTTATCGAAAAATACCTGAGCATTTTAAATTGTTCCACAGTCTTTACGGAGGCAGGTTAATGTCAAATCTACATTTGAAATAGCAACATTTAGCTGCACGAATCTTGGGATTTACTTTATTTCTAATTGTTTTATAACGATTACGGCTTTCATTAGTTCTTACTCGCAAAAATCGATGGTACAAAAAATCGCGCTCAACAATTAACGAATAAACCTTTTGGGAAAACCACGGGCAACCGTTCGGGCAAATATTCTGAGAGGTGCATATTTGTCGTGTAGATGGTAAATTAGGTTGTAGATAATATTCAATTTATCATTTATTGATGGGGTTAGATAAAGCTCATTCCAAGGCAGAGCGGCACATTCTTGAGCTAACTCAGCCACATCAATATTTCTGTAATTTCTAAAAGTAATAGTATTAAATAACTTAGAAATTGTATGTTAAGAATAAAATATCATGATCAAATATAGCAGGAGATTCAATCTGGTTATGAAATAAGACGGCATTAATATCAGAAACAAGGAGTAGATGGGTTGGTGGATTTTTTATAAGACTTAAGTATAATGATTGCATCTCAAGGAAGGATTCAAAGGTATTAGGTATTAACGTTGAAATCGCCACCGATCATAACATTGAGGTAGCTCTGAATGTACCTAGAAATCATTGAATCAAATTCAGTAGCAAGGTCAACATTAAAAAGTGGGCCGTAAACGGCTGTAAATAAGCATTTTTCACTATTGGAACTAACTTCTACACTCCAGAGCTCAGGGTCACGCAACTGTGACTGGTACATTGATTTCGACTTAAGGTCAGTTCGACATAAATAGCTACAAGTCCGCCGACTCGAGTTTTCCTATCATTGCGATGCAATTTATAACCTGGTAATGAAACCAACGAAGATGGAATTCCTGTGTGTAACCATGATTTACTGCGAAAATTTCCTGTAGTTCATCAATTTTTGGTTTCAGGCTCCTAGCATTAATGAAAACGACATCCGGCCCACAAGTCCGTTGGCACAGAAAATATCAATCATGACTCTTAACCTGTTCGAGCAGGGACTATTATTGTTAAAAAGAGAAACACTGCAGCTTATAATCGCTTATAATGTGAGAAATAGAAGCTTCAAAAGAGGTTGAGAAATATTTGACTCAACATAATTTTTCAATTATAAACAAGTTTATCCAAAAATTTACACTTCAAAATAATTTTGTAAAATTTGAAGAATCCGTTACATCTTTTTTATAATTCTTTAGGTAAAAAGTCATGTAATTGAGGCACTATTTCAATATTCATAATATAATTAAGTTTTTACTTTTTCCATGTGTAGTTAGTAATACTCATTCGTTGATAAAATCCAATTTAAATTAACCCTAAAGAAACATATGCCAACTTCACGTAATTTAATCTTTCCAGAATTTCAATAATTTAAATTCAAATTTCATATCCCTCGAGACTGGTTAATCACACGCACGTGTCGAGATAAGCGCACTGATGTTTACCCCTGCGAGTTCTGTAATTAGGATATTTTAATCAGAGGCCTTTAATAACAAACTTGTAAGTGTGAGATTTAATGAGATTACTGGAAGCTATTTAAATATGGTATTACTCCTTAATTAATTCAACACATTGCGACATTTTCATCCTCGAAATGACAGATTGTGATTTCAACGTATATCGAGATAAACTCTAAGAAAAAACGTCCTATTATCTCGGAAAGGCCTACAATTGTATTTCATTTTAGATGATAATGGAAGGAAATTCATCGTCGTAATTGCTGCGAGTCTAATATATGGGATGACATAATATACGTAATGAGAGAGCTAGGCATTGGAAGTTTTACTGACATTTTTTTTTTTTTGGGTGAAAATAATATTAACTTGTGATTTTGCGATAAGTTATTTATGGAATTCATATGTGATTTATCGTTATGTTCTTGTAAGACGGCTATGATTTCTGCTTCATCAAATTTTGCCAAATAATCGATATTCCTTGGTGGAATTATATTTTCAATAAATTACATGGATCGAAAACTACATTACCTATGTAGGTTGTTTCATGCGTGGGCATCGTCAGACCAACTGAATCCTTGGTTGAAGGAATGCTGAATTTGTTATGTGATGATAATTAAGTGTTGCGATTAAATATTCTAGTGACTTTTAGTATGATGAATGCACACTGTTTCAGTTTATTCTGTGTTCGGAAGTTGCTTGTCGCTCGCTAGTGTTGATCTATTGTCTTTAACCACTGTATAAATCAAATATGATTTACTTTTCTATCATTCTCCATATAAGGGAATAAAGGGATATCTAGAGATGAGAAAGAGAAGCTTGATTATATACTACGCATCTCCTGACAGATATGCATATTTACAAAACACAAACAGACCCCACTATCTCACTTCAAACAGCATTACACCTTACAAGGCCCCTAAATAATTTGTCTGCAATTTCTCCCAATTCACGGAATAAGAAGCTGCCAAGAGTATTCCTTCTAAGTTTGGCACGACTAACAAATTCTCACAGGTGTTGAACGCCCTCAATCTGTTCCTCGTCCCTATAGCTTTTGCAGTAGAAGTCATTGCATGGAGCTTGCATGCGTTTCACATATTTACCAAAGTGGCAATGTCCTGTGTCTAAGAACATATTTTGGAACATAACTGTCTTGAAATCGCGCATGTGGTTAGTTCTCCCTGTCTGTGATTAGGCAGCTTGCAGGTCTGTAAATCTAGAATCTTCTTCACTTCCCAGCAGGAAAAATGGGAATGCTTAACTTAGTTAAGGTTTACTTTCAACATTACTCGGAAAGCATTCGTAATGAGTATATGAGCATACCTTACGTTTACCTGGATAAGGAAGGCAGGCGTAATGTGTTGATGAATCGAATTTTTTAGCATGTTATATACCTTTCAGGAAATGCTTAGAGAAGGCAGAGGTAATGAATAGATATATTCATTCGTGTTTTTATCGAAAAGAGATAGACATTTGTGCGGTTTTATTTGGAGTAGTTCGAGTCATGTTTTCTAAGAACAATGAAGGAAGAAAAAGTGCATGCAAATGGAAAATATTCTGATTTGTGCATTATTTTAGAAGAAGTGGATTATTTGCATTTAAGTACGAGATTCGAATAAGTGAAGACTTGTCTATTTTCTGCACCTTTCTAAGAAAGCAGGAAAAGTTCTTCCCTCTTTACCTCTTAGTGAAAACAGGAATAGTGCTTCCCACCACCTTCCTGAGGGTATAAATTGAATGGTTCTATCCAAACTCAAACTCCTGCGCTTATAATGGCTCCATTTACTATTCTGAAAAGGCAGAATGATTATTTCCACTGAATTTAAAATGATTACTCTTTTCACCTTCCATAAAATTAACGGAGGAATGCTTCCTTTCACCTTACAGGTCGTGCAAAAGTAATGCATGAAACGAAATGGACTGGGTATCAGAGTGTATTGCTTCCATACATTTCACTGAATCTTTTCGGAATGCATCCAATTCAATTAAATTCAATT